>CM060888.1:3330000-3930000 GCA_030762935.1 Hymenopus coronatus | reverse complement strand
GCCAAAGTGATGGTCAAAACTTTTAATATGTGCTTGGTAAGGGAATACACTAGGCCAAAGTGATGGTCAAAACTTTTAACATGTGCTTGGTAAGGGAATACACTAGGCTAAAGTGATAGTCAAATCTTTTAATATGTGCTTGGTAAGGGAATACACTAGGCTAAAGTGATGGTCAAATCTTTTAACATGTGCCTGGTAAGGGAATACACTAGGCCAAAGTGATGGTCAAAACTTTTAACATGTGCTTGGTAAGGGAATACACTAGGCTAAAGTGATAGTCAAATCTTTTAATATGTGCTTGGTAAGGGAATACACTAGGCCAAAGTGATGGTCAAAACTTTTAACATGTGCTTGGTAAGGGAATACACTAGGCTAAAGTGATAGTCAAATCTTTTAATATGTGGTTGCTATGTGATTGAAATCCGTTTCTATGCAGGGCCAGGAGTTTACAACTTTCCGTGTGAGAAAAGTTTAAGTATTTTATATCTGAAATAGATGTCTAGGAATAATTCCGTAAAAAAATGTATATGGCATAAATTGTGTGTTTCAACGAGTTCTTCATTTTTTTTTGTAGTAAGTTTTGTCTATCTCTTACGGTTTGCCACTTACCTGAAATTCAGCAAAATTCATCCAGAATAAAGAAGTCTTAGAGGCTATTCCTAGAAAAATTAAGATATACATTTTATTTCTCATATAAGTATCTTTAATATACGGTGTTTTAATCATAATCGCTTGGGCCATTTTTGGAGAGGCGAATTTTTTTCAAAATCTTCGTGTCGCATTCCTGGAAGATGCTTATGTTAAATACGAAGTTTGGTATTTTACCGACTTTTCGTTTTTGAATTAATCGTGTACACGGATCCACACGGACATTTTTCTAAAAATGCTATTTTTGGATATGTGGTATTTCTGGTGAAATCTCGGTATCGAATTTTTGGGTGGAATGCAATACCTTCTCTATACACTATGTGTAGAGAACGTAAAAACGAAAAGTCGCTTAAACACCAAGTTCGGTGCTGAAGTTTAGTATTTTCCAAGGATGCGACATGAAGATTTTGAGAAAAATCCCCCCACTCCAACTACTCTTGGTATGCCATACTCTTACCAAATAACAAACGAAATGTATATCTTCAATTTTCTCAGAATATCTTCTGAAGACTTTTGCATAACTGGTAGACGGTAAGAGATATACAAAAAGTTACTACAGAAAATGTATAACTTGTTAAAAGATACAATTATATACAAGTTTTGGTAGACTAAACAGTTTTTGAGATATTTTTTGTTATTGATTTCATTTTAAACTACTTAAATGTTTCTCATGCGGAAAGTTACCTTCCGTTTCATCTCTCTTTTGTTTTACTCATCACCATGCAAAGATAACCGATTTTTAAATGTTGACTATCACTTTAGTTTAGTGTATCCCTTCTACATTCAAGGAACTAATACAACCGTTTTGGTGATATATATCTATATTACCACGATATTGTAAAAGAACAATAGTTTTAGGATAAGGGCATGTAAATTAAACACATCAGATGTTTTAAGCGATATTACTCTTGCTAAATCCTGCAGCATTTGAGTTTCAAGTTGATTCTGATATTATTGGGCAGCACAGTTTAGTAATGATACTCCATATTATCGCCGCGAAATTTTAATTTTAATCTCTTTTGTGGATAAAATGCGAATATGTTGTTCCGATACCCAGGTATTCAAACCTTATGTTCATTTCCAAAAACAAGCATTTCAAATTTTATCTTTTATATAATTTTTTTCAGATAGTTAACTAATCTAAAAACTAACTTTTCAGATTAAAGTCAGTAAACAAGCATCTAGAATATAAAAAATATCTGATGAGTTCCATTCACACGACTTTCTCTACAGTTCTGCTACAAATTATTGTTAAAAAACTTATGTTTCTAAATAATACCGTGCTAATAGTCTTATTACTTGCTTCCTTGTAAGTAAAAGCGAAATAAGGGAGTACCAAAGGTTAAAGTGATAATCAAAAGCTGGTTGCTATGTGACTGAAGTTCCTTTGTATGGACACGAGTTGACAAATTCCTGTATGAGAAAAGAATAACTTTTTTTATAGATGAACTCAATAAAAAGGAGTATCTTTAAAAAAAAATCTGTATAACATAAATTGTGTGTTAATTTTTGTCCATCTCTTACCAGTTATACAAAATTCCTTAAAATTCATCCAGAATAAAGCAGTCTTCAGAGGCTATTCCCATAAAATTCAAGATATACATTCTATTTGTCAGGTTAATGTACGATATTTTAATAAAACTCGTTAGAGCCATTTTTGAAAATCAAAATTTTCGAAAAAAGTTCCATGTAAAGGGTAGTTGGGGGTGCGGGAATTTTCTTGAAACATTTCGTGTCGCATCCTTGGAAGATACTAAACTTAAATACCAAATTTAGTATTTAACGGTCTTTTCGTTTTTGGGCTACGCTGTCCACAGACACACACACACACACACACACACACAGACACAGACTCGCACGCAGACATGTACCTTTTTCTAAAAATGTTTTCTTTTTATTTAGGGGAACCCAATACATGCATATCCGGTAAAATCTCGGTATCGAATTTTTGGGCGAAATGCAATACACTATGCAGTATATAGTACACGTAGAGAAAGTAAAAATAATTAAGGTACCTATATATAAATTAAAGTAGGTATTATATACACACAGCTCTAAGATGTACATGTAGGTACTACAATAACTTTACATACTAATATGTGTTTAACTATAATGCCTAACACATTATTGTTGTTGATTTTCCTTGAAATAAGCGACGCCTATGATTTCGCAGATTGCGTTCAGCCCTTTAGCGCCTGTAACCACTTCTATAAAAATCTGATGTGTTCCATTCGCAGACTTTCTCTACATCTCTACAACAAATCATTGTTAAAAAGCTTATTCTTCTATTTACTTTATGCTAATCATAAAAAAAATAGCAGAAATAGTCTTATTACTCGCATCCTTGTAAGTAGAAGCGAAATAAGGGACAACCGTAGGTTAAAGTGATAGTCAAAAGCTGGTTGATATGTCAATGAAGTTCCTTTGTTTATATGGATAGGAGTTGACAAGTTCCTGTATGAGAAAAGTATACGTTTTTCATAGCAGAAACCAAAAATAAGGAATATCACAGAAACGACGAACTCCACGAAAAAATGTAAATAACATAAATTGTGTGTTTTAATATGCTCTACATTTTTTGTGTAGTAAGTTTTTGTCCATCTCTTACGGTTTAGCAGTTATTCAAAATTTAGTAAAATTCATCCAGAATAAACTACTCTTCAGAGGCTATTCCCAGAAAATTCAAGATATACATTTTATTTGTCAGGTAAATATGTTTAATATACGAAATTTTAATCAAAATCGTTATAGCCATTTTTGAGAAAATCAAAATTTTCTAAAAAAGCTCCATGTAAAGGGTAGTTGGGGTTGGGGGGAGTTCTCTCAAAATCTTCGTGTCGCATCCCTGGAAGATACTAAACTTAAAAACCAAGTTTGGTATTTTCTCGACTTTTCGTTTTTGAGTTATCGTGTTCACAGACACACGGACACACACACACACACACACACACACACACACACACACACACACACACACACACACACACATGCGGACCTTTTTGTGAAAATGCTTTTTTTGGATATTGGGGACCCTAAAACATATATTTCCGGTGAAATCTCGGTATCGAATTTTTGGTGGAGTGCAATACTTTCTCTATACACTATGTACATAGTACGTATGGTGAAAGTGAAAACTGCTTGCCAAGTGGTTGAAATCCGTTTCTATACATGGCCAGGCGTTGACAAATTCTCGTATGTGAAAAGTTTAAGCATTTTAAATCTGAATCAAGTAACAAGGAATATCTGAAAAATGGTAAACTCCACGAAGAAATGTGTTTTTTAACGAGATCTACATTTTTGTTTATATCTTATTACTTTCTCCATACGCACTATGTACATAGTGTATAGAGAAAGTATTGCACTCCACCAAAAATTCGATACCGAGAATTCACCGGAAATATATGTTTTAGGGTCCCCAATATCCAAAAAAAGCATTTTCACAAAAAGGTCCGTGTGTGTGTGTGTGTGTGTGTGTGTGTGTGTGTGTGTGTGTGTGTCCGTGTGTCTGTGAACACGATAACTCAAAAACGAAAAGTCGGTAAAATACCAAACTTGGTATTTAAGTTTAGTATCTTCCACGATGCGACACGAAGATTTTGAGAAAAATCCCCCCAGCGCCAACTACCCTTTACATGGAACTTTTTTCGAAAATGTTGATTTTCTCAAAAATGGCTCTAACGATTTTGATTAAAATTTCGTATATTAAACATATTTACCTGACAAATGAAATGTATATTTTGAATTTTCTGGGAATAGCCTCTGAAGAGTAGTTTATTCTGGATGAAATTTACTAAATTTTGAATATTTGCTAAACTGTAAGAGATGGACAAACACTTACTACACAAAATGTAGAGCACATTAAGACACACAATTTATGTTATATACATTTTGTCGTGGAGTTCGTCGTTTTTGTGACATTCCTTATTTTTGGTTTCTGCTATGAAAAACGTATACTTTTCTCATACTGGAACTTGTCAACTCCTATCCATACAAACAAAGGAACTTCATTGACAGAAACCAGCTTTTGACTATCACTTTAACCTACAAATCCCTTTTTTCGCTTCTACTTACAAGGATGCGAGTAATAAGACTATTTCTGCTAATTTTCTTCTGATTAGCATAAAGTAAATAGAAGTATAAGCTTTTTAAGAATTATTTGTTGCAGGGATATGGAGAAAGTCATGTGAATGGTACACATCAGATTTTTTTTATCAGTTATGCAAAATTTATCCAGAATGAACAAGTCTACAGAGCTATTTCTACAAAATTCAAGATATTCGTTTTATTTGCGATGTCAATAGCTTGATGTCAATTTGCTTCTCAAAAATGGCTGTAACGATTTTGATTAAGATAAAACATTTCTAAAAATGTTCCTTGTAGAGGGTAGTAGGGGTACGGGCGTTTGATATTTAACTGCCTTTTGTTTTTTGAGCTCTGCTGTCCACAGAAGCTCACCTATACATATTTTGTTCCGTCGGTTGCGGTTATATAAGATTCAATAGAGTTTATTCTGTTTAACTGGATTCAACGTGCCATTATCTCGTAGCTTGCATGAAAACCACTTCATTTTGGTAACAAGCCTCTTTATCACACTTGAGGTTCTTTTACTAGCTGTAAATCTGCAGAAACGAGCATGTTACCCCTAAACCATGGAGGACATACAATCCTCTCAAAATGAAACCCCCTTTCGAGAAGAAGTAAATGTGCCACAGCCCACAGAGACGCGTCGAAAGTCCCAAAAATCGACTAATACTGGATGTTCCCAGAGAGGTCATTCAACCATGCAGCCCTCTAGTGTCCACGGGAAGCAGTGTTTTCTTTCAGCTGTCGAGCAAGGAAAAGCAATTAACGATAAATGGTAGCTGAGAAAGCAGTTGCCTATCGATCAAGCTGCGCGGTTGACGTGCCAAATGGGAACCACCACATTGTTAGACCATTTTATCGCAGTATTCGTTTGTTTAGTAGTGGTCCACAACAGCTTGAACCAAATCTTTAATGTGGAAACATGAGCAGTAACATGCGTAAAGTAAATATTTGGAGTGGGACTATCCATACAGTGACCCCACGAACGGAAAGTCCTGAAAGGAATGCCCGGGGTCCCTAACGCTCCCGACCTCGCCCGGTCCCTGCAGTTCGTGTGTCAGTATTTGTTGTTATCCCAAAATATTATAAGGCACAATATGACTTAAACCAAGCCTTTATCTTGTAATACGACTTTAATATTTAACCATCACCATGACACGACCACGTGAAGCACACATGACATTACATATCACGGTACTTTCCCCTGTATATCATCAGCAGTATCACCATGACACGACCACGTGAAGCACACATGACATTACATATCGCGGTACTTTCCCCTGTATATCATCAGCAGTATCACCATGACACGACCAAGTGAAGCACACATGACATTACATATCGCGGTACTTTCACCTGTATATCATCAGCAGTATCACCATGACATGACCACGTGAAGCACACATGACATTACATATCGCGGTACTTTCTACTGTATATCATCAGCAGTATCACCATGACATGACCAAGTGAAGCACACATGACATTACATGACACGGTACTTTCCCCTGTATATCATCAGCAGTATCACCATGACATGACCACGTGAAGCACACATGACATTACATATCGCGGTACTTTCACCTGTATATCATCAGCAGTATCACCATGACATGACCACGTGAAGCACACATGACATTACATATCGCGGTACTTTCTACTGTATATCATCAGCAGTATCACCATGACATGACCACGTGAAGCACACATGACATTACATGACACGGTACTTTCCCCTGTATATCATCACCAGTATCACCATGACATGACCACGTGAAATACACATGACATTACATATCCCGGTACTTTCTCCTGTATATCATCAGCAGTATCACCATGACACGACCAAGTGAAGCACACATGACATTACATATCGCGGTACTTTCTACTGTATATCATCAGCAGTATCACCATGACACGACTACGTGAAGCACACATGGCATTACATATCCCGGTACTTTCCCCTGTATATCATCAGCAGTATCACCATGACACTACCACGTGAAGCACACATGACATTACATATCCCGGTACTTTCCCCTGTATATCATCAGCAGTATCACCATGACATGACCACGTGAAGCACACCTGACATTACATGTCACGGTACTTTCCCCTGTATATCATCAGCAGTATCACCATGACATGACCACGTGAAGCACACATGACATTACATGTCACGGTACTTTCTCCTGTATATCATCAGCAGTATCACCATGACATGACCACGTGAAGCACACATGACATTACATGTCACGGTACTTTCTACTGTATATCATCAGCAGTATCACCATGACACGACTACGTGAAGCACACATGGCATTACATATCCCGGTACTTTCCCCTGTATATCATCAGCAGTATCACCATGACATGACCACGTGAAGCACACATGACATTACATATCCCGGTACTTTCTCCTGTATATCATCAGCAGTATCACCATGACATGACCACGTGAAGCACACATGACATTACATGTCACGGTACTTTCCCCTGTATATCATCAGCAGTATCACCATGACATGACCACGTGAAGCACACATGACATTACATATCGCGGTACTTTCCCCTGTATATCATCAGCAGTATCACCATGACATGACCACGTGAAGCACACATGACATTACATGTCACGGTACTTTCTACTGTATCATCAGCAGTATCACCATGACATGACCACGTGAAGCACACATGACATTACATATCCCGGTACTTTCTCCTGTATATCATCAGCAGTATCACCATGACACAATCACGTGAAGCACACATGACATTACATGTCACGGTACTTTCTACTGTATATCATCAGCAGTATCACCATGACATGACCACGTGAAGCACACCTGACATTACATATCCCGGTACTTTCCCCTGTATATCATCAGCAGTATCACCATGACACGACCACGTGAAGCACACATGACATTACATATCGCGGTACTTTCTCCTGTATATCACCAGCAGTATCACCATGACATGACCACGTGAAGCACACATGACATTACATATCCCGGTACTTTCCCCTGTATATCATCAGCAGTCTCACCATGACATAACCACGTGAAGCACACATGACATTACATGTCACGGTACTTTGTCCTGTATATCATCAGCAGTATCACCATGACATAACCACGTGAAGCACACATGACATTACATGTCACGGTACTTTCTCCTGTATATCATCAGCAGTATCACCATGACATGACCACGTGAAGCACACATGACATTACATGTCACGGTACTTTCTACTGTATATCATCAGCAGTATCACCATGACACGACCACATGAAGCACACATGACATTACATGTCACGGTACTTTCTACTGTATATCATCAGCAGTATCACCATGACATGACCACGTGAAGCACACATGACATTACATATTGCGGTACTTTATCCTGTATATCATCAGCAGTATCACCATGACACGACCACGTGAAGCACACATGACATTACATATCCCGGTACTTTATCTTGTATATCATCAGCAGTATCACCATGACATGACCACGTGAAGCACACATGACATTACATATCCCGGTACTTTCCCCTGTATATCATCAGCAGTATCATCATGACATGACCACGTGAGGCACACATGACATTACATATCACGGTACTTTCTCCTGTATATCTTCAGCAGTATCACCATGACACGACCACGTGAAGCACACATGACATTACATATCCCGGTACTTTATCTTGTATATCATCAGCAGTATCACCATGACATGACCACGTGAAGCACACATGACATTACATATCCCGGTACTTTCCCCTGTATATCATCAGCAGTATCATCATGACATGACCACGTGAGGCACACATGACATTACATATCACGGTACTTTCTCCTGTATATCTTCAGCAGTATCACCATGACACGACCACGTGAAGCACACATGACATTACATATCCCGGTACTTTCCCCTGTATATCATCAGCAGTATCACCATGACACGACCACGTGAAGCACACATGACATTACATATCGCGGTACTTTCTCCTGTATATCACCAGCAGTATCACCATGACATGACCACGTGAAGCACACATGACATTACATATCCCGGTACTTTCCCCTGTATATCATCAGCAGTATCACCATGACACTACCACGTGAAGCACACATGACATTACATATCTCGGTACTTTCCCCTGTATATTATCAGCAGTATCACCATGACATGACCACGTGAAGCACACATGACATTACATATCACGGTACTTTCTCCTGTATATCATCAGCAGTATCACCATGACATGACCACGTGAAGCACACATGACATTACATGTCACGGTACTTTCTCCTGTATATCATCAGCAGTATCACCATGACACCACCACGTGAAGCACACATGACATTACATATCGCGGTACTTTCCCCTGTATATCATCAGCAGTATCACCATAACATGACCACGTGAACAACACCTGACATTACATATCCCGGTACTTTCTCCTGTATATCATCAGCAGTATCACCATGACACGACCACGTGAAGCACACATGACATTACATATCGCGGTACTTTCCCCTGTATATCATTAGCAGTATCACCATGACACGACCACGTGAAGCACACATGACATTACATATCCCGGTACTTTCCCCTGTATATCATCAGCAGTATCACCATGACATGACCACGTGAAGCACACATGACATTACATATCGCGGTACTTTCCCCTGTATATCATCAGCAGTATCACCATGACATGACCACGTGAAGCACACATGACATTACATATCCCGGTACTTTCTCCTGTATATCATCAGCAGTATCACCATGACATGACCACGTGAAGCACACATGACATTACATGTCACGGTACTTGCTACTGTATATCATCAGCAGTATCACCATAGCATGACCACGTGAACAACACCTGACATTACATATCCCGGTACTTTCTCCTGTATATCATCAGCAGTATCACCTTGACATGACCACGTGAAGCACACATGACATTACATGTCACGGTACTTTCTACTGTATATCATCAGCAGTATCACCATGACACGACCACGTGCAGCACACATGACATTACATGTCACGGTACTTTCTACTGTATATCATCAGCAGTATCACCATGACATGACCACGTGAAGCACACCTGACATTACATATCCCGGTACTTTCCCCTGTATATCATCAGCAGTATCACCATGACATGACCACGTGAAGCACACCTGACATTACATATCGCGGTACTTTCCCCTGTATATCATCAGCAGTATCACCATGACATGACCACGTGAAGCACACATGATATTACATATCACGGTACTTTCCCCTGTATATCATCAGCAGTATCACCATGAAATGACCACGTGAAGCACACATGACATTACATGTCACGGTACTTTCTACTGTATATCATCAGCAGTATCACCATGACACGACCACGTGAAGCACACATGACATTACATGTCACGGTACTTTCTACTGTATATCATCAGCAGTATCACCATGACATGACCACGTGAAGCACACCTGACATTACATATCCCGGTACTTTCCCCTGTATATCATCAGCAGTATCACCATGACACGACCACGTGAAGCACACATGACATTACATATCGCGGTACTTTCTCCTGTATATCACCAGCAGTATCACCATGACATGACCACGTGAAGCACACATGACATTACATATCCCGGTACTTTCCCCTGTATATCATCAGCAGTATCACCATGACACTACCACGTGAAGCACACATGACATTACATATCTCGGTACTTTCCCCTGTATATTATCAGCAGTATCACCATGACATGACCACGTGAAGCACACATGACATTACATATCACGGTACTTTCTCCTGTATATCATCAGCAGTATCACCATGACATGACCACGTGAAGCACACATGACATTACATGTCACGGTACTTGCTACTGTATATCATCAGCAGTATCACCATAACATGACCACGTGAACAACACCTGACATTACATATCCAGGTACTTTCTCCTGTATATCATCAGCAGTATCACCATGACACGACCACGTGAAGCACACATGACATTACATATCGCGGTACTTTCCCCTGTATATCATTAGCAGTATCACCATGACACGACCACGTGAAGCACACATGACATTACATATCTCGGTACTTTCCCCTGTATATCATCAGCAGTATCACCATGACATGACCACGTGAAGCACACATGACATTACATATCGCGGTACTTTCCCCTGTATATCATCAGCAGTATCACCATGACATGACCACGTGAAGCACACATGACATTACATATCCCGGTACTTTCTCCTGTATATCATCAGCAGTATCACCATGACATGACCACGTGAAGCACACATGACATTACATGTCACGGTACTTGCTACTGTATATCATCAGCAGTATCACCATAACATGACCACGTGAACAACACCTGACATTACATATCCCGGTACTTTCTCCTGTATATCATCAGCAGTATCACCTTGACATGACCACGTGAAGCACACATGACATTACATGTCACGGTACTTTCTACTGTATATCATCAACAGTATCACCATGACACGACCACGTGCAGCACACATGACATTACATGTCACGGTACTTTCTACTGTATATCATCAGCAGTATCACCATGACATGACCACGTGAAGCACACCTGACATTACATATCCCGGTACTTTCCCCTGTATATCATCAGCAGTATCACCATGACATGACCACGTGAAGCACACCTGACATTACATATCGCGGTACTTTCCCCTGTATATCATCAGCAGTATCACCATGACATGACCACGTGAAGCACACATGATATTACATATCACGGTACTTTCCCCTGTATATCATCAGCAGTATCACCATGAAATGACCACGTGAAGCACACATGACATTACATGTCACGGTACTTTCTACTGTATATCATCAGCAGTATCACCATGACACGACCACGTGAAGCACACATGACATTACATGTCACGGTACTTTCTACTGTATATCATCAGCAGTATCACCATGACATGACCACGTGAAGCACACCTGACATTACATATCCCGGTACTTTCCCCTGTATATCATCAGCAGTATCACCATGACATGACCACGTGAAGCACACCTGACATTACATATAGCGGTACTTTCCCCTGTATATCATCAGCAGTATCACCATGAAATGACCACGTGAAGCACACATGACATTACATATCACGGTACTTTCCCCTGTATATCATCAGCAGTATCACCATGACATGACCACGTGAAGCACACCTGACATTACATATCGCGGTACTTTCCCCTGTATATCATCAGCAGTATCACGATGACATGACCACGTGAAGCACACATGACATTACATGTCACGGTACTTTGTCCTGTATATCATCAGCAGTATCACCATGACATGACCACGTGAAGCACACATGACATTACATGTCACGGTACTTTCTACTGTATATCATCAGCAGTATCACCATGACATGACCATGTGAAGCACACATGACATTACATGTCACGGTACTTTCTACTGTATATCATCAGCAGTATCACCATGACATGACCACGTGAAGCACACATGACATTACATGTCACGGTACTTTCCCCTGTATATCATCAGCAGTATCACCATGACACGACCACGTGAAGCACACATGACATTACATATCCCGGTACTTTCCCCTGTATATCATCAGCAGTATCACCATGACATGACCACGTGAAGCACACATGACATTACATATCCCGGTACTTTCCCCTGTATATCATCAGCAGTACCACCATGACAGGACCACGTGAAGCACACATGACATTACATATCACGGTACTTTCCCCTGTATATCATCAGCAGTGTCACCATGACATGACCACGTGAAGCATACCTGACATTACATATCCCGGTACTTTCTCCTGTATATCATCAGCAGTATCACCATGACACCACCACGTGAAGCACACATGACATTACATATCCCGGTAATTTCCCCTGTATATCATCAGCAGTATCACCATTGCATGACCACGTGAAGCACACATGACATTACATATTGCGGTACTTTATCCTGTATATCATCAGCAGTATCACCATGACTTGACCACGTGAAGCACACATGACATTACATATCCCGGTACTTTCTCCTGTATATCATCAGCAGTCTCACCATGACATAACCACGTGAAGCACACATGACATTACATGTCACGGTACTTTGTCCTGTATATCATCAGCAGTATCACCATGACATGACAACGTGAAGCACACATGACATTACATGTCACGGTACTTTCCCCTGTATATCATCAGCAGTATCACCATGACACGACCACGTGAAGCACACATGACATTACATGTCTCGGTACTTTCTCCTGTATATCATCAGCAGTATCACCATGACATGACAACGTGAAGCACACATGGCATTACATGTCACGGTACTTTCTACTGTATATCATCAGCAGTATCACCATGACATAACAACGTGAAGCACACATGACATTACATAACCCGGTACTTTCTCCTGTATATCATCAGCAGTATCACCATGACACGACCACGTGAATTACACATGACATTACATATAGTAGAGTACTTTCCCCTGTATATTATCAGCAGTATCACCATGACACGACCACGTGAATTACACATGACATTACATATCACGGTACTTTCTCCTGTATATCATCAGCAGTATCACCATGACATGACCACGTGAAGCACACATGACATTACATATCGCGGTACTTTCCCCTGTATATCATCAGCAGTATCACCATTGAATGACCACGTGAAGCACACATGACATTACATATAGTACGGTACTTTCCCCTGTATATCATCAGCAGTATCACCATGACATGACCACGTGAAGCACACATGACATTACATGTCACGGTACTTTCCCCTGTATATCATCAGCAGTATCACCATGACACGACCACGTGAAGCACATATGGCATTACATATCTTGGTACATTCCCCTGTATATCATCAGCAGTATCACCATGAAATGACCACGTGAAGCACACATGACATTACATATCCCGGTACTTTCCCCTGTATATCATCAGCAGTATCACCATGACATGACCACGTGAAGCACACATGACATTACATGTCACGGTACTTTCCCCTGTATATCATCAGCAGTATCACCATGACATGACCACGTGAGACACACCTGACATTACATGTCACGGTACTTTCTACTGTATATCATCAGCAGTATCACCATGACATGACCACGTGAAGCACACATGACATTACATGTCACGGTACTTTCTACTGTATATCATCAGCGGTATCACCATGACATGACCACGTGAAGCACACATGACATTACATATCCCGGTACTTTCTCCTGTATATCATCAGCAGTATCACCATGACATGACAACGTGAAGCACACATGACATTACATGTCACGGTACTTTCTACTGTATATCATCAGCAGTATCACCATGACATGACCACGTGAAGCACACATGACATTACATATCCCGGTACTTTCACCTGTATATCATCAGCAGTATCACCATGACATGACCACGTGAAGCACACATGACATTACATGTCACGGTACTTTCCCCTGTATATCATCAACAGTATCACCATGGCATGACCACGTGAGGCACACCTGACATTACATGTCACGGTACTTTCTACTGTATATCATCAGCAGTATCACCATGACATGACCACGTGAAGCACACATGACATTACATATCCCGGTACTTTCTCCTGTATATCATCAGCAGTATCACCATGACACGACCACGTGAAGCACACATGGCATTACATATCCCGGTACTTTCCCCTGTATATCATCAGCAGTATCGCCAAGACACTACCACGTGAAGCACACATGACATTACATATCCCGGTACTTTCTCCTGTATATCATCAGCAGTATCACCATGACATGACCACGTGAAGCACACATGACATTACATATCCCGGTACTTTCCCCTGTATATCATCAGCAGTATCACCATGACACGACCACGTGAAGCACACATGGCATTACATATCCCGGTACTTTCCCCTGTATATCATCAGCAGTATCACCATGACATGACCACGTGAAACACACATGACATTACATGTCACGGTACTTTCCCCTGTATATCATCAGCAGTATCACCATGACACAATCACGTGAAGCACACATGACATTACATGTCACGGTACTTTCCCCTGTATATCATCAGCAGTATCACCATGACATGACCACGTGAAGCACACCTGTTATTACATATCCCGGTACTTTATCCTGTATATCATCAGCAGTATAACCATGACACAACCACGTGAAGCACACATGACATTACATATCCCGGTACTTTCTCCTGTATATCATCAGCAGTATCACCATGACACGACCACGTGAAGCACACATGACATTACATATCGCGGTACTTTCCCCTGTATATCATCAGCAGTATCACCATGACATGACCACGTGAAGCACACATGACATTACATGTCACGGTACTTTCTACTGTATATCATCAATAGTATCACCATGACATGACCACGTGAAGCACACATGACATTACATATCCCGGTACTTTCTCCTGTATATCATCAGCAGTATCACCATGACATGACAACGTGAAGCACACATGACATTACATGTCACGGTACTTTCTACTGTATATCATCAGCAGTATCACCATGACATGACCACGTGAAGCACACATGACATTACATATCCCGGTACTTTCCCCTGTATATCTTCAGCAGTATCACCATGACATGACCACGTGAAGCACACATGACATTACATGTCACGGTACTTTCCCCTGTATATCATCAGCAGTATCACCATGACATGACCACGTGAGGCACACCTGACATTACATGTCACGGTACTTTCTACTGTATATCATCAGCAGTATCACCATGACATGACCACGTGAAGCACACATGACATTACATATCCCGGTACTTTCTCCTGTATATCATCAGCAGTATCACCATGACATGACCACGTGAAGCACACATGACATTACATGTCACGGTACTTTCCCCTGTATATCATCAGCAGTATCACCATGACACAATCACGTGAAGCACACATGACATTACATGTCACGGTACTTTCCCCTGTATATCATCAGCAGTATCACCATGACATGACCACGTGAAACACACATGACATTACATGTCACGGTACTTTCCCCTGTATATCATCAGCAGTATCACCATGACACAATCACGTGAAGCACACATGACATTACATGTCACGGTACTTTCCCCTGTATATCATCAGCAGTATCACCATGACATGACCATGTGAAGCACACCTGACATTACATATCCCGGTACTTTATCCTGTATATCATCAGCAGTATCACCATGACACAACCACGTGAAGCACACATGACATTACATATCGCGGTACTTTCCCCTGTATATCATCAGCAGTATCACGATGACATGACCACGTGAAGCACACATGACATTACATGTCACGGTACTTTGTCCTGTATATCATCAGCAGTATCACCATGACATGACCACGTGAAGCACACATGACATTACATGTCACGGTACTTTCTACTGTATATCATCAGCAGTATCACCATGACATGACCATGTGAAGCACACATGACATTACATGTCACGGTACTTTCTACTGTATATCATCAGCAGTATCACCATGACATGACCACGTGAAGCACACATGACATTACATGTCACGGTACTTTCCCCTGTATATCATCAGCAGTATCACCATGACACGACCACGTGAAGCACACATGACATTACATATCCCGGTACTTTCCCCTGTATATCATCAGCAGTATCACCATGACATGACCACGTGAAGCACACATGACATTACATATCCCGGTACTTTCCCCTGTATATCATCAGCAGTACCACCATGACAGGACCACGTGAAGCACACATGACATTACATATCACGGTACTTTCCCCTGTATATCATCAGCAGTGTCACCATGACATGACCACGTGAAGCATACCTGACATTACATATCCCGGTACTTTCTCCTGTATATCATCAGCAGTATCACCATGACACCACCACGTGAAGCACACATGACATTACATATCCCGGTAATTTCCCCTGTATATCATCAGCAGTATCACCATTGCATGACCACGTGAAGCACACATGACATTACATATTGCGGTACTTTATCCTGTATATCATCAGCAGTATCACCATGACTTGACCACGTGAAGCACACATGACATTACATATCCCGGTACTTTCTCCTGTATATCATCAGCAGTCTCACCATGACATAACCACGTGAAGCACACATGACATTACATGTCACGGTACTTTGTCCTGTATATCATCAGCAGTATCACCATGACATGACAACGTGAAGCACACATGACATTACATGTCACGGTACTTTCCCCTGTATATCATCAGCAGTATCACCATGACACGACCACGTGAAGCACACATGACATTACATGTCTCGGTACTTTCTCCTGTATATCATCAGCAGTATCACCATGACATGACAACGTGAAGCACACATGGCATTACATGTCACGGTACTTTCTACTGTATATCATCAGCAGTATCACCATGACATAACAACGTGAAGCACACATGACATTACATAACCCGGTACTTTCTCCTGTATATCATCAGCAGTATCACCATGACACGACCACGTGAATTACACATGACATTACATATAGTAGAGTACTTTCCCCTGTATATTATCAGCAGTATCACCATGACACGACCACGTGAATTACACATGACATTACATATCACGGTACTTTCTCCTGTATATCATCAGCAGTATCACCATGACATGACCACGTGAAGCACACATGACATTACATATCGCGGTACTTTCCCCTGTATATCATCAGCAGTATCACCATTGAATGACCACGTGAAGCACACATGACATTACATATAGTACGGTACTTTCCCCTGTATATCATCAGCAGTATCACCATGACATGACCACGTGAAGCACACATGACATTACATGTCACGGTACTTTCCCCTGTATATCATCAGCAGTATCACCATGACACGACCACGTGAAGCACATATGGCATTACATATCTTGGTACATTCCCCTGTATATCATCAGCAGTATCACCATGAAATGACCACGTGAAGCACACATGACATTACATATCCCGGTACTTTCCCCTGTATATCATCAGCAGTATCACCATGACATGACCACGTGAAGCACACATGACATTACATGTCACGGTACTTTCCCCTGTATATCATCAGCAGTATCACCATGACATGACCACGTGAGACACACCTGACATTACATGTCACGGTACTTTCTACTGTATATCATCAGCAGTATCACCATGACATGACCACGTGAAGCACACATGACATTACATGTCACGGTACTTTCTACTGTATATCATCAGCGGTATCACCATGACATGACCACGTGAAGCACACATGACATTACATATCCCGGTACTTTCTCCTGTATATCATCAGCAGTATCACCATGACATGACAACGTGAAGCACACATGACATTACATGTCACGGTACTTTCTACTGTATATCATCAGCAGTATCACCATGACATGACCACGTGAAGCACACATGACATTACATATCCCGGTACTTTCACCTGTATATCATCAGCAGTATCACCATGACATGACCACGTGAAGCACACATGACATTACATGTCACGGTACTTTCCCCTGTATATCATCAACAGTATCACCATGGCATGACCACGTGAGGCACACCTGACATTACATGTCACGGTACTTTCTACTGTATATCATCAGCAGTATCACCATGACATGACCACGTGAAGCACACATGACATTACATATCCCGGTACTTTCTCCTGTATATCATCAGCAGTATCACCATGACACGACCACGTGAAGCACACATGGCATTACATATCCCGGTACTTTCCCCTGTATATCATCAGCAGTATCGCCAAGACACTACCACGTGAAGCACACATGACATTACATATCCCGGTACTTTCTCCTGTATATCATCAGCAGTATCACCATGACATGACCACGTGAAGCACACATGACATTACATATCCCGGTACTTTCCCCTGTATATCATCAGCAGTATCACCATGACACGACCACGTGAAGCACACATGGCATTACATATCCCGGTACTTTCCCCTGTATATCATCAGCAGTATCACCATGACATGACCACGTGAAACACACATGACATTACATGTCACGGTACTTTCCCCTGTATATCATCAGCAGTATCACCATGACACAATCACGTGAAGCACACATGACATTACATGTCACGGTACTTTCCCCTGTATATCATCAGCAGTATCACCATGACATGACCACGTGAAGCACACCTGTTATTACATATCCCGGTACTTTATCCTGTATATCATCAGCAGTATAACCATGACACAACCACGTGAAGCACACATGACATTACATATCCCGGTACTTTCTCCTGTATATCATCAGCAGTATCACCATGACACGACCACGTGAAGCACACATGACATTACATATCGCGGTACTTTCCCCTGTATATCATCAGCAGTATCACCATGACATGACCACGTGAAGCACACATGACATTACATGTCACGGTACTTTCTACTGTATATCATCAATAGTATCACCATGACATGACCACGTGAAGCACACATGACATTACATATCCCGGTACTTTCTCCTGTATATCATCAGCAGTATCACCATGACATGACAACGTGAAGCACACATGACATTACATGTCACGGTACTTTCTACTGTATATCATCAGCAGTATCACCATGACATGACCACGTGAAGCACACATGACATTACATATCCCGGTACTTTCCCCTGTATATCTTCAGCAGTATCACCATGACATGACCACGTGAAGCACACATGACATTACATGTCACGGTACTTTCCCCTGTATATCATCAGCAGTATCACCATGACATGACCACGTGAGGCACACCTGACATTACATGTCACGGTACTTTCTACTGTATATCATCAGCAGTATCACCATGACATGACCACGTGAAGCACACATGACATTACATATCCCGGTACTTTCTCCTGTATATCATCAGCAGTATCACCATGACATGACCACGTGAAGCACACATGACATTACATGTCACGGTACTTTCCCCTGTATATCATCAGCAGTATCACCATGACACAATCACGTGAAGCACACATGACATTACATGTCACGGTACTTTCCCCTGTATATCATCAGCAGTATCACCATGACATGACCACGTGAAACACACATGACATTACATGTCACGGTACTTTCCCCTGTATATCATCAGCAGTATCACCATGACACAATCACGTGAAGCACACATGACATTACATGTCACGGTACTTTCCCCTGTATATCATCAGCAGTATCACCATGACATGACCATGTGAAGCACACCTGACATTACATATCCCGGTACTTTATCCTGTATATCATCAGCAGTATCACCATGACACAACCACGTGAAGCACACATGACATTACATATCCCGGTACTTTCTCCTGTATATCATCAGCAGTATCACCATGACACGACCACGTGAAGCACACATGACATTACATATCGCGGTACTTTCCCCTGTATATCATCAGCAGTATCACCATGACATGACCACGTGAAGCACACATGACATTACATGTCACGGTACTTTCTACTGTATATCATCAGCAGTATCACCATGACATGACCACGTGAAGCACACATGACATTACATATCCCGGTACTTTCTCCTGTATATCATCAGCAGTATCACCATGACATTACAACGTGAAGCACATATGACATTACATGTCACGGTACTTTCTACTGTATATCATCAGCAGTATCACCATGACATGACCACGTGAAGCACACATGACATTACATATCCCGGTACTTTCCCCTGTATATCATTAGCAGTATCACCATGACACGACCACGTGAAGCACACATGACATTACATATCCCGGTAGTTTCCCCTGTATATCATCAGCAGTATCACCATGACACGACCACGTGAAGCACACATGACATTACATATCCCGGTACTTTCCCCTGTATATCATCAGCAGTATCACCATGACATGACCACGTGAAGCACACATGACATTACATATCCCGGTACTTTCCCCTGTATATCATCAGCAGTATCACCATGACATGACCACGTGAAGCACACATGACATTACATATCCCGGTACTTTCTACTGTATATTATCAGCAGTATCACCATGACACGACCACGTGAATTACACATGACATTACATATCACGGTACTTTCCCCTGTATATCATCAGCAGTATCACCATGACACGACCACGTGAAGCACACATGGTATTACATATCTCGGTACATTCCCCTGTATATCATCAGCTGTATCACCATGACATGACCACGTGAAGCACACATGACATTACATATCCCGGTACTTTCCCCTGTATATCATCAGCAGTATCACCATAACATGACCACGTGAAGCACACATGATATTACATATCACGGTACTTTCTACTGTATATCATCAGCAGTATCACCATGACACGACCACGTGAATTACACATGACATTACATATAGTACGGTACTTTCCCCTGTATATCATCAGCAGTATCACCATGACACGACCACGTGAATTACACATGACATTACATATCACGGTACTTTCTCCTGTATATCATCAGCAGTATCACCATGACATGACCACGTGAAGCACACATGACATTACATATCGCGGTACTTTCCCCTGTATATCATCAGCAGTATCACCATGAAATGACCACGTGAAGTACACATGACATTACATATAGTACGGTACTTTCACCTGTATATCATCAGCAGTATCACCATGACATGACCACGTGAAGCACACATGACATTACATGTCACGGTACTTTCCCCTGTATATCATCAGCAGTATCACCATGACACGACCACGTGAAGCACACATGGCATTACATATCTTGGTACATTCCCCTGTATATCATCAGCAGTATCACCATGACATGACCACGTGAAGCACACATGACATTACATATCGCGGTACTTTCTCCTGTATATCATCAGCAGTATCACCATGACATGACCACGTGAAGCACACATGACATTACATGTCACGGTACTTTCTACTGTATATCATCAGCAGTATCACCATGACATGACCACGTGAAGCACACATGACATTACATGTCACGGTACTTTCTACTGTATATCATCAGCAGTATCACCATGACATGACCACGTGAAGCACACATGACATTACATATCCCGGTACTTTCTCCTGTATATCATCAGCAGTATCACCATGACATGACAACGTGAAGCACACATGACATTACATGTCACGGTACTTTCTACTGTATATCATCAGCAGTATCACCATGACATGACCACGTGAAGCACACATGACATTACATATCCCGGTACTTTCCCCTGTATATCATCAGCAGTATCACCATGACATGACCACGTGAAGCACACATGACATTACATATCCCGGTACTTTCTCCTGTATATCATCAGCAGTATCACCATGACATGACAACGTGAAGCACACATGACATTACATGTCACGGTACTTTCTACTGTATATCATCAGCAGTATCACCATGACATGACCACGTGAAGCACACATGACATTACATATCCCGGTACTTTCCCCTGTATATCATCAGCAGTATCACCATGACATGACCACGTGAAGCACACATGACATTACATATCCCGGTACTTTCCCCTGTATATCATCAGCAGTATCACCATGACATGACCACGTGAAGCTCACATGACATTACATATTGCGGTACTTTCTCCTGTATATCATCAGCAGTATCACCATGACATGACCACGTGAAGTTCACATGACATTACATATTGCGGTACTTTCTCCCGGATATCACCACCATCAGCATGACGCCCGTACACTAAGTAGTTACATGCGACATTACATATCGCGGTACTTTCTCCCGGATATCACCACCAACATCACCAGACACCACCACACTAAGTAGTTACATGCGACATTACATATTGCGGTACTTTCTCCCGGATATCACCACCATCACCATGACATCACCACACTAAGTAGGTACATGCGACATTACATATTGCGGTACTTTCTCCCGGATATCACCACCAACATCACCATGACACCACCACACTAAGTAGTTACATGCGACACCACATATCGCGGTACTTTCTCCCGGATATCACCACCATCAGCATGACGCCCCTACACTAAGTAGTTACATGCGACATTACATATTGCGGTACTTTCTCCCGTATATCACCACCATCACTAGACGCCACCACACTAGGTAGTTACATGCGACATTACATATTGCGGTACTTTCTCCCGGATATCACCACCAACATCACCAGACACCACCACACTAAGTAGTTACATGCGACACCACATATCACGGTACTTTCTCCCGGAGATCACCA
Organism: Hymenopus coronatus; assembly: GCA_030762935.1. Taxonomy (NCBI): domain Eukaryota; kingdom Metazoa; phylum Arthropoda; class Insecta; order Mantodea; family Hymenopodidae; genus Hymenopus; species Hymenopus coronatus. The sequence continues at coordinate 3,906,853 of CM060888.1, read as the reverse complement.
CCAACATCACCAGACACCACCACACTAAGTAGTTACATGCGACACCACATATCGCGGTACTTTCTCCCGGAGATCACCACCAACTTCACCAGACACCACCACACTAAGTAGTTACATGCGACACCACATATCGCGGTACTTTCTCCCGGAGATCACCACCAACATCACCAGATATCACCACACTAAGTAGTTACATGCGACACCACATATCGCGGTACTTTCTCCCGGATATCACCACCATCAGCATGACGCCCCTACACTAAGTAGTTACATGCGACATTACATATTGCGGTACTTTCTCCCTCATATCACCACCATCAGCATGACGCCCCTACACTAAGTAGTTACATGCGACATTACATATCGCGGTACTTTCTCCCTCATATCACCACCATCAGCATGACGCCCCTACACTAAGTAGTTACATGCGACATTACATATCGCGGTACTTTCTCCCGGATATCACCACCACCATCAGCATGACGCCACCACACTAAGTAGTTACATGCGACACCACATATCGCGGTACTTTCTCCCGGAGATCACCACAAACATCACCAGACACCACCACACTAAGTAGTTACATGCGACACCACATATCGCGGTACTTTCTCCCGGAGATCACCACAAACATCACCAGACACCACCACACTAAGTAGTTACATGCGACACCACATATCGCGGTACTTTCTCCCGGATATCACCACCATCACCAGACGCCACCACACTAAGTAGTTACATGCGACATTACATATTGCGGTACTTTCTCCCGGATATCACCACCACCATCAAAATGACGCCACCACACTAAGTAGTTACACGCGACATTACATATCGCGGTAATTTCTCCCGGATATCACCACCAACATCACCAGACACCACCACACTAAGTAGTTACATGCGACATTACATATCGCGGTACTTTCTCCCGGATATCACCACCACCATCACAATGACACCACCACACTAAGTAGTTACATGCGACACCACATATCGCGGTACTTAATCCCGGAGATCACCACCAACATCACCAGACACCACCACACTAAGTAGTTACATGCGACATTACATATCGCGGTACTTTCTCCCGGATATCACCATCACCATCACCATGACATCACCACACTAAGTAGTTACATGCGACATTACATATCGCGGTACTTTCTCCCGGATATCAGCACCATCACCATGACATCACCACACTAAGTAGTTACATGCGACATTACATATCGCGGTACTTTCTCCCGGATATCAGCACCATCAAAATGACGCCACCACACTAAGTAGTTACATGCGACATTACATATCGCGGTCCTATCTCCCGGATATCAGCACCATCAAAATGACGCCACCACACTAAGTAGTTACATGCGACATTACATATTGCGGTACTTTCTCCCGGAGATCACCACCAACATCACCAGACACCACCACACTAAGTAGTTACATGCGACACCACATATCGCGGTACTTTCTCCCGGATATCATCAGCACCATCACCATGACACCACCACACTAAGTAGTTACATGCGACACCACATATCGCGGTACTTTCTCCCGGAGATCACCACCAACATCACCAGACACCACCACACTAAGTAGTTACATGCGACACCACATATCGCGGTACTTTCTCCCGGAGATCACCACAAACATCACCAGACACCACCACACTAAGTAGTTACATGCGACACCACATATCGCGGTCCTATCTCCCGGATATCAGCACCATGAAAATGACGCCACCACACTAAGTAGTTACATGCGACACCACATATCGCGGTACTTTCTCCCGGAGATCACCACCAACATCACCAGACACCACCACTCTAAGTAGTTACATGCGACACCACATATCACGGTACTTTCTCCCGGATATCATCACCAACATCACCAGACACCACCACACTAAGTAGTTACATGCGACATTACATATTGCGGTACTTTCTCCCGGAGATCACCACCAACATCACCAGACACCACCACTCTAAGTAGTTACATGCGACACCACATATCACGGTACTTTCTCCCGGAGATCACCACCAACATCACCAGACACCACCACACTAAGTAGTTACATGCGACACCACATATCACGGTACTTTCTCCCGGAGATCACCACAAACATCACCAGACACCACCACTCTAAGTAGTTACATGCGACACCACATATCACGGTACTTTCTCCCGGAGATCACCACCAACATCACCAGACACCACCACACTAAGTAGTTACATGCCACACCACATATCGCGGTACTTTCTCCCGGAGATCACCACCATCACCATGACATCACCACACTAAGTAGTTACATGCGACATTACATATTGCGGTACTTTCTCTCGGATATCAGCACCATCAAAGTGACACCACCACACTAAGTAGTTACATGCGACATTACATATCGCGGTACTTTCTCCCGGATATCACCACCAACATCACCAGACACCACCACACTAAGTAGTTACATGCGACACCACATATCACGGTACTTTCTCCCGGAGATCACCACCAACATCACCAGACACCACCACACTAAGTAGTTACATGCGACACCACATATCGCGGTACTTTCTCCCGGAGATCACCACCAACATCACCAGACACCACCACACTAAGTAGTTACATGCGACATTACATATTGCGGTACTTTCTCTCGGATATCAGCACCATCACCATGACATCACCACACTAAGTAGTTACATGCCACATTACATATTGCGGTACTTTCTCTCGGATATCAGCACCATCAAAGTGACACCACCACACTAAGTAGTTACATGCGACATTACATATCGCGGTACTTTCTCCCGGATATCACCACCAACATCACCAGACACCACCACACTAAGTAGTTACATGCGACACCACATATCGCGGTACTTTCTCCCGGAGATCATCACCAACATCACCAGACACCACCACACTAAGTAGTTACATGCGACACCACATATCGCGGTACTTTCTCCCGGATATCACCACCATCAAAATGACGCCACCACACTAAGTAGTTACATGCGACACCACATATTGCGGTACTTTCTCCCGGATATCACCACCAACATCACCAGACACCACCACACTAAGGAGTTACATGCGGCACCACATATCACGGTACTTTCTCCTGGATATCACCACCATCACCATGACATCACCACACTAAGTAGTTACATGCGACACCACATATCGCGGTCTTTTCTCCCGGATATCACCACCAACATCACCAGACACCACCACACTAAGGAGTTACATGCGGCACCACATATCGCGGTACTTTCTCCTGGATATCACCACCAACATCACCAGACACCACCACACTAAGTAGTTACATGCGGCACCACATATCGCGGTACTTTCTCCCGGATATCACCACCAACATCACCATGACAGCACCACACTAAGTAGTTACATGCGACACCACATATCGCGGTACTTTCTCCTGGATATCACCACCAACATCACCATGACACCACCACGTTGAGCACACGCCGCTCTACATAATGCAGTAAGCTTCTCTTGAGTATCACCAATAAAATTGCCTGGTGCTCACATGATAGCGGTATTTCATCTTCACCTTCTACATTCATTTCCCCGCGTTGCCGTCCCAAGGGCTTACTTGTAACAATACCAGAAAATTACTCGGGGATTAGCCCCCCACCCCTTGTAAATAATTTGCTGAGCCCTCGCTCGCTTCTATTGGAATGTACAAACCTTTTGGAAAAAGTTAAGTGCTTAACGTGGTCGTGGCAAGGCTCCCCGACCCCGCTAAACTATTATATAATCAACGCTAATTAAAGTCTGCTAATCATTTATTTCGCTAATTAAATTGCCGAGCTCATAAATCTTAATTTAGGTCCGGAGCCATTTCTGAGTTTGGCTGGCTAAGTAATAAGGTAGGGAGGTCGCACCGCAGCACGCCTGCCAACTTCCTCATATTAAACACACCAAATAAAATTAACAAGTTGGAGTAATCCATCCTTGTCCTGGTTTCCTTAACCGCGCAAACTTGCACGCGTTTCGGAAAACTGCGGCTTTTAGGTAAACATTACCTGCTGAGATTTTACATTCGTAAGAAACTATTGTTAGAAAGTTTACTCTTCTATCTACTTCGAGATATACATTCACAGGATTGGTCTTACTACTTGCTTTTTTACTTTCTCTATACGCACTATGTACACAGTGTATAGAGAAGGTATTGCATTCTACCTAAAAATTCGATACCGAGATTTCACCGGAAATATATGTGTTAGGGTCCCCAAAATCCAAAAAAAAAGCATTTTCACAAAAAGGTCCGTGTGTGTGTGTCAGTGTGTCTGATAACTCAAAAACGAAAAGTCGGTAAAATACCAAACTTGGTATTTAAGTTTAGTATCTTCCAGGGATGCGACACGAAAATTTTGAGAAAAATTCCCCCACCCCAACTACCCTTTAATGGAAATTTTTTCGAAAATTTTGATTTTCCCAAAAATGGCTCTAACGATTTTGATTAAAATTTCGTATATTAAAGATATTTACCTGACAAATAAAATGTATATCTTGAATTTTCTGGGAATAGCCTCTGAAGAGTAGTTTATTCTGGATGAATTTTACTGAATTTTGAATAACTGCTAAACCGTAAGAGATGGACAAAAACTTCACAAAAATGCAGAGTTCATTAAAACACACAATTTATGTTATATACATTTTTTTGTGGAGTTCGTCGTTTTTGAGACATTCCTTATTTTTAGTTTCTGCTATGAAAAACGTATACTTTTCTCATACAGGAACTTGTCAACTCCTATCCATATAAACAAAGGAACTCCATTGACATAGCAACCAGCTTTCGACTATCACTTTAACCTATGCTACTCCCTTATTTCGCTTCTACTTACAAGGAAGCAAGTAATAAGACTATTTCTGCTAATTTTTTCTGATTAGAATAAAGTAAATAGAAGTATAAGCTTTTTAAGAATAATTTGTTGCAGGGATATAGAGAAAGTCATGTGAATGTTACACATCAGATTTTTGTTTTTACTTTCTCTAGCCCCGTATGTACAATGCACATAGGGATAGAGAAGTATTGCATTCCACCCAAAAATTCGATGTCGAGATTTCACCGGAAATACATAATTTACGACCCCCTGAGTCCAAAAAAAAAAGCATTTTTAGAAACAGGTCCGTGTGTGTGTGTGTGTGTGTGTGTGTGTGTGTGTGTCTGTCTGTCTGTGTGTGTCTGTGGACAGCATAGCTCAAAAACGAAAAGACGGTTGAATACCAAATTTGGTATTTAAGTTTAGCATCTTCCAAGGATGCGACACGAAGATTTTCAAGAAAATTCCCCCACCCCTAAGTACCCTTTACATTAACATTTTTTCGAAAATGTTGTTTTTTCTTGAAAATGGCTCTAACGATTTTGGTTAAAATGCCACATAATAAAGCCATTTCTATCAAAAATAAAATGTATATCTTGAATTTTCTGGGAATAGCTTCTAAAGACCTGTTTATTCTGGATGAATTTTGCTAAATTTGACCGTAAAAGCTTACTATACAAAAAATGTAAAATACACAAGTTATGTCATATAAGTTTAATTCGTAGAGGCTTACCGTTTTCCTTGTCATTAGTTTCAGTTGTGAGTTACTTACACTTTTCTCCCACGGGAGTGTCCATTTCTCTTTTGTTCTACTCCTGCTAATGTTTATCTCGATTAGCGTTGTGTTGAAAGAAGAAGTTTGTTTGTAGAGAAGCTAGAGAAAGTCATGCGAGTGTAACACATGAGATTTTTTATATCTTAATGTCCTTTAACCTGATTAGTCATGTCGGATGATGTGAAATGGAGCTTAAAGTCGCTAGACATGGAAAGCACGGGAAAAAAGCCTTATCAGAGTAATTGACCTCAAGTAAGATTGGAACACGCGACCTGTTGAAACTGAGGCGAACATGTTTTGTACCGCTGAACGTACAAGAAGCGTATGCTACACTTACATTTCTTTCTGGTGAACAAAGCGGCGCAGGGGCGGGTTTTCCCCGCCATGTAACATTGTCACGGTCACCGTCTGCGGTGCCATGTGTAGTAAAAGCGGGCGTTAAACATCATTAAAATCGAGATAAACAGTAACAGGAATTGTCTTATTACTTGCTCCCTTGGATACAAGGGCAATATTTAGTCGAATCTTTAAAGATTTGGTCACTATGTGAGGTGATTGAAATTCCTTTCTCTTTAACTGGCCGGGATAAAAAAAGTGTTCCATTCATATGAGCTTCTCTACCAATTCTACAACACATTATTGTTAAAAAGCTTATTCATCTATTTAATTCATGCTAATCGAGATAAACATTAACAGAGGTTGTCTTATCACTTGCTTCCTTGTGAGTAGAAGGAGAATAAAGTTATAAATCTTTTATGAGCTGTCGCTATTTGATGCTATTGAAATTCTATTCTCTTTGCATGACCAAGTTGAAAAAGGTAAATTAGGACTTTCCATTTGAGAAAAATCAAAGTAAAAAAATGTATATGAAATAATTGTGTGTATTATGGAGATGTTCATGTTTCTTACAGTTTACAAGTTATTCAAAAGTCACCCAGAATGCAGAGACTATACCCAGAAAATGTCAAAATGGTGGAGCAAGTTTTGAGAAAATGGAAATTCGAAGTGTTTCCATGTAAACAGAGTTTTGGGTGCGGCTATTTTCATGAACATCCTTGAAAAACACCGAACATAAACTCGAAGTTTGTATTTCACCATCAGAGCCACGCCAACTTTTTCTTAAAATAATTTGTCCTAATATAAATATTTATCGAAATATTATAATTTATAAAATGTAATTCGTCCATCTCCATTCACTACTCTAATCACAAACAGTCTTGCAGATCTAAGACTCTTTGATTTCTACATTATAATACACCTTACACTCACATGACTTTCTCTATATCTCTGTAAATGACTATTGTTAATAACCTTATCTTTTATTTATTTCATGCTAATCGAAAAAAATTAGCAGAAATAATCTTATTTCTTGCTTTATAGTAAGTAGAACCGAAATACGGGAGTACCTACCCGCCTGGGTAGAGTGGTGGTAGCGTGTCTGCCTCACGTTCAAAAGGTCGTGAGTTCGAATCTCGCTTAGGGTGAGCTACCCGGATAAGGTTTTTTTCGGGGTTTTCCCTTATCCCGAGAAGACGAATGTCGAGTAACTTTAAGCTCCATGGACCCCGAGATCATTTGAGCATCATATCATCAATTGCATTCATCGTCCGATATGACCAAACCAGGTTAAAGTGAAAGCCAAAAGCTGGTTGCTATGTGACTGATGTTCCTTTGTTTGTATGGACACGAGTTGGCAAATTCCTGTATGCGAAAAGTGTAAGTTTTTCAAAGCTGAATCCAATAAAAAGGAATATCTAAAAAACGATCAACTCCACGAAAAAAATGTATATAACATAAATTGTGTGTTTTAGCGTGCTCTACATTTTTTAGGTTCAGTTTTTGTCCATCTCTTACGGTTTAGTAGTTATGAAAAATTCATCCAGAATAAAGTAGTCTTCAGAGGTTATTCCCAGAAATTTCAGAATATACTTTTTATTTGTAATGATAAATAACTTTAATATACGATATTTTAATCAAAATCGTTAGAGCCATTTTTTAGAAAATCAAAATTTTCGAAAAAAGTTCCATGTAAAGGGTAGTTTGGGGTGGGGGGATTTTTCTCAAAATCTTCGTGTCGCATCCCTGGAAGATACTAAGCTTAAATACCAAGTTTGGTATTTTACCGACTTTTCGTTTTTGAGTTATCGTGTTCACAGACACACGGACACAGACACACACACACACACACACACACACACACACACACGGACCTTTTTTTGAAAATACTTTTTTTTTTGGATACAGGGGACCCTAAAACATATATTTCCGGTGAAATCTCGGTATCGAATTTTGGTGGAGTGCAATACTTTCTCTATACACTATGTACATAGTGCGTTTGGAGAAAGTAAAAAACGATGTTTGCTACATTACTTCCCCACCTCTGCCCAGAGTAAGTGGGTGTGAGGCCGCCAGTAAGCCTGACCCCTCGCGGTCAGTAGAGTCATGCCATTATTTGTGTTTTTTATAATTGGGATTTACTTTTCTATTTTTACTTTCTCCATACGCACTATGTACATAGTGTATAGAGAAAGTATTGTACTCCACCAAAAATTCGATACCGAGATTTCACCGGAAATATTTGTTTTAGGGTCCCCAATATCCAAAAAAAGCATTTTCACAAAAAGGTCCGTGTGTGTGTGTGTGTGTGTGTGTGTGTGTGTCCGTGTCCGTGTGTCTGTGAACACGATAACTCAAAAACGAAAAGTCGGTAAAATACCAACCTTGGTATTTAAGTTTAGTATTTTCCAGGGATGCGACACGAAGATTTTGAGAAAAATACCCCCACCCCAACTACCCTTTACATGGAACTTTTTTCGAAAATTTTCATTTTCTCAAAAATGGCTCTAACGATTTTGAGTAAAATTTCGTATATTAAACATATTTACCTGACAAATAAAATGTATATCTTGAATTTTCTGGGAATAGCCTCTGAAGAGTAGTTTATTCTGGATGAATTTTACTAAATTTTGAATGACTGCTAAACCGTAAGAGATGGACAAAAACTTACTACACAGAAAATGTAGAGCACATTAAAACACACAATTTATGTTATATACATTTTTTTCGTGGAGTTCGTCGTTTTTGTGACATTCCTTATTTTTGGTTTCTGCTATGAAAATCGTATACTTTTCTCATACAGGAACTTGTCAACTCCTATCCATATAGACAAAGGAACTTCATTGACAGAGCAACCAGCTTTTGACTATCACTTTAACCTACAGTTGTCCCTTATTTCGCTCCTACTTACAAGGATGCGAGTAATAAGACTATTTCTGCTAATTTTTTCTGATTAGCATAAAGTAAATAGAAGTATAAGCTTTTTAAGAATTATTTGTTGCAGGGATATGGAGAAAGTCATGTGAATGTTACACATCAGATTTTGACGAAAAGATCGTGTGTCTATGAACAGGATGATTTATAACAAAAATCTCTAAAATACCATCTTTTTTGTTTTTTTATTATAGTGTTTAACGCCTGCTTTTACTGCTCTGGCACCGCAGGCGATGACACTGATGATACATGAAGATGGAGTCCCGGGGGAAACCCGCCCCAGCGCCGCTTCGTCCACCACAAATCTCACATGCGGTCGGTTGGGATCGAACTCGGGCCGTCTGGGTGAGAAAGTACCAAACGTGTTATTTAAGTTACGTATCTTCCAAGGACGCGACACGAAGATTTTGAGAAAAATACCCCAACCCCAAACTACCCTTTACATAGAAAAAATGTCGGACTTTTTATTTCTCAAAAATGACTCTTAACGATTGTGATTAAAGTACTGTATATTAAAGATATTTACATGACAAGTTTAATGTATTTCTGGGAATAGCCCGTGAACATCTTTATCCTGGATGAATTTTGTATATCTGGTAAACCGTAAGGGATAGATCAAATCTTACTATACAAAAATGTTGATCTCCTTAAAACACACAATTTAGTTCATAAAAATATTTGTCCTGGAGTTTATCATTTCCTAATTATGTCATGTTATTGTTTCAATTTTAAAATACATAAACCTTTCCCATACGGAAATTTGTTCACTCCTGGCCATACAAAGTAGCGGATTTCAAACATTAAAACATTTGCCTATCGCTTTATCCTATAGGACCATTTCTGTTAATGTTTGTCTTGAAGTAGATAGAAGAATAGGATTTTTAACACTAATTTGTGGTAGAGAAAGTGATGTGAATGGAACTCATGAGAAACGTGAGACTGGCTGCGTTTCGTCTCACGTGCAGAGAAAGTAAAAGTGTGCGACATTGAGTGAATTTCTCGCCCCATATTTGGTTTACTTTGATGTGAATCAGAAACGTGTGACGTCAGAGACTGGCTGCGTTTCGTCCCACGTGCAGTAAAACATAGACGTCTTCAGCAGTTTTACTTTCTACATAGTGGATTGTGTTCCTAAAACAATCAAAGTCGAAATTTCACCTGAAAATGTATAAAATGGTGAAAAACATAAAGACTGTTAAATACCTACTTGGTACTCAGGTTTAGTACCTTCCAAGGATGGGACATGACTTTTGTATAACTGGCAAACTGTAAAGATAGACAAAAATGAAAATCTCATTAAGTCACACAACTTATGACATATACATTTTTTGCAGAGTTAACCGTTTTCCAGATATTCCGGATTATTTGCATCAATTTTAAGGCACTTAAACTTTTCTCAAACGCGAACACATCTTTCTTCTCGTTTGTTTACTCCTGAAAATCAAAGAGAATGGAATTTCAATTGTTTGACATAGCGACCGTCTTGTAAAGCACGACACTATATATTTACAAGGAGCTGGTAACAAGACTAATGTTTATCTTGATTTCACTATAAATATGAGTTAACGTAGGCAGATAGGCAAACAGAAGGAGGTAGTCAGATAGACAGGCAGGCAAGTAGACACGCAAACAGAGATACAGGTAGTCATATAGAAAGGCAGGCAAGTAGACACGCAAACACAGAGACAGGTAGTCAGATAGACAGGCAGGCATGTAGACACGCAAACACAGAGACAGGTAGTCATATAGAAAGGCAGGCATGTAGACACGCAAACACAGAGACAGGTAGTCAGATAGACAGGCAGGCATGTAGACACGCAAACACAGAGACAGGTAGTCAGATAGACAGGCAGGCATGTAGACACGCAAACACAGAGACAGGTAGTCAGATAGACAGGCAGGCAAGTAGACACGCAAACACAGAGACAGGTAGTCATATAGAAAGGCAGGCATGTAGACACGCAAACACAGAGACAGGTAGTCAGATGGACAGGCAGGCATGTAGGCACGCAAACACAGAGACAGGTAGTCAGATAGACAGGCAGGCATGTAGACATGCAAACACAGATACAGGTAGTCAGATGGACAGGCAGGCATGTAGACACGCAAACACAGAGACAGGTAGTCAGATAGACAGGCAGGCATGTAGACACGCAAACACAGAGACAGGTAGTCATATAGAAAGGCAGGCATGTAGACACGCAAACACAGAGACAGGTAGTCAGATGGACAGGCAGGCATGTAGGCACGCAAACACAGAGACAGGTAGTCAGATAGACAGGCAGGCATGTAGACACGCAAACACAGATACAGGTAGTCAGATGGACAGGCAGGCATGTAGACACGCAAACACAGAGACAGGTAGTCAGATAGACAGGCAGGCATGTAGGCACGCAAACACAGAGACAGGTAGTCAGATAGACAGGCAGGCAAGTCGACACGCAAACACAGAGACAGGTAGTCATATAGAAAGGCAGGCATGTAGACACGCAAACACAGAGACAGGTAGTCAGATGGACAGGCAGGCAAGTAGACACGCAAACACAGAGACAGGTAGTCAGATAGACAGGCAGGCATGTAGACACGCAAACACAGAGACAGGTAGTCAGATGGACAGGCAGGCATGTAGACACGCAAACACAGAGACAGGTAGTCAGATAGACAGGCAGGCATGTAGACACGCAAACACAGAGACAGGTAGTCATATAGAAAGGCAGGCAAGTAGACACGCAAACACAGAGACAGGTAGTCAGATAGACAGGCAGGCATGTAGGCACGCAAACACAGAGACAGGTAGTCAGATGGACAGGCAGGCATGTAGACACGCAAACAGAGATACAGGTAGTCATATAGAAAGGCAGGCATGTAGACACGCAAACACAGAGACAGGTAGTCAGATAGACAGGCAGGCATGTAGACACGCAAACACAGAGACAGGTAGTCAGATAGACAGGCAGGCATGTAGACACGCAAACACAGAGACAGGTAGTCAGATGGACAGGCAGGCATGTAGACACGCAAACACAGAGACAGGTAGTCAGATAGACAGGCAGGCATGTAGACACGCAAACACAGAGACAGGTAGTCAGATGGACAGGCAGGCAAGTAGACACGCAAACACAGAGACAGGTAGTCATATAGAAAGGCAGGCATGTAGACACGCAAACACAGAGACAGGTAGTCAGATAGACAGGCAGGCATGTAGACACGCAAACACAGAGACAGGTAGTCAGATGGACAGGCAGGCATGTAGACACGCAAACACAGAGACAGGTAGTCAGATAGACAGGCAGGCATGTAGACACGCAAACACAGAGACAGGTAGTCATATAGAAAGGCAGGCATGTAGACACGCAAACACAGAGACAGGTAGTCATATAGAAAGGCAGGCATGTAGACACGCAAACACAGAGACAGGTAGTCAGATGGACAGGCAGGCATGTAGACACGCAAACACAGAGACAGGTAGTCAGATGGACAGGCAGGCAAGTAGACACGCAAACACAGAGACAGGTAGTCAGATGGACAGGCAGGCATGTAGACACGCAAACACAGAGACAGGTAGTCAGATGGACAGGCAGGCATGTAGACACGCAAACACAGAGACAGGTAGTCAGATGGACAGGCAGGCATGTAGACACGCAAACACAGAGACAGGTAGTCAGATGGACAGGCAGGCATGTAGACACGCAAACACAGAGACAGGTAGTCAGATGGACAGGCAGGCATGTAGACACGCAAACACAGAGACAGGTTGTCAGATGGACAGGCAGGCATGTATTCAGGCATGTAGACACGCAAACACAGAGACAGGTAGTTAGATGGACAGGCAGACATGTAGGCAGGCATGTAGACACGCAAACACAGAGACAGGTAGTTAGATGGACAGGCAGACATGTAGGCAGGCAAGTAGACACGCAAACACAGAGGCAGGTAGTCAGATGGACAGGCAGACATGTAGGCAGGCATGTAGACACGCAAACACAGAGACAGGTAGTCAGATAGACAGGCAGGCAAGTAGACACGCAAACACAGAGACAGGTAGTCAGATGGACAGGCAGGCATGTAGACACGCAAACACAGAGACAGGTAGTCAGATTGACAGGCAGGCATGTAGACACGCAAACACAGAGACAGGTAGTCAGATAGACAGGCAGGCAAGTAGACACGCAAACACAGAGACAGGTAGTCATATAGAAAGGCAGGCAAGTAGACACGCAAACACAGAGACAGGTAGTCAGATAGACAGGCAGGCATGTAGACACGCAAACACAGAGACAGGTAGTCATATAGAAAGGCAGGCAAGTAGACACGCAAACACAGAGACAGGTAGTCAGATAGACAGGCAGACATGTAGACACGCAAACACAGAGACAGGTAGTCATATAGAAAGGCAGGCAAGTAGACACGCAAACACAGAGACAGGTAGTCAGATAGACAGGCAGGCATGTAGACACGCAAACACAGAGACAGGTAGTCATATAGAAAGGCAGGCAAGTAGACACGCAAACACAGAGACAGGTAGTCAGATGGACAGGCAGGCATGTAGACACGCAAACACAGAGACAGGTAGTCAGATAGACAGGCAGGCAAGTAGACACGCAAACACAGAGACAGGTAGTCAGATAGACAGGCAGGCATGTAGACACGCAAACACAGAGACAGGTAGTCAGATGGACAGGCAGGCATGTAGACACGCAAACACAGAGACAGGTAGTCAGATAGACAGGCAGGCAAGTAGACACGCAAACACAGAGACAGGTAGTCAGATAGACAGGCAGGCATGTAGACACGCAAACACAGAGACAGGTAGTCAGATGGACAGGCAGGCATGTAGACACGCAAACACAGAGACAGGTAGTCATATAGAAAGGCAGGCAAGTAGACACGCAAACACAGAGACAGGTAGTCAGATGGACAGGCAGGCATGTAGACACGCAAACACAGAGACAGGTAGTCATATAGAAAGGCAGGCAAGTAGACACGCAAACACAGAGACAGGTAGTCAGATAGACAGGCAGACATGTAGACACGCAAACACAGAGACAGGTAGTCAGATGGACAGGCAGGCATGTAGACACGCAAACACAGAGACAGGTAGTCAGATAGACAGGCAGGCAAGTAGACACGCAAACACAGAGACAGGTAGTCATATAGAAAGGCAGACATGTAGACACGCAAACACAGAGACAGGTAGTCAGATAGACAGGCAGACATGTAGACACGCAAACACAGAGACAGGTAGTCATATAGAAAGGCAGGCATGTAGACACGCAAACACAGAGACAGGTAGTCAGATGGACAGGCAGGCATGTAGACACGCAAACACAGAGACAGGTAGTCATATAGAAAGGCAGACATGTAGACACGCAAACACAGAGACAGGTAGTCAGATGGACAGGCAGGCATGTAGACACGCAAACACAGAGACAGGTAGTCATATAGAAAGGCAGGCATGTAGACACGCAAACACAGAGACAGGTAGTCATATAGAAAGGCAGACATGTAGACACGCAAACACAGAGACAGGTAGTCAGATGGACAGGCAGGCATGTAGACACGCAAACACAGAGACAGGTAGTCATATAGAAAGGCAGGCAAGTAGACACGCAAACACAGAGACAGGTAGTCAGATGGACAGGCAGGCAAGTAGACACGCAAACAGAGATACAGGTAGTCATATAGAAAGGCAGGCAAGTAGACACGCAAACACAGAGACAGGTAGTCAGATGGACAGGCAGGCATGTAGACACGCAAACACAGAGACAGGTAGTCAGATAGACAGGCAGGCATGTAGACACGCAAACACAGAGACAGGTAGTCAGATGGACAGGCAGGCAAGTAGACACGCAAACACAGAGACAGGTAGTCATATAGAAAGGCAGGCATGTAGACACGCAAACACAGAGACAGGTAGTCAGATAGACAGGCAGGCATGTAGACACGCAAACACAGAGACAGGTAGTCAGATGGACAGGCAGGCATGTAGACACGCAAACACAGAGACAGGTAGTCAGATGGACAGGCAGGCATGTAGACACGCAAACACAGAGACAGGTAGTCAGATGGACAGGCAGGCATGTAGACACGCAAACACAGAGACAGGTAGTCAGATGGACAGGCAGGCATGTAGACACGCAAACACAGAGACAGGTTGTCAGATGGACAGGCAGGCATGTATTCAGGCATGTAGACACGCAAACACAGAGACAGGTAGTTAGATGGACAGGCAGACATGTAGGCAGGCAAGTAGACACGCAAACACAGAGACAGGTAGTTAGATGGACAGGCAGACATGTAGGCAGGCATGTAGACACGCAAACACAGAGACAGGTAGTTAGATGGACAGGCAGACATGTAGGCAGGCAAGTAGACACGCAAACACAGAGGCAGGTAGTCAGATGGACAGGCAGACATGTAGGCAGGCATGTAGACACGCAAACACAGAGACAGGTAGTTAGATGGACAGGCAGACATGTAGGCAGGCATGTAGGCACGCAAACACAGAGACAGGTAGTCAGATGGACAGGCAGGCATGTAGGCACGCAAACACAGAGGCAGGTAGTCAGATGGACAGGCAGGCATGTAGACATGCAAACAGAGATACAGGTAGTCATATAGAAAGGCAGGCATGTAGACACGCAAACACAGAGACAGGTAGTCAGATGGACAGGCAGGCATGTAGGCACGCAAACACAGAGACTGGTAGTCAGATGGACAGGCAGGCATGTAGACACGCAAACAGAGATACAGGTAGTCATATAGAAAGGCAGGCATGTAGGCACGCAAACACAGAGACAGGTAGTCAGATGGACAGGCAGGCATGTAGGCACGCAAACACAGAGGCAGGTAGTCAGATAGACAGGCAGGCATGTAGACACGCAAACACAGAGGCAGGTAGTCAGATGGACAGGCAGACATGTAGGCAGGCATGTAGACACGCAAACAGAGATACAGGTAGTCATATAGAAAGGCAGGCATGTAGGCACGCAAACACAGAGGCAGGTTGTCAGAAGGACAGGCAGACATGTAGGCAGGCAAGTAGACACGCAAACACAGAGACAGGTAGTCAGATGGACAGGCAGACATGTAGGCAGGCATGTAGACACGCAAACACAGAGACAGGTAGTCAGATGGACAGGCAGACATGTAGGCAGGCAAGTAGACACGCAAACACAGAGACAGGTTGTCAGAAGGACAGGCAGACATGTAGGCAGGCAAGTAGACACGCAAACACAGAGACAGGTAGTCAGATGGACAGGCAGACATGTAGGCAGGCATGTAGACACGCAAACACAGAGACAGGTAGTCAGATGGACAAGCAGACATGTAGGCAGGCATGTAGACACGCAAACACAGATGCAGGTAGTCAGATGGACAGGCAGACATGTAGGCAGGCATGTAGACACGCAAAAACAGAGACAGGTAGTTAGATGGACAGGCAGACATGTAGGCAGGCATGTAGACACGCAAACACAGAGGCAGGTTGTCAGAAGGACAGGCAGACATGTAGGCAGGCAAGTAGACACGCAAACACAGAGACAGGTAGTCAGATGGACAGGCAGACATGTAGGCAGGCATGTAGACACGCAAACACAGATGCAGGTAGTCAGATGGACAGGCAGACATGTAGGCAGGCATGTAGACACGCAAAAACAGAGACAGGTAGTTAGATGGACAGGCAGACATGTAGGCAGGCATGTAGACACGCAAACACAGAGGCAGGTAGTCAGATGGACAGGCAGACATGTAGGCAGGCATGTAGACACGCAAAAACAGAGACAGGTAGTTAGATGGACAGGCAGACATGTAGGCAGGCATGTAGACACGCAAACACAGAGACAGGTAGTCAGATGGACAGGCAGACATGTAGGCAGGCATGTAGAGTGGTAGGTATATAGGTAGACGGGCCGACATGTAGGCAGGCATGAAGTAGGTACATGAGTTTTAACTACTTGGTCACATCGCAACGGATCTCTTAGGGTGTAGCGCGTGGTGGATAGTTAGTCTTCTAGGTCTCATCCCTGAACCATACCTCTGCTACGCAACTCTACCTCTGCTTCTCTATCGCTACTTCCACGGATATCACAAAAGCCTTAGTGCTAGAATTCTCTATCTCTTTAGACGTACCATGCCAGTCTCTCTGCTTTCATTTTCTGTGGATTGAAGGCAGCGCATTCTATTCTACCTACCATTATGTTTACTATTCGAATATGGAGCTTTGGATTAAATATCAAACCCAGTCGGGTACCGAGGGGAACCAAAAAAATCCCCAGTCAGGTTGATAAGCCCACGGATTTGAACCCAGCACCTCCCGAATGCGGGCCACGTACTCGTATTCGTTTGCAAACGTTATTGATTGGGGAAATGATGGAAAGTAAATCATGATAGATGGGAAACCACCGCAACATTCGCCCGACGACCTGGTGAAGCCATGCAAAGACAATATTATTTTAATTAAAATGCCGCTTATTAAATATATCTGCATAACTGATAACCTGTATATATATTTAATATACAAAAAGAATCGTAATAAACGCATTCCTATTGACAACAACTTTCAAAACAAAGTGTTTAAGTTTGTAAACTTTTCAAACGTCTCAAAAGCTGCATCTTCTCGTTACAACTTCTAATTTTTGGTGTTACTACACCTACCAAAAAGTCTTGCTCTCCAAATTCAAAATGTTCGTACTCAACAATTTCAATACTTCATATATTCCTTATCTAACATATATATATATATATATATATATATATATATATATATATATATATATATATATCATTTAAAACGCTGCTGTACAAACTACATTTCTAATCTAAATAATCAAATTATAGATACACTTATTTCAGATCTTCTACCACCTCTATATATTAACTCTGTATATTAACCAAATACACATATATACGCTTCTCACAACATTTTGAATTTCAAAAATATAAAATAAACTTAAATTAAGCAAGCCAAAATTTCAAAATGTATGTCTTTAAATATAAAACAGTTTACATATTATCTTTTTATTCTTTGTTTATTTATCACATACTTTTATATATATTTTTTTACTTTCTCTAAACGTACTATGTACATAATGTATAGAGAAGGTATTCCACTCCACCCAAAAAATTCGATATCGAGATTTCACCGGAAATATATGTTTTAGGGTCCCCTGTATCCAAAAAAGGTATTTTCAGAAATACGTCCATGTGTGTCTGTCTGTGTGTGTCCGTGAACACGATAACTAAAAAACGAAAAGTCGGTAAAATACCAAACTTGGTATTTAAGTTCAGTATATTCCAAGAATGCGACACGAAGATTTTGAGAAAAATACCCCACCCCAAACTACCGTTTACATGGAAGTTTTTTCAAAAATTATTTTCTGAAAAATAGCTTTAGCGATTTTGATTAAAATATCGTACATTAAAGATATTTACCTGAAAAAGAAAATGTAATACCTATCTTGAATTTTCTGGGAATAGCCTGAGAAGACTACTTTATTCTAGATGAACTTTTCCATAACTGCTAAACCGTAAGAGATGGACAAAAAATGTAGAGCACATTAAAACACACAACTTATGTTATATACATTTTTTCGTGGAGTTTGTCGTTTTTGAGATATTCCTTGTTTTTGGTTTCAGCTTTGAAAAACGTATACTTTCTCATACAGAACTTTGTAAATTCCTGTCCATACAAACAAAGGAACTTCAGTCACATAGCAACCAGCTTTTGACTATCACTTTAATCTATGCTACTCCCTTATTTCTCTTCCACTTACAAGGAAGCAAGTAATAAGACAATTTCTGCTATGTTTTTTGATTAGCAATAAGTAGATAGAACAATAAGCTTTTTAACAATAATTTGTTGCAGAGATGTAGAGGAAGTCATGTGAATGGAACACATCAGATGTTTTAGCTTAACGACCTTTAACCTGGTTGATCATATCGGACGATCAATGAAATGATGGTCAAATGATCTCGGGGTCCGTAGATGTTAAAGTTACTCGACATTCATCTTCTCAGGATAAGGGAAAACCCCGAAAAAAAAACCTTATCCGGGTAACTCACTGCAAGGAAGATTTGAACTCACGACCTGTTGAATGGGAGGCGGACACGCGGGCTATGTTTATATCATTGTTCTTATGCTGTATAGTTGCAGTTGTGCCTGAACGTGAAGAAGGGTTTGAGAAAATCTGCTCGTATTTGATTCCACACAGAGCAGAATCGAGGAGAAGTTGGAAAAGACCAGGTCCTATTGCATACAGTTCTTGGACCATGACTGTTAATATTAAATAAAATATAGTAATAAAAGAATTAAAATATTCGTCCGATGCAAATAACTTTTATGAGAAAAAACATTTGGTAGTCGTTATTTTGTAGTTTTTACTTTCTCTATACGTAGAGTGTATAGATGGTATTGTACTGCACCCAAAAAATTCATTACCGAGATTTCACCCGAAATATATGTTTTGAGACCCCTCGAATTCAAAATCAAAAACATTTTAGAAACATGTGTGTGCGTGTGTCTATGGGCAGCATAGCTCATAGCTCATGGTATCTAAGTTTGGTAGCTTCCAAGGATGCGACAATAAGATTTTCAAGCCGCAACTACCTTTTACATGGGAAACATTTTGAAAATGGTGTTTTTCCCAAAAATGGCTGTAACGATTTTAATTAAAATCTGTTATATTTACATGTCAAATAAAATGTACATCTTAAATTTTCTGGTAATAGCCTCTGAAGACCTCTTCATTCTGAATGACTTTTTCATAACTAGTAAACCGTAAAAGTTAGACAAAACTTTACTGAACAACAAATATAGGTTTCGTTGAAACACACAACTTATGTAATATACATTTTTTCGTGGAAATGACTATTTTTCAGCTATTCCTTGTTATTGGTTTCAACTTTAAAATACTTAAAACTTTTAACATGTGGGAATTTGTCAACTCCTGGCAATGCAAAACAATAGGATTCATCAACATAGCAACAGCTTTTAAAATATTTCACTATCACTTTAGTCTAGTGCATTTCCTTATTTCCCTATTTCCCTTCTACTTACAAGGAAGCAAGTAATAGGAGTATTTCTCGATTAGCAGAAGTAAATAGAAGAATAAGCTTATTGAGACTAATTTGTTACAGAGATGTAGAGAAAGTCATGTGAATGGAACACATGAAATAAACAAGGTTTGTGGCTGTGGAGACATTTAACCAGAATCCATTTGACAGTTTTACTATGGAGGATGTTATGGTAGAGAAACAGAAAATGGCATATAGTGATATATTATTTCCGGAATTCGAGTTAGTTGCAACTGTTTTACTTGCCGCAAGTGTGCTTTTCGAGCGCATATCAGAATTAAGGTTTCTTTTGTTTTTACACAGTGTATAGAGATGTTGCATTGCCCCAAAAATCTCGGTACGTATCCAATACATCACTTTCCGTATGTACTGGTGATACAGAAACTAACAATTGAGGCAGTATTTATATCCTAACTGCCGACATTTTGTGAGTTTCATGTCATTTTTGTAATATCTGATGTTCAAATGTTTTTGTTCTGTTGCATTCGGAAGTTGAAATCGCTGGATGCAAATGTTCATCATTCCTTGTGCTTTCGTCGCGTAAAAGTGTTTTGATTTTGTTTTCCAACAATAAGTATCATAGTGACGTCAGAAAGAGGGTTTTTCACAAGTAGGGAAAAGGCCGCTTGGACATTACGTGTACCTACATTAATATTTGCAGCATTCAACATTACATGGAGCGATTGCAGTTGTACAACGGCTGGTGATTTAAGAAGTGGCCAGGCCCTGAGAACAGTCGACTGCTGCTCCAAGCAAGAGTAACTTTTAGTTCAAGTTTAGCGAATGCGAACAGGATCTCATGCTTCAAAATTAGATACTACTAATTAAGTTTATTCCATTTAAAACTCTATAAATTATAAACAAACAATCCATAACAATACCAATAAGAACAATAGTTATAACGCTGTATTACAATTACAATTTGGTGATAAGTACAAATAGGTATACACTTTTCAGCAATTGGCAGGCCTGCAATGTCGGTTACACCAAGTGGTATAAATGATCGTATTCACGTTCACGTAAACGACATGTTTTCACGTCGTGACGCAACTTGACAGATGACTGATGTCAAATTCTCTTTGTAATGTATATTATTGTCGGCAGAGCGCAGTTCAAAGCTATTCTCGCAAATAATTTGATTTCCTTATCTTTACCTATACATAGCGAGACTTTGGGGACAAAATTAAAACAAACACACACGACTTCCACTATTACCACTATTCTATAGAAAGAAACTGATGTGTTGCATTCAAATTACTTTCTCTACCCTCTATTATACTTCATTTTAATAGAGATAAACGTTTACAGAAATAGCTACATTACACATTTGGTTACTGATACAAGCGATAGTCAAATGTTTAACAACTACACGATATTTATACTGGTCTTTAATACAGATAAACGTTTACAGTAATAGCTACATTACACATTTGGTTACTGATACAAGCGATAGTCAAATGTTTAACAACTACACGATATTTATACTGGTCTTTAATACAGATAAACGTTTACAGAAATAGCTACATTACACATTTGGTTACTGATACAAGCGATAGTCAAATGTTTAACAACTACACGATATTTATACTGGTCTTTAATACAGATAAACGTTTACAGAAATAGCTACATTACACATTTGGTTACTGATACAAGCGATAGTCAAATGTTTAACAACTACACGATATTTATACTGGTCTTTAATACAGATAAACGTTTACAGAAATAGCTACATTACACATTTGGTTACTGATACAAGCGATAGTCAAATATTTAACAACTACACGATATTTATACTGGTCTTTAATACAGATAAACGTTTACAGAAATAGCTACATTACACATTTGGTTACTGATACAAGCGATAGTCAAATGTTTAACAACTACACGATATTTATACTAGTCTTTAATACAGATAAACGTTTACAGTAATAGCTACATTACACATTTCGTTATAGATACAAGTGATAGTCAAATTTTTAACAACTACACGATATTTATACTGGTCTTTAATACAGATAAACGTTTACAGAAATAGCTACATTACACATTTCGTTATAGAAAGAAGCGATAGTCAAATGTTTAACAAATGCACGATATTTATACTGGTCTTTAATACAGATAAACGTTTACAGAAATAGCTACATTACACATTTCGTTACAGATAGTCAAATGTTTAACATCTGCACGATATTTATACTGGTCTTTAATACATATAAACGTTTACAGAAATAGCTACATTAAACATTTCGTTATAGATACAAGCGATAGTCAAATGTTTAGCAACTGGACGATATTTATACTGGTCTTTAATACACATAAACGTTTACAGAAATAGCTACATTACACATTTCGTTATAGATACAAGCGATAGTCAAATGTTTAGCAACTGGACGATATTTATACTGGTCTTTAATACAGATAAACGTTTACAGAAATAGCTATATTACACATTTCGTTATAGATACAAGCGATAGTCAAATGTTTAACAACTGCACGATATTTATATTGGTCTTAATATTATTCTCTTTCCATGCAGTCGCGAGAAACAACTGCACATCAACAGGACTTTATAAGAATGACAAAAGTATTGAACAATTTGAACGAATAATGATGGAATCCTTGGAAATGGTTATGTCTTACAACATTGGAAATATATTGCATTTTTTAAAGGGTCTACCTTTTATTTTTTTTCTACCAAGTAGATGCTATGGCACATAGTACTTTACCCAAAAATTCCAGACATATTTTGGGACCCTCTGATCCTAAACAGCATTTTTAGAAAAATGTCAATGTGTGTGTGGTTGTGTATCTGTGACAGCATAGCTCAAAATCGAAAAGTCCATTAAAGACAAAACTGGGTATTTAAGTTCAGTATCTTCCAAGGATGCGACACGAAGATTTTCAAGTAAATCCTCCCCAAATTACCCTTTACATGGATAATATTTCGAAAATGTTGACTTTCTCAAAAATGATTCTAATGATTTTCATTAAATAGTCTTATATTTAAGATATTTATATGACAAATAAAATATATATCTTGTATTTTTTGGAAATAACATCTGAAGATATCTTTATTCAAGATGAATTATTCTGAGTTTTGTTTAACTGGTAAACCGTAAGAGATAGACAAAAACTTACTTAACAAAACATGTATATCTCTGTAAAACACACAATTAGGTAACATTTTCAATGGGGTTGACCGTTTTGGAGATATTCCTTGATATTATTTTCAGTTTTTTAAAATACTTGAACATTTCTCATGCGTGAAGTTGTCCACTCCTGGCCATACAAACAAACGGATTTCAGTCCCATACTTACCATACTTTAAAACACTGACTATCACTTTATCCTAGTGTATTCCCTTCTCTTACAAGGAAGCAAGTAATAACACAATTTCTGTTAGTGTTTATCTGTTAGTGTTTATCTGTTAGTGTTTATCTCGATTAGCATGAAGTAGATAGAAGCATAAGCTTTTTATTCAGGAGTCCTCAAAACTATATTTGTGGTGTGGAATGCTTAGAGAAAGTGCGACTCGCTTCAACACAAGACAGTCGAGTACACTTGACTGGCGACTGGAGCACACCCGCATTACCGGGAGTAAAACAAAACAAATAAAACGAAAATAGACTTCCCACTTAAGAAAAGTTTTAAGTACTTAGTTTAAAACTAAAACCAATAACAAGGAATATTTCAGCAACTGTTAAATTAACAAAAAAATATACTTGGCAAAAATTGTGTGTCTTAACGAGATGTATATTTTTGTATAGTGAGCTCAGGTTCTGCCTGTCTCTTGTGGTTAACCAATTAATCAAAAAAAAAAAAAAAAAAATCTCACTTTCACATTCTCTACATCTCTGTAACAAATTATTGTTAAAAAGCTTATGCTTCTATTTACTTCATGCTAATCGAGAAAAAAATAGGAGAAATAGTCTTATTACTTGCTTCCTTGTAAGTAGAAGAGAAATAAGGGAGTACCATATGTTAAAGTGATAGTCAAAAGCTGGTTGCTATGTGACTGAAGTTCCTTTGTTTGTATGGACACGAGTTGACAAATTTCTGTGTGAGAAAAGTGTAAGTTTTTTAAAGCTGAAACCAAAAACAAGGAATATCTCAAAAACGATCAACTCCACGAATAAAATGTTTATAACATAAACTGCGTGCTTTAATGTGCTCTACATTTTTTGTTTGGTAATTTTTTATCTATCTCTTACGGTTTACCAGTTACAGAAAATTCCGTAAAATTCATCCAGAATAAAGTAGTCTTCAGAGGCTATTCCCAGAAAATTCAGGATATACATATTATTTGTCAGTTATATATCTTTAATATACGATATTTTAATCAAAATCGTTAGAGCCGTTTTTTGGAAAATCAAAATGTTCGAAAATTTTTCCATGTGAAGGGTAGTTGGGGGTGGGGGGATTTTCTTGAAAATCTTCGTTTCGCATCCTTAGAAGTTACTGAACTTAAATACCAAGTTTGGTACTTAACGGTCTTTTCGTTTTTGAGCTATGCTGCACACAGACACACACACACGGACATTTTTCTAAAAAATGCTTTTTTTGGATTCAGGTGGTTCAAAACATGTATTTCCGGTGAAATCTCGGTATTGAATTTTTGGGTGCAATACAATACCTTCTCCATACACTATGCACATAGTGCGTGTAGAGAAAGTAAAAAAGGGTCTTCAGATGCTATTCCCAGAATATTCATGAAAATATTTTAGAGAAATCAAAATCTAAATCCTTAGGGCCATATTTGGGAAAATGAAAAACTCTATGTAAAGGGTAATTCGGGGTGGGGGGATTTTTTTGAAAATGTGTGTGTCGCACCCTTTGAAGGTGCTGAACCTAATACTGAATGTTTGTTTACTGTCCGCACAATTGAGACGCAGGGAAGTCCCTGACATTCACTAGATGGCAGGCTATTCAGGCGCCGGGAGGCCGGAAGGAGGCTCTACATTGGCACCTAGCCTCAACCAGGGGAGGAGAGCTCACTTGGAGCAAATAACTTTGCCATCTGCCTGCAAAGACCCGAACTATAAGAACCTGAAAGATGAAGAAGGCATATGAAATAAAGGAATGACAGGAAAAGGAACCGTGCGGCCCTAAGAAAAGCCCAGGGACAGAGTGCGTGGTGAACGGGGAGTGAACCCGGACCAACCGTACTAAACACATGCGGTGTCTATTCTCCACTTTTGGTATTGAAACAGTAAATACATAACGATCTGTACCTTTCGGCAGTTTATCTCACTGCTAAAGTAAATAATGATCAATGTTCTCTCATTTCTGTCTCTATTTACTTGCTCTACACGTACTATGTACATAGTGAATAGAGAAGGTATTGATTTCCACCCAAAAATTCGATACCGACATTTCACCGGAAATACATGTTTTAGGTTGCCCTGTATCCAAAAAAATCACATGATTTTCTTTACATCTCTGTAACAAATTGTTGTTAAAAAGCTTATGCTCCTATTTATTTCATACTAATCGAGAAAAATTAGCAGAAATAGTCTTATTACTTACTTCCTTGTAAGTAGAAGCGAAATAAGGGAGTAGCATAGGTTAAAGTGATAATCAAAAGCTGGTTGCTATGTGACTGAAGTTCCTTTGTTTGTATTGACAGGAATTGACAGATTCCTGTATGAGAAAAATGCAAGTTTTTCAAAGCTGAAACCAAAAAACAAGGAATATATATAACATAAATTGTGTGTTTTAATGTGCTCTACATTTTTTTGTGTTGTAAGTTTCTGTCCATCTCTTGCGGTTTAGCAGTTATGCAAAATTCCGTAAAATTGATCCAAAATAAAGTAGTCTTCGAAAAAAAATTCCACATAAAGGGTATTTGGGGGTGGGGGGATTTTCTTGAAAATCTTCGTGTCGCATGCTTGGAAGATACCAAACTTAAATACAAATACCAAGTTTGGTATTCAACGGTCTTTTCGTTTTTGAGTTATGCTGTCCACACACGCACACACGGACCTTTTTCCAAAAATGCTTTTTTTGGATTCAGGGGGACCCAAAACATGTATTTCCGGTGAAATCTCGGTATCGAATTTTTGGGTGCAATACAACACCTTCTCTATACACTATGTACATAGTATGTGTAGAGAAAGTAAAAAGCATTTTCACAAAAAGGTCAGTGTGTGTGTGTGTGTGTGTGTGTGTGTGTATGTGTGTCCCCGTGTGTCTGTGAACACGATAAACTCAAATACGAAAAGTCGGTAAAATACCAAGCTTGGTATTTAAGCTTAGTATCTTCCAAGGGATGCGACACGAAAGTTTTGAGAAAAATCCTCCTACCCCAAACTACCCTTTACATGGAAATTGTTTCGAAAATTTTGATTTTCTCAAAAATGGCTCAAACTATTTTGATTAAATTGTCGTATATTAAATATATTTACCTGAAAAATAAAATGTATATCTTGAATTTTCTGAGAATAGTCACTAAAGACTACTTTATTCTGGACGAATTTTACCGAATTTGGAATAACTTCTAAACCGTAAGAGATGGAAAAAAACTTAACACGCAAAAAATGTAGAGCTCTTTAAAATACACAATTTATGTTACATGCATTTTTTTCATGGAGTTGATCGTTTTTTAGATATTGCTTGTTTTTGGTTATAGCTTTAAAAAACATACTTTTCTCATACAGGAATTTGTCAACTCGTGTCCATACAAACAAAGAAACTTCAATCACATAGCAACCAGCTTTTGACTATCACTTTAACCTATGGTACTGCCTTATTTCTCTTCTACTTACAAAAAAGCAAGTAATAAGACTATTTCTACTAATTTTTTCTCAATTAACATGAGGTAAATAGAAGCAAAAGCTTTTAACAATAATTTGTTGCAGAGATGTAGAGAAAGTCATGTGAATGGAACACATCAGATTTTTGCATTTCCTGATAATGAACTTTGTTATATCAGCTTTATTACATATCTGCTGTAAATGACAAAGCGGGATGAATCCGGCCGTAACGTCTCTGAGGTCTTGGGTTAGAATCCCAAGCGGCTAGACATTTTCATTGCTTTTCTTAGTGCCCAAGGTAAATAGGGGATTCGACATTTAATAATCCCACCTTCAGTCTAACACAATAGAAAAACTGATAATTGCGCTGTCATTTATCAGACAATAGTTTAGCATTAGACTGGACGGAACCCTAGCTCTATCTGCTTGTCGCGGAGCAAATAGGGCATGAGGCTACTACATGAAACTTGGGCTCTCCCATATGTGGAGCATGTGATTAGGCGCCGGGCTCAACATTTCTACCTCAGAGAACACTGTTGGGGCATTAGTTACTCACTGAACGCAGCTACCTGGTTCCCCTCATGACTTGTAGACAAACAAACCAAAAGTTAAAACATTGAACGTAAATAGTTCTCCCTCCCCGTGGGAGCGCTCATCAAAAAATCACAGCAACTAGTTTTGAAAAACATTGGAGATGCTGCTCCTGAGAGGGATGCTACCCTGTAACCCTCTCTCCTGTCGCTAAGCCCTTAGAAGGCGGTCCTCTAGGTCTAACGCCATCTGCTGGGCACCGTATCTTACTCAACAGTTGCGCCGCGATTTCACCAACTTGTTAATGCAACGTAAACTAATAAAACATGTATAGCACAAGATCGATTGTCAGTATGCACAATGCACATAGTACGTAGAGAAGGTACCGAGATTTTACCGGAAGCATGTATCTTCAGACTCGCTGAATCCAAACAATATATAAAAAATCATTTTTAGAAAAAGGTCCGTGTATGAGTCTCTCTGTCTTGTATGTGTGTACGCGTGTCTGTGGACAGTATAACTCATACACGAAAAGTCCGTTAAGCACTTTAGTTAGTATTTAAGTTTAATGTCTTCCAAGAATTCGAAGCGAAGATTTTCAGAAAAATCCTCCAGCCGAACGTACCCTTTACATGGAATTTTCTTCGATACTTTCGATTTTCTAAAACATAGCTCTGACGATTTTGATTAAATTCCATAAGCTTAAGATTTTTCACCATAAATAAAATGTATATGTTGCATTTTTTGAGAAAAGCATTTGAAGACTCCTTCATTCTGGATGACTTCTGTATAACTATAAACCTTAAGAGATAGATAAACACGTATTAAACACAAAAGTACACCTCGTCAAAACACACAATTTATGTCGAATACACATGCCTTTTTATTGGTTTCAATTTTCTCATACTTCTACTTTTATCAAATGGGAAGTGATTATTGATTTTTAGAGAACGGACAAAGAGACCAGGTTTCAAAGCGACTATCACTTTAGCCTAGTGTACTCCCTTATTTCGCTTCTACTTACAAGGAAGCAAGTAATAAGATAATTTCTGTTAATGTTTATCTTGATTAGCGTTATGCACATAGAAGAATAAGTTTTTGTAACATTAATTATTGCAGAACAGGAGGAAAAGCCATGAGAATGGAACACATCAGATTTTTAAGTAGATATTATGTGTCTGATTTTGTTTATAACCTCTCACTCGTGGTTTTATCTCAAATAAAATTGATTGGTAATAGAAAAAGACTAAAAAGTAGCACCGAGGTAATCTTTAATTCTTATAAGCTTGCCCCTCTGATATGTAACACAATTCCCTGAATGACTAAGTACACTATTGATATATACGTAGCTTTCCTCGTCCGAGAGACCATCTTCCTGCATGTATTTGTACGCGTTTCTTACATGTATTAACGTCATTTAACCTGGTTGGTCATATCGGACGATGACACTCAAATATTCTCGGGATCCATGGAAGTTGCTCGACCGGATAAGGGAAAACTCCGAAAATAACCCTACTCTAAGTGAGACTCGAACCTGTGACCTGTTGAATGTGAGGCAGACGCGCTACCACCACACAACCCAGGCGGGCCTTACATAAAATAGCAGTGCCTTTGATTCGGGATGAAGTTTTTAAATTTGTTGGTTTGTTTGTACTATGTACATTGTGGATAGAGAAGGTATTGTAATGTACCCCAAAAATTCAATACCGAGATTTCACCGCAAATATCATGTTTTGAGACCCGTGAATCAAAAAAAAAAAAACATTTTTAGAAAAATGTCCGTGTGTCTGTCTGTGTGAGTGTATGTGTGTGTGTGTGTGCAATATAACTGGAAAAAGAAAAGTACATAAAATACCAAACTTGGTATTGAAAATCCCTTCACCCCTTTTACATGGACAGATTTTGAAATTTTTTATTTTCTCAAAAATGGCTGTAACGATTTTGATTAAAATCTCTTATATTTGATATATTTACCTAGCAAATAAACTGTATATGTATGTTGAATTTTCTGGGAATAGCCTCTGAACACCTCTTTATTATGGATGAGTTTAGCTGATTATTGTATAACTGGTAACGCGTAAGAGACGTACAAAAACTTACTACAAAAAAATGTATACCTCGTTAAAAACATAATTTATACGTTTTTCTTGTAGAGTTGAGCGTTTTCCAGATATTCTTTGTTTTTGGTTTCAATTTTAAACTAAATTTACTCAAACGGGACCATGCAAATGGAACTGAACGTAATTGTTTCACACATTGATCAGCTTTTAAAATATTTCACTATCATGTTATCCTAGTGTATATCCCCTCTACTTATCAGAAAGAAAGTAATGCTAATATTTATCTAGATTAGCATGACGTAGAAAAGGAATAATCTTTTGTCACAAAGCATTTAGTTACCACATTCAATACGAATCTTATCTGATAAATTATATGCAGGAAATAATAATATTGAAGACTTTTCCATAAACTGGAGCCGATCTGATCTTTAATGGCTTACTTATTCTAGCTTTACAACATCGATAATTTTATAAATATATATCACTTTGTACATGTTTTGGGTCCCCCTGAATACAAAAAAAGAATTTTCAGAAAAAGGTCCATGTGTGTGTGTCTGTGGACAGCATAGCTCAAAAACGAAAAGACTGCTGAATACCAAACTTGGTATTTAAGTTTAGTATCTTCCAAGGATGCTACACGATAATTTTCAGGAAAATCCCCCGCCCTAACTACCCTTTACATGGACCTTTTTTTAGAAAATTTTGATTTTCTTAAAAATGGATCTAACGATTTTGATTAACATATCGTATATTAAAGATATTTACCTGACAAATAAAATGTATATCGTGAATTTTCTGGGAATAGCCTCTGAAGATTACTTTATTCTGGATCAATTTTAGGGGATTTTGCATAACTACTAAACCGTAAGAGAGGGACAAAAATTTACCACAAAAATGTAGAGCACGTTAAAACATCCTATAATTTATGTTATATGCATTTTTTTAGTGGAGTTGATTGTTCTTTCGATAATCTTTGTTTTTGGTTTCAGCTTTGAAAAACTTATACAGGACTTTGTCAACTCATGTCCATACAAACAAAGGAACTTCAGTGACATAGCAACCAGCTTTTGACTATCACTTTAACCTATGCTACTCCCTTATTTCGCTTCTACTTACAAGGAAGCAAGTAATAAGACTATTTCTGCTAATGTTTATCTCGATTAGCATTAAGTAAATAGAAGCATAAACTTTTTAACAATAATTAGTTGCAGAGATGTAGAGAAAGTCATGTGAATGGAACACATCAGATTTTTATGATATTTCAATACAGTGAGCACCACTATGAATACCAAATGTTGAGCTCCCCATTACATAATGTATTATATTTCATATCTATCGGATACACAATAAAATGTAAAGTATTTTTGAGAATTATAATTTGTATCTAATATATAATTGCTGTAAAATAATAACGGACCAAAAGTTGGGAAATGTGCTGTTTTTAAGGTTATGATGCTGAATTGTCAAAATCTATAGACTTCTTCTATGTAATATGATATCCAATTACTTTCTCTACACGTACTATGTAGACAGAAGGTATTGCACCCAAAAATTCAATACCGAGATTTCACCAGAAATATATGTTTCGAGACCTCCTGAATCCAAAAAGCATTTTGAGAAGAATGTGAGCCGCATACCTCATAAAACGGAGTTCTTTAAACACCAAACTAGAGATTTAAGTTCAGTATCTTACAAGGATGCAACACGAACACTTTAAAAGGAAATTACCATTTACATGGAAAAAATAGCAAACATTTTAGTTTTCTAAAAATGGCTCTTATGTTTTTGATTAAAATCTCTTTCTTATATTTGAAGTGTTTACATGACAAATAAAGTGTCCTGAATTTTCTGGGAATAGCCTCTGAAGATCTTTTTCTTCTGGATGACTTTTGTAAACTGTAAGAGACATATGCAGATCTTGTTAAAAGACACAATTTATGTATTAAACATTTTTTGTTGTTCACCGCTTTCCAGATATTCCTGTATTTGGTTTCAATTTTAAAATAAACTTTTCTCATACGAAAGCTTTTCAAATTCTGGCCACGCAAAGAAACGGATTTCAATCCCTTAGCATTCATATTTTAAAACATTTGACTATCACTTTAGCGTAGTCTACTTACAAGGAAGCAAGTAATAAGACACTTTCTGCTAACGTTTATCTCGATTAGCATTAAGTAGATATACGATTAAGTTTATTTACAATAATCTGTTACAGACATGTAGAGAAAGTCGTGTGAATGGAGCACATCAGATTTTTGTTCATTGAATATAATATATAGAATGACGCATTTTGCAAAGCAGCCCATTAAGAACCCAAAGATATCCAGTTTATAGTAAAATGTTCAATATTGTAACTCTTCCTGGATATAGTTTAACAATCATCCTGAATGACGGTTTAGTAAAAAAATTAATAAACAAATCTCATGTGTTCCATTCACATGACTTTCTCTACATATCTGCAACAAATTATTGTTAAAAGCTTTTGCTTCTATTTACCTCATGTTAATTGAGAAAAAAAAAATAGCAGAAATTGTCTTATTACTCCCTTCCTTGTAAGTAGAAGGGAAATAAGGGAGCACCACAGGTTAAAGTGATAGTCAAAAGCTGGTTCCTATGTGACTGAAGTTCCTTTGTTTGTATGGACAACAGTTGACAAATTCCTGTATGACAAAAGTATATGTTTTTCAAAGATGAAGCTAAAAACAAGGAATATCTCAAAAACGATAATCTCCACATAAACTGTGTATGTTAACGTGGCTCTACATTTTTTGTGTGTTAAGTTTTTTTTCATCTCTTACGGTTTAACATTTATCCAGAATAAAGTAATCTTCAGAGGCTATTCTCAGAAAATTCAAGATATACATTTTATTTGTCAGGTAAATATCTTTAATATACGATATTTTATTCACAAGCCATTTTTGAGAAAATCAAAATTTCGAAAAAAGTTGCATGTAAAGGGTAGTTTGGGGTGGGTTTTTTTTCTCAAAATCTTCGTGTCGCATCCCTGGAAGATACTAAACTTAAATACCAAGTTTGCTATTTTACCGACTTTTCGGTTCACAGACACACGGACACACACTTTTTTTGGTAGTGTTTAACGCCCACTTTAACTACTTATGGCACCGCAGGCGGTGACACTGATTATACATGAATGAAGATGGAGCACCGGTGGAATGTGATGGCGGGGGAAACCGGAGAACCCGGAGAAAACCCCGCCTCAGCGTCGTTTTGTCCACCACAAATCTCACATGCGGTCGCTTGGGATCGAACCCGGCCCGTCTAGGTGAGAGGCGGGTGGTCTAATCACTCGACCACAGCGCGGCCCTATGGACACACACAGGGACCTTTTTCTGAATTTTTTTTTGTTGATAAAGGGGTCCCTAAAACATATATTTTCCGGTGAAATCTCGATATCGAATATTTAGGTGTAGTACAATACCTTCTCTATACACTATGTACATATTACGTGTAGAGAAAGTAACAAGTGTTCAGAATTAATGATACTGCTGTATATGTTGATCATGTGACTGTGGGAATTTTTTCTGTATTCGACTTACCCTCCTCATATGTAGGACTGACACTCCCCTAGGACTTACAAGCGGATGTCCAGGGGTCAGAAGTCTGTCAGGGAGCCAACGGCACGAAACACAGAATGGAGAACCTGGCCCGTAGCCAGGCATGGGTGTGAGGAAGTGGATGATATGTAGGACTGACACTCCACTAGGACATACAAGCAGATGTCTAGGTATCAGAAGTCTGTCGGGGAGCCAACGGCACGAAACACAGAATGGAGAACCCGGTCATGAGCGTGAGGAAGCGGATCATATTAAATGCAAGCGAATTGGATGATACCCCTCAGGGGCTCACCTTGGTGAGTACGGGGAGTAGCGCCCCCGAGGTGCCTGAGCTACCCAGTGTTCGGGGGTATAACCGGACCACCCTGCTTCCTGGGGACATAAATAAGGAAGCCTGGTCCTCCAGGTTGGGGGTTAAGCATTAGGTTAACAACCTAATCTTGTAAAAAAGCTATTGTTACGAAACCTGCAAAAAAGCCTCGGAATGATTTAATGTTGGCGACCTGGAACGTAAGGACAATGCTGAAACCTGGGAAAATGAAAGAAATAGCAAATGAAGTATTAAAATATAAATTAGATGTGGTAGCGCTCCAAGAAATAAGATGGGCAGGGGAAGGTAGAATAGATAAGAAAGAATACACGGTATTATATAGTGGACCTAAAAAAGCTGGACTTAATGGTACAGGATTTATTATCTCAAAGGAAATCAAAAAGAGCCTAATAGAATTTAAATCAATTAGTGAACGAATCTGTAAAATACGCCTTAAAGGTAAATTCAGAAATATAACTATATTATCTATATATGCACCTACAGAAGAGAAAGATGAGATAAACAAGGAAGAGTTTTACGAAAGCTTAGAAAATACATGTAATTCAGTAGGAACTTATGATACATTGGTGATACTAGGAGATTTTAATGCCCAAGTGGGGAAAGAAGACTATTTAAATGGAGTGGCAGGGAAACATTCACTACATCAAATAAGTAATGAAAATGGTAATCTACTTGGACAATTCGCAGTTAGAAATAATATGATTATTAAAAGTACCTGCTTCCCTCACAAAGAAATACATAAAGGAACGTGGAAAATGCCAGGCTCAGATATAGTAAATCAAATTGATCATGTGCTAATTAAAGCAAGACATACATCATCAATTATAGATGTAAGAAGTTGTAGAGGCCCAAATTGTGATTCAGATCACTTTTTGGTTAAAGTGAGAATGAGAATAAAAATAAAGAAGATGGAGAGGGTTCAAGAGAACAAACATATACGATGGGATAGAGAAAAAATAAAAGATAAAGAAGAAAAAAAGAAATATCAAAAGTTAATGAGCAGCAAATTAAATGAAAAAGGAACAGAAGAAGGTGTAGAAGAACAATGGGAGGTAATAAAGGAGACAGTAAAAGAGGTAGCAAAAATAAGTATAGGTGAAAAGAAAATGGAAAGAAACATAGAATGGTATGATAAAGAGTGTGAGCAAGCTATAGAAAAAAAGAACATGGCTAGGAAAAAAATGCTCCAGAAAGAAACTAGAAATAACTATGAAGAATACCGTCAAAGAAGAAGAGACGCTAATAACATATGTAAGAAAAAGAAAAGAGAATATTGGAAAATGCAAACCCAAGAAATAGAAACGCTGATTCAACAGAGTGAGATAAAGAAATTCTATATGGCATTAAAGCAAATGAAACAAGGGAAACAGAATAAAATGAAAGAATGTCTAAGCAAGGAAGGTAATGTTCTTGGAGAAGATAAAGATATACTGGAAAGATGGGCTGAGTACTACAAGGAATTGTTAAATAAACGACAATCAATAAATAATCAGGAACAAGGAGAGAATGAAAATGGAAATGAACAAAAAATGGAAGAAGAAGAAGAACCGGATATTTGGGATGTTAAAATAGCAATACAGAGCCTAAAGAATAATAAAGCACCAGGAGAAGATGACATAATCGCTGAGCTAATTAAATATGGTGGGAATGAAATTATGAAAGCAATACATAAGTTAATATTAGAAATATGGAGGAAGGAACAGATGCCTGAAAGCTGGAAGACAGGCATAATATGCCCAATATATAAAAAGGGTAATAAATATCAATGCCATAATTATAGGGGAATTACATTGCTAAATGTAGCATATAAAATATTTTCAAGTATTTTAAATAATAGAGTGAAAAAATATGCGGAAAATGTATTAGGCGAGTATCAATGTGGATTTAGAAGTGACAAGAGTACGATAGACCAGATATTTGTAATACGACAAATAATGGAAAAATTCTATGAGCATGGCATAGATTTATGCTTTCTGTTTATTGACTTTAAGTTTGCATTTGACTCAATTGACAGAGAAGTTCTCTATAACACCTTACAATGTTTTAAAGTGCAACCGAAAATAATAAGACTAATAAAAATGACAATGGAAAATACAAAAGCCAAAGTGAAAGTAATGAATAAATTAAGTCCGGATTTTGATTATAACACAGGAGTAAGACAAGGTGATGGACTATCGACGACTCTATTCAACCTAGCCCTGCACAGAGCAGTAGAAAAAATAAATACTAAAGGAACAATATTTTTTAAGTCTAGTCAGATATGTGCATATGCAGATGACATATTGATTGTGGCAAGAGATAGAAAAATGTTAGTTGAAGTTTATGAAGAATTAGAAAGAAGGTAAAAAAAAATAGGATTAGAAGTAAATGAAAAAAAAACTAAATACCTGAAAATGACAGCTGACAAAAGCAAAAGAATAATTGAAAATCTAGTAGTTGGAGACAAAACATTTGAAGGGGTATCCAAATTCAGATACTTAGGAGCGCTTGTAAATAATGATAACAATTTAAACGAGTGCATAAAAGAAAGAATTCAAGGTGGAAATGCAGCCTATTATGCAAATTTAAATCTATTAAAAAATAGGCTTATTAGTACAGGGACAAAATACAATATCTATAAAACACTAATAAGACCAATAGTAACGTATTCTGCAGAAACCTGGACCCTAAACAATGTAGATGAAGAAATACTACGAAGATTTGAACGGAAAATACTTAGACGAATCTTTGGACCTGTAAAGGATAAAGACCAATGGAGAATAAGATATAATTATGAGATAGAAGAACTAATTAAGCTGCAAAATATTGTGAAATTTATAAAGGCACAAAGAATAAGATGGCTAGGACACATAGAGAGAATGACAGAAGATAGAATGCCAAAAAGAATATTGAAAGGAAGACTGTACGCTAGAAGAAAAAAAGGAATACCAAAAACAAGATGGTTAGATGATGTGATGGAAGACCTAAGAAAAATTGGAATCAGAGGGTGGAAAAGTAAAGCAGAAGATAGAGATATGTGGAGGAGGATTGTGCAGGAGGCCAAAGCTCACCAAGGGCTGTAGAGCCAGAAGAGAAGAAGAATTGGATGATAGGGAAGGTGATGATGGATCAATTGTTGGAATGAGAAGCGAGGGAAACCCTGAAGACCCGGAGAAAACCCGCCTAGACGCCGCAAATCCCATATGCGGGCGCTTGAGATGAAATGAGAGGCGACCGGTCTAGCCACTTGGCCACCGGCAATGTAACACTGATAATTCTCTTCTGAGATATTGGTGTTAAATAAAGAAATACTCGATACTGCACAACCATCTTTTAGTGTGGAATGAAACAAAAGCTAAGACGCGAGCAAATGGACAGCCCTGTATTGTGCTATTATATGAAAGCATGTATTACGTGTGTAGGAAGGCGATTGGCTCAGCTTTTGATTGGCCAGACTATCGCTCAACCAATGAAGAAGCATTTTGTAATGGATTCAAGTTAATGGTACCCAACAGAGGTTCGCTTGTCGTGAAGTTGAATATTTCACAAGCGCCTCGCAAGTAGCAGCAGAATCAATTATTAGGATAATTACAACAGCACGGGTTTAATCAAATTGCAACCCTCGGGCGCATCAGCTTTTGATGAGGTCCGTGTCGGACTGGCGAGCTGGTCCACTCGACCGTTACTCCCAGCACACGTCGCCACCTGACAGTCCGCCACTGACCGCTCATCAATCTTGTATCGGAAGCTATCTCCATCGTCTCTGTTTACAACCAAAACCAATATCTGGAGTACAGGCGAGAAAACCACGTGTCCGTCAACAAATGGAAAATAATGCAGGTTCTGCGTCAAACAACATGCGCTCGCCAGTTTTCATTGTGCAAAACGTTACTTTCTCTACACGTACTATGTACATAGCTATAGATAAGGTATTGTATTCCATCCAAAATTCAATACCGAGATTTCATCGCAAATAAATGTACATAAGGGTCCCTGTGTTTTTGGACAGTACAGCTCAAAAACGAAAATACCGTTAAATACCAAACTTGGTATTCAAAGTGTGTTATACCTCATGTATAAGATATCTTTATGATAAAAGAAATGTATATCTTGAATTTTCAGTGAATAACCTCTAAAGACCTTTTTATTCTGAATTTTGCGTAAGTGGTAAGCCTAAGAGATAGACAAATAATATGGATCTCTTTAAAACACACAATTTATATCATATACGTTTTTTGCATGGAATTGGCCATTTCTGAGATATTCCTTGTTATTTGATTCAGATGTAAAGTACTTTTCTCACACGGAAAGTTGTAAACTCCTGCCTCTACAAAGAAACAGATTGTAATCAGTTTTTAAAGCATTTGACTACTATCACTTTATCCTAGTGTATTGCCTTCTACTTACAAGGAAGCAAGTAACAAGACAATTTCTGTCAATGTTTATCTCGATGAGCATGATGTGGATACAAGAAAAAGCTTTTTCAGGAATAATTTGTTGCGGAATAGGCACAGAATGTAATGTAAATGGAACACATCAGATTTTTGGCCTAAAATATAAGGTAACAGATGGCGGAATTAAACGTTTAGAGTTACATTTGTTGGTAGTCTGCTTGAAGATGAGATTCCATTTTTAGCTTCTCTCTCATATAGAGAAGGTAGTGCTTTCGATACCCAGATTTCATCGGAAATACCTACGTGTTTTGCGACCACCTGAATTCAATTTTTAGAAAAACATGTATGTGTGTGTTTGTGTTTGTGCGTGTCTGTGTGTGTTTGTGTGCGTATTTGTGTGTGTCTGTGTGTGTTTGTGTGTGTCTGTGTGTGTTTGTGTGCGTATTTGTGTGTGTGTGTCTGTGTCTGTATGTCTGTGTTTGTGTGTGTGTCTGTGCGTCTGTGTTTGTGTGTGTCTGTGTTTGTGTGTGTGTCTGTGCGTCTGTGTTTGTGTGTGTCTATGTTTGTGTGTGTCTGTGTGTGTGTCTATGTTTGTGTGTGTGTCTGTGCGTCTGTGTTTGTGTGTGTCTATGTTTGTGTGTGTCTGTGTGTGTCTATGTTTGTGTGTGTCTGTGTTTGTGTGTGTCTGTGCCTGTATGTCTGTGTTTGTGTGTCTGTGTATGTCTATGTTTATGACTTTTCTGGGAATAGCCTCTGAAGACTAGTTTATTCTGGATCAATTTTACGGAATTTTGCATAACTGCTAAACGTAAGAGGTGGACAAAAACTTACCATACAAAAATGTAGAGAACGTTAAAACACACAATTTATGTAATATACATATTTTTCGTGGAGTTGATCGTTTTTGGATATTCTTTGTTTTTGGTTTCAGCTTTGAAAAACTTACTTGAATTTGTCAACTCGTGTCCATACAAACAAAGGAACTTCAGTCACATAGCAACCAGCTTTCGACTATCACTTTAACCTATGGTACCCCCTTATTTCTCTTCTACATGCATGGAAGCAAGTAATAAGACTGTCACTTTAACCTATGCTACTCCCTTATTTCGCTTCTACTTACAAGGAAGCAAGTAATAAGACTATTTCTGCTAATTATTTTCTCGATTGGCATGAAGTAAATAGCAGCAGAAGCCTTTTAACAACAATCGTTGCAGAGATGTAAAAAAAGTCATGTGAATGGAATACATCAGATTTTGTTTGTTTGTTTTTGTTTTATTTGTATAGCCCCCTTTAACTTGAATGGTTATATCGGGGGCTTTGACGTGTGAAACAATTCCTATATTAGAACATTAGGTTAATCATTTTATATCACTATACACACGCACATAGATACTTCCTGATTCTCTGGGGAATAGTGAATAATTCCGGTTAATGAAAAATTCACCGTCCCAGCCGGGAATCGACCCCTTGACCTCCGGGTGACGAGTCAGCTCGCTGACCACTCTACCACATAGACGGTCTTTCTGACACTTGGGTCATTTCTCCACACCAATATAACATATGATAATTTAATTACTTTCTCAGAGAGACCGTGTGTAGGACAGGAGTTGGATAGGTAGAGTCAGACTGAAAAATTCAATGTCATAGCCAGGATTTGAACCATGGATCTCCTGGTCTCTAGCCGTGTGTAGGACAGGAGTTGGATAGGTAGAGTCAGACTGAAAAATTCAATGTCATAGCCAGGATTTGAACCACGGATCTCCCGGTGTATAGCCATGTGTAGGACAGGAGTTGGATAGGTAGAGTCAGACTGAAACATTCAATGTCATAGCTGGGATTTGAACCATGGATCTCCCGGTCTCTAGCCGTGTGTAGGACAGCAGTTGGATAGGTAGAGTCAGACTGAAACATTCAATGTCATAGCTGGGATTTGAACCACGGATCTCCCGGTCTCTAGCCGTGTGTGGGACAGGAGTTGGATAGGTAGAGTCAGACTGAAACATTCAATGTCATAGCTGGGATTTGAACCATGGATCTCCCGGTCTCTAGCCGTGTGTAGGACAGCAGTTGGATAGGTAGAGTCAGACTGAAACATTCAATGTCATAGCTGGGATTTGAACCATGGATCTCCCGGTCTCTAGCCGTGTGTAGGACAGCAGTTGGATAGGTAGAGTCAGACTGAAACATTCAATGTCATAGCTGGGATTTGAACCACGGATCTCCCGGTCTCTAGCCGTGTGTGGGACAGGAGTTGGATAGGTAGAGTCAGACTGAAACATTCAATGTCATAGCTGGGATTTGAACTATGGATCTCCCGTTCTCTAGCCGTGTGTAGGACAGGAGTTGGATAGGTAGAGTCAGACTGAAACATTCAATGTCATAGCTGGGATTTGAACTATGGATCTCCCGTTCTCTAGCCGCGTGTAGGACAGGAGTTGGATAGGTAGAGTCAGACTGAAACATTCAATGTCATAGCTGGGATTTGAACTATGGATCTCCCGTTCTCTAGCCGCGTGTAGGACAGGAGTTGGATAGGTAGAGTCAGACTGAAACATTCAATGTCATAGCTGGGATTTGAACTATGGATCTCCCGTTCTCTAGCCGCGTGTAGGACAGGAGTTGGATAGGTAGAGTCAGACTGAAACATTCAATGTCATAGCTGGGATTTGAACTATGGATCTCCCGTTCTCTAGCCGCGTGTAGGACAGGAGTTGGATAGGTAGAGTCAGACTGAAACATTCAATGTCATAGCTGGGATTTGAACTATGGATCTCCCGTTCTCTAGCCGCGTGTAGGACAGGAGTTGGATAGGTAGAGTCAGACTGAAACATTCAATGTCATAGCTGGGATTTGAACCACGGTTCTCCCGGTCTCTAGCCGCGTGTAGGACAGGAGTTGGATAGGTAGAGTCAGACTAAAAATTCAATGTCATAGCCGGGATTTGAACCACGGATCTCCCGGTGTATAGCCACGTGTAGGACAGGAGTTGGATAGGTAGAGTCAGACTGAAAAATTCAATGTATAGCCGGGATTTGAACCACGGATCTCCCGGTCTCTAGCCGTGTGTAGGACAGGAGTTGGATAGGTAGAGTCAGACTGAAACATTCAATGTCATAGCTGGGATTTGAACCACGGATCTCCCGGTGTATAGCCACGTGTAGGACAGGAGTTGGATAGGTAGAGTCAGACTGAAACATTCAATGTCATAGCCGGGATTTGAACAACGGATCTCCCGGTCTCTAGCCGGTTGCTCTACCACCTGGGCTACCATGGCAACATACCAGCATAGCATTGAATTTCTCAACTGACTCGCATATAAACCACAAGGTGATGTCAAATTATTTTGAGATGACAACCTCAATGGTGATTTACAATGTTGGGATATGGCCAACTGAAATTCAATGGTATGCTGGCATGCGGAAGAGCAACAGGCTTGAGACTGGGAGTCCGTGGTTCAAATCCCGGGTATTTCAGTCTGCATCTACCTATGTAGTATAACATGTGTGAAGTGTAATACACCACTTTTAGAACATGTGCCTATATTCACTTGATATTTCAACTTCCTTGCAATGTTTTACTTACATATAAACACAGAAACCAAATGTCTTGTCAAAAATACAAACCTAATCTATACAGCATGATGACCCAAATGTTTAACAAGGACAACCATAACAATAGTTTTGCTCCAAGTCTGTACAACAGTTTGCAGCATCTCTGAAATTTGATCATAATTGTGAAAAACTAAAACATTACTTTATTTCATAATAAAATGGTGGTATGAATGATAAACTTTAAGCAAATATAGTTTTACTTTCTCTATTCCATATGTACAACGTACGAGTACATACATGCACATAGTGAATAGAGTTGATATTGTATTCCATCCAAAAATTCGATATCGAGATTTCACCGGAAATACATGTTTTGAAGTACCTTGAGTGTGTCTGTGAACAGGAAAACTCAAAAACGAAAAATCGGTCAAATACTAAACTTCATATTTAAGTTCAGTATCCTCCAAGAATGCTCCACGAAGATTTTGAAGAAAATACCCTCCACCCCAACTACCCTTTATAAGAAACATTTTTTGCAAATTTTGATTTTCAAAAAAAAAAAGACTTACTATTTTGGTTAAAGTGCCCTATATTAAAGATACTTACATCTCAAAGAAAGTGTATATTTTGAATGTTCTGGGAATATCCTCTGAAAACCTCTTTATTCACGTTGAGTTTTGCATAACGGTTAAATCGTAAAAGATAGACAAAAACGTACTATACAAAAAACTGTGGATCTCGTTAAAACACATAATATGTGTCATATACGTCTTTCTGGTAGACTTGATGTTCATTGTTATCTCAAACGGGACCATGCAAAGTGAACCGAACCTCAATTGTTTCACATAGCAATCGCTTTTTAAAACATTTCACTATCACTCCCTTCTACTTACAAGGAAGCAAGTAATAAGACAATTTCTGTTAATGTTTATGTCGATTAGCATTAAGTAGATGGAAGGATAATGTTTCATAAGAAAAATTGGTTTGTGGAGCAACTAGAGGAAGGTTTTCTCCACCTCGCGAACTTTAAGTACCAATTAAGTAGAGCATAAACGGGTAGAAACAGACGCTGCCAACTTTAAATATTATTTTCTCACAAACTTTTCCCATACTCAAAATCGTCCACACCTTGTACTTTTTCGTTAGTTTATTTCAAAGTTTTTTACTACCCCTCAAAAGCGCTTTAAAGAAACTGGTTAGTTTTACTCTTTCGAAATAATACTCCTATTATGATAAATCAATTAAGTCTTTACAAATTAACAATTTTGGACAGTAATACGTTTTCAACATTTGTTAGAGCTAATTTAAAATAATATAACATTACAGATCTATTTCTAAAACTCGAATCTTTTATGCTAATAGTTTTTCTTTCTCTATACTTACTAAGAACATAGTGTATAGAGAAGGTATTGTATTGCAGCGGAGATTTCACCGTAAATACATGTTTTGAGACACCCTGAATAAAAACAATTTATAAACATGTCCCTGTGTGTAGGGGGGGTGTCTGTGGGCAGCATAACTCAAAAACGAAAAGACCGTTAAAAACCAGACTTGGTGTTTAAGTTTGGTATCTTCCATATATTTTTTTCAAATAAATCCACCCACCCCAAACTACCCTTTACATGGAAAAAATTGCGAACATGTTGATTTTCTTAAAAATGGCTCTAACGATTTTGATTAAAATGCCACATATCAAAGCATAGACGCGATTTGCAATGACAATCCAATAACGACAAATTTTAAAACATTTGACTATCGGTTTAGCCTAGTGTATTCCCTTATTTTCCTTCTACTTATAAGGAACTAAGTAGTAAGAACATTCTGCTAATGTTTATCTCGATTAGCAAGATGCAGAAAGAAGAATAACCTTATGTAAGAAGTTTGTAGAACAGCTAGAGAACGTCATGTGAGTGTAACACATCAGAATTTTTAGAATACATTAGCGGGTATATATACACTATCAAGTAATAATTAAAATCACCTCTAGATAATAGCAGTTAATGCTAATATCATCAAGAAACAAAACCCATACTGAATGCGCATTTGTTTGGGATAATTTGCTACTACATGTAAATTAAAATAATACCTTCTGTAATACTAAAATTAAAACCATGATTACTTTCTCTATACGTACTATGTCCGTAGTGTATAGAGGAAATATTGTATTCCACCCAAAAATTCGATACCAGTATTTCACCGGAAATATATGTTTTAGGACCCCCTGAATCCAAAAAAACATTTTTACGAAAAGATGCTGTGTGTGTGTGTGTGTGTGTGTGTGTGTGTGTGTGTGCGCGTGTGTGTCTGTGGACAGCATAGCTCAAACACGAAAAGACCGTTAAATACCAAACTTGGTATATAATTTTGGTATCTTGCAAGGATGCAACACGAAGATTTTCAAGAAAATCCCCCCACCCCCAGCTACCCTTTACATGGAACTTTTTTCGAAAAATTTGATTTTATAAAAAATGGCTGTAGCGATTTTGATTAAAATATCGTATATTAAAGATATTTACCTGACAAATAAAATGTATATGTTGAATTTTTTGGTAATAGCTTCTAAAGACCTGTTTATTCTGGATGAATTTTGCTTAGTTTGGAATAACTAGTAAACCTTAAGAGATGGACAAAAACTTACAATCATGCTAAAATACACAAGTTATGTCCTAAACATTTTTTTGTGCAGCTTACCGTTTTCGAGGTATTCGTTGTTATTAGTTTCAAATGTGAAGTATTAAAACTTTTCTGAGACGGAAGTGTCGGTTTTCCTTTTGTTCTACTCCTGGCCAAGCAAAGAAGCGATTTGCAATGCCAATGTCATAACGACAGCTTTTAAAACATTTGACTATCACTTTAGCTAGTGCATTCTACTTATCAGAAACTAAGTAATAACATTCTGCTAATGTTTATCTCGATTGGCACGGTGTTGAAACAAGAATTATCTTTCGTAAGAAGTTTGTTTGTAGAGTGGCTAGAGAAAGTCATGTGAGTGTAACACAACAGATTTTTACTTTCTTTACTATGTACATAGGGACAGAGAAAGTATTGTAATGCACCCAAAAATTCGATACCGAGATTTCACCGGAAATACAGGTT
The DNA here is from genome assembly GCA_030762935.1 of Hymenopus coronatus. Classification (NCBI taxonomy): domain Eukaryota; kingdom Metazoa; phylum Arthropoda; class Insecta; order Mantodea; family Hymenopodidae; genus Hymenopus; species Hymenopus coronatus. Next base: position 3,862,615 of record CM060888.1, on the reverse strand, counting down.
TTGGGTCCCCCTGCATTTTTGGAAAAAGGCCCGTGTGTGTGTGTGTGTGTGTGTCTGTGGACAGCATAGCTAAAGTACGGAAAGGCCGTTAAATACCAAACTTGATATTTAAATTTGATATCTTCCCAAGGATGCGACACGAAGATTTTCAAGAAAATCCCCCTACCCCCAACTACCCTTTACATGGAACTTTTTTTTCGAAAATTTTGATTTTATGAAAAATGGCTGTAACGATTTTGATTAAAATATTGTAAATTAAACATATGTACCTGACAAATAATATGTATATGTTGAATTTTCTGGGAATAGCCTCTGAAGACTACTTTATTCTGGAAGAATTTTGCATAACTGCTAAACCGTAAGAGATGGACAAACACTTAACACACAAAAAATGTAGAGCACATTAAAACATACAATTTATGTTATATACCTACATTTTTTTCGAGCAGTTGATCGTTTTTGAGATATTCCTTGCTTTTGGTTTCAGCTGTGAAAAACTTTTCTCATACAGGAATTTGTCAACTCGTGCCCATACAAACAAAGAAAGTTCAGTCACATATCAACCAGCTTTTGACTATCACTTTAACCTATGGTACTCCCTTATTTCGCTTCTACTTACAAGGAAGCAAGTAATAAGACTATTTCTCGATTAGCATGAAGTAAATAGAAGCATAAGGTTGTTAATAATTATTTGTTGGAGAGATGTAGAGAAAGTGATGTGATCAGAGATCGTGGTGAATATGAAAATGCTCGCAGTCATGTGTTTGGGAAGGAAGCAAAGACTTCCTCTCGCTGGAACCTGGAATATTCCACTTGCTGGTGTATCATTTGAATGCTGAAGCGCTAGCAAGGTAATATTTCTCCCTCCCCATGCGATCGAAACGCTGCGCTGCGGCAGTTATGCGCCAAAAATGTACTCAGCTTTTAAAACAGTTATATTTGTGGCAATGTCAATACAGCTGTCAGTTTCTGACGTTCTCAAAAATAATTTAGGTTAAGCTCGTCCAAGGATGGGATGCGATAGTTTTGAAGAAAATCCCCCACCGCAAGCTATCCTTTACATGGAAATGTTCTCTAAAATGTTCTCTAACGAGTTTTATTATAATGCCATAAGTTTAAGATATTTTATGACAAAGGGAATGTATATCTTGAATTTTCTGGGAGTAGCCTCTTCTTTCTGCATGAGTTTTTATAACTGGTAAAGTGACAAAAAATGTAAATCTCGTTAAACACACAATTTGTCATGTGCATACCCTGCTTTGAAGATATTCCCTGTTATTGGTTTCAAGTTTAAACTTTTCTCAAGCGCGAAGCCACCTTTCGTGCCATCTATTTCGTTTTACTCCTGCCATGCATTTCAATTGTTTCACATAGCTACCAGCTTTTAAAACATTTGACTACTATCACTTTATCCTAGCGTATTGCCTTCTACTTACAGGGAAGCAAGTAATAAGACAATTTCTGGTAATGTAGTTAAGGATATATGACAAGTTGTGTGTTTTAACGAATTATACATTTCTTTGTGCAGTAAGTTTTTGTCTGTCTCTTAAGGTTTACCAGTTATACAAAAGTCATCCAGAATGAAAAGGCCTTTAGAGACCACTCCCAGAGAATTCAACATATAAGCTTCCTTTGTCATAAAACTATCTTAAACATATGCATTTTAATAAAAATCCTTTGATCAATTTTTGATGAAATCAAAATTTTGATAAACATTTCCATGTAAAGGATAGTTAGGGGTGGGGGGATTTTCTTCAAAGCAATCTTATCGCATCCTGAACGAGCTTAACTTAAATATCAAGTGAAGTATTTAACCGACTTTTTATTTTTGAGATATCGTGTTCACAGACACATGCACATACACACAGATCTTTTTCTAAAATGCTTTTTTAGAGTTATGGGACACTAAAATGTGGATTTGCTCTGAAATCGAATTTTTGGTGAAATGGAATATCTTCTCTACCTAAGCACCAAATAGAGAACACAAAGGTAGGTACTAATAGATAATAGATACATATCATTTTTATAAAGTTAGGTAAGGTAGTGCAATTTCATTTCCATACTGATAATACAATAATTGATAAATAAATCGTATTGAGGTTCGTTTTCAAAAACACTCTACATTATAAATATATAAGAAGTGTTGCAGAAGAAAAAGTCCATGACATTTACATCTTTGTTGGAATATACAGAGTAATTCAAAAATACATTTACAAAGTTTGTGGACAGGTTCCTTACATCAAAACAAGAAAAATGTTTATACACACACATGTCCCAAAACCCTTTGTTCTCCATTTATTGAGGCTCCAAATGCTATTAATGACAAATTTTTAAAGTAACACTTTATCTATTTTATCCTCCTCCTCCTCTTGCTTGTACTCGTCGAAACATGGAATGTCAAATGCTCTCAGTTGGTGTCATGTGATTTCACAGGCTTACTTGACACGAACATTAAGAGTTTCTTCATCTAGGATGTCTGCTGTTTAAGCTGCCCCCAAAGGATTTAAGTCAGGAGACCATGGCACTGGTCCCCATTTGTCATGCTATATACCAGCCAGTGAGACTAAAATTTGCCAGAACCACATCATGTTAGGCACATTTTCTAATAAGTCTGGGAGAGTGTTCTATAGACAGTGTGCTGGGGAATGTAATACACAAATATTAACAAGGCCAACTCTGTCTTCTATGAATGAATACATCCATAAGTGACGCTACTAGGTTGGAGCCGGAAAGCTCTTGAAGGTGACTTTCATTAATAAATTGATAACGCGAAAAAGGAAGCTTTTAGAGCATTTGTGTATAAGAACATATTTTCTTGTTTCGATGTCAGCAATCTCTTCCCAAAAATTGTAAAAGTTTTTCTGAATCACTCTGTATATATATACAGTAGTGTAACGTCCTTTAACCTGGCTGGTCGTAACGGACGATGAATGAAATGATCTCGGAGTCCATAGTTACTCGACATTCGCGATCTCAGAGTGAGGAAAACCCTGAAACAGCGTAAGTTACTGACACTGCCCAAAACGATGATCACTTCTACTGCCATATAATGTTAACATCTGCTATTCCTTAAACATTTATTGAAAATCAGCCCGATCGCATTCTCAACACAAACTCCAATTCCTGTCAAATGTGCATATACAAATCATTTAACAGACACACAAATTTACTAACTTTATCGCATATATGATTTGTATGTCCAGTCTATGTTAATTTTCTATCAAGAAGTGCTCCTAAAAATGTATTTTGGCTTACACCATGAATATTATTTGGCTTTTTGTGAAACATCCTACAAAAATCTGATGTGCTATATTCCCTTGGCTTTCTCTACATCTCTGTAACAAACTATTGTTAATAAACTTATTCTTCTATCCACTTCATGCTAATCGAGATAAACATTAACAGAAATGGTGTTGTTACTTGCTTCCTTGTAAGTAGGAGGGAAACAAGGGAGTACATTAGACTAAACCGATAGTCCAAATGTGATAGAACTGCGTGGCCAAGCGTTGACAAGATGCCGTATGTTTTAAAACAGAGATCAATAACAGGGAATGTCTCAAAACGCTCATTTCTGTGTATCACATAAATCGTATGCTATAACGACATTTGTAAGCGGAAACTTTCTGTCCATGTCTTACGGTTTTCCACCTATGCAAAATTCAGAATAAAGATTTCTTCAGCGGCTACATCCAGAAAATTCAACATATACATGTAAATATCGAAAATATGAGTGATTTTAATCTATATCTTTATAGCCATTTTTGAGAAAAACAAAATTTTGGGTGCAATACAATTACACTACGTGTAGAGAAAGTAAAATACAATAGGTATATTGTATACTCTGAAGAGCTTATCATTATCAATGACTTTTATATAACAGTAAGAGATGAAATGTACATCTCAATAAAATGAGTTGGGTGGAAGAGATTTTGTAGCACTTTCTGGTTGAGGCAGACAAAGACTTTGACAGGAAGCGATTAGGCATCTAAACGATGAAAGCGGATGCTCTTACTGATCATTATCATCATCATTTTGAAATCGTCTCCAATCGTTTCTGGAGTCCACATTCCAGCAATAAAAAAAAAAACATATCTCTGCTTTTATTCTAGGAATGAAATGGAGAGTGTTCCACTCGCAGCAAATTGTGTGCCCTTAGTAACCACAATCACCAATAATTCCTTCTCTATTTCATGCGGCTTGGTGCAAGAGTGGGCCAAGTGCCGCGTGTTGGTCATCAGCCGAGAGGTTCTGTGTGTAGACCAGCACTAACAGTGTTCAACTGCCTAGAGGTTATGTGTATAGACCAGCTCTAACAGTGTTCAACTGCCCAGAGATTCTGTGTGTAGACCAGCACTAACAGTGTTCAACTGCCCAGAGGTTCTGGGTGTAGACCAGCACTAACAGTGTTCAACTGCCTAGAGGTTATGTGTATAGACCAGCACTAACAGTGTTCAACTGCCCAGAGATTCTGTGTGTAGACCAGCACTAACAGTGTTCAACTGCCCAGAGATTCTGGGTGTAGACCAGCACTAACAGTGTTCAACTGCCTAGAGGTTATGTGTATAGACCAGAACTAACAGTGTTCAACTGCCCAGAGGTTCTGTGTGTAGACCAGCACTAACAGTGTTCAACTGCCCTGAGGTTATGTGTATAGACCAGCACTAACAGCGTTCAACTGCCCAGAGATTCTGTGTGTAGACCAGCACTAACAGTGTTTAACTGCCTAGAGGTTCTGTGTATAGACCAGCACTAAAAGTGTTCAACTGCCCAGAGATTCTGTGTACAGACCAGCACTAACAGTGTTCAATTGCCCACAAGTTCTGTGTACAGACCAGCACTAAGAGTGTTCAACTGCCTAGAGGTTCTGTGTATAGAACAGCACTAACAGTGTTCAACAGCCCAGAGATTCTGTGTACAGACCAGCACTAACAGCGTTCAACTGCCTAGAGGTTATGTGTATAGACCAGCAATAACAGTGTTCAACTGCCCAGAGATTCTGTGTGTAGACCAGCACTAACAGTGTTCAACTGCCCAGAGATTCTGTGTGTAGACCAGCACTAACAGTGTTTAACTGCCCAGAGATTCTGGGTGTAGACCAGCACTAACAGTGTTCAACTGCCCAGAGGTTCTGGGTGTAGACCAGCACTAACAGTGTTCAACTGCCTAGAGGTTATGTGTATAGACCAGAACTAACAGTGTTCAACTGCCCAGAGGTTCTGTGTGTAGACCAGCACTAACAGTGTTCAACTGCCCAGAGATTCTGTGTGTAGACCAGCACTAACAGTGTTCAACTGCCCAGAGATTCTGTGTTTAGACCCGCACTAACAGTGTTCAACTGCCCAGAGATTCTGGGTGTAGACCAGCACTAACAGTGTTCAACTGCCCAGAGGTTCTGTGTGTAGACCAGAACTAACAGTGTTCAACTGCCCAGAGATTCTGGGTGTAGACCAGCACTAACAGTGTTCAACTGCCTAGAGGTTATGTGTATAGACCAGAACTAACAGTGTTCAACTGCCCAGAGGTTCTGTGTGTAGACCAGCACTAACAGTGTTCAACTGCCCTGAGGTTATGTGTATAGACCAGCACTAACAGCGTTCAACTGCCCAGAGATTCTGTGTGTAGACCAGCACTAACAGTGTTTAACTGCCTAGAGGTTCTGTGTATAGACCAGCACTAAAAGTGTTCAACTGCCCAGAGATTCTGTGTACAGACCAGCACTAACAGTGTTCAATTGCCCACAAGTTCTGTGTACAGACCAGCACTAAGAGTGTCCAACTGCCTAGAGGTTCTGTGTATAGAACAGCACTAACAGTGTTCAACAGCCCAGAGATTCTGTGTACAGACCAGCACTAACAGCGTTCAACTGCCTAGAGCTTATGTGTATAGACCAGCAATAACAGTGTTCAACTGCCCAGAGATTCTGTGTGTAGACCAGCACTAACAGTGTTCAACTGCCCTGAGGTTCTCTGTAAAGACCAGCACTAACAGTGTTCAACTGCCCAGAGGTTCTCTGTGTAGACCAGCACTAACAGTGTTCAACTGCCAACAGGTTCTGTGTACAGACCAGCACTAACAGTGTTAAACTGCCCACAGGTTCTGTGTATAGATCAGAACTAACAGTGGTTTACTGCCCAGAGGTTCTGTGTATAGACCAGCACTAACAGTGTTCAACTGCCCACAGGTTCTGTGTATAGACCAGCAATAACAGTGTTCAACTGCCCAGAGGTTCTGTGTACAGACCAGCACTAAAAGTGTTCAACTGCCCTGAGGTTCTGTGTACAGACCAGCACTAAAAGTGTTCAACTGCCCAGAGGTTCTGTGTATAGACCAGCACTAACAGTGTTCAACTGCCTAGAGGTTCTGTGTATAGACCAGCCCTAACAGTGTTCAACTGCCTAGAGGTTCTGAGTGTAGACCAGCACTAACAGTGTTCAACTGCCAACAGGTTCTGTGTACAGACCAGCACTAACAGTGTTAAACTGCCCACAGGTTCTGTGTATAGATCAGAACTAACAGTGGTTTACTGCCCAGAGGTTCTGTGTATAGACCAGCCCTAACAGTGTTCAACTGCCTAGAGGTTCTCTGTGTAGACCAGCACTAACAGTGTTCAACTGCCAACAGGTTCTGTGTACAGACCAGCACTAACAGTGTTAAACTGCCCACAGGTTCTGTGTATAGATCAGAACTAACAGTGGTTTACTGCCCAGAGGTTCTGTGTATAGACCAGCACTAACAGTGTTCAACTGCCCACAGGTTCTGTGTATAGACCAGCAATAACAGTGTTCAACTGCCCAGAGGTTCTGTGTACAGACCAGCACTAAAAGTGTTCAACTGCCCTGAGGTTCTGTGTACAGACCAGCACTAAAAGTGTTCAACTGCCCAGAGGTTCTGTGTATAGACCAGCACTAACAGTGTTCAACTGCCTAGAGGTTCTGTGTATAGACCAGCCCTAACAGTGTTCAACTGCCCTGAGGTTCTGAGTGTAGACCAGCACTAACATTGTTCAACTGCCCAGAGGTTCTGTGAATACACCATCACTAACAATTATGAGTTGCCCAGAGGTTCTGAGTATACACTAGCACTAACAGTGTTCAACTGCCCACAGGTTCTGTGTGTACACCAAAACTAACAGTGTCCAACTGCCAACAGGTTCTGTGTGTAGACCAGCATTAACAGTGTTCAACTGCCCAGAGGTTCTGTGTATACACCAACACTAACAGTGTCCAACTACCGAGAGGTTCTGTGTACAGACCAGCACTAATAGTGTCCAATTGCCCAGAGGTTCTGTGTATAAACCAGCACTAACAAACAGTGTTCAACTGTCCAGAGGGTCTGTGAATAGACCAGCACTAACAGTGTTCAATTGCTCAGAGGTTCTGTGTATAGACCAACACCAACAGTGTCCAATTACCCAGAGGTTCTGTGTATAGACCTGCACTAACAGTGTTCAATTGCCCAGAGGTTCTGTGTATAGACCAGCACTAACAGTGTTCAACTGCCTAGAGGTTATGTATGTAGACCAGCACTAATTGTGTTCAACTGCCCAGAGGTTCTGTGTATAGACCAGCACTAACAGTGTTCAACTGCCTAGAGGTTATGTATGTAGACTAGCACTAACAGTGTTCAACTGCCCAGATTTTCTGTGTATAGACCAGCACTAACAGTGTTCAACTGCCCAGAGGTTCTGTGTATAGACCAGCACTAACAGTGTTCAACTGCCTAGAGGTTATGTATGTAGACTAGCACTAACAGTGTTCAACTGCCCAGATTTTCTGTGTATAGACCAGCATTAACAGTGTTCAATTGCCCAGAGGTTCTGTGTATAGACCAGCACTAACAGTGTTCAACTGCCCAGAGGTTCTGTGTACAGACCAGCACTAACAATGTTCAACTGCCCACAAGTTCTGTGTATAGACCAGCACTAACAGTGTCCAGTTGCCCACAGGTTCTGTGTATAGACCAACACTAAAAGTGTCCAATTGCCCAGAGGTTCTGTGTATAGACCAGCACTAACAGTGTTCATTTGCCCAGAGGTTCTGTGTATAGACCAGCACTAACAGTGTTCAATTGCCTAGAGGTTCTGTGTATACACCAGCACTAACAGTGGTCAACTGCCGAAGGGGTCTGTGAATAGACCAGCACTAACAGTGTACAACTGCTAAGAGGTTCTGTGTATAGACCAGCACTAACAGTGTTCAACTGCCCAGAGGTTCTGTGTTAGACCAGCACTAACAGTGTTCAACTGCCCAATGGTTCTGTGTGTAGACCAGCACTAACAGTGTTCAACTGCCGAGAGGTTCTGTGTATAGACCAGCACTAACAGTGTTCAACTGCCCACAGGTTCTATGTATACACCAACACTAACAGTGTTCAATTGCCCAGAGGTTCTGTGTATAGACCAGCACTAACAGTGTCCAATTGCCGAAAGTTCTGTGTATAGACCAGCACTAACAGTGTCCAATTGCCCAGAGGTTCTGTGTATAGACCCATACTAACAGTGTTCAACAGCCCAGAGGTTCTGTGTATAGACCAGCACTAACAGTGTTCAAGTTCCCATAGATTCTGTGTGTAGACCAGCCCTAACAGTGTTCAACTGCCCACAGGTTCTGTGTGTGGACAAGCACTAACTGTGTTCAACTACCCAGAGGTTCTGTGTATAGACCAGCACTAACAGTGTTCATCTGCCCTGAGGTTCTGTGTATAGACCAGCACTAACAGTGTTCAACTGCCTAGAGATTCTGTGTTTAGACCCGCACTAACAGTGTTCAACTGCCCAGAGATTCTGTGTATAGACCAGCACTAACAGTGTTCAATTGCCCAGAGGTTCTGTATATAGACCAGCACTAACAGTGTCCAATTGCCCAGAGGTTCTGTGTATACACCAACACTAACAGTGTCCAATTGCCCAGAGGTTCTGTGTATAGACCAGCACTAACAGTGTTCAACAGCCCACAGGTTCTGTGTATAGACCAGCAATAACAGTGTTCAACTGCCGACATGTTCTGTGTATAGACCAGCACTAACAGTGTTCAAATATCAAGAGGTTCTGAATATACACCAGCACTAACAGTCATTAACTGCCCAGGAGTTCTGTTCGGAGAGGTGTTACAGTTTAGACCAGCACTAACGGTGATTCACTTCGGAGTGGTGTTACATTGTTGACCAGCACTAACGATGTTTCACTTCGGACAGGTGTTACTGTGTTGACCAGCACTATCGGTATTTCACTTCGGAAAGGTGTTACAGTGTAAACCAGCACTAACGGTATTCATTTCTGAGAGGTGTTACAATGTTGACCAGCACTAACGGTGTTTCACATCTGAGAGGTGTTACAGTGTAGACCAGCACTAACGGTTGTTCATTTCGGAGAGGTGTTACAGTGTTGACCAGCACTAATGGTTTTTCATTTCGGAGAGGTGTAACCGTTTAGACCAGCATTAACGGTGTTTCACTTTGGAGAGGTGTTACAGCGTTGACCAGCACTAACGGTGTTTCACTTCGGAGAGGTGTTACAGTGTTGACCAGCACTAACGGTTTTCACTTCGGAGAGGTGTTACAGTGTTGACCAGCACTTACGGTGTTTCACTTCTGAGAGGTGTGACAGTGTTGACCAGCACTAACGGTGTTTCACTTCTGAGTGGCGTTACAGTGTTGACCAGCACTAACGGTGTTTCACTTCGGAGAGGTGTTACAGTGTTGACCAGCACTAACTGTGTTTCACTTCGGAGAGGTGTTACAGTGTTGACCAGCACTAACGGTGTTTCATTTCGGAGAGGTGTTACAGTGTTGACCAGAACTAATGGTTTTTCATTTCGGAGAGGTGTAACCGTTTAGACCAGCATTAACGGTGTTTCACTTCGGAGAGGTGTTACAGCGTTGACCAGCACTAACGGTGTTTCACTTCGGAGAGGTGTTACAGTGTTGACCAGCACTAACGGTGTTTCACTTCGGAGAGGTGTTACAGTGTTGACCAGCACTAACGGTGTTTCACTTCGGAAAGGTGTTACAGTGTTGACCAGCACTAACGGTGTTTCACTTCGGAGAGGTGTTACAGTGTTGACCAGCACTAATGGTATTCATTTCTGAGAGGTGCTACAGTGTTGACCAGCACTAACGGTGTTTCACTTCTGAGAGGCGTGACAGTGTTGACCAGCACTAACGGTGTTTCACTTCTTAGAGGCGTTACAGTGTTGACCAGCATTAACGGTGTTTCACTTCGGAGAGGTGTCACAGTGCGTGAACAGCACTAACGGTGTTTCACTTCGGAGAGGTTTTACAGTGTAAACCAGCACTAACGGTATTCACTTCTGAGAGGTGTTACAGTGTTGACCAGCACTAACGGTTTTCACTTCGGAGAGGTGTTACAGTGTTGACCAGCACTTACGGTGTTTCACTTCTGAGAGGTGTGACAGTGTTGACCAGCACTAACGGTGTTTCACTTCTGAGTGGCGTTACAGTGTTGACCAGCACTAACGGTGTTTCACTTCGGAGAGGTGTTACAGTGTTGACCAGCACTAACGGTGTTTCACTTCGGAGAGGTGTTACAGTGTTGACCAGCACTAACGGTGTTTCATTTCGGAGAGGTGTTACAGTGTTGACCAGAACTAATGGTTTTTCATTTCGGAGAGGTGTAACCGTTTAGACCAGCATTAACGGTGTTTCACTTCGGAGAGGTGTTACAGCGTTGACCAGCACTAACGGTGTTTCACTTCGGAGAGGTGTTACAGTGTTGACCAGCACTAACGGTGTTTCACTTCGGAGAGGTGTTACAGTGTTGCCCAGCACTAACGGTGTTTCACTTCGGAGAGGTGTTACAGTGTTGACCAGCACTAATGGTATTCATTTCTGAGAGGTGCTACAGTGTTGACCAGCACTAACGGTGTTTCACTTCTGAGAGGCGTGACAGTGTTGACCAGCACTAACGGTGTTTCACTTCTTAGAGGCTTTACAGTGTTGACCAGCACTAACGGTGTTTCACTTCGGAGAGGTGTTACAGTTTTGACCAGCATTAACGGTGTTTCACTTCGGAGAGGTGTTACAGTGCGTGAACAGCACTAACGGTGTTTCACTTCGGAGAGGTTTTACAGTGTAAACCAGCATTAACGGTATTCACTTCTGAGAGGTGTTACAGTGTTGACCAGCACTAACGGTTTTCACTTCGGAGAGGTGTTACAGTGTTGACCAGCACTAACGGTGTTTCACTTCTGAGAGGTGTGACAGTGTTGACCAGCACTAACGGTGTTTCACTTCTGAGTGGCGTTACAGTGTTGACCAGCACTAACGGTGTTTCACTTCGGAGAGGTGTTACAGTGTTGACCAGCACTAACGGTGTTTCACTTCGGAGAGGTGTTACAGTGTTGACCAGCACTAACGGTGTTTCACTTCTGAGTGGCGTTACGGTGTTAACCAGCACTAACGGTGTTTCACTTCGGAGAGGTGTTACAGTGTTGACCAGCACTAACGGTGTTTCACTTCGGAGAGGTGTTACAGTGTTGACCAGCACTAACGGTGTTTCACTTCGGAGAGGTTTTACAGTGTAAACCAGCTCTAACGGTATTCATTTCTGAGAGGTGTTACAGTGTTGACCAGCACTAACGATGTTTCACTTCGGAGAGGTGTTACAGTGTTGACCAGCACTAACGGTGTTTCACTTCTGAGAGGTGTTACAGTGTTGACCAGCACTAACGGTGTTTCACTTCGGAGAGGTGTTTCAGTGTTGACCAGCACTAACGGTGTTTCACTTCTGAGAGGTGACAGTGTTGACCAGCACTAACGGTGTTTCACTTCTGAGTGGCGTTACGGTGTTGACCAGCACTAACGGTGTTTCACTTCGGAGAGGTGTTACAGTGTTGACCAGCACTAACGGTGTTTCACTTCGGAGAGGTGTTACAGTGTAGACCAGCACTAACGGTGTTTCACTTCGGAGAGGTGTTACAGTGTTGACCAGCACTAACGGTGTTTCACTTCGGAGAGGTTTTACAGTGTAAACCAGCTCTAACGGTATTCATTTCTGAGAGGTGTTACAGTGTTGACCAGCACTAACGGTGTTTCACTTCTGAGAGGTGTTACAGTGTTGACCAGCACTAACGGTGTTTCACTTCTGAGAGGTGTTACAGTGTTGACCAGCACTAACGGTGTTTCACTTCGGAGAGGTGTTACAGTGTTGACCAGTACTAACGATGTTTCACTTCGGAGAGGTGTTACAGTGTTGACCAGCACTAACGGTGTTTCACTTCTGAGAGGTGTTACAGTGTTGACCAGCACTAACGGTGTTTCACTTCGGAGAGGTGTTACAGTGTTGACCAGCACTAACGGTGTTTCACTTCTGAGAGGTGTGACAGTGTTGACCAGCACTAACGGTGTTTCACTTCTGAGAGGCGTTACGGTGTTGACCAGCACTAACGGTGTTTCACTTCGGAGAGGTGTTACAGTGTTGACCAGCACTAACGGTGTTTCACTTCGGAGAGGTGTTACAGTGTTGACCAGAACTAACGGTGTTTCACTTCGGAGAGGTTTTACTGTGTAAACCAGCACTAACGGTATTCATTTCTGAAAGGTGTTACAGTGTTTACCAGCACTAACGGTGTTTCACTTCGGAGAGGTGTTACAGTGTTGACCAGCACTAACGGTGTTTCACTTCTGAGAGGTGTTACAGTGTTGACCAGCACTAACGGTGTTTCACTTCGGAGAGGTGTTACAGTGTTGACCAGCACTAACGGTGTTTCACTTCGGAGAGGTGTTACAGTGTTGACCAGCACTAACGGTGTTTCACTTCGGAGAGGTTTTACAGTGTAAACCAGCACTAACGGTATTCATTTCTGAGAGGTGTTACAGTGTTGACCAGCACTAACGGTGTTTCACTTCTGAGAGGTGTTACAGTGTTGACCAGCACTAACGGTGTTTCACTTCGGAGAGGTGTTACAGTGTTGACCAGCACTAACGGTGTTTCACTTCGGAGAGGTGTTACAGTGTTGACCAGCACTAACGGTGTTTCACTTCTGAGAGGTGTTACAGTGTTGACCAGCACTAACGGTGTTTCACTTCTGAGAGGTGTTACAGTGTTGACCAGCACTAACGGTGTTTCACTTCTGAGAGGTGTTACAGTGTTGACCAGCACTAACTGTGTTTCACTTCGGAGAGGTGTTACAGTGTTGACCAGCACTAACGGTGTTTCACTTCTGAGAGGTGTTACAGTGTTGACCAGCACTAACGGTGTTTCACTTCGGAGAGGTGTTACAGTGTTGACCAGCACTAACGGTTTTTGATTTCGGAGAGGTGTTACAGTGCTGACTAGCACTAACGGTGTTTCACTTCTTTGTGGCGTTACAGTGTTGCCCAGCACTAACGGTGTTTCAGTTCTGAGAGAAGTTGCAGTGTAGACCAGCACTAACGGTGTTTCACTTCTGAGAGGTGTTACAGTGTTGCCCAGCACTAACGGTGTTTCACTTCTAAGAGAAGTTACAGTGTAGACCAGCACTAACGGTGTTTCACTTCTGAGAAGTGTTACAGTGTTGCCCAGCACTAACGGTGTTTTACTTCTGAGAGGTGTTACAGTGTAGACCAGCACTAACGGTATTCATTTCTAAGAGGTGTTACAGTGTAGACCAGCACTAACGGGTTTTCTTCGGCGGTAACACTAATAACTATAAGAGTAACCAGGAAGTGCATTGTTAATGCTACACGTGTTTTGTTGTATTTGCAGTGTAATCCAAGTGAGCGTTATGAGAGGAATGTATTGCAGTGTGTTGAAGCGAGCTGTCTTGTGCCCTTCTTGAGCGACATAGGTCCTCAGACTTAAAGACATGCCATGCACAAAAACAAGAGTTCGTGACGTCACGTAATGTCTATCATCAACTGTACAGTCACTCACAAAATGCATGTCATTGTGAATAACCTCCAATCATATTTATTTATCAGAAACAAAATCTGTATGGCACATCAACGTGGCGGGGAATGGTAGGTATCATTAGTACCAACTGTTGAATATCAAAACAATACCTCGCGTCAGTACTCTTTCATATTAGGACATAAAGGATTTAAAACTTCTGCTAACCGTATGACTCCTACTTCATCTACACAAGGTATCGTATTCCATGAGGACATTTCACTGAGAATGTGTTTTGAGGTTCCCCGGGTCCTAAAATAATATTTTTAGGAAAAGCTCCGTGTGTGTGTGTGTGTGTGTGTGTGTGTCTGAGTGTGTGTCTGTGTGTGTCTGTGTGTGTCTGTGTCTGTGAGTGTCTGTGTGTGTCTGTGTGTGTCTGTGAACATGATAACTCAAAAAAGGAAAAGTCAATGATATACCAAACTTGGTATTTAAATTTAGTATATTCCATGGATGCGATATTAAGAATTTTAAGAAACTCCCCACACCTCAAACTCCCTTAACATCGAAATAAGTTCGATAATTTTGATTTTCTCAAAAATGCCCCTAACGGTTTTGGTCTAACACAAAGAAAATGTATATCTCGATTTTTCTGGAAATAGCCTCTGAAGACTACTTTATTCAGGATGAATTTAGCATAACCGTAAGAGATACTCATAAATGTAGATCCTTATAAAAAACCATGACTTTATTTTCACGGAGTTGACCTTTTCTGGGATATTCCTTGCTAGTGGTCTGACTTTGTCAACTGCTGGCAATGTAAACAAACGGCAACCAACTTTTAAACATTTGACTGTCGCTTTAGCATACTGTATTTCGTTTCTACTTACAAGGAGGTAGTTAATATGACAATTTCTACTATCTTCTGTTTATCACGAAATTAAATAACAGCTTTTTAAGAACAATCTCTTGCAGAGAAAGATATGGTAATGGAAGGTATATTTTAGTGTAGTGTCTATCTGTTACGGTTCATGTAAAGGTCATTCAGAGAACAAGACATACATTTTATTTGTCATGTAAATACCTTTAATATACGCTATTTTAATAACATTTGTTACAGCCATTTTTGAGAAAACAAAATTGTCCAACAAAGGATAGTTGGGGGTGGGGAGAATTTCTTGATAATCTTCGTGTCGTTAGATGCTTAAGTTAAACACCAGTTTACTATTTCACCATTTTTCATTTTTGAGCTATGCTGTCCATAGACCCACACACTAATGCTTTTTGTCTGCAATCTCGTTACCTCAAAATATGTATTTCCGTTCTAATCTCTTTGTCGAATATTTGGATTGTTGGTAGAGAAAGTAAAAATGCAATGTATATTTTTATAAAGCAAACAGTCTTTTACTGTGGCATCAATCATTTCCGAGCAATTCTTTGTTGTTAAAATGTTTTAAGCGTGGGACGCTACTTTTTGTTACTTGGGCAATGCAAAGAACATGACTTTTTAAGTCATCACATAGTCACAACTTTTTAAAATTTCGATTAGCACTTTATCCTGTAACAAATTGTGGAATGAAAGTTTATCTGTATTAACAAGAAGACATACGAACGCATTTTAATTATTTGACCTAATAGTTTAGTTAAACAATGAAAGTACTTGCGACTTTGTAAGTCGTCATTAAGGTTTGTCATCTTAAAATAATTTGAGATCACCGGGAAACATGCGAGTCAGTTGAGGAATTTAATGTTATGCCGGCATGTTGCCATGGTAGCTCAGCGTATAAAGATCTTTATTCTAATATTTTAATTGCAATAAGCTGTTAAGGTAGTTGAGTCAGAGGTATGGAAATGTGGGTGTGTGCTGTGCCACCACCTTACATGTTCCACTTGATAATATTAATATCCTACATTTGGTGATGTATATAAGTAATGTGAATATAAACAAATGATATGTTGTTACTTTACTCACTTTTGTACAAACTACTGTTACAAAAACTTGTTCCTTTATTTTATTGTTTTCAATGGTGTGACTACGTTTTAGTGGCACAATCGCCGCACGTGTGTGAGCGGCTTATTGCCATTAACCCGTTGTCTTCCTTTAATTAGCTAATTGTTACACCTGTGTGAGCGAACACGTGTGCAGTCGGTGAGCACTTTTCTAACTATCGCACCTTTGCAAAAATAAGCCCTACTTCTAGAAGTTTCTTGTCACGTGTTCGCATGGAAAGAAAACTATGGCAGAATTGTTGCATCGATTAAAGACGTGTGTTGGTTTCATTAATAAAGGAACTTTTGTTACCTTGGTGTCAAGAGTGGGATATAACGTCAAGAAAGGGAATGGAGGAGACGCAAAGAGCTGTTTTTGTTACACTACAGATCAACTTTGCTGTGGCTATAAACAGAATAATATTGTTAGTCACCACGAGCCACTTCCCACATTAACTCAAGTATAACTTGAAAATTCAAAGCGATAACAAAGAATACTTTGAGAATGACTCAAATAAACTGTGACTTTCAAGATTATCTATCTCTATGGTTTACTTTTCATACAAAACTCGTTGGAAACGGATGCAATTCCCAGATAAGCTATATTATTCATTGTCATGTAAATATCTTAAACATGTGATCTTTTCTCTAAAATGTTAGAGCCATTTTTGGGAAAATAAAAATATGAAAAACATTACGATGTAAAAGGAAATTTGGTTTCCACGTTACGTTCTTTGTCATAATACTTTATTATGAAATGTCGATATTAATTTTTTACTTTCTCTACACGTACTATGTACATAGTGTATAGAGAAGGTATTGCATTCCACCCAAAAATTCGATATCGAGATTTCACCGGAAATATATGTTTTGGGTCCCCCTGAATCAAAAAAAAAAAAAAGTATCTTCAGAAAACCGTCCCTGTATGCGCGCGCGCGCGTGTGTATGTATGTGTGTGTGTCTGGGACAGCATAGCTCAAAAACGAAAAGACCGTTAAATACCAAACTTCCTATTTAAGTTCGGTATCTTCCAAGAATGCGACACGAAGATTTTCAAGAAAATCCCCCCAACACCAACTACCCTTATCATGAAATATTTTTTCGAAAATTTTTATTTTCTTAAAATGGCTCGAACGATTTTGATTAAAATATCGTATATTAAAGATACTTAGCTAACAAATAAAATGTATATCTTGAATTTTCTGGGAATAACCTCTGAAGACTACTTTATTCTGGTTCAATTTTACGGAATTGTGTATAACTGTAAACCGTAAGAGATGGACAAAAACTTACCACACAAAAAACTAGTACGTTAAAACACACAATTTATGTGTTATACATTTTTTCGTGGAGTTGATGTTTTTTTAGATATTCCTTGTTTTTGGTTTCAGCTTTGAAATACCTAGTTTTGTCATACAGGAATTTGTCAACTCGTGTCCATACAAACAAAGGAACTTCAGTGACATAGCAATCAGCTTTTGATTGTCACTTTAACCTATGGTACTCCCTTATTTGGCTTCCACTTACAAGGAAGCAAGTAATAGGATTATGGCTGCCAATTTGTTCTCAATTAGAGTGAAGTAAATAGAAGAATAAGCCTTTTAACGAATCATTTTTGCAGAGATGTAGAGAAAGTCATATGAATGGAACACATCTTTCTCACTTTTCATGTTTTAACAGCATACAAATATTTGGAATCTCCACTCGTTTCGGTATAACTTTGATAGAGGTACACTGGTTGTTGGAAGTTCGGGTACACTCACTTTGTAATTAGCAGTGTTAGAGAACAGATGCTTTTTGGTCGCAAAGTTTCACTATAGCTATCGGCATCGGTGCCACAAAACCATTCACATCACTTTCTCTACGTCTCTGCAACAAATTATTGTTCTTTTATTTACCTCATGCTAATCGAGAAAACATTAGCAGAAATAGTCTTATTACTTGCTTCCTTGTAAGTAGAAGTGAAATAAGGGAGTACCATAGATTAAAGTGATAGTCAAAAGCTGGTTGCTATGTGACTGAAGTTCCTTTCTTTGTATGGACACGAGTTGACAAATTCCTGTATGACAAAAGTATACGTTTTTCATAGCAGAAACCAAAAATAAGGAATGTCACAAAAACGACGAACTCCACGAAAAAAATGTATATAACATAAATTGTGTGTTTTAAAATGCTATACATTTTTTTGTGTAGTAAGTTTTTGTCCATCTCTTACGGTTTAGCACCTATTCAAACTTTAGTAAAATTCATCCAGAATAAACTACTCTTCAGAGGCTATTCCCAGAAAATTCAATATATACATTTTATTTGTCAGGTAAATATCTTTAATATCCGAAATTTTAATCAAAATCGTTAGAGCGATTTTTTAGAAAATCAAAATTTTCGAAAAATGTTCCATGTAAAGGGTAGTTGTGGGTGGGGGTATTTTTCTCAAAATCTTCGTGTCGCATCCCTGGAAGATACTAAACTTAAATACCAATTTTGGTATTTTACCGACTTTTCGTTTTTGAGTTATCGTGTTCACAGGCACACGGACACAAAACACGTATTGCCGGTGAAATCTCTGTATTGAATTGTTGGGTACATTACAATACCTTCTATATACACTATGTACACAGTACGTATAGAGAAAGAAAAAATACTGGCATCCCGCTCGAATTGCCTACTGCAAAGTTGTGCTTGGAAAGTGGGTTACATTTTTACTTTCTCCATACGCACTATGTACATAGTGTATAGAGAAAGTATTGCACTCCACCAAAAATTCGATACCGAGATTTCACCGGAAATATATGTTTTAGGGTCCCCAATATCCAAAAAAAGCATTTTCACAAAAAGGTCCGTGTGTGTGTGTGTGTGTGTGTGTGTGTGTGTGTGTGTGTGTGTGTGTGTGTCCGTGTGTCTGTGAACACGATAACTCAAAAACGAAAGGTCGGTAAAATACCAAACTTGGTATTTAAGTTTAGTATCTTCCAGGGATGCGACACGAAGATTTTGAGAAAAATCCCCCCACCCCCAACTACCCTTTACATGCAACTTTTTTCGAAAATTTTGATTTTCTCAAAAATGGCTCTAACGATTTTGATTAAAATATCGGATATTGAACATATTTACCTGACAAATGAAATGTATGTCTTGAATTTTCTGGGAATAGCCTCTGAAGAGTAGTTTATTCTGGATGAATTTTACTAAATTTTGAATAACTGCTAAACCGCAAGAGATGGACAAAAACTTACCACACAAAAAATGTAGAGCACATTAAGACACACAATTTATGTTATATACATTTTTTTCGTGGAGTTCGTCGTTTTTGTGACATTCCTTATTTTTGGTTTCTGCTATGAAAAACGTATACTTTTCTCATACTGGAACTTGTCAACTCCTATCCATATAAACAAAGGAACTTCATTGACATAGCAACCAGCTTTTGACTATCACTTTAACCTACGGTTGTCCCTTATTTCACTTCTACTTACAAGGATGCGAGTAATAAGACTATTTCTGCTAATTTTTTCTGATTAGCATAAAGTAAATAGAAGTATAAGCTTTTTAAGAATTATTTGTTGCAGGGATATGGAGAATGTCATGTGAATGGTACACATCAGATTTTTACTTTCTCCAACCTTCTATGTACATAGGGATACAGAAGTATTGTATTCCACACAAAAATTCCAAGATTTCACCGGATCCTCTGATTCCAAAAAAGCATTTTTTAGAAAAATGTCCGCGTGTTTGTGTGCGTGTGTTATAAACCAAATTTAGTATTTAAGTTTAGTATCTTCCAAGGATGCGACACGAAGATTTTCAAGAAAATCCCCCCACCCCAAACTAGCATTAACATGATAAAATTTCGAAACTTTTGATTTTCTTAAAAATGACAATAACAATTTTGATTAAATTCTCGTATATTTAAGATACTTACTTGACAAATAAAGTGTATACATCTTGAATTTTCTGGGAATAGCCTCTGAAGACTACTTTATTCTAGAGGAATTTTGCGGAATTATGCATAACTGCGAACCGTAAGATATGTACAAAAACTTACCACACAGAAAATGTAGACCACATTAATACAATTTAGGTTATATACTTTTTATCGTGGAGGCGATCGTTTTTGAGACAGTCCTTGTTTTTAGCTTCAGCTTCAAAAAACTTTAGGAATTTGTCAACTTCTGCCCATACAAAGAAAGGAACTTCAGTCACATAGCACCAGCTTTTGACTAGCACGTTAACCTATAGCACTCCCTTACTTCTCTTATGCTTGCAAGGAAGAAAGTAATAAGACTATAGCACCTAACTTTTTCTCAATTAGAGTGAAGTAAATAGAAGAATAAGCTTTTTAATTACACTTTTTTGCGGATATGTAGCGAAAGCCATCTAAATGGAGGACATGACATTTGTTAAAACTTAAAACTCATCGTTTTGAAGAGTTTCACCAAAAAGAATGCTAGTAGTGAACACTGCAGGTATTGTCATCACATTAACATTGGTTGTTAGCGAGCGGTGGACAGCCCTGTTTTCTTGTTATGGGGCCCATTTTGGGTTCACCGCACTCCTATAATTTGGTGAAACAGTAATGTTCTCAAATTGCCTCTCGTCTAATGACCCGCTTGTTTGTTTGCTGGAGGTCACTTGTGCCCCTCTTGCTGCACGCCGCGGCCAGTTATTTTAAAAGGGTCCAATGCTGATGCGATAGTTGCATACCTATTTAACAGGTTTTAAATAAACAAGACAAGGCGATCCTTTTCGGAACGCAAATGGCCATTTTATTTATTTTACGGCCGAAAACCCGAGAATGGCAGACAGATATGTCAGAAAGCTTTTCCCTGCTTCCTAACTAATGGAACACGATTCGCCGATAAATCTTCTTTCTCAGTCGCTTGTGCGCGTGCGCGGGCTGTGGCGTAGTGTCAGCAATGCTCAGGCCATCTGTTGGTGGCGCGGCTAACTACAGCACTGCTGTTGGCAAGCTTGCGACACACGATGTTGTCTAACCTGGCGAGCTTGCTCTGTCTGCCATCTGGTGGAGAAACACCAGCACGTAGTTGCTGCTTCCGCCACCAGGTAGCAGTAGAGCCCGGATTATCTACGCCTAAGAATGTTATTGACGCGCCCTTTCTCTCTCCCCCTCACTTCCCCCTAGTTCATTTAATTCAGTAGTAAACGGCAGTGTGCAAGAGTGAGTAGCGAAACTCATACGAATACAAGGAGACTCTTTTTTAAAATCAAATTTCAATACCCTTTCTGCTTTAAAATATTGTATTTTGAATTAGCTCTAAATCAGGTGAGAACTTGCAAGCTTTTTGTTTCACTATTGTCTTGGTTTGAAATACTATTGTTCCATTGAGATCTTCTCAATGTGTATATTCTGCAAACGAACTTCCTATACATGACTCTTCTCCCTCATGCTTATCCTTACAAAATGTCAATAGAATGTTTTTTATTTTCTCTTACCCACATGTACACTGTACATAGTCGATACCTATACAAAGTATCTATTGTATTCCACCAAAAATTCTATACCGAGATTTCACCGTAAATATATGTTTTGCGACCCCCTGAATACAAAAAAGCATTTTTAGAAAAGTTATGTGTGTCTGTGGACACAGCTCAAAAACGAAAAAACCGTTAAATAGCAATTTTGGTATTTATGTTTGGTATCTTCCAAGGATGGGGCACGAAAATTTTCAAGAAAATACCCCCACTCCGAACTACCATTTACATGAAACATTTTTCGAATATTTTTATTTTCTCAAAAATGGCTCTAACGATTTTAATTAACATAAAAAATAAAAATATTTAAATTATATATGTAACAAATAATAAAATGTATATGTTGAATTTTCAGAGAATAGCCTCTGAAGACTACTTCATTCTGAATTTGGCGGAATTTTGTATAGCTGGTAAACCGTAAGAGATAGACAAAAGCGTTCCACACAAAAAAATGTAGGACTCGTTAAAACTCAAAATCTATGTTATATACATTTTTACTTTCTCCATACGCACTATGTACATAGTATATAGAGAAAGTATTGCACTCCACCAAAAAATTCGATACCGAGATTTCACCGGAAATATATGTTTTAGGGTCCCCAATATCCAAAAAAAGCATTTTCACAAAAAGGTCCGCGTGTGTGTGTGTGTGTGTGTGTGTGTGTGTCCGTGTGTCTGTGAACACGATAACTCAAAAACGAAAAGTCGGTAAAATACCAAACTTGGTATTTAAGTTTAGAATCTTCCAGGGATGCGATAGGAAGATTTTGAGAAAAATCCCCCCACCCCCAACTACCCTTTACATGGAACTTTTTTCGAAAGTTTTCATTTTCTCAAAAAATGGCTCTAACGATTTTGATTAAAATTTCGGATATTAAACATATTTACCTGACAAATAAAATGTATATCTTGAATTTTCTGGGAATAGCCTCCGAAGAGTAGCTTATTGTGAATTAATTTTACTAAATTTTGAATAACTGCTAAACCGTAAGAGATGGACAAAAACTTACTACACAAAAAATGTAGAGCACATTAAAACACACAATTTATGTTATATACATTTTTTTCGTGGAGTTCGTCGTTTTTGTGACATTCCCTATTTTTGGTTTCTGCTATTAAAAACGTATACTTTTCTCATACAGGAACTTGTCAACTCCTATCCATATAGACAAAGGAACTTCATTGACAGAGCAACCAGCTTTTGACTATCACTTAAACCTACAGTTGTCCCTTATTTCGCTTCTACTTACAAGGAAGCGAGTAATTAGACTATTTCTGCTATTTTTTTCTGATTAGCATAAAGTAAATAAAAGTATAAGCTTTTTAAGAAATTTGTTGCAGGGATATGGAGAAAGTCATGTGAATGGTACACATCAGTTTTTTTTTTTTTTTTTTTTTTTGGTGGAGTTGACCGTTTTTGACATATTTATGTTTTTTGTTTCAGCTTTAAAATACTTACCCTTTACTCATATGGGAATTTGTCAACTCCTAGCTATACAAACAATCCCATAGCAACCAGCTGTCAAAAGATTTGACTATCGATTTAGCCTATGACACTTTTTCTACAGGTAGCATCTAAGCATAGGTTGAGAAGGCATTGCAACTAAAATTAGATTTCGAGATTTTCCTGGAAATATACATTTTGAGGTCCCCTGAGTCCAAAAATACATTTTTAGAAAAACGTCTATGTGAATGTCTGTGTATGGTCAGCAAAACTCATAAAGGAATAGAAATACCAAACTTGATATTTATGATTAGTATCTCCGAAATTTTTAGTTCTCTAAAAAATTAATAAAATGCTTATTAGACGGTTATTTTAATCAAAAATATATTTACAGTAAAAATTCAATCTATATCATGAATTTTGTGGGAATAGTCTCTTTAGATCTCTTCATTCTGGATGACCTTTGTATAACTGGCAAACCGTAAGAGATACACAAAAAATGTAGATCTCCTTAAAGCACAATTTCTGCCATATATATTCTCTATATACAGTATGTGCATAGTGCATACAGAAGGTATTGCACTCCACCCACAAATTCAATACTGACATTAGACCAGAAATACACGTTATCGGGTACCCTGTATATAAAAAAAAAATCAGAAAAAGGTCCCCCTGTGTGTGTGTCTGTGGAAAGCATAGTTAAAAAATCTGATGTGTTCCATTCACAGGAATTTCTCTACGTCTCTCCAACAAATTATTATTAAAAAGGTTATATTTCTATTTACTTCATGTTAATCGAGAAAAACATTAACAGAAATAGTCTTATTACTTGCGTCCTTGTAAGTAGAAGGGAAATAAGGGAGTACCATAGGTTAAAGTGATAGTGAAAAGCTGGTTACTATGAGACTGAAGTTTCCTTGTTTGTATGTACAGGAGTGGAAAAATTCCTTATGAGAAAAGTATAAGTTGTTTAAAGGTGAAACCAATAACAAGGAATATCTAAAAAACGATCAACTCCACGAAATAATGTATACAACATAAATTCTGTGTTTTAATGTGCTCTACATTTTATATGGTACTTTTTTGTCCATACCTTACGGTTTAGCAGTTATGCAAAATTCAGTAAAATTCATCCAAAATAAAGTACTCTTCAGAAACTATTTCCAAAAAACTCAAAGATATACGTTTTATTTGTCAGGCAAATAGCTTTATTATACGATATTTTAATCAAAATCGTTAGAGCCATTTTTGAGAAAATCACAATTTTCGAAAAAAGTTCCATGTAAAGTGTATTTGGGGTGGGGGGATTCTTCTCAAAATCTTCGTGTCGCATCCCTGGAAGATATATAACTTAAGTACCAAGTTTGGTATTTTATCGACTTTTCGTTTTTTAATTATCAAGTTTACAGACACAAAAACACACGGACCTTTTCCCGAGAATGCCGTCAAATACCAAGCTTAGTATTTAGATGTAGTATCTTCCAAGGGTGCATCAAGAAAATCCCCCCACCACAAACTCCTTTACATGGAAACATTTTCACAAAAATTTGTACATTAAAGATATTTACATCCCATATAAAATGTATATCTTGAATTTTCTGGGAAAGATCTCTAAGGACCTCTTTATTTTGTGTTGATTTTCCGAATGTTGCTTAACTGCTCAACCGTAAGAGATAAACAAAAGCTTACTGCACAAAAATGTAGATATCGTGAAAACTCACAATTTATGTCCCTTACATTTTGTTGTGGAGGTAACCGTTTTCGAGATATTCCTTCTTATTGGTTTCAATTGTGAAGTACTTATACTTTTCTTAAACAGCAAGTGTCCGTTTTTCTTTTGTTCTACTCCTGGCCAAGCAAAGAAGCGATTTGCAATGACAATTGCATAACGACAGCCTTTAAAACATTTGACTATCACTTTAACATAGCGCATTCCTTTAGTTGCCTTCTACTTATAAGGAACTGAGTAATAAGAACATTCTGATAATGTTTATCTCGATTAGAAAGAAGAAGAACTTTTGTAAGAAGTTTGTTTGTAGAGCAGCTAGAGAGAGTCCTGTGAGTGTTACTTGCTTCCTTCTAAGTAAAAGGGAATATACTAGGATAAAGTGCTTCAAAAGGTATCACAATGGGATTGTCATTGAAATTAGCTTGTTTCCGTGTCCCGGAGCAGAAAGCTCGTATCTCAGTTGTTCTAAAACAATGTATATCACATAAATTGTGTGTTTTACCGAGATGCACATGTTTCGTGTAGTAAGTTTATGTTTTCTAGTTGTACAAAACTCACCCAGAATATTCAACGTTACAGTTTATTTGTCATGTAAACATCTTTAATATACAGTATTGCAATCAACATCATTTGAGCCATTTCACAGAAAATCAAAATTTCCAAACAATATTCAATGTAAAGAGAGGGTAGTTCGTGTCGCTTCTTGGAAAATAAACCTAAATACGAGAACTTGACGTTTTTGTCTATAAAACACGGACTTTTTTCTAAAAATGCTTCTTTTTCAGGGGTCTGTATTTCCGGTGAAATCTCGGTATCGAATTTTGGGTGGAATACAATACCTACTATGTATATTGTACATACGTGCTAGAGGAAACTATAGAAACGAGGAAGAACTTGGTCAATACTAAAAGAAGAATAAGATTGATTTGAAACTCGTAGCAATACTAATGAAGAAACAGACATTTGGAGCCAAATGAGAATGAAATTGTAGCTTTAACGTGCTTGGTCATATCGGACGAGAAAAGTTGTCTCTTGCGCTTTACCAGTTCTACAAAATTCATCCACAATAAAGACGCATTTAGGTGCTGTTGCCAGAAAATTCGAGATATACATTTTGTTTGCGATGTTAATATCTTCAGCATACGGAATTTTATTCAAAATCGTTAGAGCCATTTTTGAGAAAATCTAAACTTTTGATATTTCTTCCATGTAAAGGGTAGTTTCGGGTTAAGCGATTTGCCTCAAAATCTTCATGTCGCATCCCTGGAAGATACTGAACTTAAAATACAAAGTTTCGTATTAGATTGACTTTTTGTTTTTGAGTTATCGTGTTCATAGGCACTAACACGGACCTTTTTCAAAAAAAAAAATCTTTTGGAGACAGTGGACCCTAAAAGGTGTATTTCCGGTGAAATGTTGGTTTCGTATTTTTGGGTAGAGTGTTATACGTTCTCTAAGAAATGAAGAACGTGCCCAGAAGGCGAACCAAACCAAGGAGTGACGAATAGAGAAGCACCTTTAGCTGTATCCATTATGAAACAGAATTTTATAAGCTCGTATAATAGGCGGCGGCTCAAAGCTGAGCAAATCCCTTGCTACTTTCTCTATATGTACTATGTACATAGTGTATACAGAAGGTATTGTATTGCACCCAAAATTTTGATACCGAGATTTCACCGGAAATACATGTTTAGGATCCCTGTATGCAAAAACAGCACATTTAGAAAAAGGTTCTTGTGTGTGTCAGTGTGGTCGTCTGCCTGTGAACACGTTAACCCAAAAACGAAGTCCGTAAAATACCAAAGAAGATTTTCAGGTAAATCTCCCCACCCCAAACTTCTCTTTACATGGAAACATTTTTGAAAATTTTGATTTTCTCAAAAATGGTTCTAACAATTTTTATTAAAATAGTAATATTAGAAATATTTAGCTGAAAAATAAAATGTAAATCTTGAATTTTCTTAGAACAGCCTCTGTAAACCTCTTTATTCTGAATGAATTTTACTGAATTTTGCATAACTAGTAAACCGTAAGGGACACATAAAAACTTTCTACTCTAAAAATGCAGATCTCGTTGAAGCACACAATTTATGTTACATAATTATTCTTCGTGAAGTTGGACAATAAGACAATTTCTGCTAATGTTTATCTCCATTAGCATCAAGTAGAGAGAAGAACATGGATATTATAATTTGTTACAGCGATATAGAGAAAAACATGTGAATGGAACAAATCTGATTTTTTTTTAAATTACGCGGTTCATGCTGTTGAGCTTTCAAAATCCAAAATTAATAGATATCTCGACACTTTTAGTTCCTCTGCGTAATAAGACAACCATAATTCCAGTTTTCTTTACATTGCATTCAATGTAAGTTAATATACTTTAAAGTAACCGATAGAGAGAGAGAGAGAGAGAGAGAGAGAGAGAGAGAGAGAGAGAGAGAGAGAGAGAGAGACAATATAACGGAAAGACATTTACTTTACAAACTTACTATTTACCTTCAGTATCTTCCAAGGAAATTTTCGATTTTATCAAAACGTTTAAACATTTTTATTAAAATATCATATTTAAATATACTTTCATGACAAATAAAGTGTATATCTTGAACTTTATGGGAATGTCCTATGAAATTTTCATCATTCTGAACAAATACTGTATAGTACGTCAAGTGACACTACAGAATAAGTGTAGATCTGTATAACGTGACATAAGCCGTTTATGATCGGCCGACTTTTTAACATTTTGTCATTGAGTTTCATTTATTTCTTGCTATTGCAAGGAAAGGATATGACATTTTAACGCCAGTAAACATTTGATAACTTCTGTATCTTGCAGCTATAACGAAATATGTAATGTACCTATTTCTTTATCTCTATTAAAATGAAATAGATAGAAAAATAAATTCAAGTCTTCCATTCACATGACGTGTAACAAACTTTTCTTACAAAAGTTTGTTCTTGTATGCTAACCAAGATAAACATTAGCAGAAATTACTTTACAGAAATTATTACTTGCTTCCTTGCGAGAGAAGGGAATACATCAGGATAAAGTGATAGGTAGTCAAATATCTTAAGAGCTGTCGCTATGTGGTTGAAATTTGGTTCTCTTAGTCTTACCAAGAGTAAAAGAAAAGAGAAAGGAATGACAGATTTCCGATTGAGAAAAGATAAGCCATTTTAAAATTTAAACCAGTAACAAGGGATATGTTTGTTTAGTAATTATTCAAACTTCATCGAGAATAAAGAGGTATTCCCAGAAAATTCAAGATACACATTTTATTTTTCATGTAAATATCTTAAATATATGGTAATTTAGTGAAAAATGTTAGAGCCATTTATGAGAAAAGTTTTTCACGTGGAGGAGAGGTATGTGAGATGACCGACTTTTCTGTGAAGCTTTGTGTCGCTGGAGAATGCTGAAACTTAAATATCAAACTTAGTATATAACCGACTTTTCATCTTTACTTTCTCTACATATATTATGTACATAGTGTATAGAGAAGGTATTGCACTCCACCCAAAAATTCGATACCAAGGTTTCATCGGAAATATATGTTTTAGGGTCCCTGTATTAAAAAAAGAAGCATTTTCAGAAAAAGGTCCGTGTGTGTATCCGTGTGTCAGTGTGTCCGTGTGTCTGTGAACACGATAACTCAAAACGAAAAGTCGCTAAAATACCGAACTTGGTATTTAACTTTACTATCTTCCAGGGATGAGACACGAAGAGCTTGAGAATAATTCCTCTACCCCAATCAACCTTTTACATGGAACTTTTTTTAGAAAATTTTAATTTTCTAAAAAATGGCTCTAACGATTTTGATGAAAATATCGTATAATAAAGATATTTACCTGACAAATAAAATGTATATTTTGAATTTTTTGGGAATAGCCTCTGAAGACTTCTTTATTGTGAGTGAATTTTACGGAATTTTGCCTAACTGCTAAACAGTATCCTAGGAAACAGATATATTGTACGATATTTAAATGTGTGTAGAGTGTGAAGTAAGGAGAGGACAGATAAATGTAGTTTTGATAAAAACACTGTTTTATAAAACAGTATCCTAGGAAACAGATATATTGTACGATATTTAAATGTGTGTAGAGTGTGAAGTAAGGACAGATAAATGTAGTTTTGATAAAAACACTGTTTTATGAAACAGTATCCTAGGAAACAGATATATTGTACGATATTTAAATGTGTGTAGAGTGTGAAGTAAGGAGAGGACAGATAAATGTAGTTTTTATAAAAACACTGTTTTATATAACAGTATCCTAGGAAACAGATATATTGTACGATATTTAAATGTGTGTAGAGTGTGAAGTAAGGAGAGGACAGATAAATGTAGTTTTGATAAAACAGTATCCTAGGAAACAGATATATTGTACGATATTTAAATGTGTGTAGAGTGTGAAGTAAGGAGAGGACAGATAAATGTAGTTTTGATAAAAACACTGTTTTATGAAACAGTATCCTAGGAAACAGATATATTGTACGATATTTAAATGTGTGTAGAGTGTGAAGTAAGGACAGATAAATGTAGTTTTGATAAAAACACTGTTTTATAAAACAGTATCCTAGGAAACAGATATATTGTACGATATTTAAATGTGTGTAGAGTGTTAAGTAAGGACAGATAAATGTAGGTTTGATAAAAACACTGTTTTATAAAACAGTATCCTAGGAAACAGATATATTGTACGATATTTAAATGTGTGTAGACTGTGAAGTAAGGAGAGGACAGATAAATGTAGTTTGGTAAAAACACTGTTTTATAAAACAGTATCCCAGGAAACAGATATATTGTACGATATTTAAATGTGTGTAGAGTGTGAAGTAGGGAGAGGACAGATAAATGTAGTTTGGTAAAAACACTGTTTTATAAAACAGTATCCCAGGAAACAGATATATTGTACGATATTTAAATGTGTGTAGAGTGTGAAGTAAGGACAGATAAATGTAGTTTTGATAAAAACACTGTTTTATAAAACAGTATCCTAGGAAACAGATGTATTGTACGAAATTTAAATATGTCTAGAGTGTGAAGTAAGGAGAGGACACATAAATGTACATTCTCTATAGATGTCCAGTTCTAACTACCAATTACTGTAGAAAACCATGTTCAATTTTATCAAAACTTAGGTAACTCCCTTACGAGAAAAAAGATCTGATGAGCTGCACTCACATGACTTTCTCTAAGTGTGCTACAAACAAACTTCTTACAAAAGATTATTCTTCTTTCTACACAATGCTAATCGAGATAAACATTAGCAGAATGTTCTTATTACTTAGTTCCTTATAAGTAGAAGGCAACTAAAGGAATGCGGTATGTTAAAGTGATAGTCAAATGTTTTAAAAACTGTCGTTATGCGATTGTCAATGCAATTGGCTTCTTTGCTTGGTCAGGAGTAGAACAAAAGAGAAACAAACACTTTCTGTCTGAGAAAATTATATCTAAGTATTTTAAAATTGAAATCAACAACGAGAAATATCTCCTAAATGGCGAACTCTATAACAGAAATGCATATGACATAAATTGTGTGTTTTAACGTGATCTATATTTTTGGTGTAGTATGTTCAAACAGAATCAAATGTTCCTCAGAGGCTACTCCCAGAAAATTCAAGATACACCTAAAGGCTATTTATCATGAAAATATCTTAAATATAAGAGGTTGTAATCAGAATCGTAAGAACCACTTTTGAGCAAAACAAAATTTACAACAATTTTGCATGTAAGGTGTAGTTTATGGTGGGGGGGGGGTTGTTGAAAATCCTCGTGTTCAATCCTTGGGAGATGCTAAACTTAAATACTTAGTTTGGTATTTAACGGTCCTTTAGCTTTTGAGTTATGTGGTCCACACACACACACACGCACGGAGCCTTTTATAAAAATGCTCTTTTTGAATTCAGGGGGTCCCAGAACATATATTTCCGGTGAAAGAAATGAAATGTAGTTTTATTTACGAACTCTCTTTAACTATTGTGGTTCTCAGCGTCCCATTCTATACTGGGTATGAAAGACCATTAATTTTGCTCAGAGGCCTCTCTATCAGACTTGAGGTTCTTTAACTACTGTGGTTCTCAGCGTCCCATTCTATACTGGGCGTGAAAGACCACTTAATTTTGTTCAGCGGCCTCTCTATTAGGCTTGAGGTTCTTTAACTGATGTGGTTCTGTGCGTCCCATTCTATACTGGGCGTGAAAGACCACTTAATTTTGTTCACAGGCCTCTCTATTAGGCTTGAGGTTCTTTAACTGATGTGGTTCTGTGCGTCCCATTCTATACTGGGCGTGAAAGACCACTTAATTTTGTTCAGAGACCTCTCTGTCAGACTTGAGGTTCTTTAACTGCTGTGGTTCTCAGCGTCCCATTCTCTACTGGGCGTGAAAGACTGGTTAATTTTGTTGAGAGGCCTCTCTATCAGGCTTGAGGTTCTTTAACTACTGTGGTTCTCAGCGTCCCATTCTATACTGGGCGTGAAAGACTGGTTAATTTTGTTCAGAGGCCTCTCTATCAGGCTTGAGGTTCTTTAACTGACGTGGTTCTGTGCGTCCCATTCTATACTGGGCGTGAAAGACCACTTAATTTTGTTCAGAGGCCTCTCTGTCAGACTTGAGGTTCTTTAACTACTGTGGTTCTCAGCGTCCCATTCTATACTGGGCGTGAAAGACCACTTAATTTTGTTCAGAGGCCTCTCTGTCAGACTTGAGGTTCTTTAACTGATGTGGTTCTGTGCGTCCCATTCTATACTGGGCGTGAAAGACCACTTAATTTTGTTCAGAGGCCTCTCTGTCAGACTTGAGGTTCCTTAACTGATGTGGATCTGTGCGTCCCATTCTATACTGGGCGTGAAAGACCACTTAATTTTGTTCAGAGACCTTTCTGTCAGACTTGAGGTTATTTTACGTGACGTAAATATACTACACGGGACCAACGGCTTTACTTGCTTTCCGAAGGAAGCCATGCTAAGGAATTTTACGCCGGGAAAAATCCATCGTCCTCCGCCGGGTTTGAACCCGCGACCTTTGTTATATGAAGTTAGCATGGTAACCATTTCACCGCGGTATTGAATTTTTTGATGCAATACAATTCCTTCTCTGAGACTGCCTCCGGAGGACTGCTGACTTCTCACCCGGAGGTCCCGGATTCGATTCTCGGCTGGGGCGAGGAATTTTTCTTTGACCAGAATTATTCCCTATCCTCTACAGTCTGGAAGCATGAATGTGTGTGTGTGTGTGTTTAGTAATATCAAGTTTCTTAAACTAATGTTCTATCCTGCAGTTTCGCAAGTCAAAGTCCCCAATATGACCATTCATGTTAAAGGGGGCTATACAATGAAACAATTTAAAAAAATAAATCCTTCTCTATACGTATTACGTGTAGAGAAAGTAAAACTAAAGAATAAGGAAATGTGAATTCACATGAGTTTCTCTAGGTGTTGTACAGAAGTTGTGTGAGCTTGATGCTAGGCGAGATCGGATAGAGTGACAAGTTGTAGCGCCTCTTCTCTTTTCCACTTCATGTCTGGGGACTCCTCAATATCTCTTTCATTCATACGAGTTTTTGCACATAGTGTATACACAAGGTATTGTGTTCCATCCAAAAATTCAACGCCGAGATTTCACCGCAAATACGAGTTTTGGGTCCCCCTTAATAAAAAAAAAAGCATTTTTGGAAAAAGACACGTTTGTATTTGTGGACAGCATAGCTCAAAAACGAAAAGACCGTTAAATACCAATCTTGGTACTTCAGTTTTGGTATCTTCCAAGGATGCGACACGAAAGAAAATTCCCCCCCCCAACTACCCTTTACATGGAAAAAGTTTCGTAAATGATGATTTTGTTAAAAATGGCTCCAACGATTAAAATCCCTTACACTTAAGATTATCATGTGACAATAGCCTCTGAGGACATCTTTATTCTGGCTGAGTTTTGTAAGAGATACACAAAAATGTGGAGCTCACAACTTGTGTTATGTGGAGTTGACCGTTTCAGCTTTAAAATAGTTTTCTCATGCGAGAAATTGTCAACTCCTGTCCATAGTAACCAGCTTTTAAAACATTTCACTATCCCTTCTACTTACAAGGAGGCAGGTGTTGAGACCCTTTTGCCCATTTTTTCTCCATTAGAATTAAGGATACCCATCTGCGAAAATTGATCAAAAAGTGCAAAAAAAGTTTTTCCTAATTAAATAATGAAATGCTTGTAGTTAAATTTCCTGTTATTACTTTCTCCATACGCACTATGTACATAGTGATTAGAGAAAGTATTGCACTCCACCAAAAAATTCGATACCGCGATTTCACCGGAAATATATGTTTTAGGGTCCCCAATATCCAAAAAAAGCATTTTCACAAAAAGGTCCGCGCGTGTGTGTGTGTGTGTGTATGTGTGTGTGTGTGTGTGTCCGTGTGTCTGTGAACACGATAACTCAAAACGAAAAGTCGGTAAAATACCAAACTTGGTATTTAAGTTAAGCATCTTCCAGGGATGCGACACGAAGATTTTGAGAAAAGTTCCTCCACCCCAAACTACCCTTTATATGGACCTTTTTTTGAAAATTTTGATTTTCTCAAAAATGGCTGTAAAGATTTTGAATAAAATATCATATATTAAAGATATTTACGTGACAAATAAAATGTTTATCTTGAATTTTCTGGGAATAGCCTCTGAAGACTACTTTATTCTTGACGAATTTTACGAAATTTTGCATAACTGCTAAACCATAAGAGATGGAAAAAAACTTACCACACAAAAAATGTTGAGGACTTTAAAACACACAATTTATGTCATATGCATTTTTCATGGAGTTGATCGTTTTTAAGATATTCCCTGTTTTTGGTTTCAGTTTTAAAAAATTATACTTTTCTCACACAGGACTTTGCCAACTATTGACCATACAAACAAAGGAATTTCAGTCACATAGCAACCAGCTTTTGGCTATCACTTTAACCTATGCTACTCCCTTATTTCGCTTCTACTTACAAGGAAGCAAGTAATAAGACCATTTCTGTTAATTTTTTCTCGATAAGCATGAAGTAAATAGAAGCATAAGCTTTTTAACAATAATTTGTTACAGAGATGTAGAGAAAGTGATGTGAATGGAACACGTGAGACTTTTAAAGGAATATATTGTGGAAGAGAAAGATGTATGTATATAAAAGCAGCGTGTAATGTTTGAAATAAGCAAGCAGTTAGGAATGCTGTTGAGAGGAGTAAAAACGGTGATGATGGTAATTGTCAATTACCTCAGAGTACTTGGATAAGACCACGAAAACATAATTACTCTTGCTGAAACAGGTATTTGAACTCCAAGCATGCGCAGTGAAATCAATTTTCCGTGCACATCTGCTGGAAAATGTGACATCACAGACCAATCTTGCTTTATACAGCATGGGCTGGGAAATAACCTTAGTCGTGTAGTGGGCTTCCTGTGCTGCAACCAACTCCCTTTAAGGACATGTGTGACTGAAAGTTTGAAATTCTAAATTAATAATGCTAACTTTTTTAAATTTATACCACAGATGTAATATAATACAAATATGTTACAATGCAAATTATATGCATTTTTGTCCAACATTTTGGAAGTTACAGTCAAATTTATTTATGTTTTTGTCACGTCACTAAAAAGTCCCTTGGAACAAAAAATTACAAATATGGTTTAATATTTTAACCCTAGGTTCACAAAACATTACTTTTTTCAATTGTCCTAAGTTTGCCAGTGTCTTCTTTGATTTAGGCTCCAGTTTTTTTTTAAGGTTATGAATGTGTTTTTTTTGGCATAAAAATATAATTTTTGTGCTACAAAATTGAAAGCCTAGGGTGATTGTTATTTATTGTACTTCTGTGTAAACATGTAGAGTAAATTTTATTTGTGTAACAGAAAAACTGCTCCATAAGGAACATTTTACAGGAAAGAAAATGCTGAAAATATGAATAGCGAGAAAAGAAGGAAAGTTTTGAATGCATGGCTCACATTAAATTCCACCAGGTTGGTAGGTTGGCTTTCGTTTTCCTCTCCTCTACTGCTGGCTTTTCTTCTTGCGTTGCTGCTTTTCTTCTGCACAACTTCCTTTTTTACTTTGTATGATGCGAATGAGATCTCGTCGAACTGCCAATTTAGTACAGTTTCACATTTAATGCTTGCATTAAGGCATTTAAAATGACTCCTGGTGGCCAATTATACCTTTATTTTCTTTAGGAATGTTTAAATTATGTTATGGAATTAAAATTAAAAAGTCGATGTTTTGTAACTTACCTTTAAGGTCGTTATGGTATCCCTTCCTCACATTCTTAGCTCTTGTCACACCAGCGACTTACAAACTAAAACATTGAGTGCTTGTCAAAATGGTTCTACTAAACACGTCGACATTACAGTAACCTGATGTGTCACTTTAAAATTGAAACCAATTACAAGGAAACAGTTTACTTGATGGTTTTTGTCTCTCTTATGGTTTACTAGCAGTAGTTATACAAAACTCATCGCTTATGAAAAGCGCTCCACACACATATCGTTTGCCATGAAACATATTAAACATATATCGATAGTCATAGTTGAGAAAATCAAAATATTCAAGGAATGTTCTATGTGAGGGTCACCTGGGAGAGGGCAGCTTTTCATGAAAATCTTCCTGTCGCATCCTTTTCCTAAATACCAAGTGTGATATTTAACGATGTTTTCATTTTTGAGCTGTGCTGCCCTCCCTACATTTTTCTAAAAATGCCCTTTTGGATCCAATAAGTCTCAAGTGGTATATTGCGTACGAAGAACTATAAGTTATACTTATCAGGTGGAGAATGTATATTGGGAATACGAGATCTGATAAGTAAATTACAGTTCGTGCTTACCCAAATACTTTCTGATATAATTGAAAAAAAAAAAACGTAAATAAAATCAATAATAAATCAAAACTGTTTTTCAATATTTTATTGTACTCTAAGTATTAATGACCTAATTCAAAATCTTCTCGGGCTTCTAGCCAGGTAAAAACTTGGCTTGACACCAACGTTTCGAAGAAGTGCATCTTCCTCGTCTTCAGGGTGAACTGATCAGACACATGGACACAAATACACACGGACCTTTTTCTGAAAATACTTTTTACTTTCTCTATACGCACTATGTACACAGTGTATAGAGAAGGTATTGCACACCACCCAAAAATTCGATACCGAGATTTCACTGGAAATATATGTTTTAGGGTCCCCAATATCCAAAAAAAGCATTTTAACAAAAAGGTCCGTGTGTGTGTGTGTGTGCGTGTGTGTGTGTGTCCGTGTGTCTGTGAACACGATAACTCAAAAACGAAAAGTCGGTAAAATACCAAACTTGCTATTTAAGTTTAGTATCTTCCAGGGATGCGACACGAAGATTTTGAGAAAAATCACCCCACCCCCAACTACCCTTTACGTGGAACTTTTTTAGAAAATGTTGATTTTCTTAAAAATGGCTCTAACGATTTTGATTAAAATTTCGTATATTAAACATATATAATAAAATGTATATCTTGAATTTTCTGGGAATAGCCTCTAAAGAGTAGTTTATTCTGGATGAATTTTACTGAATTTTGAATAACTGCTAAACCGTAAGAGATGGACAAAAACTTACTTCACAAAAAATGTAGAGCACGTTAAAACACACAATTGATGTTATATAATTTTTTTTCGTGGAGTTCATCGTTTTGAGACATTCCTTATTTTTGGTTTCTGCTATGGAAAACTTATATTTTTCTCATAAAGAAACTTGTCAACTCCGATCCATATAAACAAAGGAACTTCATTGACTTAGCAACCAGTTTTTGACTATCACTTTAACCTATGCTACTGCCTTATTTCGCTTCTACTTACAAGAAGCAAGTAATAATTATATTTCTGTTAAATTTTTCTGATTAACATAAAGTAAATAGAAGTATAAGCTTTTTAAGAATAATTTGTTGCAGGGATATAGAGAAAGTCATGTGAATGTTACACATCAGATTTACTCAGGAATGCTCATAATATGCATTTCGGTATTGAATTTTTGGGCCTTATATAATTCCTTCTGTAAGCATTATGTGCCTATATAGTACTTTAGAGAAAGTGAACAGAACTAATGTTAATAGATTGCTGGATATTTGTCGTGTTCCCAAAATAAGGACAACTATCACTTGTGTGTGTTCCTGCTGCTTGCGAAACGTGCTCATAGATGGCGTTGGTCTCTTCCTCTATTTCTATAAGCATGGAAATTGGCTCCTAGCTACCGAGGGAAACCAGGCACGAGTTTTCCTTGCACCTAGCCTTGAGGAAATTCAGATGGTGTCGCCAATTGGTATTAAAGTTGGCTTTGCTTTCCATCAAAATTGTCGTTAACGCTCCCCATAATTGCATTTTTACTTTCTCTAAAAGGTACATAGTAGATACACAATGTATTTTATTCCACCCAAAATTTCGATACCGGATTTCACAGGAAATACTTCTTCTGAGGACCCTATATAAAATATTTAGAAAAAAGTATTTTGTATATGTATCTGAACAGAATAACTCAAAAACAAAAATTCGGTTAAATGCCAAACTAGGTACTTAAGTTTAGTATCTTCTGAAAAAGGGACAGGAAGTTTTTCAGAAAAGTCGCCAGACATCAAACTACCCTTTAAATGGAAGAATGTTCAACATTTTCGACTTTCTTAAAAACGAGTCAAATGATTTTGATAATGTACCTACCGCATATTATAGATCTTTGCATGACGAATAAAATTGATATCATGAATTTTTGGCAATAGTCTCTGAAGACCTTTTCATTCTAGATTACTTTTGTATAACTAGTAAACCGTAAGAGATACACAACAAAAGGTAGATCTCATTAAAACACTCACTTTTATTGTCATATATGGAGTTAACCACTTCCGAGATATTGGTTTCAATTTTAAAATACGTATTCTTTTCTCAAATAGAAGTAATCCCTGTTTCTTTTCTTGTACTCCCTTATTTGCCTTCTGCTTACAAGAAAGCAAGTAAAAAGACAATTTCTGTCAACGTTTATCTAGATAATCATGAAGTAGAAGAATACTTTTTTATAACAGTTTTTTTTTCTTCAGAATAGGTAAAGAAAGGCATGTGAATGGAACACATTAGATGTTTTTTATTTATGATATTTGGTAAATTTTGTGAATATGATTTCTTGTTTCTAGTTATAACTTTTACGGGTTTTTAACTGCAGACGATTACCTCTCCATGGTCGCAATTATAAATGTACACAAAAATGCTAACAACACATAAAGAGTCTGATCCGGAGAGGTGGGACTCGAACCCGAGCAAACGGCGGCCTGGGAACGCGCTGAGTCAAGCAGGGCTAATTACACAGGCCATGAGTCAGCTGGGAACTGATGTGGCAGGCGGGCTTCTTTTGTTTCCTTACCTGGTCCAGCGTCCGACAATTGTTGTCAATATGGTTTATTGGTTAACACGACATTTAAATACTGCATCATCATAACGACCGGAGTCGGTAACCTGGAGTATACCTGTGCAATCAGTTACAGGTAACTTCTTGAATCTGACACCATAAACTCTTTATACAGTCTCTAACTCACGTACAATAACTTCTATAGTCAGTTCTTTATACAGTCTCTGGCTCACGTACAATAACTTCTATAGTCAGTTCTTTATACAGTCTCTAACTCACGTACAATAACTTCTATAGTCAGTTCTTTATACAGTCTCTGGCTCACCTACAATAACTTCTATAGTCAGTTCTTTATACAGTCTCTGGCTCACGTACAATAACTTCTATAGTCAGTTCTTTATACAGTTTCTGGCTCACGTACAATAACTTCTATAGTCAGTTCTTTATACAGCCTCTGGCTCACGTACAATAACTTCTATAGTCAGTTCTTTATACAGTCTCTGGCTCACGTACAATATCTTCTATAGTCAGTTCTTTATACAGTTTCTGGCTCACTACAATAACTTCTATAGTCAGTTCTTTATACAGTCTTGGCTCACGTACAATAACTTCTATAGTCAGTTCTTTATACAGTCTCTGGCTCACGTACAATAACTTCTATAGTCAGTTCTTTATACAGTTTCTGGCTCACTACAATAACTTCTATAGTCAGTTCTTTATACAGTCTCTAACTCACGTACAATAACTTCTATAGTCAGTTCTTTATACAGTCTCTGGCTCACGTACAATAACTTCTATAGTCAGTTCTTTATATAGTTTCTGGCTCACGTACAATAACTTCTATAGTCAGTTCTTTATACAGTCTCTAACTCACGTACAATAACTTCTATAGTCAGTTCTTTATACAGTCTCTGGCTCACGTACAATAACTTCTATAGTCAGTTCTTTATACAGTCTCTAACTCACGTACAATAACTTCTATAGTCAGTTCTTTATACAGTCTCTGGCTCACTACAATAACTTCTATAGTCAGTTCTTTATACAGTCTCTAACTCACGTACAATAACTTCTATAGTCAGTTCTTTATACAGCCTCTGGCTCACGTACAATAACTTCTATAGTCAGTTCTTTATATAGTTTCTGGCTCACGTACAATAACTTCTATAGTCAGTTCTTTATACAGTTTCTGGCTCACTACAATAACTTCTATAGTCAGTTCTTTATACAGTCTCTGCCTCACTACAATAACTTCTATAGTCAGTTCTTTATACAGTCTCTAACTCACGTACAATAACTTCTATAGTCAGTTCTTTATACAGTCTCTGGCTCACGTACAATCACTTCTATAGTCAGTTCTTTATATAGTTTCTGGCTCACGTACAATAACTTCTATAGTCAGTTCTTTATACAGTCTCTGGCTCACGTACAATA
The DNA here is from genome assembly GCA_030762935.1 of Hymenopus coronatus. Classification (NCBI taxonomy): domain Eukaryota; kingdom Metazoa; phylum Arthropoda; class Insecta; order Mantodea; family Hymenopodidae; genus Hymenopus; species Hymenopus coronatus. The sequence continues at coordinate 3,823,334 of CM060888.1, read as the reverse complement.
ACTTCTATAGTCAGTTCTTTATACAGTCTCTGCCTCACTACAATAACTTCTATAGTCAGTTCTTTATACAGTCTCTAACTCACGTACAATAACTTCTATAGTCAGTTCTTTATACAGTCTCTGGCTCACGTACAATAACTTCTATAGTCAGTTCTTTATATAGTTTCTGGCTCACGTACAATAACTTCTATAGTCAGTTCTTTATACAGTCTCTGGCTCACGTACAATAACTTCTATAGTCAGTTCTTTATACAGTTTCTGGCTCACGTACAATAACTTCTATAGTCAGTTCTTTATACAGTCTCTGGCTCACGTACAATAACTTCTATAGTCAGTTCTTTATATAGTTTCTGGCTCACGTACAATAACTTCTATAGTCAGTTCTTTATACAGTCTCTGGCTCACGTACAATAACTTCTATAGTCAGTTCTTTATACAGTTTCTGGCTCACGTACAATAACTTCTATAGTCAGTTCTTTATACAGTCTCTGGCTCACGTACAATAACTTCTATAGTCAGTTCTTTATACAGTTTCTGGCTCACGTACAATAACTTCTATAGTCAGTTCTTTATACAGTCTGGCTCACGTACAATAACTTCTATAGTCAGTTCTTTATACAGTCTCTGGCTCACTACAATAACTTCTATAGTCAGTTCTTTATACAGTCTCTGGCTCACGTACAATAACTTCTATAGTCAGTTCTTTATACAGTCTCTGGCTCACGTACAATAACTTCTATAGTCAGTTCTTTATACAGTTTCTGGCTCACTACAATAACTTCTATAGTCAGTTCTTTATACAGTCTCTAACTCACGTACAATAACTTCTATAGTCAGTTCTTTATACAGTCTCTGGCTCACGTACAATAACTTCTATAGTCAGTTCTTTATATAGTTTCTGGCTCACGTACAATAATTTCTATAGTCAGTTCTTTATACAGTCTCTAACTCACGTACAATAACTTCTATAGTCAGTTCTTTATACAGTCTCTGGCTCACGTACAATAACTTCTATAGTCAGTTCTTTATACAGTCTCTAACTCACGTACAATAACTTCTATAGTCAGTTCTTTATACAGTCTCTGGCTCACTACAATAACTTCTATAGTCAGTTCTTTATACAGTCTCTAACTCACGTACAATAACTTCTATAGTCAGTTCTTTATACAGCCTCTGGCTCACGTACAATAACTTCTATAGTCAGTTCTTTATATAGTTTCTGGCTCACGTACAATAACTTCTATAGTCAGTTCTTTATACAGTTTCTGGCTCACTACAATAACTTCTATAGTCAGTTCTTTATACAGTCTCTGCCTCACTACAATAACTTCTATAGTCAGTTCTTTATACAGTCTCTAACTCACGTACAATAACTTCTATAGTCAGTTCTTTATACAGTCTCTGGCTCACGTACAATCACTTCTATAGTCAGTTCTTTATATAGTTTCTGGCTCACGTACAATAACTTCTATAGTCAGTTCTTTATACAGTCTCTGGCTCACGTACAATAACTTCTATAGTCAGTTCTTTATACAGTCTCTGCCTCACTACAATAACTTCTATAGTCAGTTCTTTATACAGTCTCTAACTCACGTACAATAACTTCTATAGTCAGTTCTTTATACAGTCTCTGGCTCACGTACAATAACATCTATAGTCAGTTCTTTATATAGTTTCTGGCTCACGTACAATAACTTCTATAGTCAGTTCTTTATACAGTCTCTGGCTCACGTACAATAACTTCTATAGTCAGTTCTTTATACAGTTTCTGGCTCACGTACAATAACTTCTATAGTCAGTTCTTTATACAGTCTCTGGCTCACGTACAATAACTTCTATAGTCAGTTCTTTATATAGTTTCTGGCTCACGTACAATAACTTCTATAGTCAGTTCTTTATACAGTCTCTGGCTCACGTACAATAACTTCTATAGTCAGTTCTTTATACAGTTTCTGGCTCACGTACAATAACTTCTATAGTCAGTTCTTTATACAGTCTCTGGCTCACGTACAATAACTTCTATAGTCAGTTCTTTATACAGTTTCTGGCTCACGTACAATAACTTCTATAGTCAGTTCTTTATACAGTCTGGCTCACGTACAATAACTTCTATAGTCAGTTCTTTATACAGTCTCTGGCTCATTACAATAACTTCTATAGTCAGTTCTTTATACAGTCTCTGGCTCACGTACAATAACTTCTATAGTCAGTTCTTTATACAGTTTCTGGCTCACGTACAATAACTTCTATAGTCAGTTCTTTATACAGTCTCTAACTCACGTACAATAACTTCTATAGTCAGTTCTTTATACAGTACCTGGCTCACGTACAATAACTTCTATAGTCAGTTCTTTATACAGTACCTGGCTCACGTACAATAACTTCTATAGTCAGTTCTTTATACAGTCTCTGGCTCACGTACAATAACTTCTATAGTCAGTTCTTTATACAGTCTCTGGCTCACTACAATAACTTCTATAGTCAGTTCTTTATATAGTTTCTGGCTCACGTACAATAACTTCTATAGTCAGTTCTTTATACAGTTTCTGGCTCACTACAATAACTTCTATAGTCAGTTCTTTATACAGTCTCTGGCTCACGTACAATAACTTCTATAGTCAGTTCTTTATACAGTCTCTGGCTCACGTACAATAACTTCTATAGTCAGTTCTTTATACAGTCTCTGGCTCACGTACAATAACTTCTATAGTCAGTTCTTTATACAGTCTCTGGCTCACGTACAATAACTTCTATAGTCAGTTCTTTATATAGTTTCTGCCTCACGTACAATAACTTCTATAGTCAGTTCTTTATACAGTCTCTGGCTCACGTACAATAACTTCTATAGTCAGTTCTTTATACAGTTTCTGGCTCACGTACAATAACTTCTATAGTCAGTTCTTTATTCATTTTCTGGCTCACCTACAATAACTTCTATAGTCAGTTCTTTATACAGTCTCTAACTCACGTACAATAACTTCTATAGTCAGTTCTTTATACAGTACCTGGCTCACGTACAATAACTTCTATAGTCAGTTCTTTATACAGTACCTGGCTCACCTACAATAACTTCTATAGTCAGTTCTTTATACAGTACCTGGCTCACCTACAATAACTTTTATAATGAGTACTGCAAGGTCTATATTAGTATATGTACAATCCGTTACATCACCTGTAGCCAGTAGATACTGGAGTCGCTACAATAATTTAAATAGACAATATTGATATAACTAATATATATATATATATGATGGCCATTCACAAAGTAACGAACGATTACGTATAACTAAACAATAACGAAAGTTATCAACACAAAGTTACATTACCTTACTCTATTTCTCAACGTCATTGCAATCGAGGTATTTATTGTCACGTGGTAACAGTTTTTCAATGCAGACTTCGAGATCTTCAGCGTTTGGGAAATCTTTTCCATCCTAAAGTCAAGTGAAATGCCGGTTTTTCTGAATACTTTTATCAACATTTCTTTCAACTGCTCCATAACGATTTATGAACGGTCTTTATCGTACACACTGTTATGTTCTTCCTTGATTACTCGTCATTTCCTCACTGAAGACTCGTTCATTGCTTTATCACCATACACTTGTGTTACTGGAATATAACATTCAATTGGCCCAACATTTAGTGCGTTCAAAAAAAAAAAAAAAACGAATAAGTTCTTTGGTGGCAGAAAAGAATAACATCGGCATTTACAAACCGGTACCACGTGATAATAAATATCTTGATAGCATGGAGATTACGTTGCGAAATACAGTAAGGTAGTGTAACTTTGTAAGTAAAGTTTTGGGTTGATAACTTTAGTTATATCAAATCGTCTATCATTTTCTGGATGGCCCTCGTATAATACAATAAAAACTATATTCAGTGCTGAAATCACTTCTATTGTCATCGGTAACAATAACTTCAGGAATCGCTAAATAAACTTCTGTAGTCAAAATTGAAATATTTTACAGTAATTTCTATCCACAGTACTAGTATAACTTACAATAAATTCTTTAGTCTGTAGAGGAATCAGCAGAAGAAATTCTACAGGCTCTATTGAATACAGGTACTGGAATTGGTTACAGTTCCTATAGGGAACAGGTAAACATAACAAGACCGCAGTAGTAGATAGATATTCTGTAGGCTCTACTGGAAACAGGCAAAATAACTTTTGGAAACGGTTACAGTTCCTATAGGGAACAGGTAAACATAACAAGACCGCAGTAGTAGATAGATATTCTGTAGGCTCTACTGGAAACAGGCAAAATAACTCTTGGAAACGGTTACAGTTCCTATAGGGAACAAGTAAACATAACAAGACCGCAGTAGTAGATAGATATTCTATAGGCTCTACTGGAAACAGGCACAATAACTATTGGAAACGGTTACAGTTCCTATAGGGAACAGGTAAACATAACAAGACCGCAGTAGTAGATAGATATTCTGTAGGCTCTACTGGAAACAGGCACAATAACTATTGGAAACGGTTACAGTTCCTATAGGGAACAGGTAAACATAACAAGACCGCAGTAGTAGATAGATATTCTAGAGGCTCTACTGGAAACAGGCACAATAACTATTGGAAACGGTTACAGTTCCTATAGGGAACAGGTAAACATTACAAGACCGCAGTAGTAGATAGATATTCTATAGGCTCTACTGGAAACAGGCACAATAACTATTGGAAACGGTTACAGTTCCTATAGGGAACAGGTAAACATTACAGTAGTAGATAGATAAAGAAAAGCCTCAGCATTTTATGAATGACTGACAAGAAGGAATCCTTTATAAGACCACAGCAGCCAATAGGGAATCACAAAGAGTTATTGCAGCAGCAGTTAATGCGTCCTCGTCGTCACTCTCGCTTCCGCTTCCCGAGGATGAAGATTCATTTTCTGGTTGTCTTTGTGGCTTTTGGCACAGTCTTTCACTTGAAGATATGTGAGCTCTAGATGAACTGGCGACGCTTTAGGAGCTTGAAGTTTGTCACGTGACATCCTTCACTTTGGAAAGAAGCTTTATTTTAACATATACTTAAAACAAATCATATAATTAGTTCATAAAATGCATTTGTTATTAATAATATTAAAGAAGAGAAGGATTTGGCAGAAAGAAACAAAAATGTGCTGATATTCGCTATCCAGCTGTAGTTCACCGGTAATGCAAACAAAAGCGACAGGTTGCAATGGCTCTAATTGCTTGCTGAACCTTTCTCTATAAAAATAGTTCTTAATTTGCTGAAACAAGTATACAAACATCATGTAAGACTATGCAATGTTGTCAAATAGCGTAGTAAGAGTTGTTAATAAATGGAAATTGGTTTGATTCCCTTATGCAACAATGCTCATGTGTTGTGCGTTTCATATATTCTTGTAAGGGACGATGTTCAGGTGCCACGTGTAGTGTAAGCAAAGGCGGAGGCGCGTGTAAGAAAACTTCTCAAAAGTGGCGGGAAAAGAATTATTCCTAATACGTTTTGTCAAAAACATGTTATTTTTGCATTAAATAATAATCGCAGGTTAAGGGTGGAATGTACAGCTGTTTCCCAAGACAGCGTGCACAGCTCTCCAACAAGTTGACATCACACATTGTTCGGGAAGAGCAAACGTCGTTGACCGTCAATCTCGGTGAGACAGGTGACTCGTGTCCTGAAGGAGTGGAACCACTTCCATCTCCTGGGGAACTCACTGTATTACATACTCAAAAAACTATTGGGGTGAAGCACGTATGCAATACATCAACAAACTCAAAACATGTCTGTATTTTTTAATTATACGGAAGAATACATTCTAGTTTGCTTACATGGCGGGACAGAACATTTATAAAGGAAATGCTAATATGTGACTATTTGTTCCCGCTGCTGTTTTTGTAACTGAAGTATGGCAAGGTACAACATATCGGAAGACATGAACACAAGTGTGTATATACAGAGATGTTAACAGCAGCAAATAACACTTTCATGGACCAAACTTCTTCCGACACAACGATGTGCTCACTAGCTCGCACAATGCTCTCTTCATTCATTGGGTTTCCAGCAGGTGTCAGCGTTATACACTTGAAATAACTGAGGTACCTATAATCATTAAAAAATTAGATACAGAAAAACTACAGTCAGTAACATATAAGTTGCAGAAACAAAAAGTAAATAGCAATAGATTAAATAAATACTACAGTCAATAAGAAATCATTTACAAAACACACTACAGTTAATAAGAAATCATTTACAAAACACACTACAGTCAATTGAAATCATTCACAAAACACACTACAGCCAATAAGAAATCATTAACAAAATACACTACAGTCAATAAGAAATCGTTTACAAAACACACTACAGCCAATAAGAAATCATTTACAAAACACACTACATCAATTAGAAATCATTTACAAAACACACTACAGCCAATAAGAAATCATTTACAAAACACACTACAGTCAATAAGAAATCGTTTACAAAACACACTACAGTCAATAAGAAATCATTTACAAAGCACACTACACTCAATAAGAAATCATTTACAAAACACACTATAGTCAATAAAAAATCATTTACAAAACACACTACAGCCAATAAGAAACCATTTACAAAACACACTACAGTCAATAAGAAACCATTTACAAAACACACTACAGCCAATAAGAAACCATTTACAAAACACACTACATCCAATAAGAAACCATTTACAAAACACACTACAGCCAATAAGAAACCATTTACAAAACACACTACAGTCAATAAGAAATCATTTTCGAAACACACTACAGTCAATAAGAAATTATTTACCAAACACACTATAGTCAATAAGAAATCAGTTACATGAGCACCAGTGTATAAGTAATCAGTTACATGAGCACTGCAGTGTATAAGTAATCAGTTACATGAACACTGCTGTGTATAAGTAATCAGTTACATGAACACTGCAGTGTATAAGTAATCAGTTACATGAGCATTGCAGTGTATAAGTAATCAGTTACATGAACACTGCAGTGTATAAGTAATCAGTTACATGAGCACTGCAGTGTATTAGTAACCAGTTACATGAGCACTGCAGTCTACTAGTAATCAGTTACTGAGCACTGCAGTGTATAAGTAGTCTGTTACAAGAACACTGCAGTGTATAAGTAATCAGTTACAAGAACACTGCAGTGTATAAGTAATCAGTTATAAGAACACTGCAGTGTATAAGTAATCAGTAACATGAGCACTGCAGTGTATTAGTAATCAGCTACATGAGCACTGCAGTGTATTAGTAATCAGCTACATGAACACTGCAGTCTATTGGTAATCAGTTACATGAGCACTGCAGTGTATTAGTAATCAGTTACATGAACACTGTAGTCTATTAGTAATCAGTTACATGAACACTGCAGTGTATTAGTAATCAGTTACATGAATACTGCAGTCTATTAGTAATCAGTTACATAAACACGGCAGTCTATTAGTAACCAGTTACATAAACACGGCAGTGTATTAGTAATCAGTTACATGAGCACTGCAGTCTATTAGTAATCAGTTACATGAACACTGCAGTCTATTAGTAATCAGTTACATGAACACTGCAGTGTATTAGTAATCAGTTACATGAACACTGCTGTGTATTAGTAATCAGTTACATGAACACTGCAGTGTATTAGTAATCAGTTACATGAGCACTGCAGTCTATTAGTAATCAGTTACATGAGCACTGCAGTGTATTAGTAATCAGTTACATGAGCACTGTAGTATATAAGTAATCAGTTATAAGAACACTGCAGTTTATAAGTAATCAGTTACAAGAACATTGCAGTGTATAAGTAATCAGTTACAAGAACACTGCAAATTATAAGTAATCAGTTACAAGAACACAGCAGTGTATAAGTAATCTGTTACAAGAACACTGAAGTTTATAAGTAATCAGTTACAAGAACACTGCAGTGTATAAGTAATCAGTTACAAGAACACTGCAGTTTATAAGTAATCAGTTACAAGAACATTGCAGTGTATAAGTAATCAGTTATAAGAACACTGAAGTTTATAAGTAATCTGTTACAAGAACACTGCAGTTTATAAGTAATCGGTTACAAGAACATTGCAATGTATAAGTAATCAGTTACAAGAACATTGCAGTGTATAAGTAATCTGTTACAAGAACACTGCTGTGTATAAGTAATCAGTTATAAAACACTGCAGTTTATAAGTAATCAGTTACAAGAACATTGCAGTGTATAAGCAATCTGTTACAAGAACACTGCAGTTTATAAGTAATCAGTTACAAGAACATTGCAGTGTATAAGTAATCTGTTACAAGAACATTGCAGTGTATAAGTAATCAGTTACAAGAACATTGCAGTGTATAAGTAATCTGTTACAAGAACATTGCAGTGTATAAGTAATCTGTTACAAGAACATTGCAGTGTATAAGTAATCTGTTACAAGAACATTGAAGTGTATAAGTAATCTGTTACAAGAACATTGCAGTGTATAAGTAATCTGTTACAAGAACATTGCAGTGTATAAATAATCTGTTACAAGAACATTGCAGTGTATAAGTAATCTGTTACAAGAACATTGCAGTGTATAAGTAATCTGTTTCAAGAACATTGCAGTGTATAAGTAATCAGTTACAAGAACATTGCAGTGTATAAGTAATCAGTTACAAGAATATTGCAGTGTATAAGTAATCTGTTACAAGAACATTGCAGTGTATAAGTAATCTGTTACAAGAACACTGCAGTGTATAAGTAATCTGTTACAAGAACATTGCTGTGTATAAGTAATCAGTTATAAGAACACTGCAGTGTATTAGTAATCAGTAACATGAACATGCAGTGTATAAGTAATCAGTTACAAGAACATTGCAGTGTATAAGTAATCAGTTACAAGAACACTACTGTGTATAAGTAATCAGTTACAAGAACACTGCTGTTTATAAGTAATCAGTTACAAGAACACTACTGTGTATAAGTAATCAGTTACAAGAACACTGCTGTTTATAAGTAATCAGTTACAAGAACACTACTGTGTATAAGTAATCAGTTACAAGAACACTGCTGTTTATAAGTAATCAGTTACAAGAACACTACTGTGTATAAGTAATCAGTTATAAGAACACTGCTGTTTATAAGTAATCAGTTACAAGAACATTGCAGTGTATAAGTAATCTGTTACAAGAACATTGCAGTGTATAAGTAATCAGTTACAAGAACACTACTGTGTATAAGTAATCAGTTACAAGAACACTACAGTTAATAGAAGTTCAGCAATAAGAGCACTATAGTTAACAAGTTATAAGTTACAAGAGTATCACAGTCAATAGGTGTTCAGCTACAAGACCCATGCGATCAATTCCTAATCAGTTACAAGAAAACTTCAGTCAAAAGCTATTCAATTACACGAACACTATGGTAATAGATAATAATTTGCAAATCACTACACTAAATGGATAATCAATTACAAGAGCATTACAGGCGATGTAATCAGCTATAAGACCCATACCATCAATTTCAAAACACATACAAGAAATCTTCAGTTAATAAAAATTTAATAACATCAGCACTGTATTAATAGATAACCACTTGCAAGTCACTACTGTCAATAGGTAATCAGTTACAAGTCAACAGGCAATAAGCAATCAGTTGCAAGAGCACGACATTCAACAGGTAGTGAACAGGTAGTCAACTACAAGTCACTACAGCCAATATTTGAACACTTACATTATCACACCAGTCAATAGTTGAACATTTACAAGATCACTACAGCCGATAGTTGAGCATTTAAAAGACCCTTGCAATCAATAGTTGGTCATTTAAAAGATCACTACAGTCAATATTTGTGCCTTTAAAAGATCACCACAGTCAATAGTTGATTATTTACAAGATCACTACAGCCGATAGTTGAGCAATTACAAGATCACTACAGCCGATAGTTGAGCATTTAAAAGACCCTTGCAATCAATAGCTGAGCATTTAAAAGATCACTGCAGTCAATAGTTGATTATTCAAAAGATCACTACGGTCAATAATTGAACATTTAAGATATGACTACAATCAATAGTTGAGAATTTTAAAGATCACTACAGTCAATAATTGAACATTTAAGAGATGACTAAAATCAATAGTTGAGAATTTTAAAGATCACTACAGTCAATAATGGAACATTTAAGAGATCAATACAGTCAATAATTGAACATTTAAGAGATCACTACAGTCAATAGTTGAACATTTAAGAGATCACTACAGTCAATAGTTGAGCATTCAAAAGATCACTACAGTCAAAAGTTAATCAGTTATAAGTGTACTACTATGAATAGCTAACCATTTACTAGAGTACTACTGTCACTAGTTAATCTGTTTTAAGAGCACTCCTGTCAAAAATTAATCAGTTATGGGAGTACTACTGTCAAAGCTTAATCAGTTATAAGAGTACTCCTGTCAATAGTTTATCAGATATAAGAGCACTACTGTCACTAACTAATCAGTTATAAGAGCACTACTGAAAATAGTGAAGCAGTAATAAGGTCACTACTGTCAAAAGTTATGAGTTATAAGAGCAACACTGTAAAAGGTTATGAGTTATAAGAGCAACACTGTCAAAAGTTATCAGTTATAAGAGCAATACTGTCAAACATTATCAGTTATAAGAGCAACACTGTCAAAAGTTATCAGTTGTAAGAGCAACACTGTCAAAAATTATCAGTTATAAGAGCACTACTGTCAAAAGTTATCAGTTATAAGAGCACTACTGTCAAAAGTTATCAGTTATAAGAGCACTACTGTCAAAAGTTATCAGTTATAAGAGCAACACTGTCAAAAGTTATCAGTTATAAGAGCAACACTGTCAAACATTATCAGTTATAAGAGCACTTCTGTCAAAAGTTATCAGTTGTAAGAGCAACACTGTCAAAAGTTATCAGTTGTAAGAGCAACACTGTCAAAAGTTATCAGTTGTAAGAGCAACACTGTCAAAAGTTATCAGTTGTAAGAGCAACACTGTCAAAAGTTATCAGTTATAAGAGCACTACTGTCAAAAGTTATCAGTTATTAGGGCACTACTTTCAAAAGTTATCAGTTATAAGAGCACTACTGTCAAAAGTTATCAGTTATAAAGGCAACACTGTCAAAAGTAATCAGTTATAAGAGCACTACTGTCAAAAGTTATCAGTTATAAAGGCACTACTGTCAAAAGTTATCAGTTATAAAGGCAGCACTGTCAAAAGTTATCAGTTATAAAGGCACTACTGTCAAAAGTTATCAGTTATAAGAGCAACACTATCAAAAGTTATCAGTTATAAGATCACTACTGTCAAAGGTATCAGTTATAAGAGCACTACTGTCAAAAGTTAACAGTTATAAGAGCAACACTGTCAAAATTTAACAGTTATAAGAGCAACACTGTCAAAAGTTATCAGTTGTAAAGGCACTACTGTCAACAGTTATCAGTTATAAGAGCACTACTGTCAAAAGTTATGAGTTGTAAGAGCACTACTGTTAACAGTTATCAGTTATAAGAGCACTACTGTCAACAGTTATCAGTTATAAGAGCACTACTGTCAAAAGTTATCAGTTATAAGAGCACTACTGTCAAAAGTTATCAGTTATAAGAGCACTACTGTCAACAGTTATTAGTTATAAGAGCACTACTGTCAAACGTTATCAGTTATAAGAGCAACACTGTCAAAAGTTATCAGTTGTAAGAGCAACACTGTCAAAAGTTAACAGTTATAAGAGCAACACTGTCAAAAGTTATCAGTTGTAAGGGCAACACTGTCAAAAGTTATCAGTTATAAGAGCAAGACTGTCAAAAGTTATTAGTTGTAAAGGCACTACTATCAAAAGTAATCAGTTATAAGAGCACTACTGTCAAAAGTTATCAGTTATAAAGGCACAACTGTCAAAACTTATCAGTTGTAAGAGCAACACTGTCAAAAGTTATCAGTTATAAGAGCAAGACTGTCAAAAGTTATTAGTTGTAAAGGCACTACTATCAAAAGTAATCAGTTATAAGGGCACTACTGTCAAAAGTTATCAGTTATAAAGGCACTACTGTCAAAAGTTATCAGTTGTAAGAGCAACACTGTCAAAAGTTATCAGTTATAAGAGCAACACTGTCAAAAGTTATCAGTTATAAATTCAGCACTGTCAAAAGTTATCAGTTATAAGGGCACTAATGTCAAAAGTAATCACTTATAAGAGCACTACTGTCAAAAGTTATCAGTTGTAAGAGCAACACTGTCAAAAGTTATCAGTTATAAAGGCACTACTGTCAAAAGTTATCAGTTATAAGAGCAACACTGTCAAAAGTAATCAGTTATAAGAGCACTACTGTCAAACGTTATCAGTTATAAAGGCACTACTGTCAAAAGTTATCAGTTATAAGAGTTCTACTGTCAAAAGTTATCAGTTATAAGAGCAACACTGACAAATGTTATCAGTTATAAAGGCACTACTATCAAAAGTAATCAGTTATAAGAGCACTACTGTCAAAAGTTATCAGTTATAAAGGCACTACTGTCAAAAGTTATCAGTTATAAGAGCAACACTGACAAATGTTATCAGTTATAAAGGCACTACTGTCAAAAGTTATCAGTTATAAGAGTTCTACTGTCAAAACTTATCAGTTATCAGAGCACTACTGTCAAAAGTTATCAGTTATAAGAGCAACACTGTCAAAAGTTATCAGTTATAAGAGCACTACTGTCAACAGTTATCAGTTATAAATTCAGCACTGTCAAAAGTTATCAGTTATAAAGGCACTACTGTCAAAAGTTATCAGTTATAAAGGCAGCACTGTCAAAAGTTGTCAGTTATAAAGGCAGTACTGTCAAAAGTTATCAGTTATAAGAGCAACACTGTCAAAAGTAATCAGTTATAAGAGCACTACTGTCAAAAGTTGTCAGTTATAAGAGCACTACAATCAAAAGTTATCAGTTATAAGAGCACTACTGTCAAAAGTTATTAGTTATAAGAGCACTACAGCGAAAGTTATCAGTTATAAGAGCAACACTGTCAAACTTTATCAGTTATAAGAGCACTACAGTGAAAAATCTGATGTGTAACATTCAGATGACTTTCTCCATATCCCTGCAACAAATTATTCTTAAAAAGGCTTATACTTTTATTCACTTTATGCTAATCAGAAAAAAATAGCAGAAATAGTCTAATTACTCGCTTTCTTGTAAGTAGAAGTGAAATAAGGGGCAACTGTAGGTTAAAGTGATAGTGAAAAGCTGGTTGTAATGTCAATGAAGTGCCTTTGTCTATATGGATAGGAGTTGACAAGTTCCTGTATGAGAAAAGTATACGTTTTTCATAGCAGAAACCAAATATAAGGAATGTCACAAAAACGACATACTCCACGAAAAAAATGCATATAAAATAAATTGTGTGTTTTAATGTGTTCTACATTTTCTTGTAGTAAGTTTTTGTCCATCTCGTACGGTTAAGCAGTTATTCAAAATTTAATAAAATTCATTCAGATTAAACTACTCTTCACAGGCTATTCCCAGAAAATTCAAGATATACATTTTATTTGTCAGGTAAATATGTTTAATTTACGAAATTTTATTCAAAATCCTTACAGCCATTTTTGAGAAAATGAAAATTTTCGAAAAAAGTTCCATGTAAAGGGTAGTTCGGGGTGGGGGGATTTTTCTCAAAATCTTGGTGTCGCATCCATGGAAGATACTAAACGTAAATACCAAGTTTGGTATTTTACCGACTATGCGTTTCTGAGTTATCGTGTTCACAGGCACACGGACACACACACGCACGGACCTTTTTGTTAAAATGCTTTTTTTGGATATTGGGGACCCTAAAACATATATTTCTGGTGAACTCTCGGTATTGAACTTTTTAGCGGAGTGCAATACTTTCTCTTTACACTATGTACATAGTGCGTATGGAGAAAGTAAAAATCAATCAGTTACAAGAGCGCTACAGTCAATAAGTAAACAGTTACAAGACCGCTACAGTGAATAAGTAAACAGTTCCTAGAACACAACTGTCAATAAGTAAACGCTTACAAGAACACTACAGTTAAAAAGTGAATAGTTACAAGAGCGCTACAGTCAATAAGTAAACAGTTACAAGACCGCCACAATGAAAAAGTAAACAGTTCCTAGAACACAACTGTCAATAAGTAAACGCTTACAAGAACACTACAGTAAAAAAGTGAATAGTTACAAGAGCGCTACAGTCAGTAAGTAAACAGTTACAAGAGCGCTACAGTCAATAAGTAAACAGGTACAAGAGCGCTACTGTCAATAAGTAAACAGTTACAAGAGCGTTACAGTCAATAGGTAAACAGTTACAAGAGCGCTACAGTCAATAAGTAAACAGTTACAAGAGCGTAACAGTCAATAGGTAAACAGTTACAAGAGCGCTACAGTCAATAAGTAAACAGTTACAAGAGCGCTACAGTCAATATGTAAACAGTTACAAGAGCGCTATAGTCAATAAAAACAGTTACAAGAGCATTACAGTCAATACTTACACAGTTACAAGAGCACTACAGTCAATAAGTAAACAGTTACAATAGCGCTGCAGTCAATAAGTAAACAGTTTCAAGAGCACTACAGTCAATAAGTAAACAGTTACAAGAGCACTACAGTCAATAAGTAAACAGTTACAAGAGTGCTACAGTCAATAAGCAAACAGTTACAAGAGCCTAACAGTCAATAAGTAAACAATTTCAAGAGCACTACAGTCAATAAGTAAACATTTCAAGAGCACTACAGTCCATCAGTATACAGTTACAAGAGCACTACAGTCAATAAGTAAACAGTTACAAGAGTGCTACAGTCAATAAGTAAACAGCTACAAGAGCAGTACAGTCAATAAGTAAACAGTTACATGAGCACTACAGTCAATAAGTAAACAGTTACAAGAGTGCTACAGTCAATAAGAAAACAGTTACAAGAGCACTACAGACAATAAGCAAACAGTTACAAGACGCTACAGTCAATAAGTAATCGCTTACAAGAACACTACAGTCAAAAAGTAAATATTTACAAGACCGCTACAGTCAATAAGTAAACAGTAACAAAATCGCTAGTCAATAAGTAAACAGTTAAAATAGCGCAACAGTCAATAAGTAAACAGTTACAAGAGCGCTACAGTCAATAAGTTAACAGTTACAAGAGCGCTACAGTCAATAAGTTAACAGTTACAAGAGCGCAACAGTCAATAAGTAAACAGTTACAAGAGCGCTATAGTCAATAAGTAAACAGTTACAAGAGCGATATAATCAATAACTTAACAGTTACAAAACCGCTATAGTCAATAAGTAAACAGTTACAAGAGCGCTACAGTCAATAGATAAACAGTTACAATAGCGCTATAGTCAATAGGTAAACAGTTACAAAAGCGCTAGAGTCAATAAATAAACAGTTACAAGAGGGCTACAGCCAATAGATAAACAGTTACAAGAGCGCTAGAGTCAATAAATAAACAGTTACAAGAGCGCTACAGTCAATAAGTAATGGCTTACAAGAACACTACAGTCAAAAAAAATATTTACAAGACCGCTACAGTCAATAAGTAAACAGTTACAAGAGCGCTAGTGAATAAGTAAACAGTTAAAATAGCACAAAAGTCAATAAGTAAACAGTTACCAGAGCGCTACAGTCAATAAGTTAACAGTTACAAGAGCACTACAGTCAATAAGTAAACAGTTACAAGAGCGCTACAGTCAGTAGATAAACAGTTACAAGAGCGCTACGGTCAAGAGGTAAAAAGTTACGAAAGCGCTAGAGTCAATAAATAAACAGTTACAAGAGGGCTACACTTAATAGATAAACAGTTACAAGAGCTCTAGAGTCAATAAATAAACAGTTACAAGAGCGCTACAGTCAATAGATAAATTGTTACAAGAGCGCTACAGTCAATAGGTAAACAGTTACAAGAGCGCTACAGTCAATAGATAAACAGTTACAAGAGCGCAACAGTCAATAGGTAAACAGTAACAAGAGCGCTACGGTCAATAAGCAAACAGCTACAAGAGCCCTGCAGTCAATAAGCAAAAAGTTACAAGTGCACTACAGTCAATAAGCAAACAGTTACAGGAGCACTACAGTCAATAAGCAAACAGTTACAGGAGCACTACAGTCAATAAGTAAACAGTTACAGGAGCACTACAGTCAATAAATAAACAGTTACAAGAGCACTACAGTCAATAGGTAAACAGTTACAAGAGCACTACAGTCAATAAGTAAAGAGTTACAGGAGCACTACAGTCAATAAATAAACAGTTACAAGAGCACTACAGTCAATAAGTAAACAGTTACAAGAGCACTACAGTCAATAAGTAAAGAGTTACAGGAGCACTACAGTCAATAAGTAAACAGTTACAGGAGCACTACAGTCAATAAGTAAACAGTTACAGGAGCACTACATTCAATAAGTAAACAGTTACAGGAGCACTACAGTCAATAAGTAAACAGTTACAGGAGCACTACAATCAATAAGTAAACAGTTACAGGAGCACTACAGTCAATAAGCAAACAGTTAGAAGAGCGCTACAGTCAATAAGTAAACAGTTACAAGAGCACTACGGTCAATAAGTAAAGAGTTACAAGAGCGCTACAGTCAATAAGCAAACAGTTACAGGAGCACTGCGATCAATAAGTAAACAGTTATAAGAGCGCTACAGGCAATAAGTAAATAGTTACAAGAGCGCTACAGGCATTAAGTAAATAGTTACAAGCGCGCTACAGTCAATAGGTAAACAGTTACAAGAGTGTTACAGTCAAAAAATAAACAACTATAAGAGCGCTACAGACAATAAGTAAACAGTTACAAGAGAGCTACAGTCAATAAGTAAATAGTTACAAAGGCACTACAGTCAATAAGTACAATGCTACAAGTGCACTACATTAAAAAAGCAAAATTTTACAAGAGCACTAGAGTCAATAATTAAACAGTTATTTGAGCGCTGGAGTCAATATGTAAACAGTTATAAGAGCGCTAGTCAATAAATAGAGAGTTATAAGAGCTCAACAATCAATAGGTGAACAGTTACAAGAGCTCCACAATCAATAAGTAAACAGTTACAAGAGGGCCACAGTCAATAGGTAAACAGTTAGAAGAGCGCTACAGTCAACAGGTAAACAGTTACAAGAGCTCCACAATCAATAAGTAAAAAGTTCCAATAACGCTACAGTTAATTAGTAAACAGTTACAAGAGCACTAGAGTCAATAATTAAACAGTTATATGAGCGCTGGAGTCAATATGTAAACAGATATAAGAGCGCTACAGTCAATAGGTAAGCAGTTACAAGAGCTCCACAATCAATAAGTAAACAGTTCCAAAAGCGCTACAGTTAATAAGTAAACAATTACAAGAGCGCTACAGTCAATAGGCAAACAATTACAAGAGCGATACAGTCAATAAGTAAACAGTTACAAGAGCGCTATAGTCAATAAATAAACAGTTACCACAGCCTTACGGGCAATAAGTAAACAGTTACAAGAGCGCTACAGTCAATAAGTAATCAGTTACAAGAGCTCTACAGTCAATAAGTAAACAGTTACAAGATCGCTACAGTCAATAGGTAAACAGTTAGAAGAGCGCTATAGTCAACAGGTAAACAGTTACAAGAGCTCCACAATCAATAAGTAAACAGTTCCAATAACGCTACAGTTAATTAGTAAACAGTTACAAGAGCACTAGAGTCAATAATTAAACAGTTATATGAGCGCTGGAGTCAATATGTAAACAGATATAAGAGCGCTACAGTCAATAGGTAAGCAGTTACAAGAGCTCCACAATCAATAAGTAAACAGTTCAAAAAGCGCTACAGTTAATAAGTAAACAGTTACAAGAACGCTACAGTCAATAGGCAAACAATTACAAGAGCGATACAGTCAATAAGTAAACAGTTACAAGAGCACTATAGTCAATAAATAAACAGTTACCACAGCCTTACGGGCAATAAGTAAACAGTTACAAGAGCGCTACAGTCAATAAGTAATCAGTTACAAGAGCTCTACAGTCAATAAGTAAACAGTTACAAGATCGCTACAGTCAATAAGTAAACAGTTACAAGAGCTCTACAGTCAATAAGTAAACAGTTACTACAGCGCTACGGTCAATAAGTAAAACGTTGCAAGAGCATTACAGTCAATAAGTAAACAGTTACAAGAGCACTAAAGTCAATACGTAAACAGTTACAGGAGCATTACAGTCAATAAGCAAAAAGTTACAAAAGCGCTTCAGTAAATAACTAAACAATTACAAGAGCGCTACAGTCAATAAGCAAACAGCTACAAGAGCCCTGCAGTCAATAAGCAAAAAGTTACAAGAGCACTACAGTCAATAAGTAAACAGTTACAGGAGCACTACAGTCAATAAGCAAACAGTTACAGGAGCACTACAGTCAATAAGTAAACAGTTACAAGAGAACTACAGTCAATAAGTAAACAGTTACAAGATCCCTACAGTCAATAGGTAAATAGTTACAAGAGCGCTACAGTCAATAGGTAAATAGTTATAAGAACGCTACAGTCTATAAGTAAACAGTTACACGAGCGCTACAGTCAATAGGTAAACATTTACAAGAGCGCTACAGTCAATAAGTAAACAGTTACAAGGGCGCTACAGCCAATAGGTAAACATTTACAAGAGCGCTACAGTCAATAAGTAAACAGTTACAAGGGCGATACAGCCAATAGGTAAACATTTACAAGAGCGCTACAGTCAATAAGTAAACAGTTACAAGAGCGCTACAGTCAATTGGTAAACAGTTACAAGAGCGCTACAGTCAATAGGTAAAAATTTACAAGATCGCTACAGTCTATAAGTAAACAGTTACATGAGCGCTACAGTCAATAGGTAAACATTTACAAGAGCGCTACAGTTAATAAGTAAACAGTTACAAGAGCGCTACAGCCAATTGGTAAACAGTTACAAGAAGGCTACAGTCAATAGGTAAAAATTTACAAGATCGTTACAGTCTATAAGTAAACAGTTACACGAGCGCTACAGTCAATTGGTAAACATTTACAAGAGCTCTACAGTCAATAAGTAAACAGTTACAAGAGCGCTACAGCCAATTGTTAAATAGTTACAAGAGCGCTTCAGTCAATAGGTAAACAGTTACAGTAGCGCTACAGTCAACAGGTAAACAGTTACAAGAGCACTACAGTCAATAGGTAAACAGTTAAGTGAGCGCTACATTCACTAGGTAAACAGTTACAAGATCGTTACAGTCAATAAGTAAACAGTTACAAGATCGTTACAGTCAATAAGTAAACAGTTACAAGATCGTTACAGTCAATAAGTAGACAGATACAAGAGTGCTACAGTCATTAAGCAAACATATACAAGAGCGCTACAGTCACTAGGAAAAAATTTACAAATCGCTACAGTCAATAAGTAAACAGTTACAAGATCGCTACAGTCAATACGTTAATAGTTACAGGAGCGGTACAGACAATAGGTAAACAGTATTAATAGCGCTACAGTCAATAGGTAAACAGTTACAAGAGCGCTGCAGTTAATAAGTGATCAGTTACAAGACCGCTACAGTCAATAAGTAAACAGTTATAAGAGCGCTACCGTCAATAGGTAAACATTTACAACAGCGCTACAGTCAATATGTAAACAGTTACAAGAGCGCTACAGTCAGTAAATAAATAATTACAAGAGCGCTACAGTCAATAAGTAAACAGTTACAATAGCGGAACAGTCAATAAGTAAACAGTTACAACAGCGCTGGAGTCAATAGGTAAACAGTTACAAGAGCGCTACAGTCAACAAGTAAACAGTTACAATAGCGCCGCAGACAATGAGTAAACAGTTACAAGAGAGCTACAGTCAATAAGTAAATAGTTACAAAGGCACTACAGTCAATAAGTAAATAGTTACAAGAGCGCTACAGTCAATAGGTAAACAGTTACAGGAGTGTTACAGTCAAAAAATAAACAACTATAAGAGCGCTACAGACAATAAGTAAACAGTTACAAGAGAGCTACAGTCAATAAGTAAATAGTTACAAAGGCACTACAGTCAATAAGTACAATGCTACAAGTTCACTACAGTAAAAAAGCAAAATTTTACAAGCGCACTAGAGTCAATAATTAAACAGTTATTTGAGCGCTGGAGTCAATATGTAAACAGTTATAAGAGCGCTAGTCAATAAATAGAGAGTTATAAGAGCTCAACAATCAATAGGTGAACAGTTACAAGAGCTCCACAATCAATAAGTAAACAGTTACAAGAGGGCCACAGTCAATAGGTAAACAGTTAGAAGAGCGCTACAGTCAACAGGTAAACAGTTACAAGAGCTCCACAATCAATAAGTAAACAGTTCCAATAACGCTACAGTTAATTAGTAAACAGTTACAAGAGCACTAGAGTCAATAATTAAACAGTTATATGAGCGCTGGAGTCAATATGTAAACAGATATAAGAGCGCTACAGTCAATAGGTAAGCAGTTACAAGAGCTCCACAATCAATAAGTAAACAGTTCCAAAAGCGCTACAGTTAATAAGTAAACAGTTACAAGAGCGCTACAGTCAATAAGCAAACAATTACAAGAGCGATATATTCAATAAGTAAACAGTTACAAGAGCGCTATAGTCAATAAATAAACAGTTACCACAGCCTTACGGGCAATAAATAAACAGTTACAAGAGCGCTACAGTCAATAGGTAAACAGTTACAAGAGCACTACATTCAATAAGTAAACAGTTACAAGAGCGCTACACTCAATAAGTAAACAGTTTCAAGAGCACTACATTCAATAAGTGAACAGTTACAAGAGCGCTAAAGTCAATAGGTAAACAGTTACATGACCACTACAGTCAATAAGTAAACAGTTACAAGAGCGCTACAGTCAATAAGTAAACAGTTATAAGAGCGCTACAGTCAATAAGAAACAGTTACAAGAGCGCTACAGTCAATAAGTAAACAGTTTCAAGAGCACTACATTCAATAAGTAAACAGTTACAAGAGCACTACATTCAATAATTAAACAGTTATAAGAGCGCTTCAGTCAATAAGTAATCAGTTACAAGAGCACTACATTCAATAAGTAAACAGTTGCAAGAGCTCTACAGTCAATAGGTAAACAGTTAGAAGAGCACTACATTCAATAAGTAAACAGTTACAAGAGCGCTACACTCAATAAGTAAACAGTTTCAAGAGCACTACATTCAATAAGTGAACAGTTACAAGAGCGCTAAAGTCAATAGGTAAACAGTTACATGAGCACTACAGTCAATATGTAAAGAGTTACAAGAGCGCTACAGTCAAAAGGTAAACATTTACAAGAGCGCTACAGTCAATAAGTAAACAGTTGCAAGAGCGCTACTGTCAATAGGTGATTGGTTACAAGAGCGCTACAGTCAATACGTTAATAGTTACAAAAGCGCTACAGTCAATTATCAATCACTTACAACATCCCTACCGGTGATAAGTAATCATTTACAAGAGAACTATAATCACAAATCGATGGGTTACAATTAATTTTGTGTCAAATATAAGAGCTCCACTATCAATAAGGAATCAGTTATAACACCCTACAGGTAACAAGGAATAAGCTACAACACCCTACAGTTGACAAGGAACAAGGTGCAACACTCTACAGTTTGCAATGTATCAGTTAGTACACCCTACAGTTGACAAGGAATAAGTTACAACACACTACAGTTGACAATGATCAAGTTAAAACACCCTACAGTTGACAATGAATAAGTTAAAACACCCTACAAACACCCTACAGTTGACAAGGAACAAGTTAAAACACCCTACAGTTGACAAGGAACATGTTACAACACCCCACAGTTAACAAGGAACATGTTACAACACCCCACAGTTGACAAGGAATCAGTTACAACACTCCCACAGTTGACAATGAATCAGTTACTACACCCCACAGTTGACAAGGAATCAGTTACAACACCCCACAGTTGACAATGAATCAGTTACAACACCCCACAGTTGACAAGGAATCAGTTACAACACCGTACAGTTAACAAGGGATCAGTTACAGCACCCCACAGTTGACAAAGAATCAGTTACAACACCCAACAGTTGACAAGGAATCAGTTACAACACCCCACAGTGGACAATGAATCAGTTACAACACCCAACAGTTGACAATGAATCAGTTACAACACCCAACAGTTGACAATGAATCAGTTACAACACCCAACAGTTGACAAGGAATCAGTTACAACACCCCACAGTTGACAAGGAATCAGTTACAACACCCCACAGTTGACAAGGAATCAGTTATAGCACCCAACAGTTGACAATGAATCAGTTACAACACCCAACAGTTGACAAGGAACAAGTTACAACACCCCTCAGTTGACAATGAATCAGTTACAACACCCAACAGTTGACAAGGAATCAGTTACAACACCCCACAGTTGACAAGGAATTAGTTACACACCCAACAGTTGACAAGGAATCAGTTACAACACCCCACAGTTGACAAGGAATCAGTTATAGCACCCAACAGTTGACAAGGAATCAGTTACAACACCCCACAGTTGACAAGGAATCAGTTTCAACACCCCACAGTTGACAAGGAATCAGTTACAACACCCCACAGTTGACAAGGAATCAGTTTCAACACCCCACAGTTGACAAGGAATCAGTTACAACACCCCACAGTTGACAAGGAATCAGTTACAACACCCCACAGTTGACAAGGAATCAGTTACAACACCCCACAGTTGACAAGGAATCAGTTACAACACCCCACAGTTGACAAGGAATCAGTTATAGCACCCAACAGTTGACAAGGGATCAGTTACAACACCCAACAGTTGACAAGGAATCAGTTATAACACCCCTACAGTCGATGAGGAGTCAGTTATAGGCCCCTTACTGTCGATGAGGAGTCAGTTATAAGCCCCTTACTGTCGATGAGGAATCTGTTACAACACCCCTGCAGTCGATGAGGAATCAGTTGCAAGCCCCCTACAGTCGACCGGAATCAGTTACACAGCTGACCACTGATCAGTATTTTGACAAAGCAATTTGGGGAGGGTGTTATGACAGTGCACGCACAACAATAAAAAAGCCCCCCCTCTTTTGGCACCTCGCGCTTCCTTTGAAGTGGATCCGACAGGAGTGGGGGAAGATTACCTGAGCGAGGTTTTTTTATTTTTATATAACACCGGCAACTTTATGTGATGGGCGAGCGTGTATGTGTGTGTAAAACCTTATTTATCATACTTAGGTGGCGTCCCAATGTGGCTGCTTGCTGCTGCTGCTAGCAGTAGGTGAGCTTGCGTCGGTCTGTGCTCAGAGACAGATGACTGTAGGCTCTACTGAGGGTAGACCGAGGTATTTGGGGGCGTGGCAGTGGCACACCTCAAGCTCACAAGCACTTCTACCGCTCCAACACCACCCCTCCAACTGCAAGGCCACACTTTGGTACAGGCCCAAGTCGCCGTGTTGTTATGCTATAATGGGATGAGGCGGCATCTTTTGATTTGCCTTATAAGGACATTTGCGCTCATTACTGGTGTCGAAGCCAGGACTGTACCGAGAGGGAGCCACTGTGGCAGAGCTTCCTACTGGCGAGACCTTGAAGCGGCCGGCACAAAGCGCTCAATGGAACAGGTTTAGTTCCGCGGCACCTTTGTGCTGCCTTATAAGGAAAGTAATTATGTGCGCCCCGCCACCTTCCTCCTCTTATTATGTACCTGCGTATCGATACCCTGCGATCCAATCATCGGCAGATTTGTGTTCCTATCGACGGACGTCCGGCGGATGGATTATGTCATAAAGTCCCCAAACTACCCTTTATGTCACCTCTTTATTCTCAGTCAAATACTTGAATCATATTTGGTAATGTAGGCTAAATTTATTAATTGCCATGGCAACAAGCACTGTAAGAGGTCATTAATACTTACAGTACAATTAGGAAATGACGTAACATGTGCTACTTCAAGTAAAGAATCTATTGCATTAACAAAAGAGTGTATAAGAAGGCTTTGTCCATAGAATTTACATGTAGCCTTTCATTTGTTCTCATCGAGAATTAATTTTTTCTTCGTGTTGAATAAAATATTGAAAAGCAATTTTCATTTATTATTGTTTTTGTTTACAGTTTTTTTTAAAGTATTTCAGAAAGTAATTGGGTAACCACGAACTGTAAGTTACCTATCAGATCTCGTATTCCCAATATACATTCTCGGCCTGATAGGTATAACTTACAGTTCTTAGTACGCAATATACTGTATTTTCATGACAAAATGTATAGCTTGAATTTTCTCGGATTGAAGAGAAGTCCTCTTCAATATGGATGACTTTTGTATAACGTGTAAACCTTAACATACTTACTACAAAAATATCTGACCTGATCCATTCACATGACTTTCTACTGATTCTTCAGCAAACTATTGTTTCAAGAACTTGTTATTCTAACTTCTTCAGTTATATTGAGATAAACATTTGCATTCTGTTTTATAGATACGCGGGATGCATTAGGCTAAAGCGATAGTAAAGTGTTTTAAGAGCTAGTCCGTATGTATTCTATTTCCTTAATCAGGAGGAAGACAAACGAATAATTACTTCTCACATAAATGATGTGCTTTAACAATATCTACATATTTAGACTAGTACGTATTACATTTGATACGAAAGTGTTCGGAATAAAGAGGGCTTCAGAGGTTATTCCCAGAAAATTCAATATATATGTCGTGAAAACCAAATGTACAACTATCCCATGTAAAATTGGTTTGGTGTTGGGGAATATTGCTGAGAATCGCATTCTAGGAAGCTATTGAACTTAATATCCAGTTTCATATTTATCCGAGTTTTGAGTTAGACGGTTTTCAGACACACACGCGCGTTTATTTCTGATTCAAGGTTCCAAACACACAACGTCGTACTATTACATATTAGAAAAAGTTAAAATGCTACTTTCATTTTTATTGAAATAAGACATGATTAAAATATATTCATGACAAATGAAATGGATATCTTCAATTTTCTGAAATTAGCCTCAGAATTTCTCTTCATTCTGGATTATTTTCGCAGAATTGGCAAAGCGTCCAATATTTAAAAATAAACTTATTACACAAAACATGTAGATCTGGTTAAAACAGAGAATTTATGTGATATATCATTTTCTTCTTTTTGATTTAAAATTTGCAACACTTTAGTAAATGGAACTTGTCATTTCTTTGTTTGTTTTTCTACTGCTGGTCAAACAAACAAAACCGAATTTCAAAACGACCAGGTGTTGATTTGATTATCACTTTACTGCAGTTATTCCTAATTCCTTTGTACCTGGAAGAAAATGTGCTGCTAATGTTTAGGATCTAGTTCATCTTAGGGACTTATATAGCAATCAAATTCAACATCTTCAAAAGTGTTAAAGTGGGTGTAATGCTACAAAGAAACAAACGTTTATTGGAATTGTTTCTAAAGGAGTGGTTAAAGTAAGCCATGTGAATGGAAGATGCAACACGATCTCCCCTACACAATAAGGTGCGTGGTTGTTTCATTCCCTTAATCTGCTCGAAGTGTTATCATTTTTGTATAACTGTCAAAGAACGCGGAAATTAGATAAGTGTAGAGCTGGTTAACATAATGTGCTTCACTTTAGACGTTTTCCATGTTCTGTGTTTACTTTGAAACATTAATATTATCTATTGTTTTGTTTCGGAGGAAGTAGTTCCAGTGGTTTACGATATCAATGTTTTCCTCATGCTGCTTGTCAAACTGAATGTTGAATAATGCAAGGAATGTATAAAGATTGGTAACGGGTACAGAAGATCGTAAAAGTGTTTCACCACTTGGTGTATGTTCAGTTATTATGTATTGCTTTGTTCTGCAGTTCAATAGGTAAATATGCATTTTATCTTTGATGTTGAAACTTATTTATCTTTTAGCTAAGATGAACATTTTGAGATGTACAACTGTAAGGGTTTGAAAAGTTAACGGACACTGGCAGTGACATCTATACTACAATGGTACAAAAATCAAAAACCTCTTTTGTTATTAGAGCATCTATAGAGAATACAACTTTATCTGTTCTCTCCTTACTTCGGACTCTACACACATTTAAATATCGTACAATATATCTGTTTCCTAGGATACTGTTTTATAAAACAGTGTTTTTATCAAAACTACATTTATCTGTCCTCTCCTTACTTCACACTCTACACACATTTAAATATCGTACAATATATCTGTTTCCTAGGATACTGTTTTATAAAACAGTGTTTTTATCAAAACTACATTTATCTGTCCTCTCCTTACTTCACACTCTACACACATTTAAATATCGTACAATATATGTGTTTCCTAGGATACTGTTTTATAAAACAGTGTTTTTATCAAAACTACATTTTCAAACTTTCAAAATGTTACACACGCCTGAGTTTTTGTTTAAATACAACGAACATTTCTCAAAATGAGTAGCAATATCTATGGTAATATTATATAGGAAAAAAAATATTCTTAGAACAATAGCAACTGATAAAATGTTTTCAAGAAAAATAAATAAATTTAGATATTACAATTTCTAACCTATTTAAAAAAAATAATCATAAGGCAGTAGTAAAAGTCATTGAAATACAAGCGCGTAAATTGTTTGTCTATTTTAAAACTACAATTAAAAAATGTGATGTGGTCCATTCACATGACTTTCTCTACATCTCAGTAACAAATTGTTGTTAAAAAGCTTATTCTTCTATTTACTGAATGCTAACCGAGATAAACATTAGCAGAAATGGTTTCTTGTAAGTTGAAGGGAAATAATGTAACACTGTAGGCTAAAACGATATTTTAAAAGCCGGTTGTCACGTGGATGGAATCCGCTTCTTTGCATTGCCAGATTTGACAAATTCCCGTATGCAAAAAGTTTAAGTATTTTAAAACTGAAACCAATTAGAAGGAATATATCAAAAATTGCCAATTCCACGACAAAAATGTATATGACATATGTTGTGTGTTTTAACGAGATCTACATATTTTGTGTAGTAAGTTTTGTCCATTTTTTACTAGTTATTCAAAATCCAGCAAAAGTAATCGAGAATAAAAAGGCTTTGAGAGGCCATTCCTGAAAAGTTCAAGGTATACACTATAGTTTTCGTGTAAATGTCTTTAATATACAGTATTTTGTGTAGTAAGTTTTGTCCATTTTTTACTAGTTATTCAAAATCCAGCAAAAGTAATCGAGAATAAAAAGGCTTTGAGAGGCCATTCCTGAAAAGTTCAAGGTATACACTATAGTTTTCGTGTAAATGTCTTTAATATACAGTATTTTAATGAAAATCGTAAGATTCATTTTTAAGAAAATCAAAACTTTCGAAATTTTTTCCATTTAAAGGGCAGTTTGGTGCGGGGTGATTTTGCTCAAAATCTTCGTGTCGCATTCTTTTAAGATACTAAACTTATCTACCAAGTTTGGTATTTTACCGACTTTTCGTTTTTGAGTTATCATGTTCACTGACACACGGACCTTTTTCTAAAAATGCTTTATTTTGTATTCAAGGGGGTCCCAAACATGTATTTCCGGTGAAATGTGTGGATGGAATTTTTGGATGCAATACTATGGCTTCTCTATAAATTATGTATACAGTACGTTTAGATAAAGTAAAAATGTCAACTAACTTTCTCAAATTTGATGTACGTGGAACGTTTTGATTAACAATATTTACACAATATAAAATCATTTATATCTTGCACTGTAAAATGTACAATGACATTTGTACTAAATATAGAATTCGGTGGCAGTGTGTTTCTACTACACTCACTTTTCAGATAAACAGCATTAGTACTGCTTAAATCAGAACAAACTTGAGAACGTTAAAACTATCAAAATTCTTGGACTGATATTTGACAGCAAACTTTCATGGACGCCACACCTGAAACAGTTAAAAACTGACTGCATAAAACGCCTAAATATTATTATGAGCCTGGCAGCGAAAGGTTGGGGCGCTGACTTCACCGTTTTGCTGAATGCTTACAAGGCTATTGTTCGATCTAAACTTGATTATGGAGCAGCAACTTATACAACTCTCAAGATGCTCGACAAAATACAGTCCACCGCCCTAAGACTAGTTCTGGGTGCCTATGTTACCAGTCCAGTGGCAAGTCCCCAGATGGAAGCTCCTGTCTCCATACGCAGAGAGATATCAAGTCTGTCCTATGCGATTAAGATTGCTGCAATTCCATCTAATGCAGTACACAGATACATCTTCCCAATGAGCTCGTCACCAAGATCAGCTAATGCAGTACACAGATACATCTTCCCAATGAGCTCGTCACCAAGATCATCTAATGCAGTACACAGATACATCTTCCCAATGAGCTCGTCACCAAGATCAGCTAATGCAGTACACAGATACATCTTCCCAATGAGCTCGTCACCAAGATCAGCTAATGCAGTACATAGATACATCTTCCCAATGAGCTCGTCACCAAGATCATCTAATGCAGTACATAGATACATCTTCCCAATGAGCTCGTCACCAAGATCATCTAATGCAGTACACAGATACATCTTCCCAATGAGCTCGTCACCAAGATCAGCTAATGCAGTACACAGATACATCTTCCCAATGAGCTCGTCACCAAGATCATCTAATGCAGTACACAGATACATCTTCCCAATGAGCTCGTCACCAAGATCAGCTAATGCAGTACACAGATACATCTTCCCAATGAGCTCGTCACCAAGACCATCTAATGCAGTACACAGATACATCTTCCCAATGAGCTCGTCACCAAGATCAGCTAATGCAGTACATAGATACATCTTCCCAATGAGCCCGTCACCAAGATCAGCTAATGCAGTACACAGACACATCTTCCCAATGAGCTCGTCACCAAGAGCATCTAATGCAGTACATAGATACATCTTCCCAATGAGCTCGTCACCAAGATCATCTAATGCAGTACATAGATACATCTTCCCAATGAGCTCGTCACCAAGATCATCTAATGCAGTACATAGATACATCTTCCCAATGAGCTCGTCACCAAGATCATCTAATGCAGTACATAGATACATCTTCCCAATGAGCTCGTCACCAAGATCATCTAATGCAGTACATAGTTACATCTTCCCAATGAGCTCGTCACCAAGATCATCTAATGCAGTACACAGATACATCTTCCCAATGAGCCCGTCACCAAGATCAGCTAATGCAGTACATAGATACATCTTCCCAATGAGCTCGTCACCAAGATCATCTAATGCAGTACACAGATACATCTTCCCAATGAGCTCGTCACCAAGATCAGCTAATGCAGTACATAGATACATCTTCCCAATGAGCTCGTCACCAAGATCAGCTAATGCAGTACACAGATACATCTTCCCAATGAGCCCGTCACCAAGATCAGCTAATGCAGTACATAGATACATCTTCCCAATGAGCTCGTCACCAAGATCATCTAATGCAGTACACAGATACATCTTCCCAATGAGCCCGTCACCAAGATCAGCTAATGCAGTACATAGATACATCTTCCCAATGAGCTCGTCACCAAGATCATCTAATGCAGTACATAGATACATCTTCCCAATGAGCCCGTCACCAAGATCAGCTAATGCAGTACACAGATACATCTTCCCAATGAGCCGGTCACCAAGATCAGCTAATGCAGTACATAGATACATCTTCCCAATGAGCTCGTCACCAAGATCATCTAATGCAGTACACAGATACATCTTCCCAATGAGCTCGTCACCAAGATCAGCTAATGCAGTACATAGATACATCTTCCCAATGAGCTCGTCAGCAAGATCAGCTAATGCAGTACACAGATACATCTTCCCAATGAGCCCGTCACCAAGATCAGCTAATGCAGTACATAGATACATCTTCCCAATGAGCTCGTCACCAAGATCATCTAATGCAGTACATAGATACATCTTCCCAATGAGCTCGTCACCAAGATCATCTAATGCAGTACACAGATACATCTTCCCAATGAGCTCGTCACCAAGATCAGCTAATGCAGTACATAGATACATCTTCCCAATGAGCTCGTCACCAAGATCAGCTAATGCAGTACACAGATACATCTTCCCAATGAGCCCGTCACCAAGATCAGCTAATGCAGTACATAGATACATCTTCCCAATGAGCTCGTCACCAAGATCATCTAATGCAGTACACAGATACATCTTCCCAATAAGCCCGTCACCAAGATCAGCTAATGCAGTACATAGATACATCTTCCCAATGAGCTCGACACCAAGATCATCTAATGCAGTACACAGATACATCTTCCCAATGAGCCCGTCACCAAGATCAGCTAATGCAGTACATAGATACATCTTCCCAATGAGCTCGTCACCAAGATCATCTAATGCAGTACACAGATATATCTTCCCAATGAGCCCGTCACCAAGATCAGCTAATGCAGTACACAGATACATCTTCCCAATGAGCCCGTCACCAAGATCAGCTAATGCAGTACACAGATATATCTTCCCAATGAGCCCGTCACCAAGATCAGCTAATGCAGTACATAGATACATCTTCCCAATGAGCCCGTCACCAAGATCGTCTAAACAACGTCCTTTCCATGCCACAATTACAGAGTACAGCAAAGAAGTAGGCTTTAAAATACCAAATATTCATCCCCAACTTCATGAAACGAACACCTTCTGCGACCAACAATCAACATTCAACTTCATTGTTACACAAAAACTAAAACACCGAATTTCATCTGCAAGCAAATGTACAACGCTCTACGAGACAGTCATAGAGGTGTTATGGAAATCTTCACAGATGGATCAGCAACAGTCGTGGTTGAGCAGTTATATATCCTACACACACCATGCTCTACGCACTACCCAAATATTTCTCCATTTTCTCCTGTGAAGCTTTTGCAGTTAAGGAAGCACTGCATTACGCCAGTCAAAACGCCGATCAGACAGAATATGTAACTTACACTGATTCACTAAGGACAGTTCTTGCTTCTCAGAATCTAAGTCCTACGCATCCTTTAACAAATGACTTACTTCACCTGTATTCTGCCACTCAGCGCTCTGGAAAACAAGGAATCCTCACTTGGGTACCGTCACATGCAAATATCGATGGAAGTGAAAACGCCGATAAAGCTGCACCCGACATCCTGTCAGTCACCACGGAATAACTTCCACACATCAAGACGTCATTAGATACACCAAACAGCTGTTTATAGAAAACTGGAAAACGACATGGTTAACATCCCACAGCAAACTGCATGATGCCCGAGCCGGGTCTACCAATTTCTTCGAACCCCTCCGAAAATTAGAACGTCGTGAACAGGCAATAATTACCCGCCTCAGAATTGGACACTGCAAACTGACACATTCCTTCATCATTAATAAAGACCCAGAATCAAAATGTGAGACCTGCAACACACCGCTGACTGTCCTGCTGCAGTGTCCGAGATACGCCAAACAGAGACTTCAGGGCGGCTTATCAAGTGCTCTACATAACCACCAGACAATCAAAAAGACAATAATATTTATAAGACATTGTAAACTTTTTGAATTATTGTAAAGTATAAATTAATCATTTTGTATTTTACCAATGTGAAAAAAACTATTTTATATGTACAATTTGTAAGGTCGCGATATGACCATGGTGTTAAAGCGACCCAAAATAAATGATATTGCAAAAAAAAAAAAAAAAAAAAAAAAAAAAAAAAGTGAACATCTGCAGAATTGCCAACAGTTTCTGTTTGTTTTCTCTCTTTCCTACTAAAGTGATTTAGAAAGTCTGGATGTTGTATTACAAACTTGTGTCAGTTATCATTTGTGAAGAGGACTTTGACAAAAGCTGCGGGCGGATATTCAACTTATCAACTGAGAAAACAAAACACAATCGCATATGTTTATAATGGAATGTGATTAATTAACGATTTTAAAATCTCTTATGTAAGAAACTCCTGTAATCAAGTTCATTGTCATAAATAATTGTATAAAGTGAGAAAATTGAGTAACATCAGAGATACGAAACAACAGATATTTATAATTAACAAGTAAGAAATTATTTTTGTGAACATGTTTGAGTTAATTCCAAATCTTCTCGGGCTTCTAGCCAGGTAAAAACTTGGCTTGACACCAACGTTTCGAAGAAGTGCATCTTCCTCGTCTTCAGGGTGAACGAGGAAGATGCACTTCTTCGAAACGTTGGTGTCAAGCCAAGTTTTTACCTGGCTAGAAGCCCGAGAAGATTTGGAATTAACACGTCGCCAGGAAAGCTTCAGTTCTTATGTTTGAGTTGTTGAACAGTTTGACGTTGTACTTTGCAAAATAGATTGTATTATAAATGAGTGTGTACATATGTTTATATTTGATAGAGCGACTCACATTTTGTGAAATGTGGTAATGATGAACACCAGTTGCCCTCCTGTTGTAATGACGTTTGTGTATCCAATAGAATAACTGCTCTCCTTACAACTTCTTTGTGAAATGTGACAGCAACAAATCGTATATTTGGCAACGTTGCGTCAAAGCAGCTCATTAAGGATCAAATTGTTCCAGTTTATTGTAAGATGTTCAATACTGTATTATAGTAACACTTGTTAGGTATACTTTATCAGAAAACAATAATGCTGAATGACAGTTGATTGTCGCATTTAAATTTGAAAGTTAATTTAACAAAAGAAGTGTCGCTACTGAATATTCACTTTAGTCAAGTGGCGACTCTACCATTAATGCGAGTGGTATAATAATTATTATTATTATTATTATTGAGTATTTTTTGTTAGTACCTTAAATTTTATTTAACATCACTAAGAGTGAATTTTCAAAGTTGTCTATTTTTGATAGATAGGTATTTCTGAAACATTTTCTGCAGTTGCAATGCTGTTCAGCTAATATCTATATCAAATTGGATAAACTGACGAAAGCTAGAAATTATTTTATAAATGTTGTTACCTATGTAATATGTGGTATAATTAAAATTACCCACGCGACTCATAACTTGAGAAAACTGTTTGCAATTGGAGCTTGGGACCTGAGATAAAATGCATGAAAAGACATTTCAAATAAACATGATCCAATTATACCATTTTTATAAGTCTATAGGACAATTTAATCATTATTTATTATTAAAATTAATATTTCTATTGGTATTATTTTGTCATGTAGAATGTTCTGAAGGATATTTCTGCACTTTCTGAGAAATTAAATTCAATTTAAACAAAAACAAAGAGCGTTTGTAACATTTTGAAAGTGTGAAAATGTAGTTTTGATGTAAACACTGTTTTATAAATCAGTATCCTTGGAAACAGATATATTGTACGATATTTAAATGTGTGTAGAGTGTGAAGTAAGGAGAGGACAGATAAATGTAGTTTTGATAAAAACACTGTTTTATAAAACAATATCCTAGGAAACAGATATATTGTACGATATTTAAATGTGTGTAGAGTGTGAAGTAAGGAGAGGACAGATAAATGTAGTTTTGATAAAAACACTGTTTTATAAAACAGTATCCTAGGAAACAGATATATTGTACGATATTTAAATGTGTGTACAGTGTGAAGTAAGGAGAGGACAGATAAATGTAGTTTTGATAAAAACACTGTATTTAAAACAGTATCCTAGGAAACAGATATATTGTACGATATTTAAATGTGTGTACAGTGTGAAGTAAGGAGAGGACAGATAAATGTAGTTTTGATAAAAACACTGTATTTAAAACAGTATCCTAGGAAACAGATATATTGTACGATATTTAAATGTGTGTACAGTGTGAAGTAAGGAGAGGACAGATAAATGTAGTTTTGATAAAAACACTGTATTTAAAACAGTATCCTAGGAAACAGATATATTGTACGATATTTAAATGTGTGTACAGTGTGAAGTAAGGAGAGGACAGATAAATGTAGTTTTGATAAAAACACTGTATTTAAAACAGTATCCTAGGAAACAGATATATTGTACGATATTTAAATGTGTGTAGAGTGTGAAGTAAGGACAGATAAATGTAGTTTTGATAAAAGCACTGTATTTAAAACAGTATGCTAGGAAACAGATATATTGTACGATATTTAAATGTGTGTAGAGTGTGAAGTAAGGACAGATAAATGTAGTTTTGATAAAAACACTGTATTTAAAACAGTATCCTAGGAAACAGATATATTGTACGATATTTAAATGTGTGTAGAGTGTGAAGTAAGGACAGATAAATGTAGTTTTGATAAAAGCACTATATTTAAAACAGTATCCTAGGAAACAGATATATTGTACGATATTTAAATGTGTGTAGAGTGTGAAGAGGACAGATAAATGTAGTTTTGATAAAAACACTGTTTTATATAACAGTATCCTAGGAAACAGATATATTGTACGATATTTAAATGTGTGTAGAGTGTGAAGAGGACAGATAAATGTAGTTTTGATAAAAACACTGTTTTATAAAACAGTATCCTAGGAAACAGATATATTGTACGATATTTAAATGTGTGTAGAGTGTGAAGAGGACAGATAAATGTAGTTTTGATAAAAACACTGTTTTATATAACAGTATCCTAGGAAACAGATATATTGTACGATATTTAAATGTGTGTAGAGTGTGAAGTAAGGAGAGGACAGATAAATGTAGTTTTGATAAAACAGTATCCTAGGAAACAGATATATTGTACGATATTTAAATGTGTGTAGAGTGTGAAGTAAGGAGAGGACAGATAAATGTAGTTTTGATAAAAACACTGTTTTATAAAACAGTATCCTAGGAAACAGATATATTGTACGATATATTAATGTGTGTAGAGTGTGAAGTAAGGAGAGGACAGATAAATGTAGGTTTGATAAAAACACTGTTTTATATAACAGTATCCTAGGAAACAGATATATTGTACGATATTTAAATGTGTGTAATGTGTGAAGTAAGGAGAGGACAGATAAATGTAGTTTTGATAAAAACACTGTTTTATAAAACAGTATCCTAGGAAACAGATATATTGTACGATATTTAAATGTGTGTAGAGTGTGAAGTAAGGACGGATAAATGTAGTTTTGATAAAAACACGTTTTATAAAACAGTATCCCAGGAAACAGATATATTGTACGATATTTAAATGTGTGTAGAGTGTGAAGTAAGGAGAGGACAGATAAATGTAGTTTTGATAAAAACACTGTTTTATATAACAGTATCCTAGGAAACAGATATATTGTACGATATTTAAATGTGTGTAGAGTGTGAAGTAAGGAGAGGACAGATAAATGTAGTTTTGATAAAACACTGTTTTATAAAACAGTATCCTAGGAAACAGATATATTGTACGATATTTAAATGTGTGTAGAGTGTGAAGTAAGGACAGATAAATGTTCAGTCTGTATAGATACGTGAAAGTGTGAACAACCATTTGCTATAAGCGAAGGTTAGACGGACTGTGGTTAGGGATCCACTGTCGTGTCCCTTAATTACATAGAACTAATGATAAATTGCAAGTGTTGATATGGAGCCCTGTTTACCGCTGCTTGATGATATCCAAACACAGTGCTTGACTGAGAAACAGTGCTGCCTTATACTTCAGGAAATTGTCCGTCGTGCAACATTTTCGTACGTTAGAAATATGGAACAGTCAGTGGATGACTTTGTAATATGCACATCTTTTTTACTTTCTCTACACGTACTATGTATATAGTGTATAGAGAAGATATTGTGTTGCACCCAAAAATTCAATACTGAGATTTCACCGCAAATATCAGTTTTAGGGTGCCCTGTATCAAGAAGAAAGCATTTTCAGAAAAAGGCCCGTGTGTGTGATCACAATAACGAAAAGTCGGTAACATACCAAACTTCGTATTTTCCAGGGATGTAACACGAACATTTTCAAGAAAATCCCGCCACCCCAAACTACCCTTTACATGGCCTTTTTTTCGAAATGTTTGATTTTCTCAAAAATGGCTCTAACGATTTTGATTAAAACATCGTATATTAAATAAATTTGCCTGACAAATAAAATGTATATATTGAATTTTTTGGGAATAGCCTATAAAGACTACTTTATTCTGGATGAATTTTATGGAATTTTACATAACTGTTAAGCCGTAAGAGATAGACAAAAACTTACCACACAAAAAATGTAGAGCATGTTAAAACACACAATTTATGTTACATATATGTTTTTCGTGGAGTTGATCGTTTTTTTATATATTCTTTGTTTTTGCTGTCAGCTTTGAAAAATTTACACTTTTCTCATACAAGAGTTTGTCAACTTCTGTCCATATAAACAAAGAAACTTCAGTGACATAGCAACCAACTTTTGGCTTTCACTTTAACCTATGTTACTCCCTTATTTCGCTTCTACTCACAAGGAAGTAATAAGACTATTTCTGTTAATTTTTTCTCGATTAGCATGAAGTAAATAGAAGCGTGGGCTGTTTAACAATAATTTGTTGCAGAGATGTAGAGAAAGTCATGTGAATGCAACATATCAGATTTTTATGTTTAATAATAAAATTTGAATGAAGTACGCTTTTGTAAGCGAGTCATACTTATTTAGAACAGCGAGTTGTAAATTAAATATTTTGAGTATTTTACTTTATGTTGTATATTTATCGCAGAAACGATATGTTTAGAGAAAGAATATGAGGGGGACGCGAAAAATCAACAAATATTGTGATGTATTCTGATGTGTTCCAAACACGTGACTTTCTGAACATCGGTGTAACAAATTGCTCTTATTCTTCTATCTACTTGATGATAAACACTAGCAGAAATTGTCTTATTACTTGCTTCCTTGTAACCTTGTACTAGGATAAAGTGATAGTCAAATGTTTTAAAAAGCTGGTTGATTGTGTTCCGTTTCTTTGCATGGCCGGTAAGAAAACTTTTTAATATTTTAAATCTGAAACAAATAACAAGAAATGGTGAATTCCACAAACAAAATGTATATGACATAAAATGTTTTAATGAGATCTATATTTTTGTGTAGCAAGGTTTTGTATATCTCTTACGGTTTACCAGTTACGCAAAATTCTTCCAGGTCTTTAGAGGCTATTCCCGGAAAATTGAAGAATGACATATTTGCCATGTAAATATGTTTAACTTATAGTAGTTTTATCCAAATCTTTACAGCCAATTTTTGAGAAAATCAAAATTTTTATTTTTTTCTGCATGTAAAGGATAGGATTTTCCCCAAAATTTTCATGTCGCAACCCTGGAAGATACCAAACTTAAATATCAAGTTTGGTATTTCGCCGACTTTTCGTTTTTGAGCAATTGTGTTTAAAGATACACGTCGGCCTTTTTGTAAAAATATTTTTTTTATGCAGGGGGTCCTAAAACATGTATTTCCGAAGAAATGTCGATACCCCATTATATGGCTATTTGTCAGGTCAAGTCTTTAATATACGACATTTTAATCAAAATCGTTAGAGCCATTTTTGAGAAAATCAAAAATTTCGAAATTTTTTCCACGTAAAGAATAGTGGGAGATTTTCTTGAAAAACTTCGTGTCGCTTCCTTGAACGATGTCAAACATAAATACCAACTTTGGTATTAACGGACTTTTCGCCTTTAAGTTATGCTGTCCACAGACAGACAGACAGACAGACACACACACATGCACGCACGTACACACCACTGGACCTTTTTCCAAAAATGTTTTTTTTTTATTTAGAGGAACCCGAAACATGTATTTCTGGTGAAATCTTGGGTATCGATTTTTCGGTGGAATACAATACCTTTTGTATACACTATGTACATAGTAAGTGTAGAGAAAGTAAAAAAGCATTTTGGAAAAAGGTCCATGTGTGTGTATGTGTGTTTGTGGACAGCATAACCCAAAAACGAAAAGTCCGTTAAATACCAAACTTGGTATTTAAGTTCAGTCTTCCAAGGATGCGAAACGAAGATTTTCAAGAAAATCCCCCCCACAAACTATCCTTTACATGGCAAAGTTTCGAAAATTTTGATTTTCTCAAAAATGTCTCTTAACGATTTCGATTAAAATATCATAAACTAAAGATAAAATGTGTACCTTGGATTTTTTGGGAATAGCCTCTCAAGACCTCTTCATTCTGGTTGAATTTTGTATCACTGGTAAACAGTAAGAGAAAGACAAGAGTTTATTACACAAAAATCTGATGTGTTACACTCACATGACTTTCTCTAGCTATTCTACAAACTTCTCACATAAGAATATTATTCTTTCTGCACGTTGCTATAGATATAATCATTAGCAGAATGTTCTTATTACTTAGTGCCTTATAAGTAGAAAGAAAATAAGGGAATACACTATGTTAAATCGATAGTCAAATGTTTTAAAAGCTGTCGTTATTCGATTGTCATTGCAAATCGCTTCTTTGCTTGTCTAGGAGTAGATCAAAAGAACAACGGACCCTTTCTGTCCCAGAAAAGTATAAGTACTCACAACTTACACCAAAAACAAGGAATATCTCGGAAACGGTTACCTCCACAACAAAAATGTAAAGGACATAAATTTTGTGTTTTGATCCGATCCACATTTTATGTATGGGAAGTTTTTGTCTATCTCTTGCCGTTTAGCAATTAGGCAAAATTCATCCAGAATAAAGGGATCTTTAGAGGCTATTCCCAGAAAATTCAAGATATACAGTTTATTTGGTATGCAAATATCTTTAATATACGGGATTTTAATCAAAATCGTTAGAGCCACTTTTTAGAAAATCAAAATTTTTGAACATATTTCCATGTGAAGGGTAGCTGGGGGTGGGGGGATTTTCTTGAAAATCTTCGTGTCACATCCTTAGAAGATACCAAACTTAATACCAAGTTTGGTATTTAACGGCCTTTTCCTTTTTGAGCTATGCTGTCCACAGACACACACACACGGACCTTTTCTGAAAATGCTTTATTTTGGATTCAGGGGGTCCTAAAACATGTATTTTCGGTGAAATCTCGGTATCGAATTTTTGGGTGGAATGCAATACTTCCTCTATACACTATGTACATAGTACGTATAGAGAAAGTAAAAATGTAGATCCCTTCAAAACATACAATTTATGTTCTAAATATGTTTTACTGGAGTTGATCATATTTTTACTTTCTCCATACGCACTATGTACATAGTGTATTGTACTCCACCAAAAATTCGATACCGAGATTTCACCGGAAATATATGTTTTAGGGTCCCCTGTATCCAAATAAAGTATTTTCAGAAAAAGGCCCGTGTGTGTGTGTGTGTGTGTGTGTGTGTCCGTGTGTCCGTGTGTCTGTGAACACGATAACTCAAAAACGAAAAGTCGGTAAAATACCAAACTTGGTTATTTAAGTTTAATATCCTCCAGGGATGCGACACGAAGATTTTGAGAAAAATCCCCCCACCCCCAACTATCCTTTACATGGAAATTTTTTAGAAAATTTTGATTTTCTCAAAAATAGCTCTAACGATTTTGATTAAAATTTCGGATATTAAACATATTTACCTGACAAATGAAATGTATATCTTGAATTTTCTGAGAATAGCCTCTGAAGAGTAGTTTATTCTGGACGAATTTTACTAAATTTTGAATGATGGACAAAAACTTAATACACAAAAAATGTATAGCACTTTAAAACACACAATTTATGCTATGTACATTTTTTTCGTGGAGTTCGTCGTTTTTGAGACATTCCCTATTTTTGGTTTCTGCTATGAAAAACGTATACTTTTCTCATACAGGAACTTGTCAACTCCTATCCATATAAACAAAGGAACTCCATTGACATAGCAACCAGCTTTTGACTATCACTTTAACCTACGGTTGTCCCTTATTTCGCTTCTACTTACAAGGAAGCGAGTAATAAGACTATTTCTGTTAATTTTTTCTGATTAGCATAAAGTAAATAGAAGTATAAGCTTTTTAAGAATTATTTGTTGCAGGGATATGGAGAAAGTCATGCGAATGGTACACATCAGATTTTTTAGATATTCCTTGTTATAGATTTCGTTTTTAGAATACTTACCGTTTTCACATAAGGGAAATTGTCAACTCTTAGCAATAAAATAAATAAATAAATAAATAATTAAAACAGCAATAACAGATTTAAATCACATGGCGACCACATTTTAAAACATTTGACTACTATCACTTTATCCTAGTGTATTCCCTTCTTCTTACAAGGAAGCAAGTAATAAGACAATTTCTGTTAATGTTTATCTCCATTAGCATGATATAGATAGAAGAATAAGCTTTTTAACAATAATTTGTTACAGAGAAACTCATATGAATGGAACGTATAACACTTTTTAAAACGATTTATTTCAGTTAACTATTCTTGAGATGCGTTGAAATAGGAAGTCGTTTTTCGTTTCCCGGTCGTGGAAACAGAAGGGAACTCAAAGCTCTTAAAGTCTTATTTATTTCCGTTCCGTCCCCAAGGCAATGTGTAATAAAAGTTAATGTTTAACTGCACTCACTTCCAGTAGATATGTGTTCCATTCACACGACTTTCTCTACATCCATGCAACAAATTATTGTTAAAAAGCTTATGCTTCTATTTACTTCTGCTAATCGAGAAAAATATTAGCAGAAATAGTCTTATTACTTGCTTCCGTGTAAGTAGAATTGAAATAAGGGAGTAGCATAGGTTAAAGTGATAGACAAAAGCTGGTTGCTATGTGACTGAAGTTCCTTTGTTTGTATGGAAACGAGTTGACAAATTCCTGTATGAGAAAAGTATAAGTTTTTTAAAGCTGAAACCAAAAACAAGGAATATCTAAAAAAAAAAAACAAAAAAAAAACGATAAAATACACGAAAAAAATGCATATAACACAAATTGTGTGTTTTAAGGTGCTCTACATTTTTGGTGTGGTAAGTTTTGTCTATTTCTTACGGTTTAGCAGTTATGCAAACTTCCGTAAAATTCATCCAGAATAAAGTAGTT
Organism: Hymenopus coronatus; assembly: GCA_030762935.1. NCBI lineage: Eukaryota > Metazoa > Arthropoda > Insecta > Mantodea > Hymenopodidae > Hymenopus > Hymenopus coronatus. Next base: position 3,782,571 of record CM060888.1, on the reverse strand, counting down.
TTCAGAGGCTATTCCCAGAAAATTCAAGATATCCATTTTATTTGTCAGGTAAATATCTTTAATATACGATATTTTAAAAAAAAATGGTTATAACCATTTTTGAGGACATCAAAGTTTTTGAAAAATGTTCCATGTAAAGGGTAGTTTGGGGTGGGGGCACTTCTCTCAAAATTTTCGTGTTGCATCCTTGGAAGATACTGAAGTTAAATACCAAGTTTGGTATTTTACTGACTTTTCATTTTTGAGTTATCGTATTCACAGATACACGGACACACATACACAGACGTTTCTCTGAAAATGCTTTTTTTTTTTTTTTTTTTTTGATACAGGTGAGCCTAAAACATATATTTCCGGAGTGCAATACCTTCTCTATACACTTTTGTATATAGTACGTCTAGAGAAAGTAAAAAGAGCTGGAATAACAGTTTTATGAAGCATGGGTAGAGAAAGGCATACAAATGTAATATATCTTAATTTTTTCTCTGACACTAACGTTTTCGCAAAGGATATTCTTGCTATTTTATTCATTTGTTTGTTTATTTTTGTGTCCACCACCACATCGGACCATAGATGGAGTTATACAAATACGATCTTGGGGTCCATGGAGCTTAAATTCGTGCAAGTCTTATCCGGGTAACTCACCCCAACTGAGATTCGAACTCGCGACCTGTTGAATGTGAGGCAGACATGCTACCAGAGGCGGGCTCTATGAGTTACTTCTCTAGCACGTATGTGAAATGGACTGACGCTCTTTAAGCACTGGTTCTCAGCGTGCCAATGAGAGTTCTCTTTATCAGGCTTTGGGTTCTTTTATGTGCCGGGACCAACGGCTTTACTTCCCTTCCGAAGGAAACCATGCTAAGGACATTTGACGCCCGTGAAAATGCATCGTGCGCCTTGTATGCGCTAGCATACACCACGGATGTTACACTCAAATATTCGGCACCGGAAATAAATGCTTTCAGACTCACTGAATCAAAAAGAGGATTGTCCGTGTGTGTGGACAGCATTCCTCAAAAACCACAAGTCCGTTAAATTCAATATTTGGTATTTAAGTTCACTAACTCTCAAGAAAAACCCCGAATTCGTAGCTACTGTTTACATGGAACATATTTCGGGAACTTTGATTTTCTAAAAAGATGTTCTAATAATTTTGATTGTAACAGTCCATGTTTAAGATATTTTCATGGCAAATGTTCAATTTTGTGGGAATAGCCTCTGAAGACCTCTTTATTCTGTATAACTAATAAGAGATACACCTCATTAAAATACACATTTCCTTTTCTTTAGTTTTAATCTTGGCCATGCGAAGAATCAGTCACACAGCAACCAGCTTTTAAAACATTTGACTCTCGCTTTAACCTAGTGTACTGCCTTATTTCACTTCTAGTTACAAGGAAGCAACTAATAACACTATTTCTGCTAATTTTTTCTCGATTAGCATCAAGTAAATAGAAGCATAAGCTTTTGTAGAAATAGTTTGTTTAGAAAACAGATAGAGAAAATGATGTCAATGGAATGAATCAGATTTTGTTTTATTTAGGGGTCCTCAAAAATGTATTTTCAATAAAACCTCGGAGCGATTGTTTGGGTGGAATGTACTGTTAGAGAAGGTAGAGCTCTCGGGCTATTCTGTTTTATTGGTTTGAATTTTCAAACGTTAAGACGCTATTCGTTTTTTCTCATCATCGTATAAACATTAATGAAAATTTATCATGTGAATGTTGAACAATCTGATCTGTTCCAGTCACTTTACTTTATATCTTTCCGAAACAAACTATTGGTACAAAACCTTATTCTTCTATCTACTTGATGATAAACATCAACAGAAATTGTCTTATTGCTTGTAAATGGAAGTGAATACATTAGGATAAAGTGGTGGTCAAATGTTTTAAAAAGTATTGTGATTAACATTTCCTTATTTGCATGGCTAGGAGAAAAACAGGGACGACTTCCTGTTTGGAAAAATGTAAATATCATAAAATAACAAGAAATATCTCGGAAACGATTAGCTCCACGACAAAAGCGCAAAGTACATAAAGTCTTTGTTTTGACGTTATATGCATTTTTTGTGTACTAAGCTTTTATCTACCTCTTACAGTTTAACCGTTACACGAAAGTCATCAGAATGAACAGGACTTCAGAGGTTTTTCCCAGAAAATTCAACATACACATTTTATTTGTCATACAAATATCTTTAATATATAGATAGTGTTTTGATAACAAATTTGGAGCTATTTTTGAGAAAATCTAAATGTTTCCATGTAAAGGAAGTTTGATGTCCAGGATTTTCTTGAAAATCTTCGTGTCGCATCTTTGGGAGATACTGAACTTAAATAACAAGTTTGTATTTAATGGACTTTCACACACACTGACCTTTTTCTAATACATTTTTTTTTATTCAGGGGAATATAGTATGGAAGTTTTGGATGGAATGCAATACCTTCTCGACCCACTATGTGTTTATACTGTACTTACGTCCTAGAGAAAGTAAAACTATTTGCAACATTGGACACGGCTTGGCAATATCTGGCAAGATTTCATAATCATGAATGTGGTATTTACACTTTTTTTTACAAAACTGAATCTCTTCAGACGATTGATAATTTATTACGTCGAGGTAATTTACTATTAGCATTGTGCCATAACAATTTGGAATTAAATGTTATTGTTTACGTGGTTATATAACGCTTTTACGTAAGTATAACACTATCAGATTACAGGTGATATTGAGACCATAAGCTGCCGTACTTTTAAATTAGCTATTTGTGATTGAAGTGGTAAAAATTGTGTTTTATATTGTGAGTAGGAAGCTACGAACATTGTAAAACAATTTTAACACGTGTGTTATACCTATTCTCAATATTTATAATTATAAATAGAGTGTTTTTACCTATTTCATGGAGTTGATGCCTAATGGTCTGCGATATTCAGATGTTGCCTTGCTTAGCATCAGTGCTGACAACATGATGACTTACTCGTACAGAACGAAATCGTTGTATACAACGGAGACAGTGTAGCAGTTGTAATTTTGCTCTCTCCGCTGCTTGTATAATTTCGTCTGGTTCAGCAGACTGCAAGGATCGATACGAGCTTTCAGTCAAACCAGTCTACTTGAATGAGGCCATGGACACATAAACCAAAGTTGGCTACACTGGAGTGTTTTAATTATTTTGAAATACTTGATATGTAAGTTAATCATTGTGAACACACTTTCGGTAATGTAAGCTAAATTTACAATTCATTTATTAATTGCCATGGCAACAAGCACTCTAAGAGTTTGAGAGGTCATTAATACTAACAGTAGAATTTGGAAATGACGTAACATGTGCTACTTCAAGTAAAGAATCTGTTGTAAAATTCATTAACAAAAGAGTATATAAGAAGGCTTTGTCCATATAATTTAGATGTAGTCTTTCATTTGTTCACATCGAGAATTCATTTTTACTTTCTCTATACGTGTTATGTATATAGTGTATAGAGAAGGCATTGCATCGCACCCAAAAATTCGATACCGAGATTTCAACGGAAATACATATTTTGAGAGTGTATAAGAAGGCTTTGTCCATATAATTTAGATGTAGTCTTTTATTTATTCACATCGAGAATTAATTTTTACTTTCTCTATAAGTACTATATATGTTGTATTGCAGCCAAAAATTCGATACCGAGATTTCAATGGAAATACATGTTTTGAGACCCCTGACTAAAAAAAAACATGTTTATAAAAATGTCCGTGTGTGTCTGTCTATCTGCCTGGCTGTGTGTATGTGTGTGTGTGTGTCTGTGTGCTGTGGGCAGCATAGCTCTAAAACTGAAAGACCGTTAAATACCAAACTTGGTATTTAAGTTTGGTATCTTCCAAGGATGTGACACGAAGATTTTCAAGAAAATCCCCCAACCCCCAACTACCCTTTACATGGAAAATTTTTAGAAAATTTTGATTTTGTCAAAATGGCTCCAACGATTTTAATTAAAATGTGGTATATGTGGTATATTTAAGATTCACCAATAACATTTATATCTTGAATTTTGTGGGAATAGCCTCTGAATACTATTTTACTGAGGATGCATTTTACGGAATTTTGAGTAACTTGTAAACTGTAAGAGATGGACAAAAACTTACCGCACAAAAATGTAGAGCACGTTAAAACACACGTTATATTCATTTTTGTCGTGGAGTTGATCCTTTTTAAGATACTCCTTGTTATTGGCTTCAACTTTAATACAGGAATTTGTCAACTGCTGTCCATACAAACAAAGGAACTTCAGTCACATAGCAACCAGCTTTTGACTATCACTTTAACCTGTGGTACTCCTTAATTTCTCTTCTACTTACAAGGAAGCGATTAATAAGACTATTTCTGCTAATTTTTTCTCAATTAGCGAGAAGTAAATAGAAGAATAAGCTTTTTAACAATAATTTATTACAGAGATGTAGAAAAAGTTATGTGAATGGAACACATCAGATGTTTGCCTAATGTTCAGTAAAATATTGAGAAGCAATTTTTATTTATTATTGTTTTTTTTTTTTTTTTTTACAATTTTTTTCCAAAAGTGTTTGGGTAAGCACGAAGTGTAAGTTACCTATCAGATCTCGTATTCCCAATATACATTCTGACCTGATAATATAACTTACAATTCTCTGTACGCAATATGCTATATAAGACTGAGTAATACAGCGAACACTACTGGTCGTGCAGAAGCAAGGTGCGGCATCTTTTGCCGTTACTAAGCAGGTAATTTGTGAGCGAGGTTTTGAAAGGGACTGTACACTCCCATATTCTACCTGCTGCCCGTTTCCCATCAAATCACTTTAAGAGTGAAAAACGGCCTTTTAGCAGCTTTACTGCCTCTTATTTCCTGTTAAGAACCTCTTGTTTTAGAACTGGATAGAATGCTGTAAATTTGGTGTCTAAACCGCTTTGTTACAAGCCCCTTCTTGTGGCTTCTGGGGACAATACCAATTCAAAACCTAAATTTTATTTTCTGCATACAAAGAAATAAAGGAATAGTCCAATCTTTTAAAACCTGGTCGCTATGTGGTAGAAATCCATTCTTTGCATAGCCAGTAGTTGACAAATTCACGAATGAGAAAAATTTAAGTATTTTAAAACTGAAACTCAGGAACTGTTAACTCCTTTAAAAATTGTATAACAAAATTATACGTTTTACTTTCTCCACACGTACTATGTGCATAATGTATAGAGAAGGTATTGTATCCCATCCAAAAATTCTATTCGAGATTTCACCAGTATATATGAAATATATGTTTGGTATCTTCTGAATCCAAAAGGCATGCCAAAAAAGGCATTTTTAGAAAAATGTTGGTGTGTAGATCTGTGTATCTGTGTTTTTGATCAGCATAGCTAAAAACAAAAGCCTGTTAAGTATCAAACTTGGTGTTTAAGTTCGGTATCTTCCAAGGATACGAAACGAAGATTTTCAAGAAAATCCCCCCCACCCCAACTACCCTTTATATGAAAAATAAATTCGAAAATGTTGGTTTTCTCAAAAATAGGTCAAACGATTTTGATTAAAATCTATTATATTTAAGATATTTACATTACAATTATATTTTGTTTTTCTGGAAATAGCCTCTGAAGACATCTTTATTCTGGTTGAGTTTTTCTGAATTTCGCATAACTAGTAAACCGTAAGAGATAGACCAAACATATTCCACAAAAATGTAGATCTCGTTAAAACACACACTTTATGTGATATACATTTTCCAGATACCGCTTATGTTATTGGTTTCGGTTTTCACATACGGCAACTTGTCAGTTTCCTAGCCAAGCGAACAATCACATCGCAACAGGATTTTTGACTATCACTTTATCCTAGTGTATACTCACAAGGAAGCAAGTAATAAGACAGTTTCTGTTGATGTTTATCTTGATTAGCATCAAGTAGATAGACGAATAAGCTTGTTGACAATAGTTTGTTTACAGATATGTCAGTGGTACACATCAGGTTTTTGTGCATCTCTCACGATTTACCGGTTACAAAACACATTCACAATGAAGAGGTCTTGAGAGGTTATTCCCAGAAAATTCAAGGTATTAATTTTGTTTATCATATAAGAGCTTTAATATTCGGTATGTTAATCAAAATCTTTAGAACAATTCTTGCGTGTAAAGATTAGCTTGCATTGGAGTAAATCTTCGAAGTTATATAGTAACTTTTGGTTTTCAAGTATGCAGTCTAGGAACACAAACACACGCAAACTGGAGAGACTCACATTCGACTTATTATGTGCACCACTCATATGACTTTCTCTGTAACAAATTATTGTTAATAAGCATGCTCTCGAGATAAACACTAACAGAAACGGTCTTATTATAGTCAGTTGCTGGAGTACACTAGGATAAAGTGATATTAGTCACATGTGGTTGCAATGCGTTAATACATAGCAGGAACCTAATTATTGTATTGAATATACCTACAAGTACATAAAAGCCACATGGATTTGCAACTACCGTGGCACAGGTAGCTTTTTACAGGTCGTACTGGTGAAAGAAGAAGATAAATACTTTCGCAGTAGAAATTAGGGCTAACATAATATCATATCATGATACACATGTTGGGCACGAGGGAATGATACATTACCACCTCTACACTTAACGAGTATATTATATGACATAGGACCGACCAGTGGATGTTCAGCTCTACAAAACCATCTTTTTTCAAACACTTGACTATCGTCTACACTGTAAATAATAATTAAAAACGCACAGAAAAAATAAATAATATTAACACCTTATTTTAAGATAACTTCTTTTGTTTATATTTTATCCCGTTTATCTTTAAAGGAACAGTTGGCGAATACGGGCAGACCACGGCGGACTCATACCATCTAATCGCCGCGGTCTCTCTCTGCATGGGACCGTCCCGATTCCGACCATCCTTCACTTACACAACCTCCCATCGATAAAACATGTCGGAAATGGTTAACGCCACAATATTGTGTGTTTTAATGAACAGTACATGTTTGTCTATATCTTACGGTTAACCACTTATAAATGGAGACTATTCTCGGGAAATTGAAGATGATATATATTTTGTTTCCTTACAAATATCTTAAACCTGCTGGTATCCAAACATTTGAACATGTATAGGGTAGTTTGGGGGCAGGCATTTTTTTCTCGAAAATCTTTGTGTCGCATCCTTCAAAGATATCTACTGAACTTAAACACGTTTCACACTTAACCAACTTTTCGGGTTTTAGTTACGCTCTTCACAAATACAAACACGCTCACTCGAAATTTTTCCTAAAAAGATTTCGTTCACAGGGGATCTCAAAAGGCGTATTTCTGGTGAAATTTGGTTATCGAATTTTTGAGAGGAATACAGTACTAATTCTGCTTATAAGGGTGGTTAAATAAGGACTCGTGTTTCAAAATAAATGTTTTCTTTTTTGTTTATTGTTTCATTTCTATAGCCCCCTTTAACATCTAAGGCCATATCGGGGCTTTGCACTTGAAACAACTGGCTGTCTGTAGCTCTTTTACGCTTTGTTTTAATACTTTTATTTTCCTCAAACACACGCACATTTACTCTCACATACATACTTCCAGGCCCTTTAGGGGATACGTAATAATTCTGGTTAAAAAAGATTCCCCGCCGCAGCCGGGAATCGAACCCGGGACCCGACCAAAAATAAATCTTGTTACTAAGACAAGTTGGTGTTACCACCATTTTTCTACGTCACCAAAACATGTGGCACTGATTCTTAGATGAGTTTGGGTTTGGCAGACATTTCGTTAGTCGTTCAAATATTGTCTCTAAAATAGAGAAAGTTGAGTCATTCAGTTTTTACTTTTGGGTGTGAGAATTTGCTGTTTGTGGGCACCTTTCGTCATCTATGACTACAATTAGATATTGGTTCAGCGTCTTTAAAGCTGGTTGAAAACCATTTTGGTGAGGACCGCCCGGTAGATGTGGTTACCGAGGAAATCATTGAAATAGTTCACTTTATGATTCTCGCTGATCGTAGAATGGAAGTTCGTAAAGTGGCAGAGGCCCTAGGCGTGTCGACGGAAACGACAATTTATATTTTGCAAAAAAAAAAAAAAAATGGCTGCCGCGATTACTCGCAGTAGAAAACAAGCGGGTGCCACATCAAAATGAATTTTATTTATGGATGTTATTTTACTGCTGAGGTTCTCGGCGTCCCATCCTATACTGGACTCTTCCAAGTGAAGCCATGGTATCAATTTTTACAACAACAACAAGATCGTCGCCCTCAGCCGGGTTTGAGTCCTGAGGCTAGCATGTTACTCTAGACCAGCTTCGAAGCAATGTTTGGAGCTACACATTTAAACGAAACCCGAAAGACTTTTTGTGTCGAGTTGTCATCCTCGATGAGATGTGAACCATCATTATACTTCGGAAACAAAGGAAAATCCGGGTAATCTGCTACAAAGATGTCCCATCAGCCGGAAAAGTGATGACGACGATTGGATGCGACTGGTCAGTACTACAGAGAGTTATTGGCAAGGAGATCTAGCCCCGTTTGAAGTACTGTTTCAACAGTATAGAAGGCCTACTCAAGCACCATAATATTAAAACAGTGTTTAAGCCGACCAGACAGAGAGAGTCTATCAGATCTTGTGGTGCGGTACCACGTCAACACCGTCTAGGTCAACCCGGTCGCTGAACATGACAAGGGGAACACAATATCATGAAACAGCCCTTCTCTCAGCTACGCCTTATTACCATGCTAAGGTGAACCAATAGACATTTATAAACATGCCAATAGCTTTAATAGGAAAACTGGCATCCGCTACTTGAAAGTATCAAACAGACACAAACCCAACGAGATCATCTGAACCAATCAGGAATCAAAAGCACCAGAGTGGCTAACCTCCGTCCTCCACATGCAGCTCCAATCGCGTGAGAGCAGCCTGAGTATAAATAATGCCGCTATTTCAGCCAACCGCTCCACCAGCTCTACACCCCCCGGACAAACAACCTGGAGGCCACAGGTGTACGGGTAGAGACCAACAGAGGCCCTCTGCTGCTCTACTCTGCATACCTTCCACCTGCTAAACCTGTACTCGACCACATCTTCTCATCACCTACTGCCACTGTTGCTGCGGGTGACTTCAACTGCAAGCACCAAATATGGAATTCCTCTATGACCACCCACTGAGGTCGCACACTCCACAACTTCCTAACCTCCAGGAATGCTGTGGCTCTCGCACCAAAGGAACCGACCATACACTACGGGGACCGAAGGCCCCCAGACTGGCTGGACATTGCCCTGGTGCGAAACGTGTGGCCTCATATCACCCTCTTCACAGTTCCTGCCCTCTCATCAGATCACTAACCTGTCCTATCCTTCCCCAACAAGCCAACATCCAGGCCACCAAGGCCCCTCCCCTCTCCCAGGACAACAGACTGGGAAACCTTCACCCGCATCATGGAGGAGACTCCCCCATCCCAGCAACAGTGTCACTCGCCTGCTGAAATAGAAAATGTCATCGATGCCATCACCACCCAGATGTCCGCTGCTGTAGTTCGATCGTCTCCAAAACCTCGGCTGACTTCCTACAACAGATATCCCCTACGCCTGGCAATCCGTGACACCATCCGACGCAAGAACCGCGCCAGGAGGAGGTACATGAATACCCGCAACCCAGCAGATCGCCGGGAGTATCGCCAGCTTCAGGAACTCCCGCGCAAGGACCCTCCACTACGTCACGGACTAGCCCTGGTCCAGTCCGACACGGAGAAGGCGGAACACCACGAAGCCTTCCTCGAGACGACTTTCACAGCGGCGGACACCCCCGACATCGACCACATCCACATTATTGAGCACTAGGTTCAGTCTTTTCTCGACCAGCCGAAGACGGGGGGACCTTCCCGAGCCCGCCTCAGCAGACGAATTCCGAAGCATCATCAGCTCCCTCCGGCCCTACAAATCACCCGGGTTTGATGACCTCCCTAACGTAGCACTTAAAGCCCTTCCTCCTTCTTGGGTGGCTGCGTTAGTGGATCTCTTCAATGCCATAATGACCTAGGAAACTTCTCGATGGCGTGGAAACATGCAAACCCGGGAAGGGTGCAGCTTAGCCCACCAGTTACCGCCCAATCAGCTTGCTATCCACCCTCAGCAAGCTGTTGGAAAAACTGGTGCAAACGCGGCTGAGAGCCATCCTGGAAGACAACAACTTTTTTTTTTTTTGGTAGTGTTTAACGCCCGCTTTAACTACTAATGGCACCGAAGGCGGGAAGACAACAACGTTGTAAGGCCGGAGCAGTTTGGATTCCGGGCTCACCACTCCACCCAACACCAACTACTTCGGTTGGTCGACGAAATCTTCACATCCTTCAATAGAAAGCAGTATACTTCAGCACTACTCCTGGACATCACCAGAGCCTTCGGCAGCGTGTGGCATGAACGTCTCCTCTCCCGTCTTATAAATTATGCAACCCCTCCCTACTTAATCCATCTAATTCACTCCTGCCTCCAACAGAGAACGTTTTCCGTCTCCCACAATGGGAGACTATCCTTACCCCGTCCCGTAAAAGCTGGTGTACCTCAGGGCAGCGTCCTGGGACCCACGCAATTCCTTCTGTACATAAATACCCTCCCTTCATTGCCACGATGCACGCTTTACTTGTTCGCCGACGACACAGCGGTCACCTCCACATCAACGCAGCTTGAAACTGCAGTCCGAAGAATCCAGCAGTACTCCGATCTCCTCTTCACCTGGTTCAAGCGATGGCGCCTGCGCATCCATTCTCAGAAGAGCCAGGCAATAAACTTCAGCCGGCGTCACCTCAGGGACGTAGCTCCCATCCGGTTGGCCGGCGAGGAGGTCCACTGGAGAACGTCTGTCCAGTACCTGGGAGTACTTCTGGACTACAAGATGACCTGGAGGGATCACATTGACCTTGTGGCGAACAAGATCAACGAGAGGATGGGGATGCTATATCTCTTGTACAATCGCGGCTCTGTGATTTCCGTAGACAAGCTGCTGCTCTCCAAGCAGGTTCTCCGACCTGCAATCACATACGCCTGCGAAGTCTGGGGCGTTGCCGCCAGAACTCACTTAGACCGCCTTGAAACCCTGCAATCCCGCTATCTGAGAATAGCCACCAACTCCCCATGGTACCTTCCTATCCGTACACTACGTCACGATCTAAACATCACGACCCTGATTGACCACATCCTGCGCCTGGCCCGATCCTTCTTCTAAAACCTCCCAAATAATTTCCATGCCCATATCCGCGGTCTAGGTGAGTACGACATCGACCAAGGGGAACGCTACAAACGCCCCAGACTCCTGCTGGGCACCTAACACAAATAACTCCAAATCTCCTGTATAATAAAAAAAAAACCTCCTCCGCATTTCCCTTATGTAATCAAATATCCTCCAACACTTCATCCTCCCACTATTCCCGTCCCTAAACAAAAACCCCTTCACATCCAGTAAAGGGCCTAGCCCTGATCTGGAAGAAGACGAAAGGAGGCTTGCCTCCTTCCAACGTCAACTCGTTGCTGCTGCCAACGAGTCAGTTGCGACCAAACCTTCACCAAGAAGACTTAGACCACGCCATTGAAGATGTTCACCGCAGTCATGAACGAAACGTCTGGACCTGAAAACTCCAGCAGACCATGGCTTCTCACCTCGGAAAATTCTTCTATTTATAATTTGGACTCCGGCCATGAAAACTTGCGACTACTTGACTGTTGCTGCCACCCCCCCCCCTCTCCCCTATTTCCTTGCTGTCATGAACACATGACTCGAGAAACTGACAGGAACTTTGGGAGACGTGTACACCTATCCCTAAAAGGGGCAATTTTCAGAAATAAATAATTCGTGTTTGAATAACAATGGAGTCTTCATTCCTAACTCAGGCAGTTATCCAACAATCCTTGTGTTATATATGCAGCAATGACGAGTATGCAACCTGAAGGTCGACAACGATCGGGACGGAATTGGGTGAGAGACCACAACCCTACCTCTGCTTTCAGACGAGGATAACACCGAGGCAGAGGCAAGTGCGGTAACTTGACAGACATTAATCCTAGTTGAGAAAGTAAAATATATCGTAAGATTTCGTATGAATGCTACAATATATGTTGAGTAAAGAGACTCGTACGAATGTGAGCGATGCTTTCACTGGCCTTAAAATGTCTTGAGAAAACATGACACAGCTTGTGTATCTGACAAACACATGAAGCGTGACGCAGACCACCACAAGTAGGCCACATTTGGTAACTTTTAGAGGCAGGTCGAACATATCCAACTAGAAGCCTCCAGCACACATTCACCGCAATCTACTCCTAGAACCCTGAAACAGACAATAAGATGACGAGCACACCAGAAAGGCGTGCTAAAACCACCAGCATTCGCCTGACACGAAATACTCATGTATGCCAGGAACAAAGTAATTAGTCGATTCTGTTAATGTTTATCTCGATTAGTGTGAAGCAGGAAGAAAAATGAACTTTTCTAACGAGTTTGTTGCAGAGCAGTCAGAGAATGGACCACATCATATACAGATATATTGCCTTACAGAAGAGAGAGAGAGAGAGAGAGAGAGAGAGATAGCAATGCTGCTGAACTATTGCAGGTCTCCATGTGTGCGTCTATTACAATGGAGAAGCACAGAAACTTAGAGCGTTAGCTACGTCTTCCGTCAGTCCATCTGAAGCTTGTTTCCTCATCACACGTTAACGGACCTTTCACCATTATACCAACTGAGTCAGCCACCCATCAAATGGCATGTGCGCCGTAGTCCAGTTTTGCGCATACTTAAACGTATTGCTTGACGTTCTTGGAGAGAGGAATGCGCAAAGTTAAGAGGAACAGCGGTTTAGAACGTACTCCTCGCTAAAGTACACCTCAAAAATATACGACTCGTTTACTGAGAGCGAATTCCGGTTTCAGCCCATTTTACAAACTCTTTGGTAAATTATTCATAGCAACGCAATTCAGTAAATGTCTCGGACCTATCATATCAACGTCAGCTAAAAGGAATCTTGTACTTAGAACAGGGTTTGTCTGCCAAAATTTAGGAAAACGTTAGGGACACGCCTCATCCAACATGGACCAGTTAAAACGGACATTTAAATGTTTGCGTCAACTGCGTCTCCTGCATCTCAAAATAATAGCTTTTGCCATTTAAGGAATAATATTAAACGCCCAGCAAATGATTAAAGTGGTCTTAAAAGGCTAAATCAAGCACGAAAACTCGCGAGGTGACAATGGCATAGTGTCTGGCGTACCTGTCCCACTATTGTACGCGGAACGTGCGTTCAGTCAAGTCGCGAAATAGCTGAACAGGATTATGAGGTCTCCTGTGCGCTAACCCCCATGTGACACAGGTTTGAGTCTCAGCATTGTATATATATTTTAAATTTCTCATCAAAACCAAATTAACAGTAATCTAATTTTGAACTCCATGTGAGTTCAGGACTTAATTAAAATCGTTATTGGTTGGCTATGGGCAGTGACGTCTGCTCCATTGGACTGGATGATGCAGTGTGTTATTATGAATGCCAACATTCTTAACACGTATGCGATCGCACGACATTTTGTGCCAGTTTTTCATTAGGTATTCGAAAAAGGAGTACGAAGATATCCCTTTGATCAATGGGGAAGCAAGAACAAATACACAAGCGGCTCAGCATCTATACCGGGAGATATATCCGAATAGACGACAACCAACAGCAAACACCTTCCGGAACGTTGAAAGGCGCCGGCGTGTAACAACGTCACTTGCGAGAAAGTCTCCTGATTGACACGCACCAGCAACATTGGATATTAATACAGAAGCTGTTTTGAACGCCATCCAGGACAATCCTCATACCAGTACACGGGCAGTTGCTCAGGAGGTGAACATCGGACAGTCTTCTGTAGTGCGAATATTAAACACTAATGAGTTTCATCCTTATCGTTTGCACCTACACCAAGCACTTCACGTGAGAGATTTCGAGTGACCTTTTGTGAATGATTGCTGGAGCGAGTAGCAAATGATGTGGGATTATTATCCAGGAATCAAGAAATGGAACCGTAAATCGCCACAATATGCACTACTGGAGTGTTGATAATCGTCATTGGGTAGGGGAGGCAGCATTCCAAGAGCAGTGGGGAGTGAATATCTGGTGTGGAATCTTGGGACACTACCTAGATGGATCCTTATTCTTCGAGGGACATCCAACAGGAGCACACTACCTGGAATTTCTCCGTAATGAGCTACCCTTATTATTAGAGAATGTACCACTGCAGGAGCGAATGGCGATGTGGTTTCAACAAGATGGCATTCCTCCGCATCGGTCGAGGATCGTCTGCAATCATATGAATGCTGCATATCCTGGCCATTGGATAGGAAGCCGATGACCAGTCTCCTGGCCTGCCAGATCACCTGATCTGACATTCCTTGACTTCTTCCTCTGGGGTTATTTAAAAGAACGCGTTTATGCAGAGGCGCTAGACAATCCAGAAACCCTTCGTCAGCATATTTCAGCGGTCTGTAGATCTGTTCAACCCGCCATGCTACACTCAACTGGTGCCCAGGCGTGCATTACACATGAAGATCACCAGTACGAGCATTTGCTTCGTTAGAGGAGTCGTGTTCCAGAAATAGAAGAAGGGCCATTCCAGCACCACAAAACATACCAATATGAAACGACATTTTTAATATCACAATAATTCTATGTCTGCAAACTTATCCTAACTTCCATGTTAAACTCTGATTATGTAATTTTCTTCTTTTCTGTGTTCAAATGTGTACCTAGGTATAAATGATCCTTATTTCAATTGCACCTACCTCTAGTTACGTTTAAACAACTACCTACTTGTAATTCAGCAACAAAGTAACACCAAACAATACCATAAAACATAAATAAAACAATTAAAATGAAAATAATGAAACATTTCAGATTAATAATTGTAATTTGTGCATATTAGACGGTAAAAATAATTAGTACATACCGGGGATTCGAACCACCTTCACAGCAAACAGATCACTTTGGAGTCTTACGCCCGTTCCAACTGCGCACACAGTAACTTCAAAGATCAGCATTCCGTTTAACATGTATTCGCTGGTCCAGTGAACCTTTGCAAACGTCAGCTGTCTAATTACCAGTATATTAAAGGGGATGCGATATTAGTGCTAATTTCATCGAGTGTTTAACATCCATGTTAAACATGTGGGTCGATGTTTTCATGTTGGAGTATATAATGCGGATTGACAGCTGAGTCACTGGTATATTGTTCTCTCAGTTTCAACAACAGCAGTAGCTGCCGCCATAGTGAACCTCGAAAGGAAACTATATGACGGAATTGTTGAGAAAACATCGAACAAAAACATTTATTGTGAACAGGTTTTCATTTGTAATCAGTTGGAAAAAATTGTGTTGTGTGTTGGAGCAATAAATACACTGGTGTCAATAGTGGGATTTAATGTCACGATAGTGAAAGTTTTACTCGGGAAATAAATAACATAAAAAACGGAATGGAAAATGAAATTGGAAACGAAATCCAGAACGGATAAGGTGGCAAAAATGCAACTCGGAATGCATGAAATGAAAACAAAAATGAAATCGGGAATAGACAAATTGGACACAGAGATGGAATCCGGCATGGGGTAGAGAGAAGAAACGAAATCGGAAATGGAGAAAATGCTGGAGGAAAAGATGGAGTACAGAATGGAGAAGATTAGAACCGAAATAACAACTGTGAAGTACGCGAAGATGAAGACAGATATAGCGCACAAAATCGACGAACTAGTCGGGATGGAGAAGGAAGTGTAGGAACTCGGAGAGAAGGTGGAAGGGCTTGATGGAACGATGAACGACCAACGCCTTACTGGCATTGAAGGAATGGCCGGCGGCAACACCAAGGTATTGAAAGCCATGGTGTAAAAGATGCTCGTCGGAAGGCTGAAACAGTTGAAGGCCGAGATGGCAGGACGCGTCAAGCCGCCAAAATTCGACGGAACATCCATCCGCCTTCAAAGTCCTGTGCTGACAGTTCGCTACCGTCACTACCCCAACCGATGATCAGCAGAGGAGGCAGCCGCACAACTGACAGCAAGCCTCCAGGGACGAGCAGCACAAGTATATTATAACGATTCCGACGCTGGCGATGTCCAGAAAAATATGGGAGGCCGTCAAGAGCCGGAACCGTGGTCTGGCTACAGCCAACAGCAGTCAGCTTAAATAGAGGCTGCAACAGTCAGGGGAGATGATGCAGAAGTTCGCTCTGGCAATTGAACAACTGGGAAAAAAGCCCTGGTGAACCTACCATCTAGTTAAGCGTTCCAGGAAGCAGCCGAGTCCGTTTTATCGACGGGGTGCGTGGCACCGAGATACGACAGCGCCTTAAGCTCGGCGACTGCAAGTCCACGAGGTGTTTACGCCATCGCTAAGGATGAAGGCGGCCAAGACAACAGATGTGCCGACTTCGAGGACGAGGAGTATTTGCTCGACATGGACAAAAAAGACAACCCAGAAACGACGGCCTTTCAATGCTGTGTGCTGGGGGTGTGTCGAGCCAGGTTACTTAGTTAAGGAATGTCCACATCAAACACTATCAAACGGAAAACGTAAGGATCGTCGTGGCGAGGAGTACATCGGGATCATCTTCACATTCTCTCGAGTGACGCTACGTGCCTTGGGCAGAACATTCTTGTCGCAGACGATTAAATAGAAGGAAAGCTGTGCCGGATATAGTAGACACAGCTGCACTACGTGACTGTAATCAGACCTTATGTGGCGAATGACAGTCGTCCCTACCAACTAGTCACAGTGTTGGAGGAGTATCTGCTAGGGTTGACATTGGTATGGAGCACTGTGAGCCTGTGGATATTTGTAGCGAAGGTTACCGAGGTTATGAAACTGAGACTGGATGCCGTCAGGAGCAACGAGGCGACGGTCGAATTCAGCCGGAAAATCTTGCGACTCGGCCTAACCGAGATGTTACTCCGGAATCCCCACGAACATCCGCGGGACGATGTTGTCCTCGCAAGCAGCGAGATAGTGGTAAAGGCGCACCTGGAAGGTCAACGGTGAAGGAAACTTGTATACGACTAGAAAACACCATTGAGCAGATTATGCATTACCCGGGCTTTATTGCCTGGAAGTGCCCGTGAGGCTAGTGAACCCAGTAGACACCGACCGGAACGGGACTAGGGTGTGCTAGTTAGCAGGGAGTATACCACCATGCTACGGATTCGACCAATCAGCACCTTCGCAGGATCTGAGGCCCCGGCTGAAAGGCTTCCTGAGCAGGTCGGACGAACATCTGGCGACTTCACAATTCGAAAGGATCTGGCATCTACTTAATCGATGTCAGTCTGTCTTAAGCGAAGATAATGCCCATTATGGCCTCACTGACCAAGCACAACATAACATCGATACCGGAGACGACCGAATTATTCGGCAACCACCAAGACGTGTTCCTCTGTCAAACCAGACGGAGGTATAAGACATGTTGGAGATCATTAGGTCTAGGGGAACCATTGAAGAGTTCGACAGCCCTTGGTGCTCCCCTGCAGTGTTGGTGAAGAAGAAGCTACTTCTCTGCGTGGAGTACAGGAACCTGTATGCCATCACCAGAAAGGACTGTTTCTTCTGGAAATCCTGTTTGGAAGTTCTCTTGGAGCAGACTAAGTCGACTACTTAGAGAATCTCGTAGAGCCGCTTCACGACATGCTTGAGGTGGCGCGTCAACACATCCAGATAGGGAGCGATCAGATGAAGAACCATTATGACCGGCCGACCAACAGCCGAGGTTTCCAGCAAAGTGATCTGATGTGGCTGTATCGTCCAACCTGGACCAAGGGACGCTGCCCCAAGATTCAACAACTCTGGTCAGGGTCATATCTGTGATGAACATAAATGATGTGGTCTGCTGTATCCAGAGGCTGCACCGAGGGAAGAAGCTGGTAATACACCTGAATATTTAGCGCGCTATGACAATTCTGGCCGGCACGACCAGTCTCAAGGAGAGAGAGAGAGCAGTCTTGCGGCCGTATTTACCGCCCGTGAGTGAGCGGATTTCGTCGGAACACACACCACATTGTGACACTTGCGTAAATGGCCACTGCACTGTTGTCGAGTCATCTTAAAACCAGCTGCTATTGTTACCCGACCCTAGGTATACTTGAAATTAATTCCCACCCTATGTTGTCATTCACCACACGTGGCTTGTTCACGCCATATCTCACCAGACACTATATTTGAAACTAATTCTCCCTTATGTTGCCATACACTATACTGAATGTAATTCCCAGCTTATGTTGTCATACAGATATGCAATTTGAAATTGAAACTCACTTTAATTGCTGCACTTCTTAACGTTCCATTCCATATTGTCGTGGTAGACATTTATTTGGCTCAGAGGCCTCTTTCTCAGGCATTATATATATATATGTATCTGATATTACTTCACACTTACGTGGCCATGCACTATATATGAAACTTTTTTACTCCAAATGTTGCTATGCATTATATTGTGGCTTGTTCACGCCATACATGCACACACACACACACACACACACACACACACACACTCTCAAAAACTATATGTGAAGCTAGATCTCAACATTAAATGTTACCGGACCTAACGCTTATTCACTCCATACATTGCCAGGTACGACACTTTAAGATTAGTTACATTATATGTTACTGGACACTACAAGTGAAGCTGGTTCACACCATTAGTTGCCAGACACTAGTTCACATCATTTGTTTCCTAACACTGTACCTGAAACTAATTCACGCCTTTTATTGCTACTCACTGTACCTGAAACTAAATCACATCATATTATGTGTCCAGACTGTATACCTGAAGCTGATGGATATGCTGTTTCCCGACATTGTGTCTAAACAGTATGCCAGAACATTTTTTTTTTTTTTTTACCGTGGAGGGGAAAAATGCATTACGCATTCAACCCCCAGCCGAAGTGCAATGGCTGGGAGGATATGTGGGACTCTCCGCTTCCTCATGCGGCATACCCACTAAAAAACCCCTCCACGTTATAACAGTAGCTTTTTTTTGTTGAGAATCTCGTGGCTTTGCGCGGTCCCGCTGTTGCACCCGCGTTAGTCGGCGAAAGATAGGAAGCTGCCGCACGTTGTGCGGGAGCGGGTGAAAGGTTGTTTCTAGGCTAACAGCCATGGAACCTGACTGCAGCCTAGGGAGTAGAGGTGATATTGGAAAGGAAATAAAGGGTGGAAATTTGAGGAGAGAATAGGACGTAGACGTTATGGATTATACCTGCTTCGGAATTGCTCCACGAAGCTCCCAGAAGTCTTCCACTGTGTTGGTGGTCGGGCATTCCCGAGCCGTGCGTGCCCCTCAGCCTGTACAGGAGGAGGAGCAGTGTTGGGTTGCTGACGTTTGGATTGAAACAGCTCAGCAGAGTATGCAGCTTGCTGCAGGAGAACCTGCCTCAGAGGCTGCATGAGGGCGTCGATCCTGGTGGACAGGTCGGCGGCTGAAGTCTGCTGCGGCGTTAGAAGCTTGCAGTTCCTGCAGCTTCTGTGTGAGGAGGCTGCATGTCTCTTCCAGAGCAGCTATTCGAGCGCCGACGTTCAGGATCTCCGCGTGGAGGTCCTGAATGGCTTCTCGCGTCGCTGCGTCTGTTGAGAGTGCAGGTGGTGAGGCCTCGGTGGTTGATGTCTGCGGTGGAGTGGTGCGGCGCGCAGGAGGTGGTGATGAAGTGGTGCTCCTTGGGTAGAGAGGGCACTGCGCTTGCCCTGTGAAATGTCCTGTGCCACGGCAGGTGGCACAGAACCGGCGGCGACGGCGAAGATTGTGCTCAGTGCACTCAGCGGTGGTGTTGGCGGAGCCACAATAGTGGCACCGCGGCGTCGCGGAGCAGGAGTCAGCGTTATGCCCGAAGGCACAACAGCGACGGCAGGGCCGGTTACGTTCCATCTTGCTAGCCTCGACGACCAGGAGTTGCCCTAACAAGGGCAACCCTGACGCCAAAGCAGCGTCGAGGTCCGAACGATCCTGAAGCTCCAGCCTCACAAGTGGTGTAGGTCCCCGGTTGCAAATTATCCTTGTGGCCCTCAAACAAGAAGGCCACTTGGATTTCGCTGCGGCGAGGAGGTGCCGGGTGGAAAGGTCCCTAGGGACCCCCCGTACCACGGCACTAAACCGGGGCGGTGGCGACGTGGAGCTGGGCGGCGGCGGTGGCAGTGATGGCGGCAACTGAGGCAGCAGTTGCGGCGAGGGTGTGGTGGCGGCCGGCGGCGAAGCAGGGCTTGCCGGGACCGGTAGCAACGGAGAATCTGCCTCCTCGGCGGCTGCCGAGGAAGAGGCGACGGGTGCTGCCTTAGCAGCGGCGAGTCTGCGCAGTCTCTTCTTGGCCAGAACATGTTATCTTTCCAGACGGTATACCAGGACATTCTATGTGTCCAGACATTATATCTGGACATGCTGTGTTGGCAAGCACAATATATGTACATGTTATGTGTCCAGACACTGTACCTGGACATGCTGTGCTGCCAGACACTATACCTGGATATGCTATGTGTCCAGACAATATACCATGACATGCTGTGTTGGCAAGCACTATATCTGGTCATGATATGTTACCAGACATTGTACCTGGACATGTTATGTGTCCAGACAGTATACCAGGAAATGCTGTGTCCAGAAACTATACCTGTACATGCTGTGTTGCCAGACACTGTACCTGGACATGCTATGTGTCCAGACAGTATACCAGGAAATGCTGTGTCCAGAAACTATACCTGTACATGCTGTGTTGTCAACCACTAGACATGCTATGTGTCCAGACACTATACCTGTACATGCTGTGTTGGCAAGCACTATATCTGGTCATGATATGTAACCAGACACTGTACCTGGACATGTTATGTGCCCAGACAGTATACCAGGAAATGCTATGTGTCCAGAAACTATACCTGTACATGCTGTGTTGCCAACCACTGTACCTAGACATGCTATGTGTCCAGACACTATACCTGTACATGCTGTGTTGCCAACCACTGTGTCTGGACATGCTATGTGTCCATACAGTATACCTGAAAATGCTATGTGTCCAGAAACTATACTTGTACATGCTGTGTTGCCAGACACTGTACCTGGACATGCTATGTGTCCAGACAGTATACCAGGAAAAACTATGTGTCCAGAAACTATTCCTGTACATGCTGTGTTGTCAGACACTGTGCCTGCACATGCTATGTGTCCAGACAGTATACCAGGAAATGCTATGTGTCCAGAAACTATACCTGGACATGCTGTGTTGCCAGATACTGTACCTGGACATGCTATGTGTCCTGACAGTATAGCAGGACGTGCTAAGTGTCCAGACACTATACCTGGACATGATGTGTCCAGACGGGGTACCAGGACATGCTGTCTGTCCAGACACTATACCTGGACACGCTATGTTTCCAGAGTACTATAGATGAACATGCTATGTTACCATGGCAGTATACCTGGACTCGCTATGTTGAAAGAGTACTATAGTTGGACATGCTATGTTGCATGACAGTATACCTGGGCACTTTATGTTTCCAGAGTACTATAGTTGGACATGCTATGTTGCCAGACTGTATGCCTAGGCACGCTATGTAGTCAGAGTACTATAGTTGGACATGCTATGTTGCCAGACAGTTTTCCTGGACACGATATGTAGTCAGAGTACTATAGTTGGACATGCCATGTTGCCAGACTGTATGCCTAGGCACGCTATGTAGTCAGAGTACTATAGTTGGACATGCCATGTTGCCAGAGAGTATTCCTGGACACAATATTTAGTCAGATTACTATAGCTGGACATGCTATGTTTCCAGACACTATACCTCGACATGCTGTGTTTTCAGACACCAAATCTGTACATGCTATGTTTCCAGACTCTATTCCAGTACATGATATTTTTCGAGGCATTATACCTGGACATGCTATGTTTCCAGACACTATAACTGGACATGCTATGTTTCCAAACACTATACCTTGACATGCTGTGTTTTAGACACCTCATCTGTACATGCTATGCTTCCAGACCGAATTCCAGGACATGCTATGTTTCGAGGCATTATACCTGACATGCTATGTTTCCAGACCCTATACCAGGACATGCTATATTTCCAGTCTCCATTCCTGGGCAAGCCATGCTTCCAGACACCAAATCTGTACATGCTATGTTTCCAAACACCATACCAGGATATGCTATGTTTCCAGACACTTTATCTGGGCACGCCATGTTTTCAGACACCAGATCTGTACATGCTATGTTTCCAGACACTATCCCTGGGCACGCTATGTTTCCGAACATTTTATCTGGGCATGCTATGTTTCCAAACATTATACCTGGGCACGCTATGTTTCCAGACACTTTAACCTGGACACGCTATCTTTCCAGACACTATATCTGGGCAGGCTATGTTTCCATACACTGCACCTGGGTAGGCTATGTTTCCAGACACTATACCTGGGCAGGCTATGTTTCCATACACTGTACCTGGGTAGGCTATGTTTCCAGACACTATTCCTGGGCAGGCTATGTTTCCAGACACTATACCTGGGCAGGCTATGTTTCCAGACACTATACCTGAGTAGGCTATGTTTCCAAACACTATTCCTGGGCAGGCTATGTTTCCAGACACTATACCTGGGCAGGCTATGTTTCCAGACACTATACCTGGGTAGGCTATTTTTTCATACACTATACCTGGGCAGGTTATGTTTCCAGACACTATACCTGGGTAGGCTATGTTTCCATACACTATACCAGGGCACGCTATTTTTCCAGACACTATACCTGGGTAGGCTATTTTTTCATACACTATACCTGGGTAGGCTATTTTTTCATACACTATACCTGGGCAGGTTATGTTTCCATACACTATATCTGGGCACGCTATTTTTCCAGACACTGTTCCTGGGCAGGCTATGTTTCCATACACTATACCTGGGCAGGCTATGTTTCCAGACACTATACCTGGGCAGGCTATGTTTCCAGACACTATACCTGGGCAGGCTATGTTTCCAGACAATGTTCCTGGGCAGGCTATGTTTCCATACACTATACCTGGGCAGACTATGTTTCCAGACATTATACCTGGTCACGCTATGTTGCCAGACACTATACCTGGGCAGGCTATGTTTCCAGACACTATACCTGGGCAGGCTATGTTTCCAGACACTGTACTTGGACATGCTATGTTTTGATGCATTATACCTGGTCACGCTATGTTGCCAGACACTATACCTGGGCAGGCTATGTTTCCAGACACTATACCTGGGCAGGCTATGTTTCCAGACCCTGTACTTGGACATGCTATGTTTTGATGCATTATACCTGGTCACGCTATGTTGCCAGACACTATATGGCAATGTCGGCTTCTTGATAACAAGGCTTGTCTCAGTAATAATCTATATTTCATTACGTGGGATAGAGAGAGAGACAGAGTGGGAGAAGCCTTTAATCGAGACTCGCTCGCCGCCTCGCCTCGGGCTCTCGCTCCCAGCTCCTTACTTCTCACTTTCCTCGTGTGTTTATTTCTTGCTGCTATGAACGATATCAGAACCTACAAATACCAAATATCAGTTAAATGGCAAGAGTTTGGTTTGATTGTTTTAAATATGTATGGAGGATAGAGTTTGCCGAACATCAGTACCCAATCCTCCTTACAAGTGCTAAAAGGAGTAGGAAGCTACGAACAATCTTAACACGTGTGTCATTCACTATTCTCAATGTTTATAATTATAAATAGAGAGTTTTACCTATTTCATGGAGTTCATGCTTATAGTCTAGGATGTCCAGTTGTTGCCTTGCTTAGCAGCAGTGCTGACAACATGATGATTTACTCGTACAGAACGGAGCAGTTGTAATTTTGCTCTCTGCGCTGCTTGTATAACTCCGTCTGGTTCAGCAGACTGCTTTCAGTCATGGCAGTCCACTTGAATGAGGCCGTGGACACAGAGTTGTTATAATAACACCGAGTGACAGCATTTTCTACTTTTAACACAGATATCAAGAGAAACGATAACTTATATTTAAGGATCTGTATGGTTTTTGGACTCAGAGCGACTTCTGCAGCCGCTTCACTGGGATCCTGAGTTTTCTAGAAATAACCCCTGCTTCTGCATGTATAAAATATTAGTTACAAAAACATAGATTTCGTTAGAACACAATCTTTCTTGTCTAGAGTTAACCATTACCGAGGATTCCCTGTTGTTGGTTTTAAAATTTCCAATACGTACTTTCAAACGGGAAGTGTTTAATCAGTTTTCTCGTCCTGACCATACAAACAACACATAGCCAGCAACTTTTAAAAAACTTTGACTATCGCTTTGGCTAACACTGCTTGTGTCTACAAGCAAATCCATTTCTGTTAGTGTTTATTTTGATTAGTAATTAGAAGTACGCCAGCAGCAATTGCAGTAGCCAAATTAACGAATAGAAAATTATATTTTTAATATAATAAATTAATTGTTTAACTACATTTTCTGGCCTTTATATACTCAAAGAATAATGCTGTGAAAATGAACATTATCTGATGGAGGTAAATAGTATATTTCGTACTAAGAACTGTAAGTTATACTTATCAGGTCGGGAATGTATATTGGGAATACAAGATCTGATAGGTAACTCACAGTTACCCAATTACTTTTTGAATCATTTGAAAGAAACTGCAAAAAAAAAAAAAAAAAAAAAAAAAAAAAACCATAATAAATCAAAATTGCTTTTCAATATTTTATTGAACATTAAGATGTGAACAAATGAAAGGCTACAATAAAAATTATATAGACAAAGCCTTCTTATATACTCTTTGTTAATGAGTTTTACAATAGATTCTTTAGTTGAAGTAGCACATGTTACGTCATTTCCTAATTGTACTGTAAGTATTAATGACCTCTCAAACTCTTACAGTGCTTGTTGTCATGGCAATTAATAAATAATTTGTAAATTTATCTTACATTATCAAATATGTGTTGAGAATGATTAACTTACATATCAAGGATTTCAAAAACTAACCTTTCATAAGAATAGACTGTTCCAGAAAGGCATGTGAATGGAACATATGAATTCTTTTTACGTATACTAAGTTCTGTTAGAATATCCAGAAGAGACAAAATTAAAAACATGATTATAATTTATAATAGAAGAAATTAATGTAGTGGATTCAATTTAATAATTTATTGAACAAAAACAAGTAATACTCTAAAGAAAGATTGAACAGGAAGAAACGAGAAAGCACATGTCTGAAACGTTGATGGCCTGCGTGTGGGCATTCCAACACCGAACATATATGTTTTACTTCGAGTGCAATTATCTTGACTAAAACAGCTACATGCGTGTGTGGCTATTTGTGAATACAGAGCAAGCTGAAAATGTTATGTGCCCCATTCACACGACTTTCTCTACCTGTTGTATAAATAAATATCATTCTACCATTTACTTGATACTAATCAACATAAACATTATCTTGCTTCCTTTTAAGTAAAAGGTAATACAGTAGGATAAAGTGATAGTCAAATGTTTTAAAAACTGGTTTTCTCTGCTCGACTAGGAGTAAAACAAAAGAGATATGAAACGAATGCGAATTTCCCGTTTCGGAAAAGTGTAAGTATTTAAAAATTGAAATGTATAACAACGAATATGTCTACGAAACATGCGGATACAAAAGTCGTGTGTTTTAATGAACATCTTTTGTTTATTTCTTACGCTTTACCAGTTATACAAAAGTCATCAAGAATAAAGAGATCTTCAGAGAATATTCCCAGAAAATTCAACATATACATTTCGTTTGTAAGGAGAAATTCTTTAATATACGGTGTTTTAATTAAAATCCTTAGAGCCATTTTTGAAAAAGTCGTAAACTTCCATGCAAAGAGTAGTGCGAGGTGGGGGATTTTCTTGGAAAGAAGCTTACCACGGACCTCTTTACTTCTGTAGCAGGTACATAGTAGACAGAGAAGGTACTGTATTCCAACTACAATTTTCATAAGAAATATAGTTTTCAAACCCCCTCAATAAATAAAAAGCAATTTTACAAACATGTCCGTCTTTGAGCATAGCCTAAAAACGAAGAGACCGTTAATAGTAACCTTTTAGTATCTTTCAAAGATGCGACACAAACATTTTGAGGAAAAAATCCCAACGCCTAACTCCCAAAAACATGGAACATTTTTCGAAAATGTTGATATTTTCAAAAATTGCTTAAACGATTTTTATTAAAGTGCGACATGTTTTCATGACAAACGATATATAAGTGTTGAATTTTCTGGATTACTTCTGTATAGCTGGTAAACCGCAAGAGATAGAGACAAAAAATGTAGATGCATTTAAACGCTTTCTAGATCTTCTGAGTTATTGGTTTCAATTTTAAGCTACTTAAACAAGGACACAGCTTTCTTTTCGTCTCCCTTTTGTTTACTCCTAGCAAGTAAAGAGAACCGAATTTCAATTGTTTCACATAGCGATGGCTTTAAAGGGGTTGACTATCACTTTAGCCCAGTATAGCCTTAGCTAATTCTCTTCTACTTACAGGGAAGCATGTAAATACCAAGAGGTTTTCATTTTAATACAAGGGACCGCAAAAATTATATTTCTGCTGAAATCTCGGTATCATATTACTTTCTCTACACCTATTCTGTACATAGTGTATAGAAAAGGAATTGTAATGTTCCCAAAAGTTCGATACCGAGATTTCACCGGAAATATATGTTTTGAGACCCCCGTTAAAAACCAAACTTGGTGTTTAGTTTCGGCATCTTCCAAGGATGCGACACGAAGATTTACAAGGAAATTTTCCCACCCCTAAATACCCTTTACATGAAACTTTTTTCGAAAATGTTGATTTTCTCAAAAATGGCTCTAACGGTTTTGCTTAAAATATGGTATATTAAAGATATTTACCTGAAAAATGAAACATATAACTTGAATTTTCTAGGAATAGCCTCTGAAGACTACTTTATTCTGGATGAACTTTACGGAATTTTGCAAAACTGCTAAACCGTAAGGAAATAGAAAAACACTTACCACACAAAAAATGAATGGAGCACAACAATTTTTTGGTGATAATATTTCGAAACAAAAGGTTAAGTAAACACACATGAGTTTAAAATCAAAATAAAATTGTGATAGAAAGCACAAGCGCCGCTGGTCGGTTTGTTAACAGGAACACTTGCTGGGCTCAGACATCTTTACCAGTCACATGACTTTCTCAACATCTCTGCAACAAATTATTGTTAAAAAGCTCATGCTTCTATTTACTTCATGCTACTCGAGAAAAAATTAAGTCAGAAATAGTGTTATTACTTGCTTTCTTGTAAGTAGAAGCGAAATAAGGGAACACCATAGGTTAAAGTGATAGTCAAAAGCTGGTTGCTATGTGACTGAAGCGCCTTTGCTTGTATGGACAGGAGTTGACAAATTCCTGTATGAGAAAAATATAAGTTTTTCAAAGCTGAAACCAAAAACAAAGAATATCTCAAAAATGATCAACACCACCAAAAAATGTATTTTATATAAATTCTGTGTTTTAACGTGCCCTACATTTTTTGTGAGGTAAGTTTTTGTCCATCTCTTACAGTTTAGCAGTTGTGGAAAATTCCTTAAAATTCATCCAGAATAAAGTAGTCTTCAGAGGCTATTCAATAAACATTTTATTTTACAGGTAAATATCTTAAATATACGATATTAAAATCAAAATCGTTAGAGCCATTTTTTATAAAATCAAAATTTTCGAAAAAAGTTCCATATAAAGGATAGTTTGTGGTGGGGGATTTTCTTAAAAATCTTCGTGTCGTATCCTTGGAAAATACCAAACTTAAATACCAAGTTTGGTATTTAGCGGTCTTTTCGTTTTTGAGTTATGCTGTCCAGAGACACACACACACACACACACACACACACACACACACAAAGAGACACACATATAGACAGACTTTCACACGGACATTTTTCTTAGAATGATTTTATTATTAAGGAGAAAGTAACAAGGACACGGGCACAGAGAGTGTCTGTCTAAAACACCCTGGCTCTTATTGGCTCTATTATCGGCCTCCGTACCGCAGTGCTAGCCTGTAGTACGTGTAGAGAAGTAACAAGGACACAAACAGAGCGAGTGTCTGTCTAGAACACCCTGACTCTTATTGGCTCTATTATCGCCCTCCGTACCGCGGTGCTAGCCTGTAGTACGTGTAGAGAAGTAACAAGTACACGGGAACAGTGAGTGTCTGTCTAGAACACCCTGGCTCTTATTGGCTCTATTACCGCCCTCCGTGCCGCAGTGCTAGCCTGTAGTACGTGTAGAGAAGTAACAAGTACACGGGCACAGTGAGTGTCTGTCTAGAACACCCTGACTCTTATTGGCTCTATTATCGCCCTCCGTACCGCAGTGCTAGCCTGTAGTACGTGTAGAGGAGTAACAAGGACACAAACAGAGTGAGTGTCTGTCTAGAACACCCTGACTCTTATTGGCTCTATTATCGCCCTCCGTACCGCGGTGCTAGCCTGTAGTACGTGTAGAGGAGTAACAAGGACACAAGCAGAGTGAGTGTCTGTCTAGAACAAACTGACTCTTATTGGCTCTATTATCGCCCTCCGTACCGCGGTGCTAGCCTGTAGTACGTGTAGAGAAGTAACAAGGACACAAACACAGTGAGTGTCTGTCTAGAACACCCTGACTCTTATTGGCTCTATTATCGCCCTCCGTACCGCAGTGCTAGCCTGTAGTACGTGTAGAGGAGTAACAAGGACACAAACAGAGTGAGTGTCTGTCTAGAACACCCTGGCTCTTATTGGCTCTATTATCGCCCTCCGTACCGCAGTGCTAGCCTGTAGTACGTGTAGAGGAGTAACAAGGACACGGGCACAGTGAGTGTCTGTCTAGAACACCCTGACTCTTATTGGCTCTATTATCGCCCTCCGTACCGCAGTGCTAGCCTGTAGTACGTGTAGAGAAGTAACAAGTACACGGGCACAGTGAGTGTCTGTCTAGAACACCCTGACTCTTATTGGCTCTATTATCGCCCTCCGTACTGCAGTGCTAGCCTGTAGTACGTGTAGAGAAGTAACAAAGACACAAACAGAGCGAGTGTCTGTCTAGAACACCCTGGCTCTTATTGGCTCTATTATCGCCCTCCGTACCGCAGTGCTAGCCTGTAGTACGTGTAGAGAAGTAACAAGGACACGGGCACAGTGAGTGTCTGTCTAGAACACCCTGGCTCTTATTGGCTCTATTATCGGCCTCCGTACCGCAGTGCTAGCCTGTAGGACGTGTAGAGGAGTAACAAGTACAGGGGCACAGTGAGTGTCTGTCTAGAACACCCTGACTCTTATTGGCTCTATTATCGCCCTCCGTACCGCAGTGCTAGCCTGTAGTACGTGTAGAGGAGTAACAAGGACACAAACAGCGTGTCTGTCTAGAACACCCTGGCTCTTATTGGCTCTATTATCGGCCTCCGTACCGCAGTGCTAGCCTGTAGTACGTGTAGAGGAGTAACAAGGACACAAACAGAGTGAGTGTCTGTCTAGAACACCCTGACTCTTATTGGCTCTATTATCGCCCTCCGTACCGCAGTGCTAGCCTGTAGTACGTGTAGAGAAGTAACAAGGACACAGACAGAGTGAGTGTCTGTCTAGAACACCCTGGCTCTTATTGGCTCTATTATCGGGCTCCGTACCGCAGTGCTAGCCTGTAGTACGTGTAGAGAAGTAACAAGTACACGGGCACAGTGCGTGTCTGTCTAGAACACCCTGGCCCTTATTGGCTCTATTATCGCCCTCCGTACCGCAGTGCTAGCCTGTAGTACGTGTAGAGAAGTAACAAGGACACAAACAGAGCGAGTGTCTGTCTAGAACACCCTGGCTCTTATTGGCTCTATTATCGCCCTCCGTACCGCAGTGCTAACCTATAGTACGTGTAGAGAAGTAACAAGGACACGGGCACAGTGAGTGTCTGTCTAGAACACCCTGGCTCTTATTGGCTCTATTATCGCCCTCCGTACCGCAGTGTTAGCCTGTGGTACGTGTAGAGAAGTAACAGGTACAGGGGCACTGTGAGTGTCTGTCTAGAACACCCTGGCTCTTATTGGCTCTATTATCGCCCTCCGTACCGCAGTGCTAACCTATAGTACGTGTAGAGAAGTAACAAGGACACGGGCACAGTGAGTGTCTGTCTAGAACACCCTGGCTCTTATTGGCTCTATTATCGCCCTCCGTACCGCAGTGTTAGCCTGTGGTACGTGTAGAGAAGTAACAGGTACAGGGGCACTGTGAGTGTCTGTCTAGAACACCCTGACTCTTATTGGCTCTATTATCGCCCTCCGTACCGCAGTGCTAGCCTGTAGTACGTATAGAGAAGTAACAAGGACACGGGCACAGTGAGTGTCTGTCTAGAACACCCTGACTCTTATTGGCTCTATTATCGCCCTCCGTACCGCAGTGCTAGCCTGTAGTACGTGTAGAGAAGTAACAAGGACACGGGCACAGTGAGTGTCTGTCTAAAACACCCTGGCTCTTATTGGCTCTATTATCGGCCTCCGTACCGCAGAGCTAGCCTGTAGTACATGTAGAGAAGTAACAAGGACACGGGCACAGTGAGTGTCTGTCTAGAACACCCTGACTCTTATTGGCTCTATTATCGCCCTCCGTACCGCAGTGCTAGCCTGTAGTACATGTAGAGAAGTAACAAGGACACGGGCACAGTGAGTGTCTGTCTAGAACACCCTGACTCTTATTGGCTCTATTATCGCCCTCCGTACCGCGGTGCTAGCCTGTAGTACGTGTAGAGAAGTAACAAGTACACGGGAACAGTGAGTGTCTGTCTAGAACACCCTGGCTCTTATTGGCTCTATTACCGCCCTCCGTGCCGCAGTGCTAGCCTGTAGTACGTGTAGAGAAGTAACAAGTACACGGGCACAGTGAGTGTCTGTCTAGAACACCCTGAATCTTATTGGCTCTATTATCGCCCTCCGTACCGCGGTGCTAGCCTGTAGTACGTGTAGAGGAGTAACAAGGACACAAAGAGAGTGAGTGTCTGTCTAGAACACCCTGACTCTTATTGGCTCTATTATCGCCCTCCGTACCGCGGTGCTAGCCTGTAGTACGTGTACAGAAGTAACAAGTACACGGGCACAGTGAGTGTCTGTCTAGAACACCCTGACTCTTATTGGCTCTATTATCGCCCTCCGTACCGCAGTGCTAGCCTGTAGTACGTGTAGAAAAGTAACAAGGACACAAACAGAGTGAGTGTCTGTCTAGAACACCCTGACTCTTATTGGCTCTATTATCGCCCTCCGTACCGCAGTGCTAGCCTGTAGTACGTGTAGAGAAGTAACAAAGACACAAACAGAGCGAGTGTCTGTCTAGAACACCCTGGCTCTTATTGGCTCTATTATCGCCCTCCGTACCGCAGTGCTAGCCTGTAGTACGTGTAGAGAAGTAACAAGGACACGGGCACAGTGAGTGTCTGTCTAGAACACCCTGGCTCTTATTGGCTCTATTATCGGCCTCCGTACCGCAGTGCTAGCCTGTAGTACGTGTAGAGGAGTAACAAGTACAGGGGCACAGTGAGTGTCTGTCTAGAACACCCTGACTCTTATTGGCTCTATTATTGCCCTCCGTACCGCAGTGCTAGCCTGTAGTACGTGTAGAGAAGTAACAAGTACAGGGGCACTGTGAGTGTCTGTCTAGAACACCCTGACTCTTATTGGCTCTATTATCGCCCTCCGTACCGCAGTGCTAGCCTGTAGTACGTGTAGAGGAGTAACAAGTACAGGGGCACAGTGAGTGTCTGTCTAGAACACCCTGACTCTTATTGGCTCTATTATCGCCCTCCTTACCGCAGTGCTAGCCTGTAATACATGTAGAGAAGTAACAAGGACACGGGCACAGTGAGTGTCTGTCTAGAACACCCTGACTCTTATTGTCTCTATTATCGCCCTCCGTACCGCAGTGCTAGCCTGTAGTACGTGTAGAGGAGTAACAAGGACACAAACAGCGTGTCTGTCTAGAACACCCTGGCTCTTATTGGCTCTATTATCGCCCTGCGTACCGCAGTGCTAGCCTGTAGTACGTGTAGAGGAGTAACAAGGACACAAACAGAGTGAGTGTCTGTCTAGAATACCCTGACTCTTATTGGCTCTATTATCGCCCTCCGTACCGCAGTGCTAGCCTGTAGTACGTGTAGAGAAGTAACAAGTACACGGGCACAGTGAGTGTCTGTCTAGAACACCCTGGCTCTTACTGGCTCTATTATCGGCCTCCGTACCGCAGTGCTAGCCTGTAGTACGTGTAGAGGAGTAACAAGGACACAAACAGAGTGAGTGTCTGTCTAGAACACCCTGACTCTTATTGGCTCTATTATCGCCCTCCGTACCGCAGTGCTAGCCTGTAGTACGTGTAGAGAAGTAACAAGGACACAGACAGAGTGAGTGTCTGTCTAGAACACCCTGGCTCTTATTGGCTCTATTATCGGCCTCCGTAACGCAGTGCTAGCCTGTAGTACGTGTAGAGAAGTAACAAGTACACGGGCACAGTGCGTGTCTGTCTAGAACACCCTGGCCCTTATTGGCTCTATTATCGCCCTCCGTACCGCAGTGCTAGCCTGTAGTACGTGTAGAGAAGTAACAAGGACACAAACAGAGCGAGTGTCTGTCTAGAACACCCTGGCTCTTATTGGCTCTATTATCGCCCTCCGTACCGCAGTGCTAACCTATAGTACGTGTAGAGAAGTAACAAAGACACGGGCACAGTGAGTGTCTGTCTAGAACACCCTGGCTCTTATTGGCTCTATTATCGCCCTCCGTACCGCAGTGTTAGCCTGTAGTACGTGTAGAGAAGTAACAAGTACAGGGGCACTGTGAGTGTCTGTCTAGAACACCCTGACTCTTATTGGCTCTATTATCGCCCTCCGTACCGCAGTGCTAGCCTGTAGTACGTGTAGAGAATTAACAAGGACACGGGAAGAGTGAGTGTCTGTCTAGAACACCCTGACTCTTATTGGCTCTATTATCGCCCTCCGTACCGCAGTGCTAGCCTGTAGTACGTGTAGAGAAGTAACAAGGACACGGGCACAGTGAGTGTCTGTCTAGAACACCCTGACTCTTATTGGCTCTATTATCGCCCTCCGTACCGCAGTGCTAGCCTGTAGTACGTGTAGAGGAGTAACAAGGACACAAACAGAGTGAGTGTCTGTCTAGAACACCCTGGTTCTTATTGGCTCTATTATCGCCCTCCGTACCGCATTGCTAGCCTGTAGTACGTGTAGAGAAGTAACAAGGACACGGGCACAGTGAGTGTCTGTCTAAAACACCCTGGCTCTTATTGGCTCTATTATCGGCCTCCGTACCGCAGTGCTAGCCTGTAGTACATGTAGAGAAGTAACAAGGACACGGGCACAGTGAGTGTCTGTCTAGAACACCCTGACTCTTATTGGCTCTATTATCGCCCTCCGTACCGCGGTGCTAGCCTGTAGTACGTGTAGAGAAGTAACAAGTACACGGGAAGTGAGTGTCTGTCTAGAACACCCTGGCTCTTATTGGCTATATTACCGCCCTCCGTACCGCAGTGCTAGCCTGTAGTACGTGTAGAGAAGTAACAAGTACACGGGCACAGTGAGTGTCTGTCTAGAACACCCTGGCTCTTATTGGCTCTATTATCGCCCTCCGTACCGCAGTGCTAGCCTGTAGTACGTGTAGAGGAGTAACAAGGACACAAACAGAGTGAGTGTCTGTCTAGAACACCCTGACTCTTATTGGCTCTATTATCGCCCTCCGTACCGCAGTGCTAGCCTGTAGTACGTGTAGAGAAGTAACAAGTACACGGGCACAGTGAGTGTCTGTCTAGAACACCCTGGCTCTTATTGGCTCTATTATCGCCCTCCGTACCGCAGTGCTAGCCTGTAGTACGTGTAGAGGAGTAACAAGGACACAAACAGAGTGGGTGTCTGTCTAGAACACCCTGACTCTTATTGGCTCTATTATCGCCCTCCGTACCGCGGTGCGAGCCTGTAGTACGTGTAGAGGAGTAACAAGGACACAAACAGAGTGAGTGTCTGTCTAGAACACCCTGACTCTTATTGGCTCTATTATCGCCCTCCGTACCGCGGTGCTAGCCTGTAGTACGTGTAGAGAAGTAACAAGTACACGGGCACAGTGAGTGTCTGTCTAGAACACCCTGACTCTTATTGGCTCTATTATCGCCCTCCGTACCGCAGTGCTAGCCTGTAGTACGTGTAGAGGAGTAACAAGGACACAAACAGAGTGAGTGTCTGTCGTGAACACCCTGACTCTTATTGGCTCTATTATCGCCCTCCGTACCGCAGTGCTAGCCTGTAGTACGTGTAGAGGAGTAACAAGGACACAAACAGAGTGAGTGTCTGTCTAGAACACCCTGAGTCTTATTGGCTCTATTATCGCCCTCCGTACCGCAGTGCTAGCCTGTAGTACGTGTAGAGGAGTAAAAAGGACACGGGCACTGTGAGTGTCTGTCTAGAACACCCTGACTCTTATTGTCTCTATTATCGCCCTCCGTACCGCAGTGCTAGCCTGTAGTACGTGTAGAGGAGTAACAAGGACACAAACAGCGTGTCTGTCTAGAACACCCTGGCTCTTATTGGCTCTATTATCGCCCTGCGTACCGCAGTGCTAGCCTGTAGTACGTGTAGAGGAGTAACAAGGACACAAACAGAGTGAGTGTCTGTCTAGAATACCCTGACTCTTATTGGCTCTATTATCGCCCTCCGTACCGCAGTGCTAGCCTGTAGTACGTGTGGAGAAGTAACAAGTACACGGGCACAGTGAGTGTCTGTCTAGAACACCCTGGCTCTTACTGGCTCTATTATCGTCTCCGTACCGCAGTGCTAGCCTGTAGTACGTGTAGAGGAGTAACAAGGACACAAACAGAGTGAGTGTCTGTCTAGAACACCCTGACTCTTATTGGCTCTATTATCGCCCTCCGTACCGCAGTGCTAGCCTGTAGTACGTGTAGAGAAGTAACAAGGACACAGACAGAGTGAGTGTCTGTCTAGAACACCCTGGCCCTTATTGGCTCTATTATCGCCCTCCGTACCGCAGTGCTAGCCTGTAGTACGTGTAGAGAAGTAACAAGGACACAAACAGAGCGAGTGTCTGTCTAGAACACCCTGGCTCTTATTGGCTCTATTATCGCCCTCCGTACCGCAGTGCTAACCTATAGTACGTGTAGAGAAGTAACAAGGACACGGGCACAGTGAGTGTCTGTCTAGAACACCCTGGCTCTTATTGGCTCTATTATCGCCCTCCGTACCGCAGTGTTAGCCTGTAGTACGTGTAGAGAAGTAACAAGTACAGGGGCACTGTGAGTGTCTGTCTAGAACACCCTGACTCTTATTGGCTCTATTATCGCCCTCCGTACCGCAGTGCTAGCCTGTAGTACGTGTAGAGAATTAACAAGGACACGGGCACAGTGAGTGTCTGTCTAGAACACCCTGACTCTTATTGGCTCTATTATCGCCCTCCGTACCGCAGTGCTAGCCTGTAGTACGTGTAGAGAAGTAACAAGGACACGGGCACAGTGAGTGTCTGTCTAGAACACCCTGACTCTTATTGGCTCTATTATCGCCCTCCGTACCGCAGTGCTAGCCTGTAGTACTTGTAGAGGAGTAACAAGGACACAAACAGAGTGAGTGTCTGTCTAGAACACCCTGGTTCTTATTGGCTCTATTATCGCCCTCCGTACCGCATTGCTAGCCTGTAGTACGTGTAGAGAAGTAACAAGGACACGGGCACAGTGAGTGTCTGTCTAAAACACCCTGGCTCTTATTGGCTCTATTATCGGCCTCCGTACCGCAGTGCTAGCCTGTAGTACATGTAGAGAAGTAACAAGGACACGGGCACAGTGAGTGTCTGTCTAGAACACCCTGACTCTTATTGGCTCTATTATCGCCCTCCGTACCGCGGTGCTAGCCTGTAGTACGTGTAGAGAAGTAACAAGTACACGGGAAGTGAGTGTCTGTCTAGAACACCCTGGCTCTTATTGGCTCTATTACCGCCCTCCGTACCGCAGTGCTAGCCTGTAGTACGTGTAGAGAAGTAACAAGTACACGGGCACAGTGAGTGTCTGTCTAGAACACCCTGGCTCTTATTGGCTCTATTATCGCCCTCCGTACCGCAGTGCTAGCCTGTAGTACGTGTAGAGGAGTAACAAGGACACAAACAGAGTGAGTGTCTGTCTAGAACACCCTGACTCTTATTGGCTCTATTATCGCCCTCCGTACCGCGGTGCTAGCCTGTAGTACGTGTAGAGAAGTAACAAGTACACGGGAACAGTGAGTGTCTGTCTAGAACACCCTGGCTCTTATTGGCTCTATTACCGCCCTCCGTACCGCAGTGCTAGCCTGTAGTACGTGTAGAGAAGTAACAAGTACACGGGCACAGTGAGTGTCTGTCTAGAACACCCTGGCTCTTATTGGCTCTATTATCGCCCTCCGTACCGCAGTGCTAGCCTGTAGTACGTGTAGAGGAGTAACAAGGACACAAACAGAGTGGGTGTCTGTCTAGAACACCCTGACTCTTATTGGCTCTATTATCGCCCTCCGTACCGCGGTGCTAGCCTGTAGTACGTGTAGAGGAGTAACAAGGACACAAACAGAGTGAGTGTCTGTCTAGAACACCCTGACTCTTATTGGCTCTATTATCGCCCTCCGTACCGCGGTGCTAGCCTGTAGTACGTTTAGAGAAGTAACAAGTACACGGGCACAGTGAGTGTCTGTCTAGAACACCCTGACTCTTATTGGCTCTATTATCGCCCTCCGTACCGCAGTGCTAGCCTGTAGTACGTGTAGAGGAGTAACAAGGACACAAACAGAGTGAGTGTCTGTCGTGAACACCCTGACTCTTATTGGCTCTATTATCGCCCTCCGTACCGCAGTGCTAGCCTGTAGTACGTGTAGAGGAGTAACAAGGACACAAACAGAGTGAGTGTCTGTCTAGAACACCCTGAGTCTTATTGGCTCTATTATCGCCCTCCGTACCGCAGTGATAGCCTGTAGTACGTGTAGAGGAGTAAAAAGGACACGGGCACAGTGAGTGTCTGTCTAGAACACCCTGACTCTTATTGGCTCTATTATCGCCCTCCGTACCGCAGTGCTAGTTTGTAATACATGTAGAGAAGTAACAAGGACACGGGCACAGTGAGTGTCTGTCTAGAACACCCTGACTCTTATCGACTCTATTATCGCCCTCCGTACCGCAGTGCTAGCCTGTAGTACGTGTAGAGGAGTAACAAGGACACAAACAGCGTGTCTGTCTAGAACACCCTGGCTCTTATTGGCTCTATTATCGCCCTGCGTACCGCAGTGCTAGCCTGTAGTACGTGTAGAGGAGTAACAAGGACACAAACAGAGTGAGTGTCTGTCTAGAATACCCTGACTCTTATTGGCTCTATTATCGCCCTCCGTACCGCAGTGCTAGCCTGTAGTACGTGTAGAGAAGTAACAAGTACACGGGCACAGTGAGTGTCTGTCTAGAACACCCTGGCTCTTATTGGCTCTATTATCGCCCTCCGTACCGCAGTGCTAGCCTGTAGTACGTGTAGAGGAGTAACAAGGACACAAACAGAGTGAGTGTCTGTCTAGAACACCCTGACTCTTATTGGCTCTATTATCGCCCTCCGTACCGCAGTGCTAGCCTGTAGTACGTGTAGAGAAGTAACAAGGACACAGACAGAGTGAGTGTCTGTCTAGAACACCCTGGCTCTTATTGGCTCTATTATCGGCCTCCGTAACGCAGTGCTAGCCTGTAGTACGTGTGGAGAAGTAACAAGTACACGGGCACAGTGCGTGTCTGTCTAGAACACCCTGGCCCTTATTGGCTCTATTATCGCCCTCCGTACCGCAGTGCTAGCCAGTAGTACGTGTAGAGAAGTAACAAGGACACAAACAGAGCGAGTGTCTGTCTAGAACACCCTGGCTCTTATTGGCTCTATTATCGCCCTCCGTACCGCGGTGCTAGCCTGTAGTACGTGTAGAGGAGTAACAAGGACACAAAGAGAGTGAGTGTCTGTCTAGAACACCCTGACTCTTATTGGCTCTATTATCGCCCTCCGTACCGCGGTGCTAGCCTGTAGTACGTGTACAGAAGTAACAAGTACACGGGCACAGTGAGTGTCTGTCTAGAACACCCTGACTCTTATTGGCTCTATTATCGCCCTCCGTACCGCAGTGCTAGCCTGTAGTACGTGTAGAAAAGTAACAAGGACACAAACAGAGTGAGTGTCTGTCTAGAACACCCTGACTCTTATTGGCTCTATTATCGCCCTCCGTACCGCAGTGCTAGCCTGTAGTACGTGTAGAGGAGTAACAAGGACACAAACAGAGTGAGTGTCTGTCTAGAACACCCTGACTCTTATTGGCTCTATTATCGCCCTCCGTACCGCAGTGCTAGCCTGTAGTACGTGTAGAGGATTAACAAGGACACGGGCACAGTGAGTGTCTGTCTAGAACACCCTGACTCTTATTGGCTCTATTATCGCCCTCCGTACTGCAGTGCTAGCCTGTAGTACGTGTAGAGAAGTAACAAAGACACAAACAGAGCGAGTGTCTGTCTAGAACACCCTGGCTCTTATTGGCTCTATTATCGCCCTCCGTACCGCAGTGCTAGCCTGTAGTACGTGTAGAGAAGTAACAAGGACACGGGCACAGTGAGTGTCTGTCTAGAACACCCTGGCTCTTATTGGCTCTATTATCGGCCTCCGTACCGCAGTGCTAGCCTGTAGTACGTGTAGAGGAGTAACAAGTACAGGGGCACAGTGAGTGTCTGTCTAGAACACCCTGACTCTTATTGGCTCTATTATTGCCCTCCGTACCGCAGTGCTAGCCTGTAGTACGTGTAGAGAAGTAACAAGTACAGGGGCACTGTGAGTGTCTGTCTAGAACACCCTGACTCTTATTGGCTCTATTATCGCCCTCCGTACCGCAGTGCTAGCCTGTAGTACGTGTAGAGGAGTAACAAGTACAGGGGCACAGTGAGTGTCTGTCTAGAACACCCTGACTCTTATTGGCTCTATTATCGCCCTCCTTACCGCAGTGCTAGCCTGTAATACATGTAGAGAAGTAACAAGGACACGGGCACAGTGAGTGTCTGTCTAGAACACCCTGACTCTTATTGTCTCTATTATCGCCCTCCGTACCGCAGTGCTAGCCTGTAGTACGTGTAGAGGAGTAACAAGGACACAAACAGCGTGTCTGTCTAGAACACCCTGGCTCTTATTGGCTCTATTATCGCCCTGCGTACCGCAGTGCTAGCCTGTAGTACGTGTAGAGGAGTAACAAGGACACAAACAGAGTGAGTGTCTGTCTAGAATACCCTGACTCTTATTGGCTCTATTATCGCCCTCCGTACCGCAGTGCTAGCCTGTAGTACGTGTAGAGAAGTAACAAGTACACGGGCACAGTGAGTGTCTGTCTAGAACACCCTGGCTCTTACTGGCTCTATTATCGGCCTCCGTACCGCAGTGCTAGCCTGTAGTACGTGTAGAGGAGTAACAAGGACACAAACAGAGTGAGTGTCTGTCTAGAACACCCTGACTCTTATTGGCTCTATTATCGCCCTCCGTACCGCAGTGCTAGCCTGTAGTACGTGTAGAGAAGTAACAAGGACACAGACAGAGTGAGTGTCTGTCTAGAACACCCTGGCTCTTATTGGCTCTATTATCGGCCTCCGTAACGCAGTGCTAGCCTGTAGTACGTGTAGAGAAGTAACAAGTACACGGGCACAGTGCGTGTCTGTCTAGAACACCCTGGCCCTTATTGGCTCTATTATCGCCCTCCGTACCGCAGTGCTAGCCTGTAGTACGTGTAGAGAAGTAACAAGGACACAAACAGAGCGAGTGTCTGTCTAGAACACCCTGGCTCTTATTGGCTCTATTATCGCCCTCCGTACCGCAGTGCTAACCTATAGTACGTGTAGAGAAGTAACAAAGACACGGGCACAGTGAGTGTCTGTCTAGAACACCCTGGCTCTTATTGGCTCTATTATCGCCCTCCGTACCGCAGTGTTAGCCTGTAGTACGTGTAGAGAAGTAACAAGTACAGGGGCACTGTGAGTGTCTGTCTAGAACACCCTGACTCTTATTGGCTCTATTATCGCCCTCCGTACCGCAGTGCTAGCCTGTAGTACGTGTAGAGAATTAACAAGGACACGGGAAGAGTGAGTGTCTGTCTAGAACACCCTGACTCTTATTGGCTCTATTATCGCCCTCCGTACCGCAGTGCTAGCCTGTAGTACGTGTAGAGAAGTAACAAGGACACGGGCACAGTGAGTGTCTGTCTAGAACACCCTGACTCTTATTGGCTCTATTATCGCCCTCCGTACCGCAGTGCTAGCCTGTAGTACGTGTAGAGGAGTAACAAGGACACAAACAGAGTGAGTGTCTGTCTAGAACACCCTGGTTCTTATTGGCTCTATTATCGCCCTCCGTACCGCATTGCTAGCCTGTAGTACGTGTAGAGAAGTAACAAGGACACGGGCACAGTGAGTGTCTGTCTAAAACACCCTGGCTCTTATTGGCTCTATTATCGGCCTCCGTACCGCAGTGCTAGCCTGTAGTACATGTAGAGAAGTAACAAGGACACGGGCACAGTGAGTGTCTGTCTAGAACACCCTGACTCTTATTGGCTCTATTATCGCCCTCCGTACCGCGGTGCTAGCCTGTAGTACGTGTAGAGAAGTAACAAGTACACGGGAAGTGAGTGTCTGTCTAGAACACCCTGGCTCTTATTGGCTATATTACCGCCCTCCGTACCGCAGTGCTAGCCTGTAGTACGTGTAGAGAAGTAACAAGTACACGGGCACAGTGAGTGTCTGTCTAGAACACCCTGGCTCTTATTGGCTCTATTATCGCCCTCCGTACCGCAGTGCTAGCCTGTAGTACGTGTAGAGGAGTAACAAGGACACAAACAGAGTGAGTGTCTGTCTAGAACACCCTGACTCTTATTGGCTCTATTATCGCCCTCCGTACCGCGGTGCTAGCCTGTAGTACGTGTAGAGAAGTAACAAGTACACGGGAACAGTGAGTGTCTGTCTAGAACACCCTGGCTCTTATTGGCTCTATTACCGCCCTCCGTACCGCAGTGCTAGCCTGTAGTACGTGTAGAGAAGTAACAAGTACACGGGCACAGTGAGTGTCTGTCTAGAACACCCTGGCTCTTATTGGCTCTATTATCGCCCTCCGTACCGCAGTGCTAGCCTGTAGTACGTGTAGAGGAGTAACAAGGACACAAACAGAGTGGGTGTCTGTCTAGAACACCCTGACTCTTATTGGCTCTATTATCGCCCTCCGTACCGCGGTGCGAGCCTGTAGTACGTGTAGAGGAGTAACAAGGACACAAACAGAGTGAGTGTCTGTCTAGAACACCCTGACTCTTATTGGCTCTATTATCGCCCTCCGTACCGCGGTGCTAGCCTGTAGTACGTGTAGAGAAGTAACAAGTACACGGGCACAGTGAGTGTCTGTCTAGAACACCCTGACTCTTATTGGCTCTATTATCGCCCTCCGTACCGCAGTGCTAGCCTGTAGTACGTGTAGAGGAGTAACAAGGACACAAACAGAGTGAGTGTCTGTCGTGAACACCCTGACTCTTATTGGCTCTATTATCGCCCTCCGTACCGCAGTGCTAGCCTGTAGTACGTGTAGAGGAGTAACAAGGACACAAACAGAGTGAGTGTCTGTCTAGAACACCCTGAGTCTTATTGGCTCTATTATCGCCCTCCGTACCGCAGTGCTAGCCTGTAGTACGTGTAGAGGAGTAAAAAGGACACGGGCACAGTGAGTGTCTGTCTAGAACACCCTGACTCTTATTGGCTCTATTATCGCCCTCCGTACCGCAGTGCTAGCCTGTAATACATGTAGAGAAGTAACAAGGACACGGGCACAGTGAGTGTCTGTCTAGAACACCCTGACTCTTATTGTCTCTATTATCGCCCTCCGTACCGCAGTGCTAGCCTGTAGTACGTGTAGAGGAGCAACAAGGACACAAACAGCGTGTCTGTCTAGAACACCCTGGCTCTTATTGGCTCTATTATCGCCCTGCGTACCGCAGTGCTAGCCTGTAGTACGTGTAGAGGAGTAACAAGGACACAAACAGAGTGAGTGTCTGTCTAGAATACCCTGACTCTTATTGGCTCTATTATCGCCCTCCGTACCGCAGTGCTAGCCTGTAGTACGTGTGGAGAAGTAACAAGTACACGGGCACAGTGAGTGTCTGTCTAGAACACCCTGGCTCTTACTGGCTCTATTATCGTCTCCGTACCGCAGTGCTAGCCTGTAGTACGTGTAGAGGAGTAACAAGGACACAAACAGAGTGAGTGTCTGTCTAGAACACCCTGGCCCTTATTGGCTCTATTATCGCCCTCCGTACCGCAGTGCTAGCCTGTAGTACGTGTAGAGAAGTAACAAGGACACAAACAGAGCGAGTGTCTGTCTAGAACACCCTGGCTCTTATTGGCTCTGTTATCGCCCTCCGTACCGCAGTGCTAACCTATAGTACGTGTAGAGAAGTAACAAGGACACGGGCACAGTGAGTGTCTGTCTAGAACACCCTGGCTCTTATTGGCTCTATTATCGCCCTCCGTACCGCAGTGTTAGCCTGTAGTACGTGTAGAGAAGTAACAAGTACAGGGGCACTGTGAGTGTCTGTCTAGAACACCCTGACTCTTATTGGCTCTATTATCGCCCTCCGTACCGCAGTGCTAGCCTGTAGTACGTGTAGAGAATTAACAAGGACACGGGCACAGTGAGTGTCTGTCTAGAACACCCTGACTCTTATTGGCTCTATTATCGCCCTCCGTACCGCAGTGCTAGCCTGTAGTACGTGTAGAGAAGTAACAAGGACACGGGCACAGTGAGTGTCTGTCTAGAACACCCTGACTCTTATTGGCTCTATTATCGCCCTCCGTACCGCAGTGCTAGCCTGTAGTACTTGTAGAGGAGTAACAAGGACACAAACAGAGTGAGTGTCTGTCTAGAACACCCTGGTTCTTATTGGCTCTATTATCGCCCTCCGTACCGCATTGCTAGCCTGTAGTACGTGTA
This sequence comes from Hymenopus coronatus, assembly GCA_030762935.1. Lineage (NCBI taxonomy): Eukaryota > Metazoa > Arthropoda > Insecta > Mantodea > Hymenopodidae > Hymenopus > Hymenopus coronatus. The sequence goes on along the minus strand of CM060888.1, from coordinate 3,739,539 downwards.
GAGAAGTAACAAGGACACGGGCACAGTGAGTGTCTGTCTAAAACACCCTGGCTCTTATTGGCTCTATTATCGGCCTCCGTACCGCAGTGCTAGCCTGTAGTACATGTAGAGAAGTAACAAGGACACGGGCACAGTGAGTGTCTGTCTAGAACACCCTGACTCTTATTGGCTCTATTATCGCCCTCCGTACCGCGGTGCTAGCCTGTAGTACGTGTAGAGAAGTAACAAGTACACGGGAAGTGAGTGTCTGTCTAGAACACCCTGGCTCTTATTGGCTCTATTACCGCCCTCCGTACCGCAGTGCTAGCCTGTAGTACGTGTAGAGAAGTAACAAGTACACGGGCACAGTGAGTGTCTGTCTAGAACACCCTGGCTCTTATTGGCTCTATTATCGCCCTCCGTACCGCAGTGCTAGCCTGTAGTACGTGTAGAGGAGTAACAAGGACACAAACAGAGTGAGTGTCTGTCTAGAACACCCTGACTCTTATTGGCTCTATTATCGCCCTCCGTACCGCGGTGCTAGCCTGTAGTACGTGTAGAGAAGTAACAAGTACACGGGAACAGTGAGTGTCTGTCTAGAACACCCTGGCTCTTATTGGCTCTATTACCGCCCTCCGTACCGCAGTGCTAGCCTGTAGTACGTGTAGAGAAGTAACAAGTACACGGGCACAGTGAGTGTCTGTCTAGAACACCCTGGCTCTTATTGGCTCTATTATCGCCCTCCGTACCGCAGTGCTAGCCTGTAGTACGTGTAGAGGAGTAACAAGGACACAAACAGAGTGGGTGTCTGTCTAGAACACCCTGACTCTTATTGGCTCTATTATCGCCCTCCGTACCGCGGTGCTAGCCTGTAGTACGTGTAGAGGAGTAACAAGGACACAAACAGAGTGAGTGTCTGTCTAGAACACCCTGACTCTTATTGGCTCTATTATCGCCCTCCGTACCGCGGTGCTAGCCTGTAGTACGTTTAGAGAAGTAACAAGTACACGGGCACAGTGAGTGTCTGTCTAGAACACCCTGACTCTTATTGGCTCTATTATCGCCCTCCGTACCGCAGTGCTAGCCTGTAGTACGTGTAGAGGAGTAACAAGGACACAAACAGAGTGAGTGTCTGTCGTGAACACCCTGACTCTTATTGGCTCTATTATCGCCCTCCGTACCGCAGTGCTAGCCTGTAGTACGTGTAGAGGAGTAACAAGGACACAAACAGCGTGTCTGTCTAGAACACCCTGGCTCTTATTGGCTCTATTATCGCCCTGCGTACCGCAGTGCTAGCCTGTAGTACGTGTAGAGGAGTAACAAGGACACAAACAGAGTGAGTGTCTGTCTAGAATACCCTGACTCTTATTGGCTCTATTATCGCCCTCCGTACCGCAGTGCTAGCCTGTAGTACGTGTAGAGAAGTAACAAGTACACGGGCACAGTGAGTGTCTGTCTAGAACACCCTGGCTCTTATTGGCTCTATTATCGCCCTCCGTACCGCAGTGCTAGCCTGTAGTACGTGTAGAGGAGTAACAAGGACACAAACAGAGTGAGTGTCTGTCTAGAACACCCTGACTCTTATTGGCTCTATTATCGCCCTCCGTACCGCAGTGCTAGCCTGTAGTACGTGTAGAGAAGTAACAAGGACACAGACAGAGTGAGTGTCTGTCTAGAACACCCTGGCTCTTATTGGCTCTATTATCGGCCTCCGTAACGCAGTGCTAGCCTGTAGTACGTGTGGAGAAGTAACAAGTACACGGGCACAGTGCGTGTCTGTCTAGAACACCCTGGCCCTTATTGGCTCTATTATCGCCCTCCGTACCGCAGTGCTAGCCAGTAGTACGTGTAGAGAAGTAACAAGGACACAAACAGAGCGAGTGTCTGTCTAGAACACCCTGGCTCTTATTGGCTCTATTATCGCCCTCCGTACCGCGGTGCTAGCCTGTAGTACGTGTAGAGGAGTAACAAGGACACAAAGAGAGTGAGTGTCTGTCTAGAACACCCTGACTCTTATTGGCTCTATTATCGCCCTCCGTACCGCGGTGCTAGCCTGTAGTACGTGTACAGAAGTAACAAGTACACGGGCACAGTGAGTGTCTGTCTAGAACACCCTGACTCTTATTGGCTCTATTATCGCCCTCCGTACCGCAGTGCTAGCCTGTAGTACGTGTAGAAAAGTAACAAGGACACAAACAGAGTGAGTGTCTGTCTAGAACACCCTGACTCTTATTGGCTCTATTATCGCCCTCCGTACCGCAGTGCTAGCCTGTAGTACGTGTAGAGGAGTAACAAGGACACAAACAGAGTGAGTGTCTGTCTAGAACACCCTGACTCTTATTGGCTCTATTATCGCCCTCCGTACCGCATTGCTAGCCTGTAGTACGTGTAGAGGAGTAACAAGGACACGGGCACAGTGAGTGTCTGTCTAGAACACCCTGACTCTTATTGGCTCTATTATCGCCCTCCGTACTGCAGTGCTAGCCTGTAGTACGTGTAGAGAAGTAACAAAGACACAAACAGAGCGAGTGTCTGTCTAGAACACCCTGGCTCTTATTGGCTCTATTATCGCCCTCCGTACCGCAGTGCTAGCATGTAGTACGTGTAGAGAAGTAACAAGGACACGGGCACAGTGAGTGTCTGTCTAGAACACCCTGGCTCTTATTGGCTCTATTATCGGCCTCCGTACCGCAGTGCTAGCCTGTAGTACGTGTAGAGGAGTAACAAGTACAGGGGCACAGTGAGTGTCTGTCTAGAACACCCTGACTCTTATTGGCTCTATTATTGCCCTCCGTACCGCAGTGCTAGCCTGTAGTACGTGTAGAGAAGTAACAAGTACAGGGGCACTGTGAGTGTCTGTCTAGAACACCCTGACTCTTATTGGCTCTATTATCGCCCTCCGTACCGCAGTGCTAGCCTGTAGTACGTGTAGAGGAGTAACAAGTACAGGGGCACAGTGAGTGTCTGTCTAGAACACCCTGACTCTTATTGGCTCTATTATCGCCCTCCTTACCGCAGTGCTAGCCTGTAATACATGTAGAGAAGTAACAAGGACACGGGCACAGTGAGTGTCTGTCTAGAACACCCTGACTCTTATTGTCTCTATTATCGCCCTCCGTACCGCAGTGCTAGCCTGTAGTACGTGTAGAGGAGTAACAAGGACACAAACAGCGTGTCTGTCTAGAACACCCTGGCTCTTATTGGCTCTATTATCGCCCTGCGTACCGCAGTGCTAGCCTGTAGTACGTGTAGAGGAGTAACAAGGACACAAACAGAGTGAGTGTCTGTCTAGAATACCCTGACTCTTATTGGCTCTATTATTGCCCTCCGTACCGCAGTGCTAGCCTGTAGTACGTGTAGAGAAGTAACAAGTACAGGGGCACTGTGAGTGTCTGTCTAGAACACCCTGACTCTTATTGGCTCTATTATCGCCCTCCGTACCGCGGTGCTAGCCTGTAGTACGTGTAGAGAAGTAACAAGTACACGGGCACAGTGAGTGTCTGTCTAGAACACCCTGGCTCTTACTGGCTCTATTATCGGCCTCCGTACCGCAGTGCTAGCCTGTAGTACGTGTAGAGGAGTAACAAGGACACAAACAGAGTGAGTGTCTGTCTAGAACACCCTGACTCTTATTGGCTCTATTATCGCCCTCCGTACCGCAGTGCTAGCCTGTAGTACGTGTAGAGAAGTAACAAGGACACAGACAGAGTGAGTGTCTGTCTAGAACACCCTGGCTCTTATTGGCTCTATTATCGGCCTCCGTAACGCAGTGCTAGCCTGTAGTACGTGTAGAGAAGTAACAAGTACACGGGCACAGTGCGTGTCTGTCTAGAACACCCTGGCCCTTATTGGCTCTATTATCGCCCTCCGTACCGCAGTGCTAGCCTGTAGTACGTGTAGAGAAGTAACAAGGACACAAACAGAGCGAGTGTCTGTCTAGAACACCCTGGCTCTTATTGGCTCTATTATCGCCCTCCGTACCGCAGTGCTAACCTATAGTACGTGTAGAGAAGTAACAAAGACACGGGCACAGTGAGTGTCTGTCTAGAACACCCTGGCTCTTATTGGCTCTATTATCGCCCTCCGTACCGCAGTGTTAGCCTGTAGTACGTGTAGAGAAGTAACAAGTACAGGGCCACTGTGAGTGTCTGTCTAGAACACCCTGACTCTTATTGGCTCTATTATCGCCCTCCGTACCGCAGTGCTAGCCTGTAGTACGTGTAGAGAATTAACAAGGACACGGGAAGAGTGAGTGTCTGTCTAGAACACCCTGACTCTTATTGGCTCTATTATCGCCCTCCGTACCGCAGTGCTAGCCTGTAGTACGTGTAGAGAAGTAACAAGGACACGGGCACAGTGAGTGTCTGTCTAGAACACCCTGACTCTTATTGGCTCTATTATCGCCCTCCGTACCGCAGTGCTAGCCTGTAGTACGTGTAGAGGAGTAACAAGGACACAAACAGAGTGAGTGTCTGTCTAGAACACCCTGGTTCTTATTGGCTCTATTATCGCCCTCCGTACCGCATTGCTAGCCTGTAGTACGTGTAGAGAAGTAACAAGGACACGGGCACAGTGAGTGTCTGTCTAAAACACCCTGGCTCTTATTGGCTCTATTATCGGCCTCCGTACCGCAGTGCTAGCCTGTAGTACATGTAGAGAAGTAACAAGGACACGGGCACAGTGAGTGTCTGTCTAGAACACCCTGACTCTTATTGGCTCTATTATCGCCCTCCGTACCGCGGTGCTAGCCTGTAGTACGTGTAGAGAAGTAACAAGTACACGGGAAGTGAGTGTCTGTCTAGAACACCCTGGCTCTTATTGGCTATATTACCGCCCTCCGTACCGCAGTGCTAGCCTGTAGTACGTGTAGAGAAGTAACAAGTACACGGGCACAGTGAGTGTCTGTCTAGAACACCCTGGCTCTTATTGGCTCTATTATCGCCCTCCGTACCGCAGTGCTAGCCTGTAGTACGTGTAGAGGAGTAACAAGGACACAAACAGAGTGAGTGTCTGTCTAGAACACCCTGACTCTTATTGGCTCTATTATCGCCCTCCGTACCGCGGTGCTAGCCTGTAGTACGTGTAGAGAAGTAACAAGTACACGGGAACAGTGAGTGTCTGTCTAGAACACCCTGGCTCTTATTGGCTCTATTACCGCCCTCCGTACCGCAGTGCTAGCCTGTAGTACGTGTAGAGAAGTAACAAGTACACGGGCACAGTGAGTGTCTGTCTAGAACACCCTGGCTCTTATTGGCTCTATTATCGCCCTCCGTACCGCAGTGCTAGCCTGTAGTACGTGTAGAGGAGTAACAAGGACACAAACAGAGTGGGTGTCTGTCTAGAACACCCTGACTCTTATTGGCTCTATTATCGCCCTCCGTACCGCGGTGCGAGCCTGTAGTACGTGTAGAGGAGTAACAAGGACACAAACAGAGTGAGTGTCTGTCTAGAACACCCTGACTCTTATTGGCTCTATTATCGCCCTCCGTACCGCGGTGCTAGCCTGTAGTACGTGTAGAGAAGTAACAAGTACACGGGCACAGTGAGTGTCTGTCTAGAACACCCTGACTCTTATTGGCTCTATTATCGCCCTCCGTACCGCAGTGCTAGCCTGTAGTACGTGTAGAGGAGTAACAAGGACACAAACAGAGTGAGTGTCTGTCGTGAACACCCTGACTCTTATTGGCTCTATTATCGCCCTCCGTACCGCAGTGCTAGCCTGTAGTACGTGTAGAGGAGTAACAAGGACACAAACAGAGTGAGTGTCTGTCTAGAACACCCTGAGTCTTATTGGCTCTATTATCGCCCTCCGTACCGCAGTGCTAGCCTGTAGTACGTGTAGAGGAGTAAAAAGGACACGGGCACAGTGAGTGTCTGTCTAGAACACCCTGACTCTTATTGGCTCTATTATCGCCCTCCGTACCGCAGTGCTAGCCTGTAATACATGTAGAGAAGTAACAAGGACACGGGCACAGTGAGTGTCTGTCTAGAACACCCTGACTCTTATTGTCTCTATTATCGCCCTCCGTACCGCAGTGCTAGCCTGTAGTACGTGTAGAGGAGCAACAAGGACACAAACAGCGTGTCTGTCTAGAACACCCTGGCTCTTATTGGCTCTATTATCGCCCTGCGTACCGCAGTGCTAGCCTGTAGTACGTGTAGAGGAGTAACAAGGACACAAACAGAGTGAGTGTCTGTCTAGAATACCCTGACTCTTATTGGCTCTATTATCGCCCTCCGTACCGCAGTGCTAGCCTGTAGTACGTGTGGAGAAGTAACAAGTACACGGGCACAGTGAGTGTCTGTCTAGAACACCCTGGCTCTTACTGGCTCTATTATCGTCTCCGTACCGCAGTGCTAGCCTGTAGTACGTGTAGAGGAGTAACAAGGACACAAACAGAGTGAGTGTCTGTCTAGAACACCCTGACTCTTATTGGCTCTATTATCGCCCTCCGTACCGCAGTGCTAGCCTGTAGTACGTGTAGAGAAGTAACAAGGACACAGACAGAGTGAGTGTCTGTCTAGAACACCCTGGCCCTTATTGGCTCTATTATCGCCCTCCGTACCGCAGTGCTAGCCTGTAGTACGTGTAGAGAAGTAACAAGGACACAAACAGAGCGAGTGTCTGTCTAGAACACCCTGGCTCTTATTGGCTCTATTATCGCCCTCCGTACCGCAGTGCTAACCTATAGTACGTGTAGAGAAGTAACAAGGACACGGGCACAGTGAGTGTCTGTCTAGAACACCCTGGCTCTTATTGGCTCTATTATCGCCCTCCGTACCGCAGTGTTAGCCTGTAGTACGTGTAGAGAAGTAACAAGTACAGGGGCACTGTGAGTGTCTGTCTAGAACACCCTGACTCTTATTGGCTCTATTATCGCCCTCCGTACCGCAGTGCTAGCCTGTAGTACGTGTAGAGAATTAACAAGGACACGGGCACAGTGAGTGTCTGTCTAGAACACTCTGACTCTTATTGGCTCTATTATCGCCCTCCGTACCGCAGTGCTAGCCTGTAGTACGTGTAGAGAAGTAACAAGGACACGGGCACAGTGAGTGTCTGTCTAGAACACCCTGACTCTTATTGGCTCTATTATCGCCCTCCGTACCGCAGTGCTAGCCTGTAGTACTTGTAGAGGAGTAACAAGGACACAAACAGAGTGAGTGTCTGTCTAGAACACCCTGGTTCTTATTGGCTCTATTATCGCCCTCCGTACCGCATTGCTAGCCTGTAGTACGTGTAGAGAAGTAACAAGGACACGGGCACAGTGAGTGTCTGTCTAAAACACCCTGGCTCTTATTGGCTCTATTATCGGCCTCCGTACCGCAGTGCTAGCCTGTAGTACATGTAGAGAAGTAACAAGGACACGGGCACAGTGAGTGTCTGTCTAGAACACCCTGACTCTTATTGGCTCTATTATCGCCCTCCGTACCGCGGTGCTAGCCTGTAGTACGTGTAGAGAAGTAACAAGTACACGGGAAGTGAGTGTCTGTCTAGAACACCCTGGCTCTTATTGGCTCTATTACCGCCCTCCGTACCGCAGTGCTAGCCTGTAGTACGTGTAGAGAAGTAACAAGTACACGGGCACAGTGAGTGTCTGTCTAGAACACCCTGGCTCTTATTGGCTCTATTATCGCCCTCCGTACCGCAGTGCTAGCCTGTAGTACGTGTAGAGGAGTAACAAGGACACAAACAGAGTGAGTGTCTGTCTAGAACACCCTGACTCTTATTGGCTCTATTATCGCCCTCCGTACCGCGGTGCTAGCCTGTAGTACGTGTAGAGAAGTAACAAGTACACGGGAACAGTGAGTGTCTGTCTAGAACACCCTGGCTCTTATTGGCTCTATTACCGCCCTCCGTACCGCAGTGCTAGCCTGTAGTACGTGTAGAGAAGTAACAAGTACACGGGCACAGTGAGTGTCTGTCTAGAACACCCTGGCTCTTATTGGCTCTATTATCGCCCTCCGTACCGCAGTGCTAGCCTGTAGTACGTGTAGAGGAGTAACAAGGACACAAACAGAGTGGGTGTCTGTCTAGAACACCCTGACTCTTATTGGCTCTATTATCGCCCTCCGTACCGCGGTGCTAGCCTGTAGTACGTGTAGAGGAGTAACAAGGACACAAACAGAGTGAGTGTCTGTCTAGAACACCCTGACTCTTATTGGCTCTATTATCGCCCTCCGTACCGCGGTGCTAGCCTGTAGTACGTTTAGAGAAGTAACAAGTACACGGGCACAGTGAGTGTCTGTCTAGAACACCCTGACTCTTATTGGCTCTATTATCGCCCTCCGTACCGCAGTGCTAGCCTGTAGTACGTGTAGAGGAGTAACAAGGACACAAACAGAGTGAGTGTCTGTCGTGAACACCCTGACTCTTATTGGCTCTATTATCGCCCTCCGTACCGCAGTGCTAGCCTGTAGTACGTGTAGAGGAGTAACAAGGACACAAACAGAGTGAGTGTCTGTCTAGAACACCCTGAGTCTTATTGGCTCTATTATCGCCCTCCGTACCGCAGTGCTAGCCTGTAGTACGTGTAGAGGAGTAAAAAGGACACGGGCACAGTGAGTGTCTGTCTAGAACACCCTGACTCTTATTGGCTCTATTATCGCCCTCCGTACCGCAGTGCTAGTTTGTAATACATGTAGAGAAGTAACAAGGACACGGGCACAGTGAGTGTCTGTCTAGAACACCCTGACTCTTATTGACTCTATTATCGCCCTCCGTACCGCAGTGCTAGCCTGTAGTACGTGTAGAGGAGTAACAAGGACACAAACAGCGTGTCTGTCTAGAACACCCTGGCTCTTATTGGCTCTATTATCGCCCTGCGTACCGCAGTGCTAGCCTGTAGTACGTGTAGAGGAGTAACAAGGACACAAACAGAGTGAGTGTCTGTCTAGAATACCCTGACTCTTATTGGCTCTATTATCGCCCTCCGTACCGCAGTGCTAGCCTGTAGTACGTGTAGAGAAGTAACAAGTACACGGGCACAGTGAGTGTCTGTCTAGAACACCCTGGCTCTTATTGGCTCTATTATCGCCCTCCGTACCGCAGTGCTAGCCTGTAGTACGTGTAGAGGAGTAACAAGGACACAAACAGAGTGAGTGTCTGTCTAGAACACCCTGACTCTTATTGGCTCTATTATCGCCCTCCGTACCGCAGTGCTAGCCTGTAGTACGTGTAGAGAAGTAACAAGGACACAGACAGAGTGAGTGTCTGTCTAGAACACCCTGGCTCTTATTGGCTCTATTATCGGCCTCCGTAACGCAGTGCTAGCCTGTAGTACGTGTGGAGAAGTAACAAGTACACGGGCACAGTGCGTGTCTGTCTAGAACACCCTGGCCCTTATTGGCTCTATTATCGCCCTCCGTACCGCAGTGCTAGCCAGTAGTACGTGTAGAGAAGTAACAAGGACACAAACAGAGCGAGTGTCTGTCTAGAACACCCTGGCTCTTATTGGCTCTATTATCGCCCTCCGTACCGCAGTGCTAACCTATAGTATGTGTAGAGAAGTAACAAGGACACGGGCACAGTGAGTGTCTGTCTAGAACACCCTGGCTCTTATTGGCTCTATTATCGCCCTCCGTACCGCAGTGTTAGCCTGTAGTACGTGTAGAGAAGTAACAAGTACAGGGGCACTGTGAGTGTCTGTCTAGAACACCCTGACTCTTATTGGCTCTATTATCGCCCTCCGTACCGCAGTGCTAGCCTGTAGTACGTGTAGAGAAGTAACAAGGACACGGGCACAGTGAGTATCTGTCTAGAACACCCTGACTCTTATTGGCTCTATTATCGCCCTCCGTACCGCAGTGCTAGCCTGTAGTACGTGTAGAGAAGTAACAAGGACACGGGCACAGTGAGTGTCTGTCTAGAACACCCTGACTCTTATTGGCTCTATTATCGCCCTCCGTACCGCAGTGCTAGCCTGTAGTACGTGTAGAGGAGTAACAAGGACACAAACAGAGTGAGTGTCTGTCTAGAACACCCTGGTTCTTATTGGCTCTATTATCGCCCTCCGTACCGCAGTGCTAGCCTGTAGTACGTGTAGAGAAGTAACATGGACACGGGCACAGTGAGTGTCTGTCTAAAACACCCTGGCTCTTATTGGCTCTATTATCGGCCTCCGTACCGCAGTGCTAGCCTGTAGTACATGTAGAGAAGTAACAAGGACACGGGCACAGTGAGTGTCTGTCTAGAACACCCTGACTCATATTGGCTCTATTATCGCCCTCCGTACCGCGGTGCTAGCCTGTATTACGTGTAGAGAAGTAACAAGTACACGGGCACAGTGAGTGTCTGTCTAGAACACCCTGGCTCTTATTGGCTCTATTACCGCCCTCCGTACCGCGGTGCTAGCCTGTAGTACGTGTAGAGAAGTAACAAGTACACGGGCACAGTGAGTGTCTGTCTAGAACACCCTGGCTCTTATTGGCTCTATTATCGCCCTCCGTACCGCAGTGCTAGCCTGTAGTACGTGTAGAGGAGTAACAAGGACACAAACAGAGTGAGTGTCTGTCTGGAACACCCTGACTCTTATTGGCTCTATTATCGCCCTCCGTACCGCGGTGCTAGCCTGTAGTACGTGTAGAGAAGTAACAAGTACACGGGCACAGTGAGTGTCTGTCTAGAACACCCTGACTCTTATTGGCTCTATTATCGCCCTCCGTACCGCAGTGCTAGCCTGTAGTACGTGTAGAGAAGTAACAAGTACAAGAGCACAGTGAGTGTCTGTCTAGAACACCCTGGCTCTTATTGGCTCTATTATCGCCCTCCGTACCGCAGTGCTAGCCTGTAGTACGTGTAGAGAAGTAACAAGGACACAAACAGAGCGAGTGTCTGTCTAGAACACCCTGGCTCTTATTGGCTCTATTATCGCCCTCCGTACCGCAGTGCTAACCTGTAGTACGTGTAGAGAAGTAACAAGGACACAAAAAGAGTGAGTGTCTGTCTAGAACACCCTGGCTCTTATTGGCTCTATTATCGCCCTCCGTACCGCAGTGCTAGCCTGTAGTACGTGTAGAGAAGTAACAAGTACACGGGCACAGTGAGTGTCTGTCTAGAACACCCTGACTCTTATTGGCTCTATTATAGCCCTCCGTACCGCAGTGCTAGCCTGTAGTACCTGTAGAGGAGTAACAAGGACACAAACAGAGTGAGTGTCTGTCTAGAACACCCTGACTCTTATTGGCTCTATTATCGCCCTCCGTACCGCAGTGCTAGCCTGTAGTACGTGTAGAGGAGTAACAAGCACACGGGCACAGTGAGTGTCTGTCTAGAACACCCTGACTCTTATTGGCTCTATTATCGCCCTCCGTACCGAGTGCTAGCCTGTAATACATGTAGAGAAGTAACAAGGACACGGGAACAGTGAGTGTCTGTCTAGAACACCCTGACTCTTATTGGCTCTATTATCGCCCTCCGTACCGCAGTGCTAGCCTGTAGTACGTGTAGAGGAGTAACAAGGACACAAACAGCGTGTCTGTCTAGAACACCCTGGCTCTTATTGGCTCTATTATCGCCCTGCGTACCGCAGTGCTAGCCTGTAGTACGTGTAGAGGAGTAACAAGGACACAAACAGAGTGAGTGTCTGTCTAGAATACCCTGACTCTTATTGGCTCTATTATCGCCCTCCGTACCGCAGTGCTAGCCTGTAGTACGTGTAGAGAAGTAACAAGTACACGGGCACAGTGAGTGTCTGTCTAGAACACCCTGGCTCTTATTGGCTCTATTATCGGCCTCCGTACCGCAGTGCTAGCCTGTAGTACGTGTAGAGGAGTAACAAGGACACAAACAGAGTGAGTGTCTGTCTAGAACACCCTGACTCTTATTGGCTCTATTATCGCCCTCCGTACCGCAGTGCTAGCCTGTAGTACGTGTAGAGAAGTAACAAGGACACAGACAGAGTGAGTGTCTGTCTAGAACACCCTGGCTCTTATTGGCTCTATTATTGGCCTCCGTACCGCAGTGCTAGCCTGTAGTACGTGTAGAGAAGTAACAAGTACACGGGCACAGTGCGTGTCTGTCTAGAACACCCTGGCCCTTATTGGCTCTATTATCGCCCTCCGTACCGCAGTGCTAGCCTGTAGTACGTGTAGAGAAGTAACAAGGACACAAACAGAGCGAGTGTCTGTCTAGAACACCCTGGCTCTTATTGGCTCTATTATCGCCCTCCGTACCGCAGTGCTAAACTATAGTACGTGTAGAGGAGTAACAAGGACACGGGCACAGTGAGTGTCTGTCTAGAACACCCTGGCTCTAATTGGCTCTATTATCGCCCTCCGTACCGCAGTGTTAGCCTGTAGTACGTGTAGAGAAGTAACAAGTACAGGGGCACTGTGAGTGTCTGTCTAGAACACCCTGACTCTTATTGGCTCTATTATCGCCCTCCGTACCGCAGTGCTAGCCTGTAGTACGTGTAGAGAAGTAACAAGGACACGGGCACAGTGAGTGTCTGTCTAGAACACCCTGACTCTTATTGGCTCTATTATCGCCCTCCGTACCGCAGTGCTAGCCTGTAGTACGTGTAGAGAAGTAACAAGGACACGGGCACAGTGAGTGTCTGTCTAGAACACCCTGACTCTTATTGGCTCTATTATCGCCCTCCGTACCGCAGTGCTAGCCTGTAGTACGTGTAGAGGAGTAACAAGGACACAAACAGAGTGAGTGTCTGTCTAGAACACCCTGGTTCTTATTGGCTCTATTATCGCCCTCCGTACCGCAGTGCTAGCCTGTAGTACGTGTAGAGAAGTAACAAGGACACGGGCACAGTGAGTGTCTGTCTAAAACACCCTGGCTCTTATTGGCTCTATTATCGGCCTCCGTACCGCAGTGCTAGCCTGTAGTACATGTAGAGAAGTAACAAGGACACGGGCACAGTGAGTGTCTGTCTAGAACACCCTGATTCTTATTGGCTCTATTATCGCCCTCCGTACCGCGGTGCTAGCCTGTAGTACGTGTAGAGAAGTAACAAGTACACGGGCACAGTGAGTCTCTGTCTAGAACACCCTGGCTCTTATTGGCTCTATTACCGCCCTCCGTACCGCAGTGCTAGCCTGTAGTACGTGTAGAGAAGTAACAAGTACACGCGCACAGTGAGTGTCTGTCTAGAACACCCTGGCTCTTATTGGCTCTATTATCGCCCTCCGTACCGCAGTGCTAGCCTGTAGTACGTGTAGAGGAGTAACAGGGACACAAACAGAGTGAGTGTCTGTCTAGAACACCCTGACTCTTATTGGCTCTATTATCGCCCTCCGTACCACGGTGCTAGCCTGTAGTACGTGTAGAGAAGTAACAAGTACACGGGCACAGTGAGTGTCTGTCTAGAACACCCTGACTCTTATTGGCTCTATTATCGCCCTCCGTACCGCAGTGCTAGCCTGTAGTACGTGTAGAGAAGTAACAAGTACACGGGCACAGCGAGTGTCTGTCTAGAACACCCTGGCTCTTATTGGCTCTATTATCGCCCTCCGTACCGCAGTGCTAGCCTGTAGTACGTGTAGAGAAGTAACAAGGACACAAACAGAGCGAGTGTCTGTCTAGAACACCCTGGCTCTTATTGGCTCTATTACCGCCCTCCGTACCGCAGTGCTAACCTGTAGTACGTGTAGAGAACTAACAAGGACACAAAAAGAGTGAGTGTCTGTCTAGAACACCCTGGCTCTTATTGGCTCTATTATCGCCCTCCGTACCGCAGTGCTAGCCTGTAGTACGTGTAGAGGAGTAACAAGGACACAAATAGAGTGAGTGTCTGTCTAGAACACCCTGGCTCTTTATGGCTCTATTATCGCCCTCCGTACCGCAGTGCTAGCCTGTAGTACATGTAGAGAAGTAACAAGGACACAAACAGAGTGAGTGTCTGTCAAGAACACCCTGGCTCTTATTGGCTCTATTATCGCCCTCCGTACCGCAGTGCTAGCCTGTAGTACGTGTAGAGAAGAAACAAGGACACAAAAAGAGTGAGTGTCTGTCTAGAAAACCCTGGCTCTTATTGGCTCTATTATCGCCCTCCGTACCGCAGTGCTAGCCTGTAATACATGTAGAGAAGTAACAAGGACACAGACAGAGTGAGTGTCTGTCTAGAACACCCTGGCTCTTATTGGCTCTATTATCGCCCTCCGTACCGCAGTGCTAGCCTGTAGTACGTGTAGAGGAGTAACAAGGACACGAACAGAGTGTCTGTCTAGAACACCCTGGCTCTTATTGGCTCTATTATCGCCCTCCGTACCGCGGTGCTAGCCTGTAGTACGTGTAGAGGAGTAACAAGGACACAAACAGAGTGAGTGTCTGTCTAGAACACCCTGGCTCTTATTGGTTCTATTATCGCCCTCCGTACCGCAGTGCTAGCCTGTAGTACGTGTAGAGAAGTAACAAGTACACGGGCACAGTGAGTGTCTGTCTACAACACCCTGGCTCTTATTGGCTCTATTATCGCCCTCCGTACCGCAGTGCTAGCCTGTAGTACGTGTAGAGGAGTAACAAGGACACAAACAGAGTGTCTGTCTAGAACACCCTGGCTCTTATTGGCTCTATTATCGCCCTCCGTACCGCAGTGCTAGCCTGTAGTACGTGTAGAGAAGTAACAAGTACACGGGCACAGTGAGTGTCTGTCTAGAACACCCTGACTCTTATTGGCTCTATTATCGCCCTCCGTACCGCAGTGCTAGCCTGTAGTACGTGTAGAGGAGTAACAAGGACACACACAGTGAGTGTCTGTCTAGAACACCCTGGCTCTTATTGGCTCTATTATCGCCCTCCGTACCGCAGTGCTAGCCTGTAGTACGTGTAGAGGAGTAACAAGGACACAAACAGAGTGTCTGTCTAGAACACCCTGGCTCTTATTGGCTCTATTATCGCCCTCCGTACCGCAGTGCTAGCCTGTAGTACGTGTAGAGAAGTAACAAGTACACGGGCACAGTGAGTGTCTGTCTAGAACACCCTGGCTCTTATTGGCTCTATTATCGCCCTCCGTACCGCAGTGCTAGCCTGTAGTACGTGTAGAGGAGTAACAAGGAAACAAACAGAGTGTCTGTCTAGAACACCCTGGCTCTTATTGGCTCTATTATCGCCCTCCGTACCGCAGTGCTAGCCTGTAGTACGTGTAGAGAAGTAACAAGTACACGGGCACAGTGAGTGTCTGTCTAGAACATCCTGACTCTTATTGGCTCTATTATCGCCCTCCGTACCGCAGTGCTAGCCTGTAGTACGTGTAGAGGAGTAACAAGGACACAAACAGAGTGAGTGTCTGTCTAGAACACCCTGGCTCTTATTGGCTCTATTATCGCCCTCCGTACCGCAGTGCTAGCCTGTAGTACGTTTAGAGCAATAACAAGGACACGGGCACAGTGAGTGACTGTCTAGAACACCCTGGCTCTTATTGGCTCTATTATCGCCCTCCGTACCGCAGTGCTAGCCTGTAGTACGTGTAGAGGAGTAACAAGTACAGGGGCACAGTGAGTGTCTGTCTAGAACACCCTGACTCTTATTGGCTCTTATATCGCCCTCCGTACCGCAGTGCTAGCCTGTAGTACGTGTAGAGAAGTAACAAGTACAGGGGCACTGTGAGTGTCTGCCTAGAACACCCTGACTCTTATTGGCTCTATTATCGCCCTCCGTACCGCAGTGCTAGCCTGTAGTACGTGTAGAGGAGTAACAAGGACACAAACAGAGCGAGTGTCTGTCTAGAACACCCTGGCTCTTATTGGCTCTATTATCGCCCTCCGTACCGCAGTGCTAGCCTGTAGTACGTGTAGAGGAGTAACAAGGACACAAACAGAGTGAGCGTCTGTCTAGAACACCCTGACTCTTATTGGCTCTATTATCGCCCTCCGTACCGCGGTGCTAGCCTATAGTACGTGTACAGAAGTAACAAGTACACGGGCACAGTGAGTGTCTGTCTAGAACACCCTGACTCTTATTGGCCCTATTATCGCCCTCCGTACCGCAGTGCTAGCCTGTAGTACGTGTAGAGAAGTAACAAGTACACGGGCACAGTGAATGTCTGTCTAGAACACCCTGGCTCTTATTGGCTCTATTATCGCCCTCCGTACCGCAGTGCTAGCCTGTAGTACGTGTAGAGAAGTAACAAGTACACGGGCACAGTGAGTGTCTTGTTAGAACACCCTGGCTCTTATTGGCTCTATTATCGCCCTCCGTACCGTAGTGCTAGCCTGTAGTACGTGTAGAGGAGTAACAGGGACACAAACAGAGTGAGTGTCTGTCTAGAACACCCTGACTCTTATTGGCTCTATTATCGCCCTCCGTACCACGGTGCTAGCCTGTAGTACGTGTAGAGAAGTAACAAGTACACGGGCACAGTGAGTGTCTGTCTAGAACACCCTGACTCTTATTGGCTCTATTATCGCCCTCCGTACCGCAGTGCTAGCCTGTAGTACGTGTAGAGAAGTAACAAGTACACGGGCACAGTGAGTGTCTGTCTAGAACACCCTGGCTCTTATTGGCTCTATTATCGCCCTCCGTACCGCAGTGCTAGCCTGTAGTACGTGTAGAGAAGTAACAAGGACACAAACAGAGCGAGTGTCTGTCTAGAACACCCTGGCTCTTATTGGCTCTATTACCGCCCTCCGTACCGCAGTGCTAACCTGTAGTACGTGTAGAGAAGTAACAAGGACACAAAAAGAGTGAGTGTCTGTCTAGAACACCCTGGCTCTTATTGGCTCTATTATCGCCCTCCGTACCGCAGTGCTAGCCTGTAGTACGTGTAGAGGAGTAACAAGGACACAAATAGAGTGAGTGTCTGTCTAGAACACCCTGGCTCTTTATGGCTCTATTATCGCCCTCCGTACCGCAGTGCTAGCCTGTAGTACATGTAGAGAAGTAACAAGGACACAAACAGAGTGAGTGTCTGTCAAGAACACCCTGGCTCTTATTGGCTCTATTATCGCCCTCCGTACCGCAGTGCTAGCCTGTAATACGTGTAGAGAAGAAACAAGGACACAAAAAGAGTGAGTGTCTGTCTAGAAAATCCTGGCTCTTATTGGCTCTATTATCGCCCTCCGTACCGCAGTGCTAGCCTGTAATACATGTAGAGAAGTAACAAGGACACAGACAGAGCGAGTGTCTGTCTAGAACACCCTGGCTCTTATTGGCTCTATTATCGCCCTCCGTACCGCAGTGCTAGCCTGTAGTACGTGTAGAGGAGTAACAAGGACACGAACAGAGTGTCTGTCTAGAACACCCTGGCTCTTATTGGCTCTATTATCGCCCTCCGTACCGCGGTGCTAGCCTGTAGTACGTGTAGAGGAGTAACAAGGACACAAACAGAGTGAGTGTCTGTCTAGAACACCCTGGCTCTTATTGGTTCTATTATCGCCCTCCGTACCGCAGTGCTAGCCTGTAGTACGTGTAGAGAAGTAACAAGTACACGGGCACAGTGAGTGTCTGTCTACAACATCCTGGCTCTTATTGGTTCTATTATCGCCCTCCGTACCGCAGTGCTAGCCTGTAGTACGTGTAGAGGAGTAACAAGGACACAAACAGAGTGTCTGTCTAGAACACCCTGGCTCTTATTGGCTCTATTATCGCCCTCCGTACCGCAGTGCTAGCCTGTAGTACGTGTAGAGAAGTAACAAGTACACGGGCACAGTGAGTGTCTGTCTAGAACACCCTGACTCTTATTGGCTCTATTATCGCCCTCCGTACCGCAGTGCTAGCCTGTAGTACGTGTAGAGGAGTAACAAGGACACACACAGTGAGTGTCTGTCTAGAACACCCTGGCTCTTATTGGCTCTATTATCGCCCTCCGTACCGCAGTGCTAGCCTGTAGTACGTGTAGAGGAGTAACAAGGACACAAACAGAGTGTCTGTCTAGAACACCCTGGCTCTTATTGGCTCTATTATCGCCCTCCGTACCGCAGTGCTAGCCTGTAGTACGTGTAGAGAAGTAACAAGTACACGGGCACAGTGAGTGTCTGTCTAGAACACCCTGGCTCTTATTGGCTCTATTATCGCCCTCCGTACCGCAGTGCTAGCCTGTAGTACGTGTAGAGGAGTAACAAGGAAACAAACAGAGTGTCTGTCTAGAACACCCTGGCTCTTATTGGCTCTATTATCGCCCTCCGTACCGCAGTGCTAGCCTGTAGTACGTGTAGAGAAGTAACAAGTACACGGGCACAGTGAGTGTCTGTCTAGAACATCCTGACTCTTATTGGCTCTATTATCGCCCTCCGTACCGCAGTGCTAGCCTGTAGTACGTGTAGAGGAGTAACAAGGACACAAACAGAGTGAGTGTCTGTCTAGAACACCCTGGCTCTTATTGGCTCTATTATCGCCCTCCGTACCGCAGTGCTAGCCTGTAGTACGTTTAGAGCAATAACAAGGACACGGGCACAGTGAGTGTCTGTCTAGAACACCCTGGCTCTTATTGGCTCTATTATCGCCCTCCGTACCGCAGTGCTAGCCTGTAGTACGTGTAGAGGAGTAACAAGTACAGGGGCACAGTGAGTGTCTGTCTAGAACACCCTGACTCTTATTGGCTCTATTATCGCCCTCCGTACCGCAGTGCTAGCCTGTAGTACGTGTAGAGAAGTAACAAGTACAGGGGCACTGTGAGTGTCTGCCTAGAACACCCTGACTCTTATTGGCTCTATTATCGCCCTCCGTACCGCAGTGCTAGCCTGTAGTACGTGTAGAGGAGTAACAAGGACACAAACAGAGCGAGTGTCTGTCTAGAACACCCTGGCTCTTATTGGCTCTATTATCGCCCTCCGTACCGCAGTGCTAGCCTGTAGTACGTGTAGAGGAGTAACAAGGACACAAACAGAGTGAGCGTCTGTCTAGAACACCCTGACTCTTATTGGCTCTATTATCGCCCTCCGTACCGCGGTGCTAGCCTATAGTACGTGTACAGAAGTAACAAGTACACGGGCACAGTGAGTGTCTGTCTAGAACACCCTGACTCTTATTGGCTCTATTATCGCCCTCCGTACCGCAGTGCTAGCCTGTAGTACGTGTAGAGAAGTAACAAGAACACGGGCACAGTGAATGTCTGTCTAGAACACCCTGGCTCTTATTGGCTCTATTATCGCCCTCCGTACCGCAGTGCTAGCCTGTAGTACGTGTAGAGAAGTAACAAGTACACGGGCACAGTGAGTGTCTTGTTAGAACACCCTGGCTCTTATTGGCTCTATTATCGCCCTCCGTACCGTAGTGCTAGCCTGTAGTACGTGTAGAGGAGTAACAAGGACACAAACAGAGTGAGTGTCTGTCTAGAACATCCTGACTCTTATTGGCTCTATTATCGCCCTCCGTACCGCAGTGCTAGCCTGTAGTACGTGTAGAGGAGTAACAAGGACACGGGCACAGTGAGTGTCTGTCTAGAACACCCTGATTCTTATTGGCTCTATTATCGCCCTCCGTACCGCAGTGCTAGCCTGTAATACATGTAGAGAAGTAACAAGGACACGGGCACAGTGAGTGTCTGTCTAGAACACCCTGACTCTTATTGGCTCTATTATCGCCCTCCGTACCGCAGTGCTAGCCTGTAGTACGTGTAGAGGAGTAACAAGGACACAAACAGAGTGTCTGTCTAGAACACCCTGGCTCTTATTGGCTCTATTATCGCCCTCCGTACCGCAGTGCTAGCCTGTAGTACGTGTAGAGAAGTAACTAGTACACGGGCACAGTGAGTGTCTGTCTAGAACACCCTGACTCTTATTGGCTCTATTATCGCCCTCCGTACCGCAGTGCTAGCCTGTAGTACGTGTAGAGGAGTAACAAGGACACAAACAGAGTGAGTGTCTGTCTAGAACACCCTGGCTCTTATTGGCTCTATTATCGCCCTCCGTACCGCAGTGCTAGCCTGTAGTACGTGTAAAGGAGTAACAAGGACAGGGGCACTGTGAGTGTCTGTCTAGAACACCCTGACTCTTATTGGCTCTATTATCGCCCTCCGTACCGCGGTGCTAGCCTGTAGTTCGTGTAGAGAAGTAACAAGTACACGGGCACAGTGAGTGTCTGTCTAGAACACCCTGACTCTTATTGGCTCTATTATCGCCCTCCGTACCGCAGTGCTAGCCTGTAGTACGTGTAGAGAAGTAACAAGTACACGGGCACAGTGAGTGTCTGTCTAGAACACCCTGGCTTTTATTGGCTCTATTATCGCCCTCCGTACCGCAGTGCTAGCCTGTAGTACGTGTAGAGAAGTAACAAGGACACAAACAGAGCGAGTGTCTGTCTAGAACACCCTGGCTCTTATTGGCTCTATTATCGCCCTCCGTACCGCAGTGCTAACCTGTAGTACGTGTAGAGAAGTAACAAGGACACAAAAAGAGTGAGTGTCTGTCTAGAACACCCTGGCTCTTATTGGCTCTATTATCGCCCTCCGTACCGCAGTGCTAGCCTGTAGTACGTGTAGAGAAGTAACAAGTACACGGGCACAGTGAATGTCTGTCTAGAACACCCTGACTCTTATTGGCTCTATTATCGCCCTCCGTACCGCAGTGCTAGCCTGTAGTACGTGTAGAGGAGTAACAAGAACACAAACAGAGTGAGTGTCTGTCTAGAACACCCTGACTCTTATTGGCTCTATGATCGCCCTCCGTACCGCAGTGCTAGCCTGTAGTACGTGTAGAGGAGTAACAAGGACACAAACAGAGTGAGTGTCTGTCTAGAACACCCTGACTCTTATTGGCTCTATTATCGCCCTCCGTACCGCAGTGCTAGCCTGTAGTACGTGTAGAGGAGTAACAAGGACACGGGCACAGTGAGTGTCTGTCTAGAACACCCTGACTCTTATTGGCTCTATTATCGCCCTGCGTACCGCAGTGCTAGCCTGTAGTACGTGTAGAGGAGTAACAAGGACACAAACAGAGTGAGTGTCTGTCTAGAATACCCTGACTCTTATTGGCTCTATTATCGCCCTCCGTACCGCAGTGCTAGCCTGTAGTACGTGTAGAGAAGTAACAAGTACACGGGCACAGTGAGTGTCTGTCTAGAACACCCTGGCTCTTATTGGCTCTATTATCGCCCTCCGTACCGCAGTGCTAGCCTGTAGTACGTGTAGAGAAGTAACAAGGACACAGACAGAGTGAGTGTCTGTCTAGAACACCCTGGCTCTTATTGGCTCTATTATCGGCCTCCGTACCGCAGTGCTAGCCTGTAGTACGTGTAGAGAAGTAACAAGGACACGGGCACAGTGCGTGTCTGTCTAGAACACCCTGGTCCTTATTGGCTCTATTATCGCCCTCCGTACCGCAGTGCTAGCCTGTAGTACGTGTAGAGAAGTAACAAGGACACAAACAGAGCGAGTGTCTGTCTAGAACACCCTGGCTCTTATTGGCTCTATTATCGCCCTCCGTACCGCAGTATTAACCTATAGTACGTGTAGAGAAATAACAAGGACACGGGCACAGTGAGTGTCTGTCTAGAACACCCTGGCTCTTATTGGCTCTATTATCGCCCTCCGTACCGCAGTGTTAGCCTGTAGTACGTGTAGAGAAGTAACAAGTACAGGGGTACTGTGAGTGTCTGTCTAGAACACCCTGGCCCTTATTGGCTCTATTATCGCCCTCCTTACCGCAGTGCTAGCCTGTAGTACGTGTAGAGAAGTAACAAGGACACGGGCACAGTGAGTGTCTGTCTAGAACACCCTGACTCTTATTGGCTCTATTATCGCCCTCCGTACCGCAGTGCTAGCCTGTAGTACGTGCAGAGAAGTAACAAGGACACGGGCACAGTGAGTGTCTGTCTAGAACACCCTGACTCTTATTGGCTCTATTATCGCCCTCCGTACCGCAGTGCTAGCCTGTAGTACGTGTAGAGGAGTAACAAGGACACAAACAGAGTGAGTGTCTGTCTAGAACACCCTGGTTCTTATTGGCTCTATTATCGCCCTCCGTAACGCAGTGCTAGCCTGTAGTACGTGTAGAGAAGTAACAAGGACACGGGCACAGTGAGTGTCTGTCTAAAACACCCTGGCTCTTATTGGCTCTATTATCGGCCTCCGTACCGCAGTGCTAGCCTGTAGTACATGTAGAGAAGTAACAAGGACACGGGCACAGTGAGTGTCTGTCTAGAACACCCTGACTCTTATTGGCTCTGTTATCGCCCTCCGTACCGCGGTGCTAGCCTGTAGTACGTGTAGAGAAGTAACAAGTACACGGGCACAGTGAGTGTCTGTCTAGAACACCCTGGCTCTTATTGGCTCTATTACCGCCCTCCGTACCGCAGTGCTAGCCTGTAGTACGTGTAGAGAAGTAACAAGTACACGGGCACAGTGAGTGTCTGTCTAGAACACCCTGGCTCTTATTGGCTCTATTATCGCCCTCCGTACCGTAGTGCTAGCCTGTAGTACGTGTAGAGGAGCAACAAGGACACAAACAGAGTGAGTGTCTGTCTAGAACACCCTGACTCTTATTGGCTCTATTATCGCCCTCCGTACCGCGGTGCTAGCCTGTAGTACGTGTAGAGAAGTAACAAGTACACGGGCACAGTGAGTGTCTGTCTAGAACACCCTGGCTCTTATTGGCTCTATTATCGCCCTCCGTACCGCAGTGCTAGCCTGTAGTACGTGTAGAGGAGTAACAAGGACACAAACAGAGTGTCGGTCTAGAACACCCTGGCTCTTATTGGCTCTATTATCGCCCTCCGTACCGCAGTGCTAGCCTGTAGTACGTGTAGAGAAGTAACAAGTACACGGGCACAGTGAGTGTCTGTCTAGAACATCCTGACTCTTATTGGCTCTATTATCGCCCTCCGTACCGCAGTGCTAGCCTGTAGTACGTGTAGAGAAGTAACAAGGACACAAACAGAGTGAGTGTCTGTCTAAAACACCCTGGCTCTTATTGGCTCTATTATCGCCCTCCGTACCGCAGTGCTAGCCTGTAGTACGTGTAGAGCAATAACAAGTACACGGGCACAGGGAGTGTCTGTCTAGAACACCCTGGCTCTTATTGGCTCTATTATCGCCCTCCGCACCGCAGTGCTAGCCTGTAGTACGTGTAGAGAAGTAACAAGGACACAAACAGAGCGAGTGTCTGTCTAGAATACCCTGACTCTTATTGGCTCTATTATCGCCCTCCGTACCGCGGTGCTAGCCTGTAGTACGTGTAGAGAAGTAACAAGTACACGGGCACAGTGAGTGTCTGTCTAGAACACCCTGACTCTTATTGGCTCTATTATCGCCCTCCGTACCGCAGTGCTAGCCTGTAGTACGTGTAGAGAAGTAACAAGTACACGGGCACAGTGAGTGTCTGTCTAGAACACCCTTGCTCTTATTGGCTCTATTATCGCCCTCCGTACCGCAGTGCTAGCCTGTAGTACGTGTAGAGAAGTAACAAGGACACAAAAAGAGTGAGTGTCTGTCTAGAACACCCTGGCTCTTATTGGCTCTATTATCGCCCTCCGTACCGCAGTGCTAGCCTGTAGTACGTGTAGAGGAGTAACAAGGACACAAACAGGATGAGTGTCTGTCTAGAACACCCTGGCTCTTATTGGCTCTATTATCGCCCTACGTACCGCAGTGCTAGCCTGTAGTACGTGTAGAGAAGTAACAAGGACACAACCAAGTGAGTGTCTGTCTAGGACACCCTGACTCTTATTGGCTCTATTATCGCCCTCCGTACCGCAGTGCTAGCCTGTAGTACGTGTAGAGAAGTAACAAGTACACGGGCACAGTGAGTGTCTGTCTAGAACACCCTGGCTCTTATTGGCTCTATTATC
Source organism: Hymenopus coronatus (assembly GCA_030762935.1). NCBI lineage: Eukaryota > Metazoa > Arthropoda > Insecta > Mantodea > Hymenopodidae > Hymenopus > Hymenopus coronatus. Next base: position 3,715,889 of record CM060888.1, on the reverse strand, counting down.
GCCCTCCGTACCGCAGTGCTAGCCTGTAGTACGTGTAGAGGATTAACAAGGACACAAACAGAGTGAGTGTCTGTCTAGAACACCCTGACTCTTATTGGCTCTATTATCGCCCTCCGTACCGCAGTGCTAGCCTGTAGTACGTGTAGAGGAGTAACAAGGACACGGGCACAGTGAGTGTCTGTCTAGAACACCCTGACTCTTATTGGCTCTATTATCGCCCTCCGTACCGCAGTGCTAGCCTGTAATACATGTAGAGAAGTAACAAGGACACGGGCACAGTGAGTGTCTGTCTAGAACACCCTGACTTTTATTGGCTCTATTATCGCCCTCCGTACCGCAGTGATAGCCTGTAGTACGTGTAGAGGAGTAACAAGGACACAAAAAGAGTGTCTGTCTAGAACACCCTGGCTCTTATTGGCTCTATTATCGCCCTCCGTACCGCAGTGCTAGCCTGTAGTACGTGTAGAGAAGTAACAAGTACACGGGCACAGTGAGTGTCTGTCTAGAACACCCTGACTCTTATTGGCTCTATTATCGCCCTCCGTACCGCAGTGCTAGCCTGTAGTACGTGTAGAGGAGTAACAAGGACACAAACAGAGTGAGTGTCTGTCTAGAACACCCTGGCTCTTATTGGCTCTATTATCGCCCTCCGTACCGCAGTGCTAGCCTGTAGTACGTGTAGAGGAGTAACAAGGACACAAACAGAGTGTCTGTCTAGAACACCCTGGCTCTTATTGGCTCTATTATCGCCCTCCGTACCGCAGTGCTAGCCTGTAGTACGTTTAGAGCAATAACAAGGACACGGGCACAGTGAGTGTCTGTCTAGAACACCCTGGCTCTTATTGGCTCTATTATCGCCCTCCGTACCGCAGTGCTAGCCTGTAGTACGTGTAGAGAAGTAACAAGGACACAAACAGAGCGAGTGTCTGTCTAGAACACCCTGGCTCTTATTGGCTCTATTATCGCCCTCCGTACCGCAGTGCTAGCCTGTAGTACGTGTAGAGGAGTAACAAGGACACAAACAGAGTGAGTGTCTGTCTAGAACACCCTGACTCTTATTGGCTCTATAATCGCCCTCCGTACCGCGGTGCTAGCCTGGAGTACGTGTACAGAAGTAACAAGTACACGGGCACAGTGAGTGTCTGTCTAGAACACCCTGACTCTTATTGGCTCTATTATCGCCCTCCGTACCGCAGTGCTAGCCTGTAGTACGTGTAGAGAAGTAACAAGGACACAAACACAGTGAGTGTCTGTCTAGAACACCCTGACTCTTATTGGCTCTATTATCGCCCACCGTACCGCAGTGCTAGCCTGTAGTACGTGTAGAGAAGTAACAAGTACACGGGCACAGTGAGTGTCTGTCTAGAACACCCTGGCTCTTATTGGCTCTATTATCGCCCTCCGTACCGCAGTGCTAGCCTGTAGTACGTTTAGAGCAACAACAAGGACACGGGCACAGTGAGTGTCTGTCTAGAACACCCTGGCTCTTATTGGCTCTATTATCGCCCTCCGTACCGCAGTGCTAGCCTGTAGTACGTGTAGAGAAATAACAAGGACACGAACAGAGCGAGTGTCTGTCTAGAACACCCTGGCTCTTATTGGCTCTATTATCGCCCTCCGTACCGCAGTGCTAGCCTGTAGTACGTGTAGAGGAGTAACAAGGACACGGGCACAGGGAGTGTCTGTCTAGAACACCCTGGCTCTTATTGGCTCTATTATCGCCCTCCGTACCGAAGTGCTAGCCTGTAGTACGTGTAGAGAAGTAACAAGGACACAAACAGAGCGAGTGTCTGTCTAGAACACCCTGGCTATTATTGGCTCTATTATCGCCCTCCGTACCGCAGTCTAGCCTGTAGTACGTGTAGAGGAGTAACAAGGATACAAACAGAGTGAGTGTCTGTCTAGAACACCCTGACTCTTATTGGCTCTATTATCGCCCTCCGTACCGCGGTGCTAGCCTGTAGTACGTGTAGAGAAGTAACAAGTACACGGGCACAGTGAGTGTCTGTCTAGAACACCCTGACTCTTATTGGCTCTATTATCGCCCTCCGTACCGCAGTGCTAGCCTGTAGTACGTGTAGAGAAGTAACAAGTACACGGGCACAGAGAGTGTCTGTCTAGAACACCCTGACTCTTATTGGCTCTATTATCGCCCTCCGTACCGCAGTGCTAGCCTGTAGTACGTGTAGAGAAGTAACAAGTACACGGGCACAGTGAGTGTCTGTCTAGAACACCCTGGCTCTTATTGGCTCTATTATCGCCCTCCGTACCGCAGTGCTAGCCTGTAGTACGTGTAGAGAAGTAACAAGGACACAAAAAGAGTGAGTGTCTGTCTAGAACACCCTGGCTCTTATTGGCTCTATTATCGCCCTCCGTACCGCAGTGCTAGCCTGTAGTACGTGTAGAGGAGTAACAAGGACACAAACAGAATGAGTGTCTGTCTAGAACACCCTGGCTCTTATTGGCTCTATTATCGCCCTACGTACCGCAGTGCTAGCCTGTAGTACGTGTAGAGAAGTAACAAGGACACAAACACAGTGAGTGTCTGTCTAGAACACCCTGACTCTTATTGGCTCTATTATCGCCCTCCGTACCGCAGTGCTAGGCTGTAGTACGTGTAGAGAAGTAACAAGTACACGGGCACAGTGAGTGTCTGTCTAGAACACCCTGGCTCTTATTGGCTCTATTATCGCCCCCCGTACCGCAGTGCTAGCCTGTGGTACGTGTAGAGGAGTAACAAGGACACAAACAGAATGAGTGTCTGTCTAGAACACCCTGGCTCTTATTGGCTCTATTATCGCCCTAGGTACCGCAGTGCTAGCCTATAGTACGTGTAGAGAAGTAACAAGGACACGGGCACAGTGAGTGTCTGTCTAGAACACCCTGACTCTTATTGGCTCTATTATCGCCCTAGGTACCGCAGTGCTAGCCTATAGTACGTGTAGAGAAGAAATAAGGACACAAACACAGTGAGTGTCTGTCTAGAACACCCTGACTCTTATTGGCTCTATTATCGCCCTCCGTACCGCAGTGCTAGCCTATAGTACGTGTAGAGAAGTAACAAGGACACGGGCACAGTGAGTGTCTGTCTAGAACACCCTGGCTCTTATTGGCTCTATTATCGCCCTCCGTACCGCAGTGCTAGCCTGTAGTACGTGTAGAGGAGTAACAAGGACACAAACAGAGTGAGTGTCTGTCTAGAACACCCTGACTCTTATTGGCTCTATTATCGCCCTCCGTACCGCGGTGCTAGCCTGTAGTACGTGTAGAGAAGTAACAAATACACGGGCACAGTGAGTGTCTGTCTAGAACACCCTGACTCTTATTGGCTCTATTATCGCCCTCCGTACCGCAGTGCTAGCCTGTAGTACGTGTAGAGAAGTAACAAGTACACAAACACAGTGAGTGTCTGTCTAGAACACCCTGGCTCTTATTGGCTCTATTATCGCCCTCCGTACCGCAGTGCTAGCCTGTAGTACGTGTAGAGAAGTAACAAGGACACAAACAGAGCGAGTGTCTGTCTAGAACACCCTGGCTCTTATTGGCTCTATTATCGCCCTCCGTACCGCAGTGCTAGCCTGTAGTACGTGTAGAGGAGTAACAAGGACACGGGCACAGGGAGTGTCTGTCTAGAACACCCTGGCTCTTATTGGCTCTATTATCGCCCTCCGTACCGCAGTGCTAGCCTGTAGTACGTGTAGAGAAGTAACAAGGACACAAACAGAGCGAGTGTCTGTCTAGAACACCCTGGCTCTTATTGGCTCTATTATCGCCCTCCGTACCGCAGTGCTAGCCTGTAGTACGTGTAGAGGAGTAACAAGGACACAAACAGAGTGAGTGTCTGTCTAGAACACCCTGACTCTTATTGGCTCTATTATCGCCCTCCGTACCGCGGTGCTAGCCTGTAGTACGTGTAGAGAAGTAACAAGTACACGGGCACAGTGAGTGTCTGTCTAGAACACCCTGACTCTTATTGGCTCTATTATCGCCCTCCGTACCGCAGTGCTAGCCTGTAGTACGTGTAGTGAAGTAACAAGTACACGGGCACAGTGAGTGTCTGTCTAGAACACCCTTGCTCTTATTGGCTCTATTATCGCCCTCCGTACCGCAGTGCTAGCCTGTAGTACGTGCAGAGAAGTAACAAGGACACAAAAAGAGTGAGTGTCTGTCTAGAACACCCTGGCTCTTATTGGCTCTATTATCGCCCTCCGTACCGCAGTGCTAGCCTGTAGTACGTGTAGAGGAGTAACAAGGACACAAACAGAATGAGTGTCTGTCTAGAACACCCTGGCTCTTATTGGCTCTATTATCGCCCTACGTAACGCAGTGCTAGCCTGTAGTACGTGTAGAGAAGTAACAAGGACACAAACACAGTGAGTGTCTGTCTAGGACACCCTGACTCTTATTGGCTCTATTATCGCCCTCCGTACCGCAGTGCTAGCCTGTAGTACGTGTAGAGAAGTAACAAGTACACGGGCACAGTGAGTGTCTGTCTAGAACACCCTGGCTCTTATTGGCTCTATTATCGCCCCCCGTACCGCAGTGCTAGCCTGTAGTACGTGTAGAGGAGTAACAAGGACACAAACAGAATGAGTGTCTGTCTAGAACACCCTGGCTCTTATTGGCCCTATTATCGCCCTACGTACCGCAGTGCTAGCCTATAGTACGTGTAGAGGAGTAACAAGGACACAAACAGAATGAGTGTCTGTCTAGAACACCCTGGCTCTTATTGGCTCTATTATCGCCCTACGTACCGCAGTGCTAGCCTGTAGTACGTGTAGAGAAGTAACAAGGACACAAACACAGTGAGTGTCTGTCTAGAACACCCTTACTCTTATTGGCTCTATTATCGCCCTCCGTACCGCAGTGCTAGCCTGTAGTACGTGTAGAGAAGTAACAAGTACACGGGCACAGTGAGTGTCTGTCTAGAACACCCTGGCTCTTATTGGCTCTATTATCGCCCTCCGTACCGCAGTGCTAGCCTGTAGTACGTTTAGAGCAATAACAAGGACACGGGCACAGTGAGTGTCTGTCTAGAACACCCTGGCTCTTATTGGCTCTATTATCGCCCTCCGTACCGCAGTGCTAGCCTGTAGTACGTGTAGAGAAGTAACAAGGACACAAACAGAGCGAGTGTCTGTCTAGAACACCCTGGCTCTTATTGGCTCTATTATCGCCCTCCGTACCGCAGTGCTAGCCTGTAGTACGTGTAGAGGAGTAACAAGGACACAAACAGAGTGAGTGTCTGTCTAGAACACCCTGGCTCTTATTGGCTCTATTATCGCCCTCCGTACCGCAGTGCTAGCCTGTAGTACGTTTAGAGCAATAACAAGGACACGGGCACAGTGAGTGTCTGTCTAGAACACGCTGGCTCTTATTGGCTCTATTATCGCCCTCCGTACCGCAGTGCTAGCCTGTAGTACGTGTAGAGAAGTAACAAGGACACAAACAGAGCGAGTGTCTGTCTAGAACACCCTGGCTCTTATTGGCTCTATTATCGCCCTCCGTACCGCAGTGCTAGCCTGTAGTACGTGTAGAGGAGTAACAAGGACACAAACAGAGTGAGTGTCTGTCTAGAACACCCTGACTCTTATTGGCTCTATTATCGCCCTCCGTACCGCGGTGCTAGCCTGTAGTACGTGTACAGAAGTAACAAGTACACGGGCACAGTGAGTGTCTGTCTAGAACACCCTGACTCTTATTGGCTCTATTATCGCCCTCCGTACCGCAGTGCTAGCCTGTAGTACGTGTAGAGAAGTAACAAGTACACGGGCACAGTGAGTGTCTGTCTAGAACACCCTGGCTCTTATTGGCTCTATTATCGCCCCCCGTACCGCAGTGCTAGTCTGTGGTACGTGTAGAGGAGTAACAAGGACACAAACAGAATGAGTGTCTGTCTAGAACACCCTGGCTCTTATTGGCTCTATTATCGCCTTACGTACCGCAGTGCTAGCCTATAGTACGTGTAGAGAAGTAACAAGGACACAAACACAGTGAGTGTCTGTCTAGAACACCCTGACTCTTATTGGCTCTATTATCGCCCTCCGTACCGCAGTGCTAGCCTGTAGTACGTGTAGAGAAGTAACAAGGACACGGGCACAGTGAGTGTCTGTCTAGAACACCCTGGCTCTTATTGGCTCTATTATCGCCTTCCGTACCGCAGTGCTAGCCTGTAGTACGTGTAGACGAGTAACAAGGACACAAACAGAGTGAGTGTCTGTCTAGAACACCCTGACTCTTATTGGCTCTATTATCGCCCTCCGTACCGCGGTGCTAGCCTGTAGTACGTGTAGAGAAGTAACAAATACACGGGCACAGTGAGTGTCTGTCTAGAACACCCTGACTCTTATTGGCTCTATTATCGCCCTCCGTACCGCAGTGCTAGCCTGTAGTACGTGTAGAGAAGTAACAAGTACACGGGCACAGTGAGTGTCTCTCTAGAACACCCTGGCTCTTATTGGCTCTATTATCGCCCTCCGTACCGCAGTGCTAGCCTGTAGTACGTGTAGAGAAGTAACAAGGACACAAACAGAGTGAGCGTCTGTCTAGAACACCCTGGCTCTTATTGGCTCTATTATCGCCCTCCGTACCGCAGTGCTAGCCTGTAGTACGTGTAGAGGAGTAACAAGGACACGGGCACCGGGAGTGTCTGTCTAGAACACCCTGGCTCTTATTGGCTCTATTATCGCCCTCCGTACCGCAGTGCTAGCCTGTAGTACGTGTAGAGAAGTAACAAGTACACGGGCACAGTGAGTGTCTGTCTAGAACACCCTGACTCTTATTGGCTCTATTATCGCCCTCCGTACCGCAGTGCTAGCCTGTAGTACGTGTAGAGAAGTAACAAGGACACGGGCACAGTGAGTGTCTGTCTAGAACACCCTGACTCTTATTGGCTCTATTATCGCCCTCCGTACCGCAGTGCTAGCCTGTAGTACGTGTACAGAAGTAACAAGGACACGGGCACAGTGAGTGTCTGTCTAAAACACCCTGGCTCTTATTGGCTCTATTATCGGCCTCCGTACCGCAGTGCTAGCCTGTAGTACATGTAGAGAAGTAACAAGGACACGGGCACAGTGAGTGTCTGTCTAGAACACCTTGACTCTTATTGGCTCTATTATCGCCCTCCGTACCGCGGTGCTAGCCTGTAGTACGTGTAGAGAAGTAACAAGTACACGGGAACAGTGAGTGTCTGTCTAGAACACTCTGGCTCTTATTGGCTCTATTACCGCCCTCCGTACCGCAGTGCTAGCCTGTAGTACGTGTAGAGAAGTAACAAGTACACGGGCACAGTGAGTGTCTGTCTAGAACACCCTGGCTCTTATTGGCTCTATTATCGCCCTCCGTACCGCAGTGCTAGCCTGTAGTACGTGTAGAGGAGTAACAAGGACACAAACAGAGTGAGTGTCTGTCTAGAACACCCTGACTCTTATTGGCTCTATTATCGCCCTCCGTACCGCGGTGCTAGCCTGTAGTACGTGTAGAGGAGTAACAAGGACACAAACAGAGTGAGTGTCTGTCTAGAACACCCTGACTCTTATTGGCTCTATTATCGCCCTCCGTACCGCGGTGCTAGCCTGTAGTACGTGTAGAGAAGTAACAAGTACACGGGCACAGTGAGTGTCTGTCTAGAACACCCTGACTCTTATTGGCTCTATTATCGCCCTCCGTACCGCAGTGCTAATCTGTAGTACGTGTAGAGGAGTAACAAGGACACAAACAGAGTGAGTGTCTGTCTAGAACACCCTGACTCTTATTGGCTCTATTATCGCCCTCCGTACCGCAGTGCTAGCCTGTAGTACGTGTAGAGGAGTAACAAGGACACAAACAGAGTGAGTGTCTGTCTAGAACACCCTGACTCTTATTGGCTCTATTATCGCCCTCCGTACCGCAGTGCTAGCCTGTAGTACGTGTAGAGGTGTAACAAGGACACGGGCACAGTGAGTGTCTGTCTAGAACACCCTGACTCTTATTGGCTCTATTATCGCCCTCCGTACTGCAGTGCTAGCCTGTAGTACGTGTAGAGAAGTAACAAAGACACAAACAGAGCGAGTGTCTGTCTAGAACACCCTGGCTCTTATTGGCTCTATTATCGCCCTCCGTACCGCAGTGCTAGCCTGTAGTACGTGTTGAGAAGTAACAAGGACACGGGCACAGTGAGTGTCTGTCTAGAACACCCTGGCTCTTATTGGCTCTATTATCGGCCTCCGTACCGCAGTGCTAGCCTGTAGTACGTGTAGAGGAGTAACAAGTACAGGGGCACAGTGAGTGTCTGTCTAGAACACCCTGACTCTTATTGGCTCTATTATCGCCCTCCGTACCGCAGTGTTAGCCTGTAGTACGTGTAGAGGAGTAACAAGGACACAAACAGAATGAGTGTCTGTCTAGAACACCCTGGCTCTTATTGGCTCTATTATCGCCCTACGTACCGCAGTGCTAGCCTGTAGTACGTGTAGAGAAGTAACAGGGACACAAACACAGTGAGTGTCTGTCTAGAACACCCTGACTCTTATTGGCTCTATTATCGCCCTCCGTACCGCAGTGCTAGCCTGTAGTACGTGTAGAGAAGTAACAAGTACACGGGCAGAGTGAGTGTCTGTCTAGAACACCCTGGCTCTTATTGGCTCTATTATCGCCCCCCGTACCGCAGTGCTAGCCTGTGGTACGTGTAGAGGAGTAACAAGGACACAAACAGAATGAGTGTCTGTCTAGAACACCCTGGCTCTTATTGGCTCTATTATCGCCCTACGTACCGCAGTGCTAGCCTATAGTACGTGTAGAGAAGTAACAAGGACACAAACACAGTGAGTGTCTGTCTAGAACACCCTGACTCTTATTGGCTCTATTATCGCCCTCCGTACCGCAGTGCTAGCCTGTAGTACGTGTAGAGAAGTAACAAGGACACGGGCACAGTGAGTGTCTGTCTAGAACACCCTGGCTCTTATTGGCTCTATTATCGCCCTCCGTACCGCAGTGCTAGCCTGTAGTACGTGTAGAGGAGTAACAAGGACACAAACAGAGTGAGTGTCTGTCTAGAACACCCTGACTCTTATTGGCTCTATTATCGCCCTCCGTACCGCGGTGCTAGCCTGTAGTACGTGTAGAGAAGTAACAAATACACGGGCACAGTGAGTATCTGTCTAGAACACCCTGACTCTTATTGGCTCTATTATCGCCCTCCGTACCGCAGTGCTAGCCTGTAGTACGTGTAGAGAAGTAACAAGTACACGGGCACAGTGAGTGTCTGTCTAGAACACCCTGGCTCTTATTGGCTCTATTATCGCCCTCCGTACCGCAGTGCTAGCCTGTAGTACGTGTAGAGAAGTAACAAGGACACTGACAGAGCGAGTGTCTGTCTAGAACACCCTGGCTCTTATTGGCTCTATTATCGCCCTCCGTACCGCAGTGCTAGCCTGTAGTACGTGTAGAGGAGTAACAAGGACACGGGCACAGGGAGTGTCTGTCTAGAACACCCTGGCTCTTATTGGCTCTATTATCGCCCTCCGTACCGCAGTGCTAGCCTGTAGTACGTGTAGAGAAGTAACAAGTACACGGGCACAGTGAGTGTCTGTCTAGAACACCCTGACTCTTATTGGCTCTATTATCGCCCTCCGTACCGCAGTGCTAAACTGTAGTACGTGTAGAGAAGTAACAAGGACACGGGCACAGTGAGTGTCTGTCTAGAACACCCTGACTCTTATTGGCTCTATTATCGCCCTCCGTACCGCAGTGCTAGCCTGTAGTACGTGTACAGAAGTAACAAGGACACGGGCACAGTGAGTGTCTGTCTAAAACACCCTGGCTCTTATTGGCTCTATTATCGGCCTCCGTACCGCAGTGCTAGCCTGTAGTACATGTAGAGAAGTAACAAGGACACGGGCACAGTGAGTGTCTGTCTAGAACACCCTGACTCTTATTGGCTCTATTATCGCCCTCCGTACCGCGGTGCTAGCCTGTAGTACGTGTAGAGAAGTAACAAGTACAAGGGAACAGTGAGTGTCTGTCTAGAACACCCTGGCTCTTATTGGCTCTATTACCGCCCTCCGTACCGCAGTGCTAGCCTGTAGTACGTGTAGAGAAGTAACAAGTACACGGGCACAGTGAGTGTCTGTCTAGAACACCCTGGCTCTTATTGGCTCTATTATCGCCCTCCGTACCGCAGTGCTAGCCTGTAGTACGTGTAGAGGAGTAACAAGGACACAAACAGAGTGAGTGTCTGTCTAGAACACCCTGACTCTTATTGGCTCTATTATCGCCCTCCGTACCGCGGTGCTAGCCTGTAGTACGTGTAGAGGAGTAACAAGGACACAAACAGAGTGAGTGTCTGTCTAGAACACCCTGACTCTTATTGGCTCTATTATCGCCCTCCGTACCGCGGTGCTAGCCTGTAGTACGTGTAGAGAAGTAACAAGTACACGGGCACAGTGAGTGTCTGTCTAGAACACCCTGACTCTTATTGGCTCTATTATCGCCCTCCGTACCGCAGTGCTAGCCTGTAGTACGTGTAGAGCAGTAACAAGGACACAAACAGAGTGAGTGTCTGTCTAGAACACCCTGACTCTTATTGGCTCTATTATCGCCCTCCGTACCGCAGTGCTAGCCTGTAGTATGTGTAGAGGAGTAACAAGGACACAAACAGAGTGAGTGTCTGTCTAGAACACCCTGACTCTTATTGGCTCTATTATCGCCCTCCGTACCGCAGTGCTAGCCTGTAGTACGTGTAGAGGAGTAACAAGGACACGGGCACAGTGAGTGTCTGCCTAGAACACCCTGACTCTTATTGGCTCTATTATCGCCCTCCGTACTGCAGTGCTAGCCTGTAGTACGTGTAGAGAAGTAACAAAGACACAAACAGAGCGAGTGTCTGTCTAGAACACCCTGGCTCTTATTGGCTCTATTATCGCCCTCCGTACCGCAGTGCTAGCCTGTAGTACGTGTAGAGAAGTAACAAGGACACGGGCACAGTGAGTGTCTGTCTAGAACACCCTGGCTCTTATTGGCTCTATTATCGGCCTCCGTACCGCAGTGCTAGCCTGTAGTACGTGTAGAGGAGTAACAAGTACAGGGGCACAGTGAGTGTCTGTCTAGAACACCCTGACTCTTATTGGCTCTATTATCGCCCTCCGTACCGCAGTGCTAGCCTGTAGTACGTGTAGAGAAGTAACAAGTACAGGGGCACTGTGAGTGTCTGTCTAGAACACCCTGACTCTTATTGGCTCTATTATCGCCCTCCGTACCGCAGTGCTAGCCTGTAGTACGTGTAGAGGAGTAACAAGTACAGGGGCACAGTGAGTGTCTGTCTAGAACACCCTGACTCTTATTGGCTCTATTATCGCCCTCCGTACCGCAGTGCTAGCCTGTAACACATGTAGAGAAGTAACAAGGACACGGGCACAGTGAGTTTCTGTCTAGAACACCCTGACTCTTATTGACTCTATTATCGCCCTCCGTACCGCAGTGCTAGCCTGTAGTACGTGTAGAGGAGTAACAAGGACACAAACAGCGTGTCTGTCTAGAACACCCTGGCTCTTATTCGCTCTATTATCGCCCTGCGTACCGCAGTGCTAGCCTGTAGTACGTGTAGAGGAGTAACAAGGACACAAACAGAGTGAGTGTCTGTCTAGAATATCCTGACTCTTATTGGCTCTATTATCGCCCTCCGTACCGCAGTGCTAGCCTGTAGTACGTGTAGAGAAGTAACAAGGACACAAACAGAGCGAGTGTCTGTCTAGAACACCCTGGCTCTTATTGGCTCTATTATCGCCCTCCGTACCGCAGTGCTAACCTATAGTACGTGTAGAGAAGTAACAAGGACACGGGCACAGTGAGTGTCTGTCTAGAACACCCTGGCTCTTATTGGCTCTATTATCGCCCTCCGTACCGCAGTGTTAGCCTGTAGTACGTATAGAGAAGTAACAAGTACAGGGGCACTGTGAGTGTCTGTCTAGAACACCCTGACTCTTATTGGCTCTATTATCGCCCTCCGTAACGCAGTGCTAGCCTGTAGTACGTGTAGAGAAGTAACAAGGACACGGGCACAGTGAGTGTCTGTCTAGAACACCCTGACTCTTATTGGCTCTATTATCGCCCTCCGTACCGCAGTGCTAGCCTGTAGTACGTGTAGAGAAGTAACAAGGACACGGGCACAGTGAGTGTCTGTCTAAAACACCCTGGCTCTTATTGGCTCTATTATCGGCCTCCGTACCGCAGTGCTAGCCTGTAGTACATGTAGAGAAGTAACAAGGACACGGGCACAGTGAGTGTCTGTCTAGAACACCCTGACTCTTATTGGCTCTATTATCGCCCTCCGTACCGCGGTGCTAGCCTGTAGTACGTGTAGAGAAGTAACAAGTACACGGGAACAGTGAGTGTCTGTCTAGAACACCCAGCTCTTATTGGCTCTATTACCGCCCTCCGTACCGCAGTGCTAGCCTGTAGTACGTGTAGAGAAGTAACAAGTACACGGGCACAGTGAGTGTCTGTCTAGAACACCCTGGCTCTTATTGGCTCTATTATCGCCCTCCGTACCGCAGTGCTGGCCTGTAGTACGTGTAGAGGAGTAACAAGGACACAAACAGAGCGAGTGTCTGTCTAGAACACCCTGACTCTTATTGGCTCTATTATCGCCCTCCGTACCGCGGTGCTAGCCTGTAGTACGTGTAGAGGAGTAACAAGGACACAAACAGAGTGAGTGTCTGTCTAGAACACCCTGACTCTTATTCGCTCTATTATCGCCCTCCGTACCGCGGTGCTAGCCTGTAGTACGTGTAGAGAAGTAACAAGTACACGGGCACAGTGAGTGTCTGTCTAGAACACCCTGACTCTTATTGGCTCTATTATCGCCCTCCGTACCGCAGTGCTAGCCTGTAGTACGTGTAGAGGAGTAACAAGGACACAAACAGAGTGAGTGTCTGTCTAGAACACCCTGACTCTTATTGGCTCTATTATCGCCCTCCGTACCGCAGTGCTAGCCTGTAGTACGTGTAGAGGAGTAACAAGGACACAAACAGAGTGACTGTCTGTCTAGAACACCCTGACTCTTATTGGCTCTATTATCGCCCTCCGTACCGCAGTGCTAGCCTGTAGTACGTGTAGAGGAGTAACAAGGACACGGGCACAGTGAGTGTCTGTCTAGAACACCCTGACTCTTATTGGCTCTATTATCGCCCTCCGTACTGCAGTGCTAGCCTGTAGTACGTGTAGAGAAGTAACAAAGACACAAACAGAGCGAGTGTCTGTCTAGAACACCCTGGCTCTTATTGGCTCTGTTATCGCCCTCCGTACCGCAGTGCTAGCCTGTAGTACGTGTTGAGAAGTAACAAGGACACGGGCACAGTGAGTGTCTGTCTAGAACACCCTGGCTCTTATTGGCTCTATTATCGGCCTCCGTACCGCAGTGCTAGCCTGTAGTACGTGTAGAGGAGTAACAAGTACAGGGGCACAGTGAGTGTCTGTCTAGAACACCCTGACTCTTATTGGCTCTATTATCGCCCTCCGTACCGCAGTGTTAGCCTGTAGTACGTGTAGAGGAGTAACAAGGACACAAACAGAATGAGTGTCTGTCTAGAACACCCTGGCTCTTATTGGCTCTATTATCGCCCTACGTACCGCAGTGCTAGCCTGTAGTACGTGTAGAGAAGTAACAGGGACACAAACACAGTGAGTGTCTGTCTAGAACACCCTGACTCTTATTGGCTCTATTATCGCCCTCCGTACCGCAGTGCTAGCCTGTAGTACGTGTAGAGAAGTAACAAGTACACGGGCAGAGTGAGTGTCTGTCTAGAACACCCTGGCTCTTATTGGCTCTATTATCGCCCCCCGTACCGCAGTGCTAGCCTGTGGTACGTGTAGAGGAGTAACAAGGACACAAACAGAATGAGTGTCTGTCTAGAACACCCTGGCTCTTATTGGCTCTATTATCGCCCTACGTACCGCAGTGCTAGCCTATAGTACGTGTAGAGAAGTAACAAGGACACAAACACAGTGAGTGTCTGTCTAGAACACCCTGACTCTTATTGGCTCTATTATCGCCCTCCGTACCGCAGTGCTAGCCTGTAGTACGTGTAGAGAAGTAACAAGGACACGGGCACAGTGAGTGTCTGTCTAGAACACCCTGGCTCTTATTGGCTCTATTATCGCCCTCCGTACCGCAGTGCTAGCCTGTAGTACGTGTAGAGGAGTAACAAGGACACAAACAGAGTGAGTGTCTGTCTAGAACACCCTGACTCTTATTGGCTCTATTATCGCCCTCCGTACCGCGGTGCTAGCCTGTAGTACGTGTAGAGAAGTAACAAATACACGGGCACAGTGAGTATCTGTCTAGAACACCCTGACTCTTATTGGCTCTATTATCGCCCTCCGTACCGCAGTGCTAGCCTGTAGTACGTGTAGAGAAGTAACAAGTACACGGGCACAGTGAGTGTCTGTCTAGAACACCCTGGCTCTTATTGGCTCTATTATCGCCCTCCGTACCGCAGTGCTAGCCTGTAGTACGTGTAGAGAAGTAACAAGGACACTGACAGAGCGAGTGTCTGTCTAGAACACCCTGGCTCTTATTGGCTCTATTATCGCCCTCCGTACCGCAGTGCTAGCCTGTAGTACGTGTAGAGGAGTAACAAGGACACGGGCACAGGGAGTGTCTGTCTAGAACACCCTGGCTCTTATTGGCTCTATTATCGCCCTCCGTACCGCAGTGCTAGCCTGTAGTACGTGTAGAGAAGTAACAAGTACACGGGCACAGTGAGTGTCTGTCTAGAACACCCTGACTCTTATTGGCTCTATTATCGCCCTCCGTACCGCAGTGCTAAACTGTAGTACGTGTAGAGAAGTAACAAGGACACGGGCACAGTGAGTGTCTGTCTAGAACACCCTGACTCTTATTGGCTCTATTATCGCCCTCCGTACCGCAGTGCTAGCCTGTAGTACGTGTACAGAAGTAACAAGGACACGGGCACAGTGAGTGTCTGTCTAAAACACCCTGGCTCTTATTGGCTCTATTATCGGCCTCCGTACCGCAGTGCTAGCCTGTAGTACATGTAGAGAAGTAACAAGGACACGGGCACAGTGAGTGTCTGTCTAGAACACCCTGACTCTTATTGGCTCTATTATCGCCCTCCGTACCGCGGTGCTAGCCTGTAGTACGTGTAGAGAAGTAACAAGTACAAGGGAACAGTGAGTGTCTGTCTAGAACACCCTGGCTCTTATTGGCTCTATTACCGCCCTCCGTACCGCAGTGCTAGCCTGTAGTACGTGTAGAGAAGTAACAAGTACACGGGCACAGTGAGTGTCTGTCTAGAACACCCTGGCTCTTATTGGCTCTATTATCGCCCTCCGTACCGCAGTGCTAGCCTGTAGTACGTGTAGAGGAGTAACAAGGACACAAACAGAGTGAGTGTCTGTCTAGAACACCCTGACTCTTATTGGCTCTATTATCGCCCTCCGTACCGCGGTGCTAGCCTGTAGTACGTGTAGAGGAGTAACAAGGACACAAACAGAGTGAGTGTCTGTCTAGAACACCCTGACTCTTATTGGCTCTATTATCGCCCTCCGTACCGCGGTGCTAGCCTGTAGTACGTGTAGAGAAGTAACAAGTACACGGGCACAGTGAGTGTCTGTCTAGAACACCCTGACTCTTATTGGCTCTATTATCGCCCTCCGTACCGCAGTGCTAGCCTGTAGTACGTGTAGAGCAGTAACAAGGACACAAACAGAGTGAGTGTCTGTCTAGAACACCCTGACTCTTATTGGCTCTATTATCGCCCTCCGTACCGCAGTGCTAGCCTGTAGTATGTGTAGAGGAGTAACAAGGACACAAACAGAGTGAGTGTCTGTCTAGAACACCCTGACTCTTATTGGCTCTATTATCGCCCTCCGTACCGCAGTGCTAGCCTGTAGTACGTGTAGAGGAGTAACAAGGACACGGGCACAGTGAGTGTCTGCCTAGAACACCCTGACTCTTATTGGCTCTATTATCGCCCTCCGTACTGCAGTGCTAGCCTGTAGTACGTGTAGAGAAGTAACAAAGACACAAACAGAGCGAGGGTCTGTCTAGAACACCCTGGCTCTTATTGGCTCTATTATCGCCCTCCGTACCGCAGTGCTAGCCTGTAGTACGTGTAGAGAAGTAACAAGGACACGGGCACAGTGAGTGTCTGTCTAGAACACCCTGGCTCTTATTGGCTCTATTATCGGCCTCCGTACCGCAGTGCTAGCCTGTAGTACGTGTAGAGGAGTAACAAGTACAGGGGCACAGTGAGTGTCTGTCTAGAACACCCTGACTCTTATTGGCTCTATTATCGCCCTCCGTACCGCAGTGCTAGCCTGTAGTACGTGTAGAGAAGTAACAAGTACAGGGGCACTGTGAGTGTCTGTCTAGAACACCCTGACTCTTATTGGCTCTATTATCGCCCTCCGTACCGCAGTGCTAGCCTGTAGTACGTGTAGAGGAGTAACAAGTACAGGGGCACAGTGAGTGTCTGTCTAGAACACCCTGACTCTTATTGGCTCTATTATCGCCCTCCGTACCGCAGTGCTAGCCTGTAACACATGTAGAGAAGTAACAAGGACACGGGCACAGTGAGTTTCTGTCTAGAACACCCTGACTCTTATTGACTCTATTATCGCCCTCCGTACCGCAGTGCTAGCCTGTAGTACGTGTAGAGGAGTAACAAGGACACAAACAGCGTGTCTGTCTAGAACACCCTGGCTCTTATTCGCTCTATTATCGCCCTGCGTACCGCAGTGCTAGCCTGTAGTACGTGTAGAGGAGTAACAAGGACACAAACAGAGTGAGTGTCTGTCTAGAATATCCTGACTCTTATTGGCTCTATTATCGCCCTCCGTACCGCAGTGCTAGCCTGTAGTACGTGTAGAGAAGTAACAAGGACACAAACAGAGCGAGTGTCTGTCTAGAACACCCTGGCTCTTATTGGCTCTATTATCGCCCTCCGTACCGCAGTGCTAACCTATAGTACGTGTAGAGAAGTAACAAGGACACGGGCACAGTGAGTGTCTGTCTAGAACACCCTGGCTCTTATTGGCTCTATTATCGCCCTCCGTACCGCAGTGTTAGCCTGTAGTACGTATAGAGAAGTAACAAGTACAGGGGCACTGTGAGTGTCTGTCTAGAACACCCTGACTCTTATTGGCTCTATTATCGCCCTCCGTAACGCAGTGCTAGCCTGTAGTACGTGTAGAGAAGTAACAAGGACACGGGCACAGTGAGTGTCTGTCTAGAACACCCTGACTCTTATTGGCTCTATTATCGCCCTCCGTACCGCAGTGCTAGCCTGTAGTACGTGTAGAGAAGTAACAAGGACACGGGCACAGTGAGTGTCTGTCTAAAACACCCTGGCTCTTATTGGCTCTATTATCGGCCTCCGTACCGCAGTGCTAGCCTGTAGTACATGTAGAGAAGTAACAAGGACACGGGCACAGTGAGTGTCTGTCTAGAACACCCTGACTCTTATTGGCTCTATTATCGCCCTCCGTACCGCGGTGCTAGCCTGTAGTACGTGTAGAGAAGTAACAAGTACACGGGAACAGTGAGTGTCTGTCTAGAACACCCAGCTCTTATTGGCTCTATTACCGCCCTCCGTACCGCAGTGCTAGCCTGTAGTACGTGTAGAGAAGTAACAAGTACACGGGCACAGTGAGTGTCTGTCTAGAACACCCTGGCTCTTATTGGCTCTATTATCGCCCTCCGTACCGCAGTGCTGGCCTGTAGTACGTGTAGAGGAGTAACAAGGACACAAACAGAGCGAGTGTCTGTCTAGAACACCCTGACTCTTATTGGCTCTATTATCGCCCTCCGTACCGCGGTGCTAGCCTGTAGTACGTGTAGAGGAGTAACAAGGACACAAACAGAGTGAGTGTCTGTCTAGAACACCCTGACTCTTATTCGCTCTATTATCGCCCTCCGTACCGCGGTGCTAGCCTGTAGTACGTGTAGAGAAGTAACAAGTACACGGGCACAGTGAGTGTCTGTCTAGAACACCCTGACTCTTATTGGCTCTATTATCGCCCTCCGTACCGCAGTGCTAGCCTGTAGTACGTGTAGAGGAGTAACAAGGACACAAACAGAGTGAGTGTCTGTCTAGAACACCCTGACTCTTATTGGCTCTATTATCGCCCTCCGTACCGCAGTGCTAGCCTGTAGTACGTGTAGAGGAGTAACAAGGACACAAACAGAGTGACTGTCTGTCTAGAACACCCTGACTCTTATTGGCTCTATTATCGCCCTCCGTACCGCAGTGCTAGCCTGTAGTACGTGTAGAGGAGTAACAAGGACACGGGCACAGTGAGTGTCTGTCTAGAACACCCTGACTCTTATTGGCTCTATTATCGCCCTCCGTACTGCAGTGCTAGCCTGTAGTACGTGTAGAGAAGTAACAAAGACACAAACAGAGCGAGTGTCTGTCTAGAACACCCTGGCTCTTATTGGCTCTGTTATCGCCCTCCGTACCGCAGTGCTAGCCTGTAGTACGTGTAGAGAAGTAACAAGGACACGGGCACAGTGAGTGTCTGTCTAGAACACCCTGGCTCTTATTGGCTCTATTATCGGCCTCCGTACCGCAGTGCTAGCCTGTAGTACGTGTAGAGGAGTAACAAGTACAGGGGCACAGTGAGTGTCTGTCTAGAACACCCTGACTCTTATTGGCTCTATTATCGCCCTCCGTACCGCAGTGCTAGCCTGTAGTACGTGTAGAGAAGTAACAAGTACAGGGGCACTGTGAGTGACTGTCTAGAACACCCTGACTCTTATTGGCTCTATTATCGCCATCCGTACCGCAGTGCTAGCCTGTAGTACGTGTAGAGGAGTAACAAGTACAGGGGCACAGTGAGTGTCTGTCTAGAACACCCTGACTCTTATTGACTCTATTATCGCCCTCCGTACCGCAGTGCTAGCCTGTAGTACGTGTAGAGGAGTAACAAGGACACAAACAGCGTGTCTGTCTAGAACACCCTGGCTCTTATTGGCTCTATTATCGCCCTGCGTACCGCAGTGCTAGCCTGTAGTACGTGTAGAGGAGTAACAAGGACACAAACAGAGTGAGTGTCTGTCTAGAATACCCTGACTCTTATTGGCTCTATTATCGCCCTCCGTACCGCAGTGCTAGCCTGTAGTACGTGTAGAGAAGTAACAAGTACACGGGCACAGTGAGTGTCTGTCTAGAACACCCTGGCTCTTATTGGCTCTATTATCGGCCTCCGTACCGCAGTGCTAGCCTGTAGTACGTGTAGAGGAGTAACAAGGACACAAACAGAGTGAGTGTCTGTCTAGAACACCCTGACTCTTATTGGCTCTATTATCGCCCTCCGTACCGCAGTGCTAGCCTGTAGTACGTGTAGAGAAGTAACAAGGACACAGACAGAGTGAGTGTCTGTCTAGAACACCGTGGCTCTTATTGGCTCTATTATCGGCCTCCGTAACGCAGTGCTAGCCTGTAGTACGTGTAGAGAAGTAACAAGTACACGGGCACAGTGCGTGTCTGTCTAGAACACCCTGGCCCTTATTGGCTCTATTATCGCCCTCCGTACCGCAGTGCTAGCCTGTAGTACGTGTAGAGAAGTAACAAGGACACAAACAGAGCGAGTGTCTGTCTAGAACACCCTGGCTCTTATTGGCTCTATTATCGCCCTCCGTACCGCAGTGCTAACCTATAGTACGTGTAGAGAAGTAACAAGGACACGGGCACAGTGAGTGTCTGTCTAGAACACCCTGGCTCTTATTGGCTCTATTATCGCCCTCCGTACCGCAGTGTTAGCCTGTAGTACGTGTAGAGAAGTAACAAGTACAGGGGCACTGTGAGTGTCTGTCTAGAACACCCTGACTCTTATTGGCTCTATTATCGCCCTCCGTACCGCAGTGCTAGCCTGTAGTACGTGTAGAGAAGTAACAAGGACACGGGCACAGTGAGTGTCTGTCTAGAACACCCTGACTCTTATTGGCTCTATTATCGCCCTCCGTACCGCAGTGCTAGCCTGTAGTACGTGTAGAGAAGTAACAAGGACACGGGCACAGTGAGTGTCTGTCTAGAACACCCTGACTCTTATTGGCTCTATTATCGCCCTCCGTACCGCAGTGCTAGCCTGTAGTACGTGTAGAGGAGTAACAAGGACACAAACAGAGTGAGTGTCTGTCTAGAACACCCTGGTTCTTATTGGCTCTATTATCGCCCTCCGTACCGCAGTGCTAGCCTGTAGTACGTGTAGAGAAGTAACAAGGACACGGGCACAGTGAGTGTCTGTCTAAAACACCCTGGCTCTTATTGGCTCTATTATCGGCCTCCGTACCGCAGTGCTAGCCTGTAGTACATGTAGAGAAGTAACAAGGACACGGGCACAGTGAGTGTCTGTCTAGAACACCCTGACTCTTATTGGCTCTATTATCGCCCTCCGTACCGCGGTGCTAGCCTGTAGTACGTGTAGAGAAGTAACAAGTACACGGGAACAGTGAGTGTCTGTCTAGAACACCCTGGCTCTTATTGGCTCTATTACCGCCCTCCGTACCGCAGTGCTAGCCTGTAGTACGTGTAGAGAAGTAACAAGTACACGGGCACAGTGAGTGTCTGTCTAGAACACCCTGGCTCTTATTGGCTCTATTATCGCCCTCCGTACCGCAGTGCTGGCCTGTAGTACGTGTAGAGGAGTAACAAGGACACAAACAGAGTGAGTGTCTGTCTAGAACACCCTGACTCTTATTGGCTCTATTATCGCCCTCCGTACCGCAGTGCTAGCCTGTAGTACGTGTAGAGGAGTAACAAGGACACAAACAGAGTGAGTGTCTGTCTAGAACACCCTGACTCTTATTGGCTCTATTATCGCCCTCCGTACCGCAGTGCTAGCCTGTAGTCTGGTAGAGGAGTAACAAGGACACGGGCACAGTGAGTGTCTGTCTAGAACACCCTGACTCTTATTGGCTCTATTATCGCCCTCCGTACTGCAGTGCTAGCCTGTAGTACGTGTAGAGAAGTAACAAAGACACAAACAGAGCGAGTGTCTGTCTAGAACACCCTGGCTCTTATTGGCTCTGTTATCGCCCTCCGTACCGCAGTGCTAGCCTGTAGTACGTGTAGAGAAGTAACAAGGACACGGGCACAGTGAGTGTCTGTCTAGAACACCCTGGCTCTTATTGGCTCTATTATCGGCCTCCGTACCGCAGTGCTAGCCTGTAGTACGTGTAGAGGAGTAACAAGTACAGGGGCACAGTGAGTGTCTGTCTAGAACACCCTGACTCTTATTGGCTCTATTATCGCCCTCCGTACCGCAGTGCTAGCCTGTAGTACGTGTAGAGAAGTAACAAGTACAGGGGCACTGTGAGTGACTGTCTAGAACACCCTGACTCTTATTGGCTCTATTATCGCCCTCCGTACCGCAGTGCTAGCCTGTAGTACGTGTAGAGGAGTAACAAGTACAGGGGCACAGTGAGTGTCTGTCTAGAACACCCTGACTCTTATTGACTCTATTATCGCCCTCCGTACCGCAGTGCTAGCCTGTAGTACGTGTAGAGGAGTAACAAGGACACAAACAGCGTGTCTGTCTAGAACACCCTGGCTCTTATTGGCTCTATTATCGCCCTGCGTACCGCAGTGCTAGCCTGTAGTACGTGTAGAGGAGTAACAAGGACACAAACAGAGTGAGTGTCTGTCTAGAATACCCTGACTCTTATTGGCTCTATTATCGCCCTCCGTACCGCAGTGCTAGCCTGTAGTACGTGTAGAGAAGTAACAAGTACACGGGCACAGTGAGTGTCTGTCTAGAACACCCTGGCTCTTATTGGCTCTATTATCGGCCTCCGTACCGCAGTGCTAGCCTGTAGTACGTGTAGAGGAGTAACAAGGACACAAACAGAGTGAGTGTCTGTCTAGAACACCCTGACTCTTATTGGCTCTATTATCGCCCTCCGTACCGCAGTGCTAGCCTGTAGTACGTGTAGAGAAGTAACAAGGACACAGACAGAGTGAGTGTCTGTCTAGAACACCGTGGCTCTTATTGGCTCTATTATCGGCCTCCGTAACGCAGTGCTAGCCTGTAGTACGTGTAGAGAAGTAACAAGTACACGGGCACAGTGCGTGTCTGTCTAGAACACCCTGGCCCTTATTGGCTCTATTATCGCCCTCCGTACCGCAGTGCTAGCCTGTAGTACGTGTAGAGAAGTAACAAGGACACAAACAGAGCGAGTGTCTGTCTAGAACACCCTGGCTCTTATTGGCTCTATTATCGCCCTCCGTACCGCAGTGCTAACCTATAGTACGTGTAGAGAAGTAACAAGGACACGGGCACAGTGAGTGTCTGTCTAGAACACCCTGGCTCTTATTGGCTCTATTATCGCCCTCCGTACCGCAGTGTTAGCCTGTAGTACGTGTAGAGAAGTAACAAGTACAGGGGCACTGTGAGTGTCTGTCTAGAACACCCTGACTCTTATTGGCTCTATTATCGCCCTCCGTACCGCAGTGCTAGCCTGTAGTACGTGTAGAGAAGTAACAAGGACACGGGCACAGTGAGTGTCTGTCTAGAACACCCTGACTCTTATTGGCTCTATTATCGCCCTCCGTACCGCAGTGCTAGCCTGTAGTACGTGTAGAGGAGTAACAAGGACACAAACAGAGTGAGTGTCTGTCTAGAACATCCTGGTTCTTATTGGCTCTATTATCGCCCTCCGTACCGCAGTGCTAGCCTGTAGTACGTGTAGAGAAGTAACAAGGACACGGGCACAGTGAGTGTCTGTCTAAAACACCCTGGCTCTTATTGGCTCTATTATCGGCCTCCGTACCGCAGTGCTAGCCTGTAGTACATGTAGAGAAGTAACAAGGACACGGGCACAGTGAGTGTCTGTCTAGAACACCCTGACTCTTATTGGCTCTATTATCGCCCTCCGTACCGCGGTGCTAGCCTGTAGTACGTGTAGAGAAGTAACAAGTACACGGGCACAGTGAGTGTCTGTCTAGAACACCCTGGCTCTTATTGGCTCTATTACCGCCCTCCGTACCGCAGTGTTAGCCTGTAGTACGTGTAGAGAAGTAACAAGTACACGGGCACAGTGAGTGTCTGTCTAGAACACCCTGGCTCTTATTGGCTCTATTATCGCCCTCCGTACCGCAGTGCTAGCCTGTAGTACGTGTAGAGGAGTAACAAGGACACAAACAGAGTGAGTGTCTGTCTAGAACACCCTGACTCTTATTGGCTCTATTATCGCCCTCCGTACCGCGGTGCTAGCCTGTAGTACGTGTAGAGAAGTAACAAGTACACGGGAACAGTGAGTGTCTGTCTAGAACACCCTGGCTCTTATTGGCTCTATTACCGCCCTCCGTACCGCAGTGCTAGCCTGCAGTACGTGTAGAGAAGTAACAAGTACACGGGCACAGTGAGTGTCTGTCTAGAACACCCTGGCTCTTATTGGCTCTATTATCGCCCTCCGTACCGCAGTGCTAGCCTGTAGTACGTGTAGAGGAGTAACAAGGACACAAACAGAGTGAGTGTCTGTCTAGAACACCCTGACTCTTATTGGCTCTATCATCGCCCTCCGTACCGCGGTGCTAGCCTGTAGTACGTGTAGAGGAGTAACAAGGACACAAACAGAGTGAGTGTCTGTCTAGAACACCCTGACTCTTATTGGCTCTATTATCGCCCTCCTAACCGCGGTGCTAGCCTGTAGTACGTGTAGAGAAGTAACAAGTACACGGGCACAGTGAGTGTCTGTCTAGAACACCCTGACTCTTATTGGCTCTATTATCGCCCTCCGTACCGCAGTGCTAGCCTGTAGTACGTGTAGAGGAGTAACAAGGACACAAACAGAGTGAGTGTCTGTCGTGAACACCCTGACTCTTATTGGCTCTATTATCGCCCTCCGTACCGCAGTGCTAGCCTGTAGTACGTGTAGAGGAGTAACAAGGACACAAACAGAGTGAGTGTCTGTCTAGAACACCCTGACTCTTATTGGCTCTATTATCGCCCTCCGTACCGCAGTGCTAGCCTGTAGTACGTGTAGAGGAGTAAAAAGGACACGGGCATAGTGAGTGTCTGTCTAGAACACCCTGACTCTTATTGGCTCTATTATCGCCCTCCGTACCGCAGTGCTAGCCTGTAATACATGTAGAGAAGTAACAAGGACACGGGCACAGTGAGTGTCTGTCTAGAACACCCTGACTCTTATTGACTCTATTATCGCCCTCCGTACCGCAGTGCTAGCCTGTAGTACGTGTAGAGGAGTAACAAGGACACAAACAGCGTGTCTGTCTAGAACACCCTGGCTCTTATTGGCTCTATTATCGCCCTACGTATCGCAGTGCTAGCCTGTAGTACTTGTAGAGGAGTAACAAGGACACAAACAGAGTGAGTGTCTGTCTAGAACACCCTGGCTCTTATTGGCTCTATTATCGCCCTCCGTACCGCAGTGCTAGCCTGTAGTACGTGTAGAGGAGTAACAAGGACACAAACAGAGTGAGTGTCTGTCTAGAACACCCTGACTCTTATTGGCTCTATTATCGCCCTCCGTACCGCAGTGCTAGCCTGTAGTACGTGTAGAGAAGTAACAAGGACACAAACAGAGCGAGTGTCTGTCTAGAACACCCTGGCTCTTATTGGCTCTATTATCGCCCTCCGTACCGCAGTGCTAACCTATAGTACGTGTAGAGAAGTAACAAGGACACGGGCACAGTGAGTGTCTGTCTAGAACACCCTGGCTCTTATTGGCTCTATTATCGCCCTCCGTACCGCAGTGTTAGCCTGTAGTACGTGTAGAGAAGTAACAAGTACAGGGGCACTGTGAGTGTCTGTCTAGAACACCCTGACTCTTATTGGCTCTATTATCGCCCTCCGTACCGCAGTGCTAGCCTGTAGTACGTGTAGAGAAGTAACAAGGACACGGGCACAGTGAGTGTCTGTCTAGAACACCCTGACTCTTATTGGCTCTATTATCGCCCTCCGTACCGCAGTGCTAGCCTGTAGTACGTGTAGAGAAGTAACAAGGACACGGGCACAGTGAGTGTCTGTCTAGAACACCCTGACTCTTATTGGCTCTATTATCGCCCTCCGTACGGCAGTGCTAGCCTGTAGTACGTGTAGAGGAGTAACAAGGACACAAATAGAGTGAGTGTCTGTCTAGAACACCCTGGTTCTTATTGGCTCTATTATCGCCCTCCGTACCGCAGTGCTAGCCTGTAGTACGTGTAGAGAAGTAACATGGACACGGGCACAGTGAGTGTCTGTCTAAAACACCCTGGCTCTTATTGGCTCTATTATCGGCCTCCGTACCGCAGTGCTAGCCTGTAGTACATGTAGAGAAGTAACAAGGACACGGGCACAGTGAGTGTCTGTCTAGAACACCCTGACTCTTATTGGCTCTATTATCGCCCTCCGTACCGCGGTGCTAGCCTGTAGTACGAGTAGAGAAGTAACAAGTACACGGGCACAGTGAGTGTCTGTCTAGAACACCCTGGCTCTTATTGGCTCTATTATCGCCCTCCGTACCGCAGTGCTAACCTGTAGTACGTGTAGAGAAGTAACAAGGACACAGACAGAGTGAGTGTCTGTCTAGAACACCCTGGCTCTTATTGGCTCTATTATCGCCCTCCGTACCGCAGTGCTAGCCTGTAGTACGTGTAGAGAAGTAACAAGTACACGGGCACAGTGAGTGTCTGTCTAGAACACCCTGACTCTTATTGGCTCTATTATCGCCCTCCGTACCGCAGTGCTAGCCTGTAGTACTTGTAGAGGAGTAACAAGGACACAAACAGAGTGAGTGTCTGTCTAGAACACCCTGACTCTTATTGGCTCTATTATCGCCCTCCGTACCGCAGTGCTAGCCTGTAGTACGTGTAGAGGAGTAACAAGGACACAAACAGAGTGAGTGTCTGTCTAGAACACCCTGACTCTTATTGGCTCTATTATCGCCCTCCGTACCGCAGTGCTAGCCTGTAGTACGTGTAGAGGAGTAACAAGCACACGGGCACAGTGAGTGTCTGTCTAGAACACCCTGACTCTTATTGGCTCTATTATCGCCCTCCGTACCGCAGTGCTAGCCTGTAATACATGTAGAGAAGTAACAAGGACACGGGCACAGTGAACGTCTGTCTAGAACACCCTGACTCTTATTGGCTCTATTATCGCCCTCCGTACCGCAGTGCTAGCCTGTAGTACGTGTAGAGGAGTAACAAGGACACAAACAGCGTGTCTGTCTAGAACACCCTGGCTCTTATTGGCTCTATTATCGCCCTGCGTACCGCAGTGCTAGCCTGTAGTACGTGTAGAGGAGTAACAAGGACACAAACAGAGTGAGTGTCTGTCTAGAATACCCTGACTCTTATTGGCTCTATTATCGCCCTCCGTACCGCAGTGCTAGCCTGTAGTACGTGTAGAAGTAACAAGTACACGGGCACAGTGAGTGTCTGTCTAGAACACCCTGGCTCTTATTGGCTCTATTATCGGCCTCCGTACCGCAGTGCTAGCCTGTAGTACGTGTAGAGGAGTAACAAGGACACAAACAGAGTGAGTGTCTGTCTAGAACACCCTGACTCTTATTGGCTCTATTATCGCCCTCCGTACCGCAGTGCTAGCCTGTAGTACGTGTAGAGAAGTAACAAGGACACAGACAGAGTGAGTGTCTGTCTAGAACACCCTGGCTCTTATTGGCTCTATTATCGGCCTCCGCACCGCAGTGCTAGCCTGTAGTACGTGTAGAGAAGTAACAAGTACACGGGCACAGTGCGTGTCTGTCTAGAACACCCTGGCCCTTATTGGCTCTATTATCGCCCTCCGTACCGCAGTGCTAGCCTGTAGTACGTGTAGAGAAGTAACAAGGACACAAACAGAGCGAGTGTCTGTCTAGAACACCCTGGCTCTTATTAGCTCTATTATCGCCCTCCGTACCGCGGTGCTAACCTATAGTACGTGTAGAGAGGTAACAAGGACACGGGCACAGTGAGTGTCTGTCTAGAACACCCTGGCTCTTATTGGCTCTATTATCGCCCTCCGTAACGCAGTGTTAGCCTGTAGTACGTGTAGAGAAGTAACAAGTACAGGGGCACTGTGAGTGTCTGTCTAGAACACCCTGACTCTTATTGGCTCTATTATCGCCCTCCGTACCGCAGTGCTAGCCTGTAGTACGTGTAGAGAAGTAACAAGGACACGGGCACAGTGAGTGTCTGTCTAGAACACCCTGACTCTTATTGGCTCTATTATCGCCCTCCGTACCGCAGTGCTAGCCTGTAGTACGTGTAGAGAAGTAACAAGGACACGGGCACAGTGAGTGTCTGTCTAGAACACCCTGACTCTTATTGGCTCTATTATCGCCCTCCGTACCGCAGTGCTAGCCTGTAGTACGTGTAGAGGAGTAACAAGGACACAAACAGAGTGAGTGTCTGTCTAGAACACCCTGGTTCTTATTGGCTCTATTATCGCCCTCCGTACCGCAGTGCTAGCCTGTAGTACGTGTAGAGAAGTAACAAGGACACGGGCACAGTGAGTGTCTGTCTAAAACACCCTGGCTCTTATTGGCTCTATTATCGGCCTCCGTACCGCAGTGCTAGCCTGTAGTACATGTAGAGAAGTAACAAGGACACGGGCACAGTGAGTGTCTGTCTAGAACACCCTGACTCTTATTCGCTCTATTATCGCCCTCCGTACCGCGGTGCTAGCCTGTAGTACGTGTAGAGAAGTAACAAGTACACGCTCACAGTGAGTCTCTGTCTAGAACACCCTGGCTCTCATTGGCTCTATTACCGCCCTCCGTACCGCAGTGCTAGCCTGTAGTACGTGTAGAGAAGTAACAAGTACACGGGCACAGTGAGTGTCTGTCTAGAACACCCTGGCTCTTATTGGCTCTATTATCGCCCTCCGTACCGCAGTGCTAGCCTGTAGTACGTGTAGAGGAGTAACAAGGACACAAACAGAGTGAGTGTCTGTCTAGAACACCCTGACTCTTATTGGCTCTATTATCGCCCTCCGTACCGCAGTGCTAGCCTGTAGTACGTGTAGAGAAGTAACAAGTACACGGGCACAGTGAGTGTCTGTCTAGAACACCCTGGCTCTTATTGGCTCTATTATCGCCCTCCGTACCGCAGTGCTAGCCTGTAGTACGTGTAGAGAAGTAACAAGGACACAAACAGAGCGAGTGTCTGTCTAGAACACCCTGGCTCTTATTGGCTCTATTATCGCCCTCCGTACCGCAGTGCTAGCCTGTAGTACGTGTAGAGGAGTAACAAGGACACAAATAGAGTGAGTGTCTGTCTAGAACACCCTGGCTCTTTATGGCTCTATTATCGCCCTCCGTACCGCAGTGCTAGCCTGTAGTTCATGTAGAGAAGTAACAAGGACACAAACAGAGTGAGTGTCTGTCAAGAACACCCTGGCTCTTATTGGCTCTATTATCGCCCTCCGTACCGCAGTGCTAAACTGTAGTACGTGTAGAGAAGAAACAAGGACACAAAAAGAGTGAGTGTCTGTCTAGAACACCCTGGCTCTTATTGGCTCTATTATCGCCCTCCGTACCGCAGTGCTAGCCTGTAATACATGTAGAGAAGTAACAAGGACACAGACAGAGTGAGTGTCTGTCTAGAACACCCTGGCTCTTATTGGCTCTATTATCGCCCTCCGTACCGCAGTGCTAGCCTGTAGTACGTGTAGAGGAGTAACAAGGACACAAACAGAGTGTCTGCCTAGAACACCCTGGCTCTTATTGGCTCTATTATCGCCCTCCGTACCGCGGTGCTAGCCTGTAGTACGTGTAGAGGAGTAACAAGGACACAAACAGAGTGAGTGTCTGTCTAGAACACCCTGGCTCTTATTGGCTCTATTATCGGCCTCCGCACCGCAGTGCTAGCCTGTAGTACGTGTAGAGAAGTAACAAGTACACGGGCACAGTGCGTGTCTGTCTAGAACACCCTGGCCCTTATTGGCTCTATTATCGCCCTCCGTACCGCAGTGCTAGCCTGTAGTACGTGTAGAGAAGTAACAAGGACACAAACAGAGCGACTGTCTGTCTAGAACACCCTGGCTCTTATTAGCTCTATTATCGCCCTCCGTACCGCGGTGCTAACCTATAGTACGTGTAGAGAGGTAACAAGGACACGGGCACAGTGAGTGTCTGTCTAGAACACCCTGGCTCTTATTGGCTCTATTATCGCCCTCCGTAACGCAGTGTTAGCCTGTAGTACGTGTAGAGAAGTAACAAGTACAGGGGCACTGTGAGTGTCTGTCTAGAACACCCTGACTCTTATTGGCTCTATTATCGCCCTCCGTACCGCAGTGCTAGCCTGTAGTACGTGTAGAGAAGTAACAAGGACACGGGCACAGTGAGTGTCTGTCTAGAACACCCTGACTCTTATTGGCTCTATTATCGCCCTCCGTACCGCAGTGCTAGCCTGTAGTACGTGTAGAGAAGTAACAAGGACACGGGCACAGTGAGTGTCTGTCTAGAACACCCTGACTCTTATTGGCTCTATTATCGCCCTCCGTACCGCAGTGCTAGCCTGTAGTACGTGTAGAGGAGTAACAAGGACACAAACAGAGTGAGTGTCTGTCTAGAACACCCTGGTTCTTATTGGCTCTATTATCGCCCTCCGTACCGCAGTGCTAGCCTGTAGTACGTGTAGAGAAGTAACAAGGACACGGGCACAGTGAGTGTCTGTCTAAAACACCCTGGCTCTTATTGGCTCTATTATCGGCCTCCGTACCGCAGTGCTAGCCTGTAGTACATGTAGAGAAGTAACAAGGACACGGGCACAGTGAGTGTCTGTCTAGAACACCCTGACTCTTATTCGCTCTATTATCGCCCTCCGTACCGCGGTGCTAGCCTGTAGTACGTGTAGAGAAGTAACAAGTACACGCTCACAGTGAGTCTCTGTCTAGAACACCCTGGCTCTCATTGGCTCTATTACCGCCCTCCGTACCGCAGTGCTAGCCTGTAGTACGTGTAGAGAAGTAACAAGTACACGGGCAGAGTGAGTGTCTGTCTAGAACACCCTGGCTCTTATTGGCTCTATTATCGCCCTCCGTACCGCAGTGCTAGCCTGTAGTACGTGTAGAGGAGTAACAAGGACACAAACAGAGTGAGTGTCTGTCTAGAACACCCTGACTCTTATTGGCTCTATTATCGCCCTCCGTACCGCAGTGCTAGCCTGTAGTACGTGTAGAGAAGTAACAAGTACACGGGCACAGTGAGTGTCTGTCTAGAACACCCTGGCTCTTATTGGCTCTATTATCGCCCTCCGTACCGCAGTGCTAGCCTGTAGTACGTGTAGAGAAGTAACAAGGACACAAACAGAGCGAGTGTCTGTCTAGAACACCCTGGCTCTTATTGGCTCTATTATCGCCCTCCGTACCGCAGTGCTAGCCTGTAGTACGTGTAGAGGAGTAACAAGGACACAAATAGAGTGAGTGTCTGTCTAGAACACCCTGGCTCTTTATGGCTCTATTATCGCCCTCCGTACCGCAGTGCTAGCCTGTAGTTCATGTAGAGAAGTAACAAGGACACAAACAGAGTGAGTGTCTGTCAAGAACACCCTGGCTCTTATTGGCTCTATTATCGCCCTCCGTACCGCAGTGCTAAACTGTAGTACGTGTAGAGAAGAAACAAGGACACAAAAAGAGTGAGTGTCTGTCGAGAACACCCTGGCTCTTATTGGCTCTATTATCGCCCTCCGTACCGCAGTGCTAGCCTGTAATACATGTAGAGAAGTAACAAGGACACAGACAGAGTGAGTGTCTGTCTAGAACACCCTGGCTCTTATTGGCTCTATTATCGCCCTCCGTACCGCAGTGCTAGCCTGTAGTACGTGTAGAGGAGTAACAAGGACACAAACAGAGTGTCTGCCTAGAACACCCTGGCTCTTATTGGCTCTATTATCGCCCTCCGTACCGCGGTGCTAGCCTGTAGTACGTGTAGAGGAGTAACAAGGACACAAACAGAGTGAGTGTCTGTCTAGAACACCCTGGCTCTTATTGGCTCTATTATCGCCCTCCGTACCGCAGTGCTAGCCTGTAGTACGTGTAGAGAAGTAACAAGTACACGGGCACAGTGAGTGTCTGTCTAGAACACCCTGGCTCTTATTGGCTCTATTATCGCCCTCCGTACCGCAGTGCTAGCCTGTAGTACGTGTAGAGAAGTAACAAGGACACGGGCACAGTGAGTGTCTGTCTAGAACACCCTGGCTCTTATTGGCTCTATTATCGCCCTCCGTACCGCAGTGCTAGCCTGTAGTACGTGTAGAGGAGTAACAAGGACACAAACAGAGTGAGTGTCTGTCTAGAACACCCTGGCTCTTATTGGCTCTATTATCGCCCTCCGTACCGCAGTGCTAGCCTGTAGTACGTGTAGAGGAGTAACAAGGACACAAACAGAGTGTCTGTCTAGAACACCCTGGCTCTTATTGGCTCTATTATCGCCCTCCGTACCGCAGTGCTAGCCTGTAGTACGTGTAGAGAAGTAACAAGTACACGGGCACAGTGAGTGTCTGTCTAGAACACCCTGGCTCTTATTGGCTCTATTATCGCCCTCCGTACCGCAGTGCTAGCCTGTAGTACGTGTAGAGGAGTAACAAGGACACAGAGTGTCTGTCTAGAACACCCTGGCTCTTATTGGCTCTATTATCGCCCTCCGTACCGCAGTGCTAGCCTGTAGTACGTGTAGAGAAGTAACAAGTACACGGGCACAGTGAGTGTCTGTCTAGAACATCCTGACTCTTATTGGCTCTATTATCGCCCTCCGTACCGCAGTGCTAGCCTGTAGTACGTGTAGAGGAGTAACAAGGACACAAACAGAGTGAGTGTCTGTCTAGAACACCCTGGCTCTTATTGGCTCTATTATCGCCCTCCGTACCGCAGTGCTAGCCTGTAGTACGTTTAGAGCAATAACAAGGACACGGGCACAGTGAGTGTCTGTCTAGAACACCCTGGCTCTTATTGGCTCTATTATCGCCCTCCGTACCGCAGTGCTAGCCTGTAGTACGTGTAGAGAAGTAACAAGGACACAAACAGAGCGAGTGTCTGTCTAGAACACCCTGGCTCTTATTGG
Organism: Hymenopus coronatus; assembly: GCA_030762935.1. Classification (NCBI taxonomy): domain Eukaryota; kingdom Metazoa; phylum Arthropoda; class Insecta; order Mantodea; family Hymenopodidae; genus Hymenopus; species Hymenopus coronatus. The sequence goes on along the minus strand of CM060888.1, from coordinate 3,683,881 downwards.
CTCTATTATCGCCCTCCGTACCGTAGTGCTAGCCTGTAGTACGTGTAGAGGAGTAACAAGGACACAAACAGAGTGAGTGTCTGTCTAGAACACCCTGACTCTTATTGGCTCTATTATCGCCCTCCGTACCGCGGTGCTAGCCTGTAGTACGTGTACAGAAGTAACAAGTACACGGGCACAGTGAGTGTCTGTCTAGAACACCCTGACTCTTATTGGCTCTATTATCGCCCTCCGTACCGCAGTGCTAGCCTGTAGTACGTGTAGAGAAGTAACAAGTACACGGGCACAGTGAGTGTCTGTCTAGAACACCCTGGCTCTTATTGGCTCTATTATCGCCCTCCGTACCGCAGTGCTAGCCTGTAGTACGTGTAGAGAAGTAACAAGTACACGAGCACAGTGAGTGTCTGTCTAGAACACCCTGGCTCTTATTGGCTCTATTATCGCCCTCCGTACCGCAGTGCTAGCCTGTAGTACGTGTAGAGGAGTAACAAGGACACAAACAGAGTGAGTGTCTGTCTAGAACACCCTGACTCTTATTGGCTCTATTATCGCCCTCCGTACCGCAGTGCTAGCCTGTAGTACGTGTAGAGGAGTAACAAGGACACGGGCACAGTGAGTGTCTGTCTAGAACACCCTGACTCTTATTGGCTCTATTATCGCCCTCCGTACCGCAGTGCTAGCCTGCAATACATGTACAGAAGTAACAAGTACACGGGCACAGTGAGTGTCTGTCTAGAACACCCTGACTCTTATTGGCTCTATTATCGCCCTCCGTACCGCAGTGCTAGCCTGTAGTACGTGTAGAGGAGTAACAAGGACACAAACAGCGTGTCTGTCTAGAACACCCTGGCTCTTATTGGCTCTATTATCGCCCTGCGTACCGCAGTGCTAGCCTGTAGTACGTGTAGAGGAGTAACAAGGACACAAACAGAGTGAGTGTCTGTCTAGAATACCCTGACTCTTATTGGCTCTATTATCGCCCTCCGTACCGCAGTGCTAGCCTGTAGTACGTGTAGAGAAGTAACAAGTACACGGGCACAGTGAGTGTCTGTCTAGAACACCCTGGCTCTTATTGGCTCTATTATCGGCCTCCGTACCGCAGTGCTAGCCTGTAGTACGTGTAGAGGAGTACCAAGGACACAAACAGAGTGAGTGTCTGTCTAGAACACCCTGACTCTTATTGGCTCTATTATCGCCCTCCGTACCGCAGTGCTAGCCTGTAGTACGTGTAGAGAAGTAACAAGGACGCAGACAGAGTGAGTGTCTGTCTAGAACACCCTGGCTCTTATTGGCTCTATTATCGGCCTCCGTACCGCAGTGCTAGCCTGTAGTACGTGTAGAGAAGTAACAAGTACACGGGCACAGTGCGTGTCTGTCTAGAACACCCTGGCCCTTATTGGCTCTATTATCGCCCTCCGTACCGCAGTGCTAGCCTGTAGTACGTGTAGAGAAATAACAAGGACACAAACAGAGCGAGTGTCTGTCTAGAACACCCTGGCTCTTATTGGCTCTACTATCGCCCTCCGTACCGCAGTGCTAACCTATAGTACGTGTAGAGAAGTAACAAGGACACGGGCACAGTGAGTGTCTGTCTAGAACACCCTGGCTCTTATTGGCTCTATTATCGCCCTCCGTACCGCAGTGTTAGCCTGTAGTACGTGTAGAGAAGTAACAAGTACAGGGGCACTGTGAGTGTCTGTCTAGAACACCCTGATTCTTATTGGCTCTATTATCGCCCTCCGTACCGCAGTGCTAGCCTGTAGTACGTGTAGAGAAGTAACAAGGACACGGGCACAGTGAGTGTCTGTCTAGAACACCCTGACTCTTATTGGCTCTATTATCGCCCTCCGTACCGCAGTGCTAGCCTGTAGTACGTGTAGAGAAGTAACAAGGACACGGGCACAGTGAGTGTCTGTCTAGAACACCCTGACTCTTTGTTGGCTCTATTATCGCCCTCCGTATCGCAGTGCTAGCCTGTAGTACGTGTAGAGGAGTAACAAGGACACAAACAGAGTGAGTGTCTGTCTAGAACACCCTGGTTCTTATTGGCTCTATTATCGCCCTCCGTACCGCAGTGCTAGCCTGTAGTACGTGTAGAGAAGTAACAAGGACACGGGCACAGTGAGTGTCTGTCTAAAACACCCTGGCTCTTATTGGCTCTATTATCGGCCTCCGTACCGCAGTGCTAGCCTGTAGTACATGTAGAGAAGTAACAAGGACACGGGCACAGTGAGTGTCTGTCTAGAACACCCTGACTCTTATTGGCTCTATTATCGCCCTCCGTACCGCGGTGCTAGCCTGTAGTACGTGTAGAGAAGTAACAAGTACACAGGCACAGTGAGTGTCTGTCTAGAACACCCTGGCTCTTATTGGCTCTATTACCGCCCTCCGTACCGCAGTGCTAGCCTGTAGTACGTGTAGAGAAGTAACAAGGACACGGGCACAGTGAGTGTCTGTCTAGAACACCCTGACTCTTATTGGCTCTATTATCGCCCTCCGTACCGCGGTGCTAGCCTGTAGTACGTGTAGAGAAGTAACAAGTACACGGGCACAGTGAGTGTCTGTCTAGAACACCCTGGCTCTTATTGGCTCTATTATCGCCCTCCGTACCGCAGTGCTAGCCTGTAGAACGTGTAGAGGAGTAACAAGGACACAAACAGAGTGAGTATCTGTCTAGAACACCCTGACTCTTATTGGCTCTATTATCGCCCTCCGTACCGCAGTGCTAGCCTGTAGTACGTGTAGAGGAGTAACAAGGACACGGGCACAGTGAGTGTCTGTCTAGAACACCCTGACTCTTATTGGCTCTATTATCGCCCTCCGTACCGCAGTGCTAGCCTGTAATACATGTAGAGAAGTAACAAGGAGGCGGGCACAGTGAGTGTCTGTCTAGAACACCCTGACTCTTATTGGCTCTATTATCGCCCTCCGTACCGCAGTGCTAGCCTGTAGTACGTGTAGAGGAGTAACAAGGACACAAACAGAGCGAGTGTCTGTCTAGAACACCCTGGCTCTTATGGCTCTATTATCGCCCTCCGTACCGCAGTGCTAGCCTGTAGTACGTGTAGAGAAGTAACAAGTACACGGGCACAGTGAGTGTCTGTCTAGAACACCCTGACTCTTATTGGCTCTATTATCGCCCTCCGTACCGCAGTGCTAGCCTGTAGTACGTGTAGAGGAGTAACAAGGACACAAACAGAGTGAGTGTCTGTCTAGAACACCCTGGCTCTTATTGGCTCTATTATCGCCCTCCGTACCGCAGTGCTAGCCTGTAGTACGTGTAGAGGAGTAACAAGGACACAAACAGAGTGTCTGTCTAGAACACCCTGGCTCTTATTGGCTCTATTATCGCCCTCCGTACCGCAGTGCTAGCCTGTAGTACGTGTAGAGAAGTAACAAGGACACGGGCACAGTGAGTGTCTGTCTAAAACACCCTGGCTCTTATTGGCTCTATTATCGGCCTCCGTACCGCAGTGCTAGCCTGTAGTACATGTAGAGAAGTAACAAGGACACGGGCACAGTGAGTGTCTGTCTAGAACACCCTGACTCTTATTCGCTCTATTATCGACCTCCGTACCGCGGTGCTAGCCTGTAGTACGTGTAGAGAAGTAACAAGTACACGCTCACAGTGAGTCTCTGTCTAGAACACCCTGGCTCTCATTGGCTCTATTACCGCCCTCCGTACCGCAGTGCTAGCCTGTAGTACGTGTAGAGAAGTAACAAGTACACGGGCACAGTGAGTGTCTGTCTAGAACACCCTGGCTCTTATTGGCTCTATTATCGCCCTCCGTACCGCAGTGCTAGCCTGTAGTACGTTTAGAGCAATAACAAGGACACGGGCACAGTGAGTGTCTGTCTAGAACACCCTGGCTCTTATTGGCTCTATTATCGCCCTCCGTACCGCAGTGCTAGCCTGTAGTACGTGTAGAGAAGTAACAAGGACACAAACAGAGCGAGTGTCTGTCTAGAACACCCTGGCCCTTATTGGCTCTATTATCGCCCTCCGTACCGCAGTGCTAGCCTGTAGTACGTGTAGAGAAGCAACAAGGACACAAAAAGAGTGAGTGTCTGTCTAGAACACCCTGGCTCTTATTGGCTCTATTATCGCCCTCCGTACCGCAGTGCTAGCCTGTAGTACGTGTAGAGGAGTAACAAGGACACAAACAGAATGAGTGTCTGTCTAGAACACCCTGGCTCTTATTGGCTCTATTATCGCCCTACGTACCGCAGTGCTAGCCTGTAGTACGTGTAGAGAAGTAACAAGGACACAAACACAGTGAGTGTCTGTCTAGAACACCCTGACTCTTATTGGCTCTATTATCGCCCTCCGTACCGCAGTGCTAGCCTGTAGTACGTGTAGAGAAGTAACAAGGACACAAACACAGTGAGTGTCTGTCTAGAACACCCTGACTCTTATTGACTATATTATCGCCCTCCGTACCGCAGTGCTAGCCTGTAGTACGTGTAGAGAAGTAACAAGGACACGGGCACAGTGAGTGTCTGTCTAGAACACCCTGGCTCTTATTGGCTCTATGATCGCCCTCCGTACCGCAGTGCTAGCCTGTAGTACGTGTAGAGGAGTAACAAGGACACAAACAGAGTGAGTGTCTGTCTAGAACACCCTGACTCTTATTGGCTCTATTATCGCCCTCCGTACCGCGGTGCTAGCCTGTAGTACGTGTAGAGAAGTAACAAATACACGGGCACAGTGAGTGTCTGTCTAGAACACCCTGACTCTTATTGGCTCTATTATCGCCCTCCGTACCGCAGTGCTAGCCTGTAGTACGTGTAGAGAAGTAACAAGTAAACGGGCACAGTGAGTGTCTGTCTAGAACACCCTGGCTCTTATTGGCTCTATTATCGCCCTCCGTACCGCAGTGTTAGCCTGTAGTACGTGTAGAGAAGTAACAAGGACACAAACAGAGCGAGTGTCTGTCTAGAACACCCTGGCTCTTATTGGCTCTATTATCGCCCTCCGTGCCGCAGTGCTAGCCTGTAGTACGTGTAGAGGAGTAACAAGGACACAAACAGAATGAGTGTCTGTCTAGAACACCCTGGCTCTTATTGGCTCTATTATCGCCCTACGTACCGCAGTGCTAGCCTGTAGTACGTGTAGAGAAGTAACAAGGACACAAACACAGTGAGTGTCTGTCTAGGACACCCTGACTCTTATTGGCTCTATTATCGCCCTCCGTACCGCAGTGCTAGCCTGTAGTACGTGTAGAGAAGTAACAAGTACACGGGCACAGTGAGTGTCTGTCTAGAACACCCTGGCTCTTATTTGCTCTATTATCGCCCCCCGTACCGCAGTGCTAGCCTGTAGTACGTGTAGAGGAGTAACAAGGACACAGAGTGTCTGTCTAGAACACCCTGGCTCTTATTGGCTCTATTATCGCCCTCCGTACCGCAGTGCTAGCCTGTAGTACGTGTAGAGAAGTAACAAGTACACGGGCACAGTGAGTGTCTGTCTAGAACATCCTGACTCTTATTGGCTCTATTATCGCCCTCCGTACCGCAGTGCTAGCCTGTAGTACGTGTAGAGGAGTAACAAGGACACAAACAGAGTGAGTGTCTGTCTAGAACACCCTGGCTCTTATTGGCTCTATTATCGCCCTCCGTACCGCAGTGCTAGTCTGTAGTACGTTTAGAGCAATAACAAGGACACGGGCACAGTGAGTGTCTGTCTAGAACACCCTGGCTCTTATTGGCTCTATTATCGCCCTCCGTACCGCAGTGCTAGCCTGTAGTACGTGTAGAGAGGTAACAAGGACACAAACAGAGCGAGTGTCTGTCTAGAACACCCTGGCTCTTATTGGCTCTATTATCGCCCTCCGTACCGTAGTGCTAGCCTGTAGTACGTGTAGAGGAGTAACAAGGACACAAACAGAGTGAGTGTCTGTCTAGAACACCCTGACTCTTATTGGCTCTATTATCGCCCTCCGTACCGCGGTGCTAGCCTGTAGTACGTGTAGAGAAGTAACAAGTACACGGGCACAGTGAGTGTCTGTCTAGAACACCCTGACTCTTATTGGCTCTATAATCGCCCTCCGTACCGCAGTGCTAGCCTGTAGTACGTGTAGAGAAGTAACAAGGACACAAACAGAGCGAGTGTCTGTCTAGAACACCCTGGCTCTTATTGGCTCTATTATCGCCCTCCGTACCGCAGTGCTAGCCTGTAGTACGTGTAGAGGAGTAACAAGGACACAAACAGAGTGAGTGTCTGTCTAGAACACCCTGGCTCTTATTGGCTCTATTATCGCCCTCCGTACCGCAGTGCTAGCCTGTAGTACGTGTAGAGGAGTAACAAGGACACAAACAGTGTGAGTGTCTGTCTAGAACACCCTGACTCTTATTGGCTCTATTATCGCCCTCCGTACCGCGGTGCTAGCCTGTAGTACGTGTACAGAAGTAACAAGTACACGGGCACAGTAAGTGTCTGTCTAGAACACCCTGACTCTTATTGGCTCTATTATCGCCCTCCGTACCGCAGTGCTAGCCTGTAGTACGTGTAGAGAAGTAACAAGTACACGGGCACAGTGAGTGTCTGTCTAGAACACCCTGGCTCTTATTGGCTCTATTATCGCCCTCCGTACCGCAGTGCTAGCCTGTAGTGCGTGTAGAGGAGTAACAAGGACACAAACAGAATGAGTGTCTGTCTAGAACACCCTGGCTCTTATTGGCTCTATTATCGCCCTACGTACCGCAGTGCTAGCCTGTAGTACGTGTAGAGAAGTAACAAGGACACAAACACAGTGAGTGTCTGTCTAGAACACCCTGACTCTTATTGGCTCTATTATCGCCCTCCGTACCGCAGTGCTAGCCTGTAGTACGTGTAGAGGAGTAACAAGGACACAGAGTGTCTGTCTAGAACACCCTGGCTCTTATTGGCTCTATTATCGCCCTCCGTACCGCAGTGCTAACCTGTAGTACGTGTAGAGAAGTAACAAGTACACGGGCACAGTGAGTGTCTGTCTAAAACATCCTGACTCTTATTGGCTCTATTATCGCCCTCCGTACCGCAGTGCTAGCCTGTAGTACGTGTAGAGGAGTAACAAGGACACAAACAGAGTGAGTGTCTGTCTAGAACACCCTGGCTCTTATTGGCTCTATTATCGCCCTCCGTACCGCAGTGCTAGCCTGTAGTACGTTTAGAGCAATAACAAGGACACGGGCACAGTGAGTGTCTGTCTAGAACACCCTGGCTCTTATTGGCTCTATTATCGCCCTCCGTACCGCAGTGCTAGCCTGTAGTACGTGTAGAGGAGTAACAAGGACACAAACAGAGTGAGTGTCTGTCTAGAACACCCTGACTCTTATTGGCTCTATTATCGCCCTCCGTACCGCAGTGCTAGCCTGCAATACATGTACAGAAGTAACAAGTACACGGGCACAGTGAGTGTCTGTCTAGAACACCCTGACTCTTATTGGCTCTATTATCGCCCTCCGTACCGCAGTGCTAGCCTGTAGTACGTGTAGAGGAGTAACAAGGACACAAACAGCGTGTCTGTCTAGAACACCCTGGCTCTTATTGGCTCTATTATCGCCCTCCGTACCGCGGTGCTAGCCTGTAGTACGTGTAGAGGAGTAACAAGGACACAAACAGAGTGAGTGTCTGTCTAGAACACCCTGGCTCTTATTGGCTCTATTATCGCCCTCCGTACCGCAGTGCTAGCCTGTAGTACGTGTAGAGAAGTAACAAGTACACGGGCACAGTGAGTGTCTGTCTAGAACACCCTGGCTCTTATTGGCTCTATTATCGCCCTCCGTACCGCAGTGCTAGCCTGTAGTACGTGTAGAGAAGTAACAAGGACACGGGCACAGTGAGTGTCTGTCTAGAACACCCTGGCTCTTATTGGCTCTATTATCGCCCTCCGTACCGCAGTGCTAGCCTGTAGTACGTGTAGAGGAGTAACAAGGACACAAACAGAGTGAGTGTCTGTCTAGAACACCCTGGCTCTTATTGGCTCTATTATCGCCCTCCGTACCGCAGTGCTAGCCTGTAGTACGTGTAGAGGAGTAACAAGGACACAAACAGAGTGTCTGTCTAGAACACCCTGGCTCTTATTGGCTCTATTATCGCCCTCCGTACCGCAGTGCTAGCCTGTAGTACGTGTAGAGAAGTAACAAGTACACGGGCACAGTGAGTGTCTGTCTAGAACACCCTGGCTCTTATTGGCTCTATTATCGCCCTCCGTACCGCAGTGCTAGCCTGTAGTACGTGTAGAGGAGTAACAAGGACACAGAGTGTCTGTCTAGAACACCCTGGCTCTTATTGGCTCTATTATCGCCCTCCGTACCGCAGTGCTAGCCTGTAGTACGTGTAGAGAAGTAACAAGTACACGGGCACAGTGAGTGTCTGTCTAGAACATCCTGACTCTTATTGGCTCTATTATCGCCCTCCGTACCGCAGTGCTAGCCTGTAGTACGTGTAGAGGAGTAACAAGGACACAAACAGAGTGAGTGTCTGTCTAGAACACCCTGGCTCTTATTGGCTCTATTATCGCCCTCCGTACCGCAGTGCTAGCCTGTAGTACGTTTAGAGCAATAACAAGGACACGGGCACAGTGAGTGTCTGTCTAGAACACCCTGGCTCTTATTGGCTCTATTATCGCCCTCCGTACCGCAGTGCTAGCCTGTAGTACGTGTAGAGAAGTAACAAGGACACAAACAGAGCGAGTGTCTGTCTAGAACACCCTGGCTCTTATTGGCTCTATTATCGCCCTCCTTACCGTAGTGCTAGCCTGTAGTACGTGTAGAGGAGTAACAAGGACACAAACAGAGTGAGTGTCTGTCTAGAACACCCTGACTCTTATTGGCTCTATTATCGCCCTCCGTACCGCGGTGCTAGCCTGTAGTACGTGTAGAGAAGTAACAAGTACACGGGCACAGTGAGTGTCTGTCTAGAACACCCTGACTCTTATTGGCTCTATAATCGCCCTCCGTACCGCAGTGCTAGCCTGTAGTACGTGTAGAGAAGTAACAAGTACACGGGCACAGTGAGTGTCTGTCTAGAACACCCTGGCTCTTATTGGCTCTATTATCGCCCTCCGTACCGCAGTGCTAGCCTGTAGTACGTGTAGAGAAGTAACAAGTACACGAGCACAGTGAGTGTCTGTCTAGAACACCCTGGCTCTTATTGGCTCTATTATCGCCCTCCGTACCGCAGTGCTAGCCTGTAGTACGTGTAGAGGAGTAACAAGGACACAAACAGAGTGAGTGTCTGTCTAGAACACCCTGACTCTTATTGGCTCTATTATCGCCCTCCGTACCGCAGTGCTAGCCTGTAGTACGTGTAGAGGAGTAACAAGGACACGGGCACAGTGAGTGTCTGTCTAGAACACCCTGACTCTTATTGGCTCTATTATCGCCCTCCGTACCGCAGTGCTAGCCTGCAATACATGTACAGAAGTAACAAGTACACGGGCACAGTGAGTGTCTGTCTAGAACACCCTGACTCTTATTGGCTCTATTATCGCCCTCCGTACCGCAGTGCTAGCCTGTAGTACGTGTAGAGGAGTAACAAGGACACAAACAGCGTGTCTGTCTAGAACACCCTGGCTCTTATTGGCTCTATTATCGCCCTGCGTACCGCAGTGCTAGCCTGTAGTACGTGTAGAGGAGTAACAAGGACACAAACAGAGTGAGTGTCTGTCTAGAATACCCTGACTCTTATTGGCTCTATTATCGCCCTCCGTACCGCAGTGCTAGCCTGTAGTACGTGTAGAGAAGTAACAAGTACACGGGCACAGTGAGTGTCTGTCTAGAACACCCTGGCTCTTATTGGCTCTATTATCGGCCTCCGTACCGCAGTGCTAGCCTGTAGTACGTGTAGAGGAGTACCAAGGACACAAACAGAGTGAGTGTCTGTCTAGAACACCCTGACTCTTATTGGCTCTATTATCGCCCTCCGTACCGCAGTGCTAGCCTGTAGTACGTGTAGAGAAGTAACAAGGACACAGACAGAGTGAGTGTCTGTCTAGAACACCCTGGCTCTTATTGGCTCTATTATCGGCCTCCGTACCGCAGTGCTAGCCTGTAGTACGTGTAGAGAAGTAACAAGTACACGGGCACAGTGCGTGTCTGTCTAGAACACCCTGGCCCTTATTGGCTCTATTATTGCCCTCCGTACCGCAGTGCTAGCCTGTAGTACGTGTAGAGAAATAACAAGGACACAAACAGAGCGAGTGTCTGTCTAGAACACCCTGGCTCTTATTGGCTCTACTATCGCCCTCCGTACCGCAGTGCTAACCTATAGTACGTGTAGAGAAGTAACAAGGACACGGGCACAGTGAGTGTCTGTCTAGAACACCCTGGCTCTTATTGGCTCTATTATCGCCCTCCGTACCGCAGTGTTAGCCTGTAGTACGTGTAGAGAAGTAACAAGTACAGGGGCACTGTGAGTGTCTGTCTAGAACACCCTGATTCTTATTGGCTCTATTATCGCCCTCCGTACCGCAGTGCTAGCCTGTAGTACGTGTAGAGAAGTAACAAGGACACGGGCACAGTGAGTGTCTGTCTAGAACACCCTGACTCTTATTGGCTCTATTATCGCCCTCCGTACCGCAGTGCTAGCCTGTAGTACGTGTAGAGAAGTAACAAGGACACGGGCACAGTGAGTGTCTGTCTAGAACACCCTGACTCTTTGTTGGCTCTATTATCGCCCTCCGTATCGCAGTGCTAGCCTGTAGTACGTGTAGAGGAGTAACAAGGACACAAACAGAGTGAGTGTCTGTCTAGAACACCCTGGTTCTTATTGGCTCTATTATCGCCCTCCGTACCGCAGTGCTAGCCTGTAGTACGTGTAGAGAAGTAACAAGGACACGGGCACAGTGAGTGTCTGTCTAAAACACCCTGGCTCTTATTGGCTCTATTATCGGCCTCCGTACCGCAGTGCTAGCCTGTAGTACATGTAGAGAAGTAACAAGGACACGGGCACAGTGAGTGTCTGTCTAGAACACCCTGACTCTTATTGGCTCTATTATCGCCCTCCGTACCGCGGTGCTAGCCTGTAGTACGTGTAGAGAAGTAACAAGTACACAGGCACAGTGAGTGTCTGTCTAGAACACCCTGGCTCTTATTGGCTCTATTACCGCCCTCCGTACCGCAGTGCTAGCCTGTAGTACGTGTAGAGAAGTAACAAGTACACGGGCACAGTGAGTGTCTGTCTAGAACACCCTGGCTCTTATTGGCTCTATTATCGCCCTCCGTACCGCAGTGCTAGCCTGTAGTACGTGTAGAGGAGTAACAAGGACACAAACAGAGTGAGTGTCTGTCTAGAACACCCTGACTCTTATTGGCTCTATTATCGCCCTCCGTACCGCGGTGCTAGCCTGTAGTACGTGTAGAGAGGTAACAAGTACACGGGCACAGTGAGTGTCTGTCTAGAACACCCTGGCTCTTATTGGCTCTATTATCGCCCTCCGTACCGCAGTGCTAGCCTGTAGAACGTGTAGAGGAGTAACAAGGACACAAACAGAGTGAGTATCTGTCTAGAACACCCTGACTCTTATTGGCTCTATTATCGCCCTCCGTACCGCAGTGCTAGCCTGTAGTACGTGTAGAGGAGTAACAAGGACACGGGCACAGTGAGTGTCTGTCTAGAACACCCTGACTCTTATTGGCTCTATTATCGCCCTCCGTACCGCAGTGCTAGCCTGTAATACATGTAGAGAAGTAACAAGGAGGCGGGCACAGTGAGTGTCTGTCTAGAACACCCTGACTCTTATTGGCTCTATTATCGCCCTCCGTACCGCAGTGCTAGCCTGTAGTACGTGTAGAGGAGTAACAAGGACACAAACAGAGCGAGTGTCTGTCTAGAACACCCTGGCTCTTATGGCTCTATTATCGCCCTCCGTACCGCAGTGCTAGCCTGTAGTACGTGTAGAGAAGTAACAAGTACACGGGCACAGTGAGTGTCTGTCTAGAACACCCTGACTCTTATTGGCTCTATTATCGCCCTCCGTACCGCAGTGCTAGCCTGTAGTACGTGTAGAGGAGTAACAAGGACACAAACAGAGTGAGTGTCTGTCTAGAACACCCTGGCTCTTATTGGCTCTATTATCGCCCTCCGTACCGCAGTGCTAGCCTGTAGTACGTGTAGAGGAGTAACAAGGACACAAACAGAGTGTCTGTCTAGAACACCCTGGCTCTTATTGGCTCTATTATCGCCCTCCGTACCGCAGTGCTAGCCTGTAGTACGTGTAGAGAAGTAACAAGGACACGGGCACAGTGAATGTCTGTCTAAAACACCCTGGCTCTTATTGGCTCTATTATCGGCCTCCGTACCGCAGTGCTAGCCTGTAGTACATGTAGAGAAGTAACAAGGACACGGGCACAGTGAGTGTCTGTCTAGAACACCCTGACTCTTATTCGCTCTATTATCGACCTCCGTACCGCGGTGCTAGCCTGTAGTACGTGTAGAGAAGTAACAAGTACACGCTCACAGTGAGTCTCTGTCTAGAACACCCTGGCTCTCATTGGCTCTATTACCGCCCTCCGTACCGCAGTGCTAGCCTGTAGTACGTGTAGATAAGTAACAAGTACACGGGCACAGTGAGTGTCTGTCTAGAACACCCTGGCTCTTATTGGCTCTATTATCGCCCTCCGTACCGCAGTGCTAGCCTGTAGTACGTTTAGAGCAATAACAAGGACACGGGCACAGTGAGTGTCTGTCTAGAACACCCTGGCTCTTATTGGCTCTATTATCGCCCTCCGTACCGCAGTGCTAGCCTGTAGTACGTGTAGAGAAGTAACAAGGACACAAACAGAGCGAGTGTCTGTCTAGAACACCCTGGCTCTTATTGGCTCTATTATCGCCCTCCGTACCGCAGTGCTAGCCTGTAGTACGTGTAGAGAAGCAACAAGGACACAAAAAGAGTGAGTGTCTGTCTAGAACACCCTGGCTCTTATTGGCTCTATTATCGCCCTCCGTACCGCAGTGCTAGCCTGTAGTACGTGTAGAGGAGTAACAAGGACACAAACAGAATGAGTGTCTGTCTAGAACACCCTGGCTCTTATTGGCTCTATTATCGCCCTACGTACCGCAGTGCTAGCCTGTAGTACGTGTAGAGAAGTAACAAGGACACAAACACAGTGAGTGTCTGTCTAGAACACCCTGACTCTTATTGGCTCTATTATCGCCCTCCGTACCGCAGTGCTAGCCTGTAGTACGTGTAGAGAAGTAACAAGGACACAAACACAGTGAGTGTCTGTCTAGAACACCCTGACTCTTATTGACTATATTATCGCCCTCCGTACCGCAGTGCTAGCCTGTAGTACGTGTAGAGAAGTAACAAGGACACGGGCACAGTGAGTGTCTGTCTAGAACACCCTGGCTCTTATTGGCTCTATGATCGCCCTCCGTACCGCAGTGCTAGCCTGTAGTACGTGTAGAGGAGTAACAAGGACACAAACAGAGTGAGTGTCTGTCTAGAACACCCTGACTCTTATTGGCTCTATTATCGCCCTCCGTACCGCGGTGCTAGCCTGTAGTACGTGTAGAGAAGTAACAAATACACGGGCACAGTGAGTGTCTGTCTAGAACACCCTGACTCTTATTGGCTCTATTATCGCCCTCCGTGCCGCAGTGCTAGCCTGTAGTACGTGTAGAGAAGTAACAAGTACACGGGCACAGTGAGTGTCTGTCTAGAACACCCTGGCTCTTATTGGCTCTATTATCGCCCTCCGTACCGCAGTGTTAGCCTGTAGTACGTGTAGAGAAGTAACAAGGACACAAACAGAGCGAGTGTCTGTCTAGAACACCCTGGCTCTTATTGGCTCTATTATCGCCCTCCGTACCGCAGTGCTAGCCTGTAGTACGTGTAGAGGAGTAACAAGGACACAAACAGAATGAGTGTCTGTCTAGAACACCCTGGCTCTTATTGGCTCTATTATCGCCCTACGTACCGCAGTGCTAGCCTGTAGTACGTGTAGAGAAGTAACAAGGACACAAACACAGTGAGTGTCTGTCTAGGACACCCTGACTCTTATTGGCTCTATTATCGCCCTCCGTACCGCAGTGCTAGCCTGTAGTACGTGTAGAGAAGTAACAAGTACACGGGCACAGTGAGTGTCTGTCTAGAACACCCTGGCTCTTATTTGCTCTATTATCGCCCCCCGTACCGCAGTGCTAGCCTGTAGTACGTGTAGAGGAGTAACAAGGACACAAACAGAATGAGTGTCTGTCTAGAACACCCTGGCTCTTATTGGCCCTATTATCGCCCTACGTACCGCAGTGCTAGCCTATAGTACGTGTAGAGGAGTAACAAGGACACAAACAGAATGAGTGTCTGTCTAGAACACCCTGGCTCTTATTGGTTCTATTATCGCCCTACGTACCGCAGTGCTAGCCTGTAGTACGTGTAGAGAAGTAACAAGGACACAAACACAGTGAGTGTCTGTCTAGAACACCCTGACTCTTATTGGCTCTATTATCGCCCTCCGTACCGCAGTGCTAGCCTGTAGTACGTGCAGAGAAGTAACAAGTACACGGGCACAGTGAGTGTCTGTCTAGAACACCCTGGCTCTTATTGGCTCTATTATCGCCCTCCGTACCGCAGTGCTAGCCTGTAGTACGTTTAGAGCAATAACAAGGACACGGGCACAGTGAGTGTCTGTCTAGAACACCCTGGCTCTTATTGGCTCTATTATCGCCCTCCGTACCGCAGTGCTAGCCTGTAGTACGTGTAGAGAAGTAACAAGGACACAAACAGAGTGAGTGTCTGTCTAGAACACCCTGGCTCTTATTGGCTCTATTATCGCCCTCCGTACCGCAGTGCTAGCCTGTAGTACGTGTAGAGGAGTAACAAGGACACAAACAGAGTGAGTGTCTGTCTAGAACACCCTGGCTCTTATTGGCTCTATTATCGCCCTCCGTACCGCAGTGCTAGCCTGTAGTACGTGTAGAGGAGTAACAAGGACACAAACAGTGTGAGTGTCTGTCTAGAACACCCTGACTCTTATTGGCTCTATTATCGCCCTCCGTACCGCGGTGCTAGCCTGTAGTACGTGTACAGAAGTAACAAGTACACGGGCACAGTAAGTGTCTGTCTAGAACACCCTGACTCTTATTGGCTCTATTATCGCCCTCCGTACCGCAGTGCTAGCCTGTAGTACGTGTAGAGAAGTAACAAGTACACGGGCACAGTGAGTGTCTGTCTAGAACACCCTGGCTCTTATTGGCTCTATTATCGCCCTCCGTACCGCAGTGCTAGCCTGTAGTGCGTGTAGAGGAGTAACAAGGACACAAACAGAATGAGTGTCTGTCTAGAACACCCTGGCTCTTATTGGCTCTATTATCGCCCTACGTACCGCAGTGCTAGCCTGTAGTACGTGTAGAGAAGTAACAAGGACACAAACACAGTGAGTGTCTGTCTAGAACACCCTGACTCTTATTGGCTCTATTATCGCCCTCCGTACCGCAGTGCTAGCCTGTAGTACGTGTAGAGGAGTAACAAGGACACAGAGTGTCTGTCTAGAACACCCTGGCTCTTATTGGCTCTATTATCGCCCTCCGTACCGCAGTGCTAACCTGTAGTACGTGTAGAGAAGTAACAAGTACACGGGCACAGTGAGTGTCTGTCTAAAACATCCTGACTCTTATTGGCTCTATTATCGCCCTCCGTACCGCAGTGCTAGCCTGTAGTACGTGTAGAGGAGTAACAAGGACACAAACAGAGTGAGTGTCTGTCTAGAACACCCTGGCTCTTATTGGCTCTATTATCGCCCTCCGTACCGCAGTGCTAGCCTGTAGTACGTTTAGAGCAATAACAAGGACACGGGCACAGTGAGTGTCTGTCTAGAACACCCTGGCTCTTATTGGCTCTATTATCGCCCTCCGTACCGCAGTGCTAGCCTGTAGTACGTGTAGAGGAGTAACAAGGACACAAACAGAGTGAGTGTCTGTCTAGAACACCCTGACTCTTATTGGCTCTATTATCGCCCTCCGTACCGCAGTGCTAGCCTGCAATACATGTACAGAAGTAACAAGTACACGGGCACAGTGAGTGTCTGTCTAGAACACCCTGACTCTTATTGGCTCTATTATCGCCCTCCGTACCGCAGTGCTAGCCTGTAGTACGTGTAGAGGAGTAACAAGGACACAAACAGCGTGTCTGTCTAGAACACCCTGGCTCTTATTGGCTCTATTATCGCCCTGCGTACCGCAGTGCTAGCCTGTAGTACGTGTAGAGGAGTAACAAGGACACAAACAGAGTGAGTGTCTGTCTAGAATACCCTGACTCTTATTGGCTCTATTATCGCCCTCCGTACCGCAGTGCTAGCCTGTAGTACGTGTAGAGAAGTAACAAGTACACGGGCACAGTGAGTGTCTGTCTAGAACACCCTGGCTCTTATTGGCTCTATTATCGGCCTCCGTACCGCAGTGCTAGCCTGTAGTACGTGTAGAGGAGTAACAAGGACACAAACAGAGTGAGTGTCTGTCTAGAACACCCTGACTCTTATTGGCTCTATTATCGCCCTCCGTACCGCAGTGCTAGCCTGTAGTACGTGTAGAGAAGTAACAAGTACACGGGCACAGTGAGTGTCTGTCTAGAACACCCTGGCTCTTATTGGCTCTATTATCGGCCTCCGTACCGCAGTGCTAGCCTGTAGTACGTGTAGAGGAGTAACAAGGACACAAACAGAGTGAGTGTCTGTCTAGAACACCCTGACTCTTATTGGCTCTATTATCGCCCTCCGTACCGCAGTGCTAGCCTGTAGTACGTGTAGAGAAGTAACAAGGACACAGACAGAGTGAGTGTCTGTCTAGAACACCGTGGCTCTTATTGGCTCTATTATCGGCCTCCGTAACGCAGTGCTAGCCTGTAGTACGTGTAGAGAAGTAACAAGTACACGGGCACAGTGCGTGTCTGTCTAGAACACCCTGGCCCTTATTGGCTCTATTATCGCCCTCCGTACCGCAGTGCTAGCCTGTAGTACGTGTAGAGAAGTAACAAGGACACAAACAGAGCGAGTGTCTGTCTAGAACACCCTGGCTCTTATTGGCTCTATTATCGCCCTCCGTACCGCAGTGCTAACCTATAGTACGTGTAGAGAAGTAACAAGGACACGGGCACAGTGAGTGTCTGTCTAGAACACCCTGGCTCTTATTGGCTCTATTATCGCCCTCCGTACCGCAGTGTTAGCCTGTAGTACGTGTAGAGAAGTAACAAGTACAGGGGCACTGTGAGTGTCTGTCTAGAACACCCTGACTCTTATTGGCTCTATTATCGCCCTCCGTACCGCAGTGCTAGCCTGTAGTACGTGTAGAGAAGTAACAAGGACACGGGCACAGTGAGTGTCTGTCTAGAACACCCTGACTCTTATTGGCTCTATTATCGCCCTCCGTACCGCAGTGCTAGCCTGTAGTACGTGTAGAGAAGTAACAAGGACACGGGCACTGTGAGTGTCTGTCTAGAACACCCTGACTCTTATTGGCTCTATTATCGCCCTCCGTACCGCAGTGCTAGCCTGTAGTACGTGTAGAGGAGTAACAAGGACACAAACAGAGTGAGTGTCTGTCTAGAACACCCTGGTTCTTATTGGCTCTATTATCGCCCTCCGTACCGCAGTGCTAGCCTGTAGTACGTGTAGAGAAGTAACAAGGACACGGGCACAGTGAGTGTCTGTCTAAAACACCCTGGCTCTTATTGGCTCTATTATCGGCCTCCGTACCGCAGTGCTAGCCTGTAGTACATGTAGAGAAGTAACAAGGACACGGGCACAGTGAGTGTCTGTCTAGAACACCCTGACTCTTATTGGCTCTATTATCGCCCTCCGTACCGCGGTGCTAGCCTGTAGTACGTGTAGAGAAGTAACAAGTACACGGGAACAGTGAGTGTCTGTCTAGAACACCCTGGCTCTTATTGGCTCTATTACCGCCCTCCGTACCGCAGTGCTAGCCTGTAGTACGTGTAGAGAAGTAACAAGTACACGGGCACAGTGAGTGTCTGTCTAGAACACCCTGGCTCTTATTGGCTCTATTATCGCCCTCCGTACCGCAGTGCTGGCCTGTAGTACGTGTAGAGGAGTAACAAGGACACAAACAGAGCGAGTGTCTGTCTAGAACACCCTGACTCTTATTGGCTCTATTATCGCCCTCCGTACCGCGGTGCTAGCCTGTAGTACGTGTAGAGGAGTAACAAGGACACAAACAGAGTGAGTGTCTGTCTAGAACACCCTGACTCTTATTCGCTCTATTATCGCCCTCCGTACCGCGGTGCTAGCCTGTAGTACGTGTAGAGAAGTAACAAGTACACGGGCACAGTGAGTGTCTGTCTAGAACACCCTGACTCTTATTGGCTCTATTATCGCCCTCCGTACCGCAGTGCTAGCCTGTAGTACGTGTAGAGGAGTAACAAGGACACAAACAGAGTGAGTGTCTGTCTAGAACACCCTGACTCTTATTGGCTCTATTATCGCCCTCCGTACCGCAGTGCTAGCCTGTAGTACGTGTAGAGGAGTAACAAGGACACAAACAGAGTGAGTGTCTGTCTAGAACACCCTGACTCTTATTGGCTCTATTATCGCCCTCCGTACCGCAGTGCTAGCCTGTAGTACGTGTAGAGGAGTAACAAGGACACGGGCACAGTGAGTGTCTGTCTAGAACACCCTGACTCTTATTGGCTCTATTATCGCCCTCCGTACTGCAGTGCTAGCCTGTAGTACGTGTAGAGAAGTAACAAAGACACAAACAGAGCGAGTGTCTGTCTAGAACACCCTGGCTCTTAATGGCTCTGTTATCGCCCTCCGTACCGCAGTGCTAGCCTGTAGTACGTGTAGAGAAGTAACAAGGACACGGGCACAGTGAGTGTCTGTCTAGAACACCCTGGCTCTTATTGGCTCTATTATCGGCCTCCGTACCGCAGTGCTAGCCTGTAGTACGTGTAGAGGAGTAACAAGTACAGGGGCACAGTGAGTGTCTGTCTAGAACACCCTGACTCTTATTGGCTCTATTATCGCCCTCCGTACCGCAGTGCTAGCCTGTAGTACGTGTAGAGAAGTAACAAGTACAGGGGCACTGTGAGTGACTGTCTAGAACACCCTGACTCTTATTGGCTCTATTATCGCCCTCCGTACCGCAGTGCTAGCCTGTAGTACGTGTAGAGGAGTAACAAGTACAGGGGCACAGTGAGTGTCTGTCTAGAACACCCTGACTCTTATTGACTCTATTATCGCCCTCCGTACCGCAGTGCTAGCCTGTAGTACGTGTAGAGGAGTAACAAGGACACAAACAGCGTGTCTGTCTAGAACACCCTGGCTCTTATTGGCTCTATTATCGCCCTGCGTACCGCAGTGCTAGCCTGTAGTACGTGTAGAGGAGTAACAAGGACACAAACAGAGTGAGTGTCTGTCTAGAATACCCTGACTCTTATTGGCTCTATTATCGCCCTCCGTACCGCAGTGCTAGCCTGTAGTACGTGTAGAGAAGTAACAAGTACACGGGCACAGTGAGTGTCTGTCTAGAACACCCTGGCTCTTATTGGCTCTATTATCGGCCTCCGTACCGCAGTGCTAGCCTGTAGTACGTGTAGAGGAGTAACAAGGACACAAACAGAGTGAGTGTCTGTCTAGAACACCCTGACTCTTATTGGCTCTATTATCGCCCTCCGTACCGCAGTGCTAGCCTGTAGTACGTGTAGAGAAGTAACAAGGACACAGACAGAGTGAGTGTCTGTCTAGAACACCGTGGCTCTTATTGGCTCTATTATCGGCCTCCGTAACGCAGTGCTAGCCTGTAGTACGTGTAGAGAAGTAACAAGTACACGGGCACAGTGCGTGTCTGTCTAGAACACCCTGGCGCTTATTGGCTCTATTATCGCCCTCCGTACCGCAGTGCTAGCCTGTAGTACGTGTAGAGAAGTAACAAGGACACAAACAGAGCGAGTGTCTGTCTAGAACACCCTGGCTCTTATTGGCTCTATTATCGCCCTCCGTACCGCAGTGCTAACCTATAGTACGTGTAGAGAAGTAACAAGGACACGGGCACAGTGAGTGTCTGTCTAGAACACCCTGGCTCTTATTGGCTCTATTATCGCCCTCCGTACCGCAGTGCTAGCCTGTAGTACGTGTAGAGAAGTAACAAGGACACGGGCACAGTGAGTGTCTGTCTAGAACACCCTGACTCTTATTGGCTCTATTATCGCCCTCCGTACCGCAGTGCTAGCCTGTAGTACGTGTAGAGAAGTAACAAGGACACGGGCACAGTGAGTGTCTGTCTAGAACACCCTGACTCTTATTGGCTCTATTATCGCCCTCCGTACCGCAGTGCTAGCCTGTAGTACGTGTAGAGAAGTAACAAGGACACGGGCACAGTGAGTGTCGATCTAGAACACCCTGACTCTTATTGGCTCTATTATCGCCCTCCGTACCGCAGTGCTAGCCTGTAGTACGTGTAGAGGAGTAACAAGGACACAAACAGAGTGAGTGTCTGTCTAGAACACCCTGGTTCTTATTGGCTCTATTATCGCCCTCCGTACCGCAGTGCTAGCCTGTAGTACGTGTAGAGAAGTAACAAGGACACGGGCACAGTGAGTGTCTGTCTAAAACACCCTGGCTCTTATTGGCTCTATTATCGGCCTCCGTACCGCAGTGCTAGCCTGTAGTACATGTAGAGAAGTAACAAGGACACGGGCACAGTGAGTGTCTGTCTAGAACACCCTGACTCTTATTGGCTCTATTATCGCCCTCCGTACCGCGGTGCTAGCCTGTGGTACGTGTAGAGAAGTAACAAGTACACGGGCACAGTGAGTGTCTGTCTAGAACACCCTGGCTCTTATTGGCTCTATTACCGCCCTCCGTACCGCAGTGTTAGCCTGTAGTACGTGTAGAGAAGTAACAAGTACACGGGCACAGTGAGTGTCTGTCTAGAACACCCTGGCTCTTATTGGCTCTATTATCGCCCTCCGTACCGCAGTGCTAGCCTGTAGTACGTGTAGAGGAGTAACAAGGACACAAACAGAGTGAGTGTCTGTCTAGAACACCCTGACTCTTATTGGCTCTATTATCGCCCTCCGTACCGCGGTGCTAGCCTGTAGTACGTGTAGAGAAGTAACAAGTACACGGGAACAGTGAGTGTCTGTCTAGAACACCCTGGCTCTTATTGGCTCTATTACCGCCCTCCGTACCGCAGTGCTAGCCTGCAGTACGTGTAGAGAAGTAACAAGTACACGGGCACAGTGAGTGTCTGTCTAGAACACCCTGGCTCTTATTGGCTCTATTATGGCCCTCCGTACCGCAGTGCTAGCCTGTAGTACGTGTAGAGGAGTAACAAGGACACAAACAGAGTGAGTGTCTGTCTAGAACACCCTGACTCTTATTGGCTCTATTATCGCCCTCCGTACCGCGGTGCTAGCCTGTAGTACGTGTAGAGGAGTAACAAGGACACAAACAGAGTGAGTGTCTGTCTAGAACACCCTGACTCTTATTGGCTCTATTATCGCCCTCCGTACCGCGGTGCTAGCCTGTAGTACGTGTAGAGAAGTAACAAGTACACGGGCACAGTGAGTGTCTGTCTAGAACACCCTGACTCTTATTGGCTCTATTATCGCCCTCCGTACCGCAGTGCTAGCCTGTAGTACGTGTAGAGGAGTAACAAGGACACAAACAGAGTGAGTGTCTGTCGTGAACACCCTGACTCTTATTGGCTCTATTATCGCCCTCCGTACCGCAGTGCTAGCCTGTAGTACGTGTAGAGGAGTAACAAGGACACAAACAGAGTGAGTGTCTGTCTAGAACACCCTGACTCTTATTGGCTCTATTATCGCCCTCCGTACCGCAGTGCTAGCCTGTAGTACGTGTAGAGGAGTAAAAAGGACACGGGCATAGTGAGTGTCTGTCTAGAACACCCTGACTCTTATTGGCTCTATTATCGCCCTCCGTACCGCAGTGCTAGCCTGTAATACATGTAGAGAAGTAACAAGGACACGGGCACAGTGAGTGTCTGTCTAGAACACCCTGACTCTTATTGACTCTATTATCGCCCTCCGTACCGCAGTGCTAGCCTGTAGTACGTGTAGAGGAGTAACAAGGACACAAACAGCGTATCTGTCTAGAACACCCTGGCTCTTATTGGCTCTATTATCGCCCTACGTATCGCAGTGCTAGCCTGTAGTACTTGTAGAGGAGTAACAAGGACACAAACAGAGTGAGTGTCTGTCTAGAACACCCTGGCTCTTATTGGCTCTATTATCGCCCTCCGTACCGCAGTGCTAGCCTGTAGTACGTGTAGAGGAGTAACAAGGACACAAACAGAGTGAGTGTCTGTCTAGAACACCCTGACTCTTATTGGCTCTATTATCGCCCTCCGTACCGCAGTGCTAGCCTATAGTACGTGTAGAGAAGTAACAAGGACACAGACAGAGTGAGTGTCTGTCTAGAACACCCTGGCTCTTATTGGCTCTATTATCGGCCTCCGTAACGCAGTGCTAGCCTGTAGTACGTGTAGAGAAGTAACAAGTACACGGGCACAGTGCGTGTCTGTCTAGAACACCCTGGCCCTTATTGGCTCTATTATCGCCCTCCGTACCGCAGTGCTAGCCTGTAGTACGTGTAGAGAAGTAACAAGGACACAAACAGAGCGAGTGTCTGTCTAGAACACCCTGGCTCTTATTGGCTCTATTATCGCCCTCCGTACCGCAGTGCTAACCTATAGTACGTGTAGAGAAGTAACAAGGACACGGGCACAGTGAGTGTCTGTCTAGAACACCCTGGCTCTTATTGGCTCTATTATCGCCCTCCGTACCGCAGTGTTAGCCTGTAGTACGTGTAGAGAAGTAACAAGTACAGGGGCACTGTGAGTGTCTGTCTAGAACACCCTGACTCTTATTGGCTCTATTATCGCCCTCCGTACCGCAGTGCTAGCCTGTAGTACGTGTAGAGAAGTAACAAGGACACGGGCACAGTGAGTGTCTGTCTAGAACACCCTGACTCTTATTGGCTCTATTATCGCCCTCCGTACCGCAGTGCTAGCCTGTAGTACGTGTAGAGAAGTAACAAGGACACGGGCACAGTGAGTGTCTGTCTAGAACACCCTGACTCTTATTGGCTCTATTATCGCCCTCCGTACGGCAGTGCTAGCCTGTAGTACGTGTGGAGGAGTAACAAGGACACAAATAGAGTGAGTGTCTGTCTAGAACACCCTGGTTCTTATTGGCTCTATTATCGCCCTCCGTACCGCAGTGCTAGCCTGTAGTACGTGTAGAGAAGTAACATGGACAAGGGCACAGTGAGTGTCTGTCTAAAACACCCTGGCTCTTATTGGCTCTATTATCGGCCTCCGTACCGCAGTGCTAGCCTGTAGTACATGTAGAGAAGTAACAAGGACACGGATACAGTGAGTGTCTGTCTAGAACACCCTGACTCTTATTGGCTCTATTATCGCCCTCCGTACCGCGGTGCTAGCCTGTAGTACGAGTAGAGAAGTAACAAGTACACGGGCACAGTGAGTGTCTGTCTAGAACACCCTGGCTCTTATTGGCTCTATTATCGCCCTCCGTACCGCAGTGCTAACCTGTAGTACGTGTAGAGAAGTAACAAGGACACAGACAGAGTGAGTGTCTGTCTAGAACACCCTGGCTCTTATTGGCTCTATTATCGCCCTCCGTACCGCAGTGCTAGCCTGTAGTACGTGTAGAGAAGTAACAAGTACACGGGCACAGTGAGTGTCTGTCTAGAACACCCTGACTCTTATTGGCTCTATTATCGCCCTCCGTACCGCAGTGCTAGCCTGTAGTACGTGTAGAGGAGTAACAAGGACACAAACAGAGTGAGTGTCTGTCTAGAACACCCTGACTCTTATTGGCTCTATTATCGCCCTCCGTACCGCAGTGCTAGCCTGTAGTACGTGTAGAGGAGTAACAAGCACACGGGCACAGTGAGTGTCTGTCTAGAACACCCTGACTCTTATTGGCTCTATTATCGCCCTCCGTACCGCACTGCTAGCCTGTAATACATGTAGAGAAGTAACAAGGACACGGGCACAGTGAACGTCTGTCTAGAACACCCTGACTCTTATTGGCTCTATTATCGCCCTCCGTACCGCAGTGCTAGCCTGTAGTACGTGTAGAGGAGTAACAAGGACACAAACAGCGTGTCTGTCTAGAACACCCTGGCTCTTATTGGCTCTATTATCGCCCTGCGTACCGCAGTGCTAGCCTGTAGTACGTGTAGAGGAGTAACAAGGACACAAACAGAGTGAGTGTCTGTCTAGAATACCCTGACTCTTATTGGCTCTATTATCGCCCTCCGTACCGCAGTGCTAGCCTGTAGTACGTGTAGAAGTAACAAGTACACGGGCACAGTGAGTGTCTGTCTAGAACACCCTGGCTCTTATTGGCTCTATTATCGGCCTCCGTACCGCAGTGCTAGCCTGTAGTACGTGTAGAGGAGTAACAAGGACACAAACAGAGTGAGTGTCTGTCTAGAACACCCTGACTCTTATTGGCTCTATTATCGCCCTCCGTACCGCAGTGCTAGCCTGTAGTACGTGTAGAGAAGTAACAAGGACACAGACAGAGTGAGTGTCTGTCTAGAACACCCTGGCTCTTATTGGCTCTATTATCGGCCTCCGCACCGCAGTGCTAGCCTGTAGTACGTGTAGAGAAGTAACAAGTACACGGGCACAGTGCGTGTCTGTCTAGAACACCCTGGCCCTTATTGGCTCTATTATCGCCCTCCGTACCGCAGTGCTAGCCTGTAGTACGTGTAGAGAAGTAACAAGGACACAAACAGAGCGAGTGTCTGTCTAGAACACCCTGGCTCTTATTAGCTCTATTATCGCCCTCCGTACCGCGGTGCTAACCTATAGTACGTGTAGAGAGGTAACAAGGACACGGGCACAGTGAGTGTCTGTCTAGAACACCGTGGCTCTTATTGGCTCTATTATCGGCCTCCGTAACGCAGTGTTAGCCTGTAGTACGTGTAGAGAAGTAACAAGTACAGGGGCACTGTGAGTGTCTGTCTAGAACACCCTGACTCTTATTGGCTCTATTATCGCCCTCCGTACCGCAGTGCTAGCCTGTAGTACGTGTAGAGAAGTAACAAGGACACGGGCACAGTGAGTGTCTGTTTAGAACACCCTGACTCTTATTGGCTCTATTATCGCCCTCCGTACCGCAGTGCTAGCCTGTAGTACGTGTAGAGATGTAACAAGGACACGGGCACAGTGAGTGTCTGTCTAGAACACCCTGACTCTTATTGGCTCTATTATCGCCCTCCGTACCGCAGTGCTAGCCTGTAGTACGTGTAGAGGAGTAACAAGGACACAAACAGAGTGAGTGTCTGTCTAGAACACCCTGGTTCTTATTGGCTCTATTATCGCCCTCCGTACCGCAGTGCTAGCCTGTAGTACGTGTAGAGAAGTAACAAGGACACGGGCACAGTGAGTGTCTGTCTAAAACACCCTGGCTCTTATTGGCTCTATTATCGGCCTCCGTACCGCAGTGCTAGCCTGTAGTACATGTAGAGAAGTAACAAGGACACGGGCACAGTGAGTGTCTGTCTAGAACACCCTGACTCTTATTCGCTCTATTATCGCCCTCCGTACCGCGGTGCTAGCCTGTAGTACGTGTAGAGAAGTAACAAGTACACGCTCACAGTGAGTCTCTGTCTAGAACACCCTGGCTCTCATTGGCTCTATTATCGCCCTCCGTACCGCAGTGCTAGCCTGTAGTACGTGTAGAGGAGTAACAAGGACACAAACAGAGTGAGTGTCTGACTAGAACACCCTGGTTCTTATTGGCTCTATTATCGCCCTCCGTACCGCAGTGCTAGCCTGTAGTACGTGAAGAGAAGTAACAAGGACACGGGCACAGTGAGTGTCTGTCTAAAACACCCTGGCTCTTATTGGCTCTATTATCGGCCTCCGTACCGCAGTGCTAGCCTGTAGTACGTGTAGAGAAGTAACAAGTACACGGGCACAGTGAGTGTCTGTCTAGAACACCCTGGCTCTTATTGGCTCTATTATCGCCCTCCGTACCGCAGTGCTAGCCTGTAGTACGTGTAGAGAAGTAACAAGGACACAAACAGAGCGAGTGTCTGTCTAGAACACCCTGGCTCTTATTGGCTCTATTATCGCCCTCCGTACCGCAGTGCTAGCCTGTAGTACGTGTAGAGGAGTAACAAGGACACAAATAGAGTGAGTGTCTGTCTAGAACACCCTGGCTCTTTATGGCTCTATTATCGCCCTCCGTACCGCAGTGCTAGCCTGTAGTACATGTAGAGAAGTAACAAGGACACAAACAGAGTGAGTGTCTGTCAAGAACACCCTGGCTCTTATTGGCTCTATTATCGCCCTCCGTACCGCAGTGCTAAACTGTAGTACGTGTAGAGAAGAAACAAGGACACAAAAAGAGTGAGTGTCTGTCTAGAACACCCTGATTCTTATTGGCTCTATTATCGCCCTCCGTACCGCAGTGCTAGCCTGTAATACATGTAGAGAAGTAACAAGGACACAGACAGAGTGAGTGTCTGTCTAGAACACCCTGGCTCTTATTGGCTCTATTATCGCCCTCCGTACCGCAGTGCTAGCCTGTAGTACGTGTAGAGGAGTAACAAGGACACAAACAGAGTGTCTGCCTAGAACACCCTGGCTCTTATTTGCTCTATTATCGCCCTCCGTACCGCGGTGCTAGCCTGTAGTACGTGTAGAGGAGTAACAAGGACACAAACAGAGTGAGTGTCTGTCAAGAACACCCTGGCTCTTATTGGCTCTATTATCGCCCTCCGTACCGCAGTGCTAGCCTGTAGTACGTGTAGAGAAGTAACAAGTACACGGGCACAGTGAGTGTCTGTCTAGAACACCCTGGCTCTTATTGGCTCTATTATCGCCCTCCGTACCGCAGTGCTAGCCTGTAGTACGTGTAGAGAAGTAACAAGGACACGGGCACAGTGAGTGTCTGTCTAGAACACCCTGGCTCTTATTGGCTCTATTATCGCCCTCCGTACCGCAGTGCTAGCCTGTAGTACGTGTAGAGGAGTAACAAGGACACAAACAGAGTGAGTGTCTGTCTAGAACACCCTGGCTCTTATTGGCTCTATTATCGCCCTCCGTACCGCAGTGCTAGCCTGTAGTACGTGTAGAGGAGTAACAAGGACACAAACAGAGTGTCTGTCTAGAACACCCTGGCTCTTATTGGCTCTATTATCGCCCTCCGTACCGCAGTGCTAGCCTGTAGTACGTGTAGAGAAGTAACAAGTACACGGGCACAGTGAGTGTCTGTCTAGAACACCCTGACTCTTATTGGCTCTATTATCGCCCTCCGTACCGCAGTGCTAGCCTGTAGTACGTGTAGAGGAGTAACAAGGACACAAACAGAGTGAGTGTCTGTCGTGAACACCCTGACTCTTATTGGCTCTATTATCGCCCTCCGTACCGCAGTGCTAGCCTGTAGTACGTGTAGAGGAGTAACAAGGACACAAACAGAGTGAGTGTCTGTCTAGAACACCCTGACTCTTATTGGCTCTATTATCGCCCTCCGTACCGCAGTGCTAGCCTGTAGTACGTGTAGAGGAGTAAAAAGGACACGGGCATAGTGAGTGTCTGTCTAGAACACCCTGACTCTTATTGGCTCTATTATCGCCCTCCGTACCGCAGTGCTAGCCTGTAATACATGTAGAGAAGTAACAAGGACACGGGCACAGTGAGTGTCTGTCTAGAACACCCTGACTCTTATTGACTCTATTATCGCCCTCCGTACCGCAGTGCTAGCCTGTAGTACGTGTAGAGGAGTAACAAGGACACAAACAGCGTGTCTGTCTAGAACACCCTGGCTCTTATTGGCTCTATTATCGCCCTGCGTATCGCAGTGCTAGCCTGTAGTACGTGTAGAGGAGTAACAAGGACACAAACAGAGTGAGTGTCTGTCTAGAACACCCTGGCTCTTATTGGCTCTATTATCGCCCTCCGTACCGCAGTGCTAGCCTGTAGTACGTGTAGAGGAGTAACAAGGACACAAACAGAGTGAGTGTTATCTAGAACACCCTGACTCTTATTGGCTCTATTATCGCCCTCCGTACCGCAGTGCTAGCCTATAGTACGTGTAGAGAAGTAACAAGGACACAGACAGAGTGAGTGTCTGTCTAGAACACCCTGGCTCTTATTGGCTCTATTATCGGCCTCCGTAACGCAGTGCTAGCCTGTAGTACGTGTAGAGAAGTAACAAGTACACGGGCACAGTGCGTGTCTGTCTAGAACACCCTGGCCCTTATTGGCTCTATTATCGCCCTCCGTACCGCAGTGCTAGCCTGTAGTACGTGTAGAGAAGTAACAAGGACACAAACAGAGCGAGTGTCTGTCTAGAACACCCTGGCTCTTATTGGCTCTATTATCGCCCTCCGTACCGCAGTGCTAACCTATAGTACGTGTAGAGAAGTAACAAGGACACGGGCACAGTGAGTGTCTGTCTAGAACACCCTGGCTCTTATTGGCTCTATTATCGCCCTCCGTACCGCAGTGTTAGCCTGTAGTACGTGTAGAGAAGTAACAAGTACAGGGGCACTGTGAGTGTCTGTCTAGGACACCCTGACTCTTATTGGCTCTATTATCGCCCTCCGTACCGCAGTGCTAGCCTGTAGTACGTGTAGAGAAGTAACAAGGACACGGGCACAGTGAGTGTCTGTCTAGAACACCCTGACTCTTATTGGCTCTATTATCGCCCTCCGTACCGCAGTGCTAGCCTGTAGTACGTGTAGAGAAGTAACAAGGACACGGGCACAGTGAGTGTCTGTCTAGAACACCCTGACTCTTATTGGCTCTATTATCGCCCTCCGTACGGCAGTGCTAGCCTGTAGTACGTGTAGAGGAGTAACAAGGACACAAATAGAGTGAGTGTCTGTCTAGAACACCCTGGTTCTTATTGGCTCTATTATCGTCCTCCGTACCGCAGTGCTAGCCTGTAGTACGTGTAGAGAAGTAACATGGACACGGGCACAGTGAGTGTCTGTCTAAAACACCCTGGCTCTTATTGGCTCTATTATCGGCCTCCGTACCGCAGTGCTAGCCTGTAGTACATGTAGAGAAGTAACAAGGACACGGGCACAGTGAGTGTCTGTCTAGAACACCCTGACTCTTATTGGCTCTATTATCGCCCTCCGTACCGCGGTGCTAGCCTGTAGTACGAGTAGAGAAGTAACAAGTACACGGGCACAGTGAGTGTCTGTCTAGAACACCCTGGCTCTTATTGGCTCTATTATCGCCCTCCGTACCGCAGTGCTAACCTGTAGTACGTGTAGAGAAGTAACAAGGACACAGACAGAGTGAGTGTCTGTCTAGAACACCCTGGCTCTTATTGGCTCTATTATCGCCCTCCGTACCGCAGTGCTAGCCTGTAGTACGTGTAGAGAAGTAACAAGTACACGGGCACAGTGAGTGTCTGTCTAGAACACCCTGACTCTTATTGGCTCTATTATCGCCCTCCGTACCGCAGTGCTAGCCTGTAGTACTTGTAGAGGAGTAACAAGGACACAAACAGAGTGAGTGTCTGTCTAGAACACCCTGACACTTATTGGCTCTATTATCGCCCTCCGTACCGCAGTGCTAGCCTGTAGTACGTGTAGAGGAGTAACAAGGACACAAACAGAGTGAGTGTCTGTCTAGAACACCCTGACTCTTATTGGCTCTATTATCGCCCTCCGTACCGCAGTGCTAGCCTGTAGTACGTGTAGAGGAGTAACAAGCACACGGGCACAGTGAGTGTCTGTCTAGAACACCCTGACTCTTATTGGCTCTATTATCGCCCTCCGTACCGCAGTGCTAGCCTGTAATACATGTAGAGAAGTAACAAGGACACGGGCACAGTGAGTGTCTGTCTAGAACACCCTGACTCTTATTGGCTCTATTATCGCCCTCCGTACCGCAGTGCTAGCCTGTAGTACGTGTAGAGGAGTAACAAGGACACAAACAGCGTGTCTGTCTAGAACACCCTGGCTCTTATTGGCTCTATTATCGCCCTGCGTACCGCAGTGCTAGCCTGTAGTACGTGTAGAGGAGTAACAAGGACACAAACAGAGTGAGTGTCTGTCTAGAATACCCTGACTCTTATTGGCTCTATTATCGCCCTCCGTACCGCAGTGCTAGCCTGTAGTACGTGTAGAAGTAACAAGTACACGGGCACAGTGAGTGTCTGTCTAGAACACCCTGGCTCTTATTGGCTCTATTATCGGCCTCCGTACCGCAGTGCTAGCCTGTAGTACGTGTAGAGGAGTAACAAGGACACAAACAGAGTGAGTGTCTGTCTAGAACACCCTGACTCTTATTGGCTCTATTATCGCCCTCCGTACCGCAGTGCTAGCCTGTAGTACGTGTAGAGAAGTAACAAGGACACAGACAGAGTGAGTGTCTGTCTAGAACACCCTGGCTCTTATTGGCTCTATTATCGGCCTCCGCACCGCAGTGCTAGCCTGTAGTACGTGTAGAGAAGTAACAAGTACACGGGCACAGTGCGTGTCTGTCTAGAACACCCTGGCCCTTATTGGCTCTATTATCGCCCTCCGTACCGCAGTGCTAGCCTGTAGTACGTGTAGAGAAGTAACAAGGACACAAACAGAGCGAGTGTCTGTCTAGAACACCCTGGCTCTTATTAGCTCTATTATCGCCCTCCGTACCGCGGTGCTAACCTATAGTACGTGTAGAGAGGTAACAAGGACACGGGCACAGTGAGTGTCTGTCTAGAACACCGTGGCTCTTATTGGCTCTATTATCGGCCTCCGTAACGCAGTGTTAGCCTGTAGTACGTGTAGAGAAGTAACAAGTACAGGGGCACTGTGAGTGTCTGTCTAGAACACCCTGACTCTTATTGGCTCTATTATCGCCCTCCGTACCGCAGTGCTAGCCTGTAGTACGTGTAGAGAAGTAACAAGGACACGGGCACAGTGAGTGTCTGTCTAGAACACCCTGACTCTTATTGGCTCTATTATCGCCCTCCGTACCGCAGTGCTAGCCTGTAGTACGTGTAGAGAAGTAACAAGGACACGGGCACAGTGAGTGTCTGTCTAGAACACCCTGACTCTTATTGGCTCTATTATCGCCCTCCGTACCGCAGTGCTAGCCTGTAGTACGTGTAGAGGAGTAACAAGGACACAAACGGAGTGAGTGTCTGTCTAGAACACCCTGGTTCTTATTGGCTCTATTATCGCCCTCCGTACCGCAGTGCTAGCCTGTAGTACGTGTAGAGAAGTAACAAGGACACGGGCACAGTGAGTGTCTGTCTAAAACACCCTGGCTCTTATTGGCTCTATTATCGGCCTCCGTACCGCAGTGCTAGCCTGTAGTACATGTAGAGAAGTAACAAGGACACGGGCACAGTGAGTGTCTGTCTAGAACACCCTGACTCTTATTCGCTCTATTATCGCCCTCCGTACCGCGGTGCTAGCCTGTAGTACGTGTAGAGAAGTAACAAGTACACGCTCACAGTGAGTCTCTGTCTAGAACACCCTGGCTCTCATTGGCTCTATTACCGCCCTCCGTACCGCAGTGCTAGCCTGTAGTACGTGTAGAGAAGTAACAAGTACACGGGCACAGTGAGTGTCTGTCTAGAACACCCTGGCTCTTATTGGCTCTATTATCGCCCTCCGTACCGCAGTGCTAGCCTGTAGTACGTGTAGAGGAGTAACAAGGACACAAACAGAGTGAGTGTCTGTCTAGAACACCCTGACTCTTATTGGCTCTATTATCGCCCTCCGTACCGCAGTGCTAGCCTGTAGTACGTGTAGAGAAGTAACAAGTACACGGGCACAGTGAGTGTCTGTCTAGAACACCCTGGCTCTTATTGGCTCTATTATCGCCCTCCGTACCGCAGTGCTAGCCTGTAGTACGTGTAGAGAAGTAACAAGGACACAAACAGAGCGAGTGTCTGTCTAGAACACCCTGGCTCTTATTGGCTCTATTATCGCCCTCCGTACCGCAGTGCTAGCCTGTAGTACGTGTAGAGGAGTAACAAGGACACAAATAGAGTGAGTGTCTGTCTAGAACACCCTGGCTCTTTATGGTTCTATTATCGCCCTCCGTACCGCAGTGCTAGCCTGTAGTACATGTAGAGAAGTAACAAGGACACAAACAGAGTGAGTGTCTGTCAAGAACACCCTGGCTCTTATTGGCTCTATTATCGCCCTCCGTACCGCAGTGCTAAACTGTAGTACGTGTAGAGAAGAAACAAGGACACAAAAAGAGTGAGTGTCTGTCTAGAACACCCTGGCTCTTATTGGCTCTATTATCGCCCTCCGTACCGCAGTGCTAGCCTGTAATACATGTAGAGAAGTAACAAGGACACAGACAGAGTGAGTGTCTGTCTAGAACACCCTGGCTCTTATTGGCTCTATTATCGCCCTCCGTACCGCAGTGCTAGCCTGTAGTACGTGTAGAGGAGTAACAAGGACACAAACAGAGTGTCTGCCTAGAACACCCTGGCTCTTATTGGCTCTATTATCGCCCTCCGTACCGCGGTGCTAGCCTGTAGTACGTGTAGAGGAGTAACAAGGACACAAACAGAGTGAGTGTCTGTCTAGAACACCCTGGCTCTTATTGGCTCTATTATCGCCCTCCGTACCGCAGTGCTAGCCTGTAGTACGTGTAGAGAAGTAACAAGTACACGGGCACAGTGAGTGTCTGTCTAGAACACCCTGGCTCTTATTGGCTCTATTATCGCCCTCCGTACCGCAGTGCTAGCCTGTAGTACGTGTAGAGAAGTAACAAGGACACGGGCACAGTGAGTGTCTGTCTAGAACACCCTGGCTCTTATTGGCTCTATTATCGCCCTCCGTACCGCAGTGCTAGCCTGTAGTACGTGTAGAGGAGTAACAAGGACACAAACAGAGTGTCTGTCTAGAACACCCTGGCTCTTATTGGCTCTATTATCGCCCTCCGTACCGCAGTGCTAGCCTGTAGTACGTGTAGAGAATAACAAGTACACGGGCACAGTGAGTGTCTGTCTAGAACACCCTGGCTCTTATTGGCTCTATTATCGCCCTCCGTACCGCAGTGCTAGCCTGTAGTACGTGTAGAGGAGTAACAAGGACACAGAGTGTCTGTCTAGAACACCCTGGCTCTTATTGGCTCTATTATCGCCCTCCGTACCGCAGTGCTAGCCTGTAGTACGTGTAGAGAAGTAACAAGTACACGGGCACAGTGAGTGTCTGTCTAGAACATCCTGACTCTTATTGGCTCTATTATCGCCCTCCGTACCGCAGTGCTAGCCTGTAGTACGTGTAGAGGAGTAACAAGGACACAAACAGAGTGAGTGTCTGTCTAGAACACCCTGGCTCTTATTGGCTCTATTATCGCCCTCCGTACCGCAGTGCTAGCCTGTAGTACGTTTAGAGCAATAACAAGGACACGGGCACAGTGAGTGTCTGTCTAGAACACCCTGGCTCTTATTGGCTCTATTATCGCCCTCCGTACCGCAGTGCTAGCCTGTAGTACGTGTAGAGAAGTAACAAGGACACAAACAGAGCGAGTGTCTGTCTAGAACACCCTGGCTCTTATTGGCTCTATTATCGCCCTCCGTACCGTAGTGCTAGCCTGTAGTACGTGTAGAGGAGTAACAAGGACACAAACAGAGTGAGTGTCTGTCTAGAACACCCTGACTCTTATTGGCTCTATTATCGCCCTCCGTACCGCGGTGCTAGCCTGTAGTACGTGTACAGAAGTAACAAGTACACGGGCACAGTGAGTGTCTGTCTAGAACACCCTGACTCTTATTGGCTCTATTATCGCCCTCCGTACCGCAGTGCTAGCCTGTAGTACGTGTAGAGAAGTAACAAGTACACGGGCACAGTGAGTGTCTGTCTAGAACACCCTGGCTCTTATTGGCTCTATTATCGCCCTCCGTACCGCAGTGCTAGCCTGTAGTACGTGTAGAGAAGTAACAAGTACACGAGCACAGTGAGTGTCTGTCTAGAACACCCTGGCTCTTATTGGCTCTATTATCGCCCTCCGTACCGCAGTGCTAGCCTGTAGTACGTGTAGAGGAGTAACAAGGACACAAACAGAGTGAGTGTCTGTCTAGAACACCCTGACTCTTATTGGCTCTATTATCGCCCTCCGTACCGCAGTGCTAGCCTGTAGTACGTGTAGAGGAGTAACAAGGACACGGGCACAGTGAGTGTCTGTCTAGAACACCCTGACTCTTATTGGCTCTATTATCGCCCTCCGTACCGCAGTGCTAGCCTGTAATACATGTAGAGAAGTAACAAGGACACGGGCACAGTGAGTGTCTGTCTAGAACACCCTGACTCTTATTGGCTCTATTATCGCCCTCCGTACCGCAGTGCTAGCCTGTAGTACGTGTAGAGGAGTAACAAGGACACAAACAGAGTGTCTGTCTAGAACACCCTGGCTCTTATTGGCTCTATTATCGCCCTCCGTACCGCAGTGCTAGCCTGTAGTACGTGTAGAGAAGTAACAAGTACACGGGCACAGTGAGTGTCTGTCTAGAACACCCTGACTCTTATTGGCTCTATTATCGCCCTCCGTACCGCAGTGCTAGCCTGTAGTACGTGTAGAGGAGTAACAAGGACACAAACAGAGTGAGTGTCTGTCTAGAACAACCTGGCTCTTATTGGCTCTATTATCGCCCTCCGTACCGCAGTGCTAGCCTGTAGTACGTGTAGAGGAGTAACAAGGACACAAACAGAGTGAGTGTCTGTCTAGACCACCCTGACTCTTATTGGCTCTATTATCGCCCTCCGTACCGCGGTGCTAGCCTGTAGTACGTGTAGAGAAGTAACAAGTACACGGGCACAGTGAGTGTCTGTCTAGAACACCCTGACTCTTATTGGCTCTATTATCGCCCTCCGTACCGCAGTGCTAGCCTGTAGTACGTGTAGAGAAGTAACAAGTACACGGGCACAGTGAGTGTCTGTCTAGAACACCCTGGCTCTTATTGGCTCTATTATCGCCCTCCGTACCGCAGTGCTAGCCTGTAGTACGTGTAGAGAAGTAACAAGTACACGGGCACAGTGAGTGTCTGTCTAGAACACCCTGGCTCTTATTGGCTCTATTATCGCCCTCCGTACCGCAGTGCTAGCCTGTAGTACGTGTAGAGGAGTAACAAGGACACAGAGTGTCTGTCTAGAACACCCTGGCTCTTATTGGCTCTATTATCGCCCTCCGTACCGCAGTGCTAGCCTGTAGTACGTGTAGAGAAGTAACAAGTACACGGGCACAGTGAGTGTCTGTCTAAAACATCCTGACTCTTATTGGCTCTATTATCGCCCTCCGTACCGCAGTGCTAGCCTGTAGTACGTGTAGAGGAGTAACAAGGACACAAACAGAGTGAGTGTCTGTCTAGAACACCCTGGCTCTTATTGGCTCTATTATCGCCCTCCGTACCGCAGTGCTAGCCTGTAGTACGTTTAGAGCAATAACAAGGACACGGGCACAGTGAGTGTCTGTCTAGAACACCCTGGCTCTTATTGGCTCTATTATCGCCCTCCGTACCGCAGTGCTAGCCTGTAGTACGTGTAGAGGAGTAACAAGGACACGGGCACAGTGAGTGTCTGTCTAGAACACCCTGACTCTTATTGGCTCTATTATCGCCCTCCGTACCGCAGTGCTAGCCTGCAATACATGTACAGAAGTAACAAGTACACGGGCACAGTGAGTGTCTGTCTAGAACACCCTGACTCTTATTGGCTCTATTATCGCCCTCCGTACCGCAGTGCTAGCCTGTAGTACGTGTAGAGGAGTAACAAGGACACAAACAGCGTGTCTGTCTAGAACACCCTGGCTCTTATTGGCTCTATTATCGCCCTGCGTACCGCAGTGCTAGCCTGTAGTACGTGTAGAGGAGTAACAAGGACACAAACAGAGTGAGTGTCTGTCTAGAATACCCTGACTCTTATTGGCTCTATTATCGCCCTCCGTACCGCAGTGCTAGCCTGTAGTACGTGTAGAGAAGTAACAAGTACACGGGCACAGTGAGTGTCTGTCTAGAACACCCTGGCTCTTATTGGCTCTATTATCGGCCTCCGTACCGCAGTGCTAGCCTGTAGTACGTGTAGAGGAGTAACAAGGACACAAACAGAGTGAGTGTCTGTCTAGAACACCCTGACTCTTATTGGCTCTATTATCGCCCTCCGTACCGCAGTGCTAGCCTGTAGTACGTGTAGAGAAGTAACAAGGACACAGACAGAGTGAGTGTCTGTCTAGAACACCCTGGCTCTTA
The DNA here is from genome assembly GCA_030762935.1 of Hymenopus coronatus. NCBI lineage: Eukaryota > Metazoa > Arthropoda > Insecta > Mantodea > Hymenopodidae > Hymenopus > Hymenopus coronatus. Next base: position 3,647,723 of record CM060888.1, on the reverse strand, counting down.
TTGGCTCTATTATCGGCCTCCGTACCGCAGTGCTAGCCTGTAGTACGTGTAGAGAAGTAACAAGTACACGGGCACAGTGCGTGTCTGTCTAGAACACCCTGGCCCTTATTGGCTCTATTATCGCCCTCCGTACCGCAGTGCTAGCCTGTAGTACGTGTAGAGAAATAACAAGGACACAAACAGAGCGAGTGTCTGTCTAGAACACCCTGGCTCTTATTGGCTCTACTATCGCCCTCCGTACCGCAGTGCTAACCTATAGTACGTGTAGAGAAGTAACAAGGACACGGGCACAGTGAGTGTCTGTCTAGAACACCCTGGCTCTTATTGGCTCTATTATCGCCCTCCGTACCGCAGTGTTAGCCTGTAGTACGTGTAGAGAAGTAACAAGTACAGGGGCACTGTGAGTGTCTGTCTAGAACACCCTGATTCTTATTGGCTCTATTATCGCCCTCCGTACCGCAGTGCTAGCCTGTAGTACGTGTAGAGAAGTAACAAGGACACGGGCACAGTGAGTGTCTGTCTAGAACACCCTGACTCTTATTGGCTCTATTATCGCCCTCCGTACCGCAGTGCTAGCCTGTAGTACGTGTAGAGAAGTAACAAGGACACGGGCACAGTGAGTGTCTGTCTAGAACACCCTGACTCTTTGTTGGCTCTATTATCGCCCTCCGTATCGCAGTGCTAGCCTGTAGTACGTGTAGAGGAGTAACAAGGACACAAACAGAGTGAGTGTCTGTCTAGAACACCCTGGTTCTTATTGGCTCTATTATCGCCCTCCGTACCGCAGTGCTAGCCTGTAGTACGTGTAGAGAAGTAACAAGGACACGGGCACAGTGAGTGTCTGTCTAAAACACCCTGGCTCTTATTGGCTCTATTATCGGCCTCCGTACCGCAGTGCTAGCCTGTAGTACGTGTAGAGGAGTAACAAGGACACAAACAGTGTGAGTGTCTGTCTAGAACACCCTGACTCTTATTGGCTCTATTATCGCCCTCCGTACCGCGGTGCTAGCCTGTAGTAGGTGTACAGAAGTAACAAGTACACGGGCACAGTGAGTGTCTGTCTAGAACGCCCTGACTCTTATTGGCTCTATTATCGCCCTCCGTACCGCAGTGCTAGCCTGTAGTACGTGTAGAGAAGTAACAAGTACACGGGCACAGTGAGTGTCTGTCTAGAACACCCTGGCTCTTATTGGCTCTATTATCGCCCTCCGTACCGCAGTGCTAGCCTGTAGTACGTGTAGAGAAGTAACAAGGACTCAAAAAGAGTGAGTGTCTGTCTAGAACACCCTGGCTCTTATTGGCTCTATTATCGCCCTCCGTACCGCAGTGCTAGCCTGTAGTGCGTGTAGAGGAGTAACAAGGACACAAACAGAATGAGTGTCTGTCTAGAACACCCTGGCTCTTATTGGCTCTATTATCGCCCTACGTACCGCAGTGCTAGCCTGTAGTACGTGTAGAGAAGTAACAAGGACACAAACACAGTGAGTGTCTGTCTAGAACACCCTGACTCTTATTGGCTCTATTATCGCCCTCCGTACCGCATTGCTAGCCTGTGGTACGTGTAGAGGAGTAACAAGGACACAAACAGAGTGAGTGTCTGTCTAGAACACCCTGGCTCTTATTGGCTCTATTATCGCCCTCCGTACCGCAGTGCTAGCCTGTAGTACGTTTAGAGCAATAACAAGGACACGGGCACAGTGAGTGTCTGTCTAGAACACCCTGGCTCTTATTGGCTCTATTATCGCCCTCCGTACCGCAGTGCTAGCCTGTAGTACGTGTAGAGAAGTAACAAGGACACAAACAGAGCGAGTGTCTGTCTAGAACACCCTGGCTCTTATTGGCTCTATTATCGCCCTCCGTACCGCAGTGCTAGCCTGTAGTACGTGTAGAGGAGTAACAAGGACACAAACAGAGTGTCTGTCTAGAACACCCTGGCTCTTATTGGCTCTATTATCGCCCTCCGTACCGCAGTGCTAGCCTGTAGTACGTGTAGAGAAGTAACAAGTACACGGGCACAGTGAGTGTCTGTCTAGAACATCCTGGCTCTTATTGGCTCTATTATCGCCCTCCGTACCGCAGTGCTAGCCTGTAGTACGTGTAGAGGAGTAACAAGGACACAAACAGAGTGAGTGTCTGTCTAGAACACCCTGGCTCTTATTGGCTCTATTATCGCCCTCCGTACCGCAGTGCTAGCCTGTAGTACGTTTAGAGCAATAACAAGGACACGGGCACAGTGAGTGTCTGTCTAGAACACCCTGGCTCTTATTGGCTCTATTATCGCCCTCCGTACCGCAGTGCTAGCCTGTAGTACGTGTAGAGAAGTAACAAGGACACAAACAGAGCGAGTGTCTGTCTAGAACACCCTGGCTCTTATTGGCTCTATTATCGCCCTCCGTACCGCAGTGCTAGCCTGTAGTACGTGTAGAGGAGTAACAAGGACACAAACAGAGTGAGTGTCTGTCTAGAACACCCTGATTCTTATTGGCTCTATTATCGCCCTCCGTACCGCGGTGCTAGCCTGTAGTACGTGTACAGAAGTAACAAGTACACGGGCACAGTGAGTGTCTGTCTAGAACACCCTGACTCTTATTGGCTCTATAATCGCCCTCCGTACCGCAGTGCTAGCCTGTAGTACGTGTAGAGAAGTAACAAGTACACGGGCACAGTGAGTGTCTGTCTAGAACACCCTGGCTCTTATTGGCTCTATTATCGCCCTCCGTACCGCAGTGCTAGCCTGTAGTACGTGTAGAGAAGTAACAAGGACACAAAAAGAGTGAGTGTCTGTCTAGAACACCCTGGCTCTTATTGGCTCTATTATCGCCCTCCGTACCGCAGTGCTAGCCTGTAGTACGTGTAGAGGAGTAACAAGGACACAAACAGAATGAGTGTCTGTCTAGAACACCCTGGCTCTTATTGGCTCTATTATCGCCCTACGTACCGCAGTGCTAGCCTGTAGTACGTGTAGAGAAGTAACAAGGACACAAACACAGTGAGTGTCTGTCTAGAACACCCTGACTCTTATTGGCTCCATTATCGCCCTCCGTACCGCAGTGCTAGCCTGTAGTACGTGTAGAGAAGTAACAAGTACACGGGCACAGTGAGTGTCTGTCTAGAACACCCTGGCTCTTATTGGCTCTATTATCGCCCTCCGTACCGCAGTGCTAGCCTGTAGTACGTTTAGAGCAATAACAAGGACACGGGCACAGTGAGTGTCTGTCTAGAACACCCTGGCTCTTATTGGCTCTATTATCGCCCTCCGTACCGCAGTGCTAGCCTGTAGTACGTGTAGAGAAGTAACAAGGACACAAACAGAGCGAGTGTCTGTCTAGAACACCCTGGCTCTTATTGGCTCTATTATCGCCCTCCGTACCGCAGTGCTAGCCTGTATTACGTGTAGAGAAGTAACAAGGACACAAACAGAGCGAGTGTCTGTCTAGAACACCCTGGCTCTTATTGGCTCTATTATCGCCCTCCGTACCGCAGTGCTAGCCTGTAGTACGTGTAGAGGAAAAACAAGGACACAAACAGAGTGAGTGTCTGTCTAGAACACCCTGGCTCTTATTGGCTCTATTATCGCCCTCCGTACCGCAGTGCTAGCCTGTAGTACGTGTAGAGGAGTAACAAGGACACAAACAGAGTGAGTGTCTGTCTAGAACACCCTGACTCTTATTGGCTCTATTATCGCCCTCCGTACCGCGGTGCTAGCCTGTAGTACGTGTACAGAAGTAACAAGTACACGGGCACAGTGAGTGTCTGTCTAGAACACCCTGGCTCTTATTGGCTCTATTATCGCCCTCCGTACCGCAGTGCTAGCCTGTAGTACGTGTAGAGGAGTAACAAGGACACAAACAGAGTGAGTGTCTGTCTAGAACACCCTGACTCTTATTGGCTCTATTATCGCCCTCCGTACCGCAGTGCTAGCCTGTAGTACGTGTAGAGGAGTAACAAGGACACAAACAGAGTGAGTGTCTGTCTAGAACACCCTGACTCTTTTTGGCTCTATTATCGCCCTCCGTACAGCAGTGCTAGCCTGTAATACATGTAGAGAAGTAACAAGGACACGGGCACAGTGAGTGTCTGTCTAGAACACCCTGACTCTTATTGGCTCTATTATCGCCCTCCGTACCGCAGTGCTAGCCTGTAGTACGTGTAGAGGAGTAACAAGGACACAAACAGATTGTCTGTCTAGAACACCCTGGCTCTTATTGGCTCTATTATCGCCCTCCGTACCGCAGTGCTAGCCTGTAGTACGTGTAGAGAAGTAACAAGTACACGGGCACAGTGAGTGTCTGGCTAGAACACCCTGGCTCTTATTGGCTCTATTATCGCCCTCCGTACCGCAGTGCTAGCCTGTAGTACGTGTAGAGAAGTAACAAGGACACAAACAGAGCGAGTGTCTGTCTAGAACACCCTGGCTCTTATTGGCTCTATTATCGTCCTACGTACCGCAGTGCTAGCCTGTAGTACGTGTAGAGGAGTAACAAGGACACAAACAGAGTGAGTGTCTGTCTAGAACACCCTGACTCTTATTGGCTCTATTATCGCCCTCCGTACCGCGGTGCTAGCCTGTAGTACGTGTAGAGAAGTAACAAGTACACGGGCACAGTGAGTGTCTGTCTAGAACACCCTGACTCTTATTGGCTCTATTATCGCCCTCCGTACCGCAGTGCTAGCCTGTAGTACGTGTAGAGAAGTAACAAGTACACGGGCACAGTGAGTGTCTGTCTAGAACACCCTTGCTCTTATTGGCTCTATTATCGCCCTCCGTACCGCAGTGCTAGCCTGTAGTACGTGTAGAGAAGTAACAAGGACACAAAAAGAGTGAGTGTCTGTCTAGAACACCCTGGCTCTTATTGGCTCTATTATCGCCCTCCGTACCGCAGTGCTAGCCTGTAGTACGTGTAGAGGAGTAACAAGGACACAAACAGAATGAGTGTCGGTCTAGAACACCCTGGCTCTTATTGGCTCTATTATCGCCCTACGTACCGCAGTGCTAGCCTGTAGTACGTGTAGAGAAGTAACAAGGACACAAACACAGTGAGTGTCTGTCTAGGACACCCTGACTCTAATTGGCTCTATTATCGCCCTCCGTACCGCAGTGCTAGCCTGTAGTACGTGTAGAGAAGTAACAAGTACACGGGCACAGTGAGTGTCTGTCTAGAACACCCTGGCTCTTATTGGCTCTATTATCGCCCCCCGTACCGCAGTGCTAGCCTGTAGTACGTGTAGAGGAGTAACAAGGACACAAACAGAATGAGTGTCTGTCTAGAACACCCTGGCTCTTATTGGCCCTATTATCGCCCTACGTACCGCAGTGCTAGCCTATAGTACGTGTAGAGAAGTAACAAGGACACAAACACAGTGAGTGTCTGTCTAGAACACCCTGACTCTTATTGGCTCTATTATCGCCCTCCGTACCGCAGTGCTAGCCTGTAGTACGTGTAGAGAAGTAACAAGTACACGGGCACAGTGAGTGTCTGTCTAGAACACCCTGGCTCTTATTGGCTCTATTATCGCCCTCCGTACCGCAGTGCTAGCCTGTAGTACGTGTAGAGGAGTAACAAGGACACAAACAGAGCAAGTGTCTGTCTAGAACACCCTGACTTTTATTGGCTCTATTATCGCCCTCCGTACCGCAGTGCTAGCCTGTAGTACGCGTAGAGGAGTAACAAGGACTCAAACAGAGTGAGTGTCTGTCTAGAACACCCTGACTCTTATTGGCTCTATTATCGCCCTCCGTACCGCAGTGCTAGCCTGTAATACATGTAGAGAAGTAACAAGGACACGGGCACAGTGAGTGTCTGTCTAGAACACCCTGACTCTTATTGGCTCTATTATCGCCCTCCGTACCGCAGTGCTAGCCTGTAGTACGTGTAGAGGAGTAACAAGGACACAAACAGAGTGTCTGTCTAGAACATCCTGGCTCTTATTGGCTCTATTATCGCCCTCCGTACCGCAGTGCTAGCCTGTAGTACGTGTAGAGAAGTAACAAGTACACGGGCACAGTGAGTGTCTGTCTAGAACACCCTGACTCTTATTGGCTCTATTATCGCCCTCCGTACCGCAGTGCTAGCCTGTAGTACGTGTAGAGGAGTAACAAGGACACAAACAGAGTGAGTGTCTGTCTAGAACACCCTGGCTCTTATTGGCTCTATTATCGCCCTCCGTACCGCAGTGCTAGCCTGTAGTACGTGTAGAGGAGTAACAAGGACACAAACAGAGTGTCTGTCTAGAACACCCTGGCTCTTATTGGCTCTATTATCGCCCTCCGTACCGCAGTGCTAGCCTGTAGTACGTGTAGAGAAGTAACAAGTACACGGGCACAGTGAGTGTCTGTCTAGAACACCCTGGCTCTTATTGGCTCTATTATCGCCCTCCGTACCGCAGTGCTAGCCTGTAGTACGTGTAGAGGAGTAACAAGGACACAAACAGAGTGTCTGTCTAGAACACCCTGGCTCTTATTGGCTCTATTATCGCCCTCCGTACCGCAGTGCTAGCCTGTAGTACGTGTAGAGAAGTAACAACTACACGGGCACAGTGAGTGTCTGTCTAGAACATCCTGACTCTTATTGGCTCTATTATCGCCCTCCGTACCGCAGTGCTAGCCTGTAGTACGTGTAGAGGGGTAACAAGGACACAAACAGAGTGAGTGTCTGTCTAGAACACCCTGGCTCTTATTGGCTCTATTATCGCCCTCCGTACCGCAGTGCTAGCCTGTAGTACGTTTAGAGCAATAACAAGGACACGGGCACAGTGAGTGTCTGTCTAGAACACCCTGGCTCTTATTGGCTCTATTATCGCCCTCCGTACCGCAGTGCTAGCCTGTAGTACGTGTAGAGAAGTAACAAGGACACAAACAGAGCGAGTGTCTGTCTAGAACACCCTGGCTCTTATTGGCTCTATTATCGCCCTCCGTACCGCAGTGCTAGCCTGTAGTACGTGTAGAGGAGTAACAAGGACACAAACAGAGTGAGTGTCTGTCTAGAACACCCTGATTCTTATTGGCTCTATTATCGCCCTCCGTACCGCGGTGCTAGCCTGTAGTACGTGTACAGAAGTAACAAGTACACGGGCACAGTGAGTGTCTGTCTAGAACACCCTGACTCTTATTGGCTCTATAATCGCCCTCCGTACCGCAGTGCTAGCCTGTAGTACGTGTAGAGAAGTAACAAGTACACGGGCACAGTGAGTGTCTGTCTAGAACACCCTGGCTCTTATTGGCTCTATTATCGCCCTCCGTACCGCAGTGCTAGCCTGTAGTACGTGTAGAGAAGTAACAAGGACACAAAAAGAGTGAGTGTCTGTCTAGAACACCCTGGCTCTTATTGGCTCTATTATCGCCCTCCGTACCGCAGTGCTAGCCTGTAGTACGTGTAGAGGAGTAACAAGGACACAAACAGAATGAGTGTCTGTCTAGAACACCCTGGCTCTTATTGGCTCTATTATCGCCCTACTTACCGCAGTGCTAGCCTGTAGTACGTGTAGAGAAGTAACAAGGACACAAACACAGTGAGTGTCTGACTAGAACACCCTGACTCTTATTGGCTCTATTATCGCCCTCCGTACCGCAGTGCTAGCCTGTAGTACGTGTAGAGAAGTAACAAGTACACGGGCACAGTGAGTGTCTGTCTAGAACACCCTGGCTCTTATTGGCTCTATTATCGCCCTCCGTACCGCAGTGCTAGCCTGTAGTACGTTTAGAGCAATAACAAGGACACGGGCACAGTGAGTGTCTGTCTAGAACACCCTGGCTCTTATTGGCTCTATTATCGCCCTCCGTACGGCAGTGCTAGCCTGTAGTACGTGTAGAGAAGTAACAAGGACACAAACAGAGCGACTGTCTGTCTAGAACACCCTGGCTCTTATTGGCTCTATTATCGCCCTCCGTACCGCAGTGCTAGCCTGTAGTACGTGTAGAGGAGTAACAAGGACACAAACAGAGTGAGTGTCTGTCTAGAACACCCTGGCTCTTATTGGCTCTATTATCGCCCTCCGTACCGCAGTGCTAGCCTGTAGTACGTTTAGACCAATAACAAGGACACGGGCACAGTGAGTGTCTGTCTAGAACACCCTGGCTCTTATTGGCTCTATTATCGCCCTCCGTACCGCAGTGCTAGCCTGTAGTACGTGTAGAGAAGTAACAAGGACACAAACAGAGCGAGTGTCTGTCTAGAACACCCTGACTCTTATTGGCTCTATTATCGCCCTCCGTACCGCAGTGCTAGCCTGTAGTACGTGTAGAGGAGTAACAAGGACACAAACAGAGTGAGTGTCTGTCTAGAACACCCTGACTCTTATTGGCTCTATTATCGCCCTCCGTACCGCGGTGCTAGCCTGTAGTACGTGTACAGAAGTAACAAGTACACGGGCACAGTGAGTGTCTGTCTAGAACACCCTGACTCTTATTGGCTCTATTATCGCCCTCCGTACCGCAGTGCTAGCCTGTAGTACGTGTAGAGATAAACAAGTACACGGGCACAGTGAGTGTCTGTCTAGAACACCCTGGCTCTTATTGGCTCTATTATCGCCCTCCGTACCGCAGTGCTAGCCTGTAGTACGTGTAGAGAAGTAACAAGGACACAAACAGAATGAGTGTCTGTCTAGAACACCCTGGCTCTTATTGGCTCTATTATCGCCCTACGTACCGCAGTGCTAGCCTGTAGTACGTGTAGAGAAGTAACAAGGACACAAACACAGTGAGTGTCTGTCTAGAACACCCTGACTCTTATTGGCTCTATTATCGCCCTCCGTACCGCAGTGCTAGCCTGTAGTACGTGTAGAAAAGTAACAAGTACACGGGCACAGTGAGTGTCTGTCTAGAACACCCTGGCTCTTATTGGCTCTATTATCGCCCCCCGTACCGCAGTGCTAGCCTGTGGTACGTGTAGAGGAGTAACAAGGACACAAACAGAATGAGTGTCTGTCTAGAACACCCTGGCTCTTATTGGCTCTATTATCGTCCTACGTACCGCAGTGCTAGCCTATAGTACGTGTAGAGAAGTAACAAGGACACAAACACAGTGAGTGTCTGTCTAGAACACCCTGACTCTTATTGGCTCTATTATCGCCCTCCGTACCGCAGTGCTAGCCTGTAATACATGTAGAGAAGTAACAAGGACACGGGCACAGTGAGTGACTGTCTAGAACACCCTGACTCTTATTGGCTCTATTATCGCCCTCCGTAACGCAGTGCTAGCCTGTAGTACGTGTAGAGGAGTAACAAGGACACAAACAGAGTGTCTGTCTAGAACACCCTGGCTCTTATTTGCTCTATTATCGCCCTCCGTACCGCAGTGCTAGCCTGTAGTACGTGTAGAGAAGTAACAAGTACACGGGCACAGTGAGTGTCTGGCTAGAACACCCTGGCTCTTATTGGTTCTATTATCGCCCTCCGTACCGCAGTGCTAGCCTGTAGTACGTGTAGAGAAGTAACAAGGACACAAACAGAGCGAGTGTCTGTCTAGAACACCCTGGCTCTTATTGGCTCTATTATCGCCCTACGTACCGCAGTGCTAGCCTGTAGTACGTGTAGAGGAGTAACAAGGACACAAACAGAGTGAGTGTCTGTCTAGAACACCCTGACTCTTATTGGCTCTATTATCGCCCTCCGTACCGCGGTGCTAGCCTGTAGTACGTGTAGAGAAGTAACAAGTACACGGGCACAGTGAGTGTCTGTCTAGAACACCCTGACTCTTATTGGCTCTATTATCGCCCTCCGTACCGCAGTGCTAGCCTGTAGTACGTGTAGAGAAGTAACAAGTACACGGGCACAGTGAGTGTCTGTCTAGAACACCCTTGCTCTTATTGGCTCTATTATCGCCCTCCGAACCGCAAAGCTAGCCTGTAGTACGTGTAGAGAAGTAACAAGGACACAAAAAGAGTGAGTGTCTGTCTAGAACACCCTGGCTCTTATTGGCTCTATTATCGCCCTCCGTACCGCAGTGCTAGCCTGTAGTACGTGTAGAGGAGTAACAAGGACACAAACAGAATGAGTGTCGGTCTAGAACACCCTGGCTCTTATTGGCTCTATTATCGCCCTACGTACCGCAGTGCTAGCCTGTAGTACGTGTAGAGAAGTAACAAGGACACAAACACAGTGAGTGTCTGTCTAGGACACCCTGACTCTAATTGGCTCTATTATCGCCCTCCGTACCGCAGTGCTAGCCTGTAGTACGTGTAGAGAAGTAACAAGTACACGGGCACAGTGAGTGTCTGTCTAGAACACCCTGGCTCTTATTGGCTCTATTATCGCCCCCCGTACCGCAGTGCTAGCCTGTAGTACGTGTAGAGGAGTAACAAGGACACAAACAGAATGAGTGTCTGTCTAGAACACCCTGGCTCTTATTGGCCCTATTATCGCCCTACGTACCGCAGTGCTAGCCTATAGTACGTGTAGAGAAGTAACAAGGACACAAACACAGTGAGTGTCTGTCTAGAACACCCTGACTCTTATTGGCTCTATTATCGCCCTCCGTACCGCAGTGCTAGCCTGTAGTACGTGTAGAGAAGTAACAAGTACACGGGCACAGTGAGTGTCTGTCTAGAACACCCTGGCTCTTATTGGCTCTATTATCGCCCTCCGTACCGCAGTGCTAGCCTGTAGTACGTGTAGAGGAGTAACAAGGACACAAACAGAATGAGTGTCTGTCTAGAACACCCTGACTCTTATTGGCTCTATTATCGCCCTCCGTACCGCAGTGCTAGCCTGTAGTACGCGTATAGGAGTAACAAGGACTCAAACAGAGTGAGTGTCTGTCTAGAACACCCTGACTCTTATTGGCTCTATTATCGCCCTCCGTACCGCAGTGCTAGCCTGTAATACATGTAGAGAAGTAACAAGGACACGGGCACAGTGAGTGTCTGTCTAGAACACCCTGACTCTTATTGGCTCTATTATCGCCCTCCGTACCGCAGTGCTAGCCTGTAGTACGTGTAGAGGAGTAACAAGGACACAAACAGAGTGTCTGTCTAGAACATCCTGGCTCTTATTGGCTCTATTATCGCCCTCCGTACCGCAGTGCTAGCCTGTAGTACGTGTAGAGAAGTAACAAGTACACGGGCACAGTGAGTGTCTGTCTAGAACACCTTGACTCTTATTGGCTCTATTATCGCCCTCCGTAACGCAGTGCTAGCCTGTAGTACGTGTAGAGGAGTAACAAGGACACAAACAGAGTGAGTGTCTGTCTAGAACACCCTGGCTCTTATTGGCTCTATTATCGCCCTCCGTACCGCAGTGCTAGCCTGTAGTACGTGTAGAGGAGTAACAAGGACACAAACAGAGTGTCTGTCTAGAACACCCTGGCTCTTATTGGCTCTATTATCGCCCTCCGTACCGCAGTGCTAGCCTGTAGTACGTGTAGAGAAGTAACAAGTACACGGCACAGTGAGTGTCTGTCTAGAACACCCTGGCTCTTATTGGCTCTATTATCGCCCTCCGTACCGCAGTGCTAGCCTGTAGTACGTGTAGAGGAGTAACAAGGACACAAACAGAGTGTCTGTCTAGAACACCCTGGCTCTTATTGGCTCTATTATCGCCCTCCGTACCGCAGTGCTAGCCTGTAGTACGTGTAGAGAAGTAACAAGTACACGGGCACAGTGAGTGTCTGTCTAGAACATCCTGACTCTTATTGGCTCTATTATCGCCCTCCGTACCGCAGTGCTAGCCTGTAGTACGTGTAGAGGAGTAACAAGGACACAAACAGAGTGAGTGTCTGTCTAGAACACCCTGGCTCTTATTGGCTCTATTATCGCCCTCCGTACCGCAGTGCTAGCCTGTAGTACGTGTAGAGGAGTAACAAGGACACAAACAGAGTGTCTGTCTAGAACACCCTGGCTCTTATTGGCTCTATTATCGCCCTCCGTACCGCAGTGCTAGCCTGTAGTACGTGTAGAGAAGTAACAAGTACACGGGCACAGTGAGTGTCTGTCTAGAACACCCTGGCTCTTATTGGCTCTATTATCGCCCTCCGTACCGCAGTGCTAGCCTGTAGTACGTGTAGAGGAGTAACAAGGACACAAACAGAGTGTCTGTCTAGAACACCCTGGCTCTTATTGGCTCTATTATCGCCCTCCGTACCGCAGTGCTAGCCTGTAGTACGTGTAGAGAAGTAACAACTACACGGGCACAGTGAGTGTCTGTCTAGAACATCCTGACTCTTATTGGCTCTATTATCGCCCTCCGTACCGCAGTGCTAGCCTGTAGTACGTGTAGAGGGGTAACAAGGACACAAACAGAGTGAGTGTCTGTCTAGAACACCCTGGCTCTTATTGGCTCTATTATCGCCCTCCGTACCGCAGTGCTAGCCTGTAGTACGTTTAGAGCAATAACAAGGACACGGGCACAATGAGTGTCTGTCTAGAACACCCTGGCTCTTATTGGCTCTATTATCGCCCTCCGTACCGCAGTGCTAGCCTGTAGTACGTGTAGAGAAGTAACAAGGACACAAACAGAGCGAGTGTCTGTCTAGAACACCCTGGCTCTTATTGGCTCTATTATCGCCCTCCGTACCGCAGTGCTAGCCTGTAGTACGTGTAGAGGAGTAACAAGGACACAAACAGAGTGAGTGTCTGTCTAGAACACCCTGATTCTTATTGGCTCTATTATCGCCCTCCGTACCGCGGTGCTAGCCTGTAGTACGTGTACAGAAGTAACAAGTACACGGGCACAGTGAGTGTCTGTCTAGAACACCCTGACTCTTATTGGCTCTATAATCGCCCTCCGTACCGCAGTGCTAGCCTGTAGTACGTGTAGAGAAGTAACAAGTACACGGGCACAGTGAGTGTCTGTCTAGAACACCCTGGCTCTTATTGGCTCTATTATCGCCCTCCGTACCGCAGTGCTAGCCTGTAGTACGTGTAGAGAAGTAACAAGGACACAAAAAGAGTAAGTGTCTGTCTAGAACACCCTGGCTCTTATTGGCTCTATTATCGCCCTCCGTACCGCAGTGCTAGCCTGTAGTACGTGTAGAGGAGTAACAAGGACACAAACAGAATGAGTGTCTGTCTAGAACACCCTGGCTCTTATTGGCTCTATTATCGCCCTACTTACCGCAGTGCTAGCCTGTAGTACGTGTAGAGAAGTAACAAGGACACAAACACAGTGAGTGTCTGACTAGAACACCCTGACTCTTATTGGCTCTATTATCGCCCTCCGTACCGCAGTGCTAGCCTGTAGTACGTGTAGAGAAGTAACAAGTACACGGGCACAGTGAGTGTCTGTCTAGAACACCCTGGCTCTTATTGGCTCTATTATCGCCCTCCGTACCGCAGTGCTAGCCTGTAGTACGTTTAGAGCAATAACAAGGAGACGGGCACAGTGAGTGTCTGTCTAGAACACCCTGGCTCTTATTGGCTCTATTATCGCCCTCCGTACGGCAGTGCTAGCCTGTAGTACGTGTAGAGAAGTAACAAGGACACAAACAGAGCGACTGTCTGTCTAGAACACCCTGGCTCTTATTGGCTCTATTATCGCCCTCCGTACCGCAGTGCTAGCCTGTAGTACGTGTAGAGGAGTAACAAGGACACAAACAGAGTGAGTGTCTGTCTAGAACACCCTGGCTCTTATTGGCTCTATTATCGCCCTCCGTACCGCAGTGCTAGCCTGTAGTACGTTTAGACCAATAACAAGGACACGGGCACAGTGAGTGTCTGTCTAGAACACCCTGGCTCTTATTGGCTCTATTATCGCCCTCCGTACCGCAGTGCTAGCCTGTAGTACGTGTAGAGAAGTAACAAGGACACAAACAGAGCGAGTGTCTGTCTAGAACACCCTGACTCTTATTGGCTCTATTATCGCCCTCCGTACCGCAGTGCTAGCCTGTAGTACGTGTAGAGGAGTAACAAGGACACAAACAGAGTGAGTGTCTGTCTAGAACACCCTGACTCTTATTGGCTCTATTATCGCCCTCCGTACCGCGGTGCTAGCCTGTAGTACGTGTACAGAAGTAACAAGTACACGGGCACAGTGAGTGTCTGTCTAGAACACCCTGACTCTTATTGGCTCTATTATCGCCCTCCGTACCGCAGTGCTAGCCTGTAGTACGTGTAGAGATAAACAAGTACACGGGCACAGTGAGTGTCTGTCTAGAACACCCTGGCTCTTATTGGCTCTATTATCGCCCTCCGTACCGCAGTGCTAGCCTGTAGTACGTGTAGAGAAGTAACAAGGACACAAACAGAATGAGTGTCTGTCTAGAACACCCTGGCTCTTATTGGCTCTATTATCGCCCTACGTACCGCAGTGCTAGCCTGTAGTACGTGTAGAGAAGTAACAAGGACACAAACACAGTGAGTGTCTGTCTAGAACACCCTGACTCTTATTGGCTCTATTATCGCCCTCCGTACCGCAGTGCTAGCCTGTAGTACGTGTAGAAAAGTAACAAGTACACGGGCACAGTGAGTGTCTGTCTAGAACACCCTGGCTCTTATTGGCTCTATTATCGCCCCCCGTACCGCAGTGCTAGCCTGTGGTACGTGTAGAGGAGTAACAAGGACACAAACAGAATGAGTGTCTGTCTAGAACACCCTGGCTCTTATTGGCTCTATTATCGTCCTACGTACCGCAGTGCTAGCCTATAGTACGTGTAGAGAAGTAACAAGGACACAAACACAGTGAGTGTCTGTCTAGAACACCCTGACTCTTATTGGCTCTATTATCGCCCTCCGTACCGCAGTGCTAGCCTGTAATACATGTAGAGAAGTAACAAGGACACGGGCACAGTGAGTGTCTGTCTAGAACACCCTGACTCTAATTGGCTCTATTATCGCCCTCCGTAACGCAGTGCTAGCCTGTAGTACGTGTAGAGGAGTAACAAGGACACAAACAGAGTGTCTGTCTAGAACACCCTGGCTCTTATTTGCTCTATTATCGCCCTCCGTACCGCAGTGCTAGCCTGTAGTACGTGTAGAGAAGTAACAAGTACACGGGCACAGTGAGTGTCTGGCTAGAACACCCTGGCTCTTATTGGTTCTATTATCGCCCTCCGTACCGCAGTGCTAGCCTGTAGTACGTGTAGAGAAGTAACAAGGACACAAACAGAGCGAGTGTCTGTCTAGAACACCCTGGCTCTTATTGGCTCTATTATCGCCCTACGTACCGCAGTGCTAGCCTGTAGTACGTGTAGAGGAGTAACAAGGACACAAACAGAGTGAGTGTCTGTCTAGAACACCCTGACTCTTATTGGCTCTATTATCGCCCTCCGTACCGCGGTGCTAGCCTGTAGTACGTGTAGAGAAGTAACAAGTACACGGGCACAGTGAGTGTCTGTCTAGAACACCCTGACTCTTATTGGCTCTATTATCGCCCTCCGTACCGCAGTGCTAGCCTGTAGTACGTGTAGAGAAGTAACAAGTACACGGGCACAGTGAGTGTCTGTCTAGAACACCCTTGCTCTTATTGGCTCTATTATCGCCCTCCGTACCGCAGTGCTAGCCTGTAGTACGTGTAGAGAAGTAACAAGGACACAAAAAGAGTGAGTGTCTGTCTAGAACACCCTGGCTCTTATTGGCTCTATTATCGCCCTCCGTACCGCAGTGCTAGCCTGTAGTACGTGTAGAGGAGTAACAAGGACACAAACAGAATGAGTGTCGGTCTAGAACACCCTGGCTCTTATTGGCTCTATTATCGCCCTACGTACCGCAGTGCTAGCCTGTAGTACGTGTAGAGAAGTAACAAGGACACAAACACAGTGAGTGTCTGTCTAGGACACCCTGACTCTAATTGGCTCTATTATCGCCCTCCGTACCGCAGTGCTAGCCTGTAGTACGTGTAGAGAAGTAACAAGTACACGGGCACAGTGAGTGTCTGTCTAGAACACCCTGGCTCTTATTGGCTCTATTATCGCCCCCCGTACCGCAGTGCTAGCCTGTAGTACGTGTAGAGGAGTAACAAGGACACAAACAGAATGAGTGTCTGTCTAGAACGCCCTGGCTCTTATTGGCCCTATTATCGCCCTACGTACCGCAGTGCTAGCCTATAGTACGTGTAGAGAAGTAACAAGGACACAAACACAGTGAGTGTCTGTCTAGAACACCCTGACTCTTATTGGCTCTATTATCGCCCTCCGTACCGCAGTGCTAGCCTGTAGTACGTGTAGAGAAGTAACAAGTACACGGGCACAGTGAGTGTCTGTCTAGAACACCCTGGCTCTTATTGGCTCTATTATCGCCCTCCGTACCGCAGTGCTAGCCTGTAGTACGTGTAGAGGAGTAACAAGGACACAAACAGAATGAGTGTCTGTCTAGAACACCCTGACTCTTATTGGCTCTATTATCGCCCTCCGTACCGCAGTGCTAGCCTGTAGTACGCGTAGAGGAGTAACAAGGACTCAAACAGAGTGAGTGTCTGTCTAGAACACCCTGAGTCTTATTGGCTCTATTATCGCCCTCCGTACCGCAGTGCTAGCCTGTAATACATGTAGAGAAGTAACAAGGACACGGGCACAGTGAGTGTCTGTCTAGAACACCCTGACTCTTATTGGCTCTATTATCGCCCTCCGTACCGCAGTGCTAGCCTGTAGTACGTGTAGAGGAGTAACAAGGACACAAACAGAGTGTCTGTCTAGAACATCCTGGCTCTTATTGGCTCTATTATCGCCCTCCGTACCGCAGTGCTAGCCTGTAGTACGTGTAGAGAAGTAACAAGTACACGGGCACAGTGAGTGTCTGTCTAGAACACCCTGACTCTTATTGGCTCTATTATCGCCCTCCGTACCGCAGTGCTAGCCTGTAGTACGTGTAGAGGAGTAACAAGGACACAAACAGAGTGAGTGTCTGTCTAGAACACCCTGGCTCTTATTGGCTCTATTATCGCCCTCCGTACCGCAGTGCTAGCCTGTAGTACGTGTAGAGGAGTAACAAGGACACAAACAGAGTGTCTGTCTAGAACACCCTGGCTCTTATTGGCTCTATTATCGCCCTCCGTACCGCAGTGCTAGCCTGTAGTACGTGTAGAGAAGTAACAAGTACACGGGCACAGTGAGTGTCTGTCTAGAACACCCTGGCTCTTATTGGCTCTATTATCGCCCTCCGTACCGCAGTGCTAGCCTGTAGTACGTGTAGAGGAGTAACAAGGACACAAACAGAGTGTCTGTCTAGAACACCCTGGCTCTTATTGGCTCTATTATCGCCCTCCGTACCGCAGTGCTAGCCTGTAGTACGTGTAGAGAAGTAACAAGTACACGGGCACAGTGAGTGTCTGTCTAGAACATCCTGACTCTTATTGGCTCTATTATCGCCCTCCGTACCGCAGTGCTAGCCTGTAGTACGTGTAGAGGAGTAACAAGGACACAAACAGAGTGAGTGTCTGTCTAGAACACCCTGGCTCTTATTGGCTCTATTATCGCCCTCCGTACCGCAGTGCTAGCCTGTAGTACGTTTAGAGCAATAACAAGGACACGGGCACAGTGAGTGTCTGTCTAGAACACCCTGGCTCTTATTGGCTCTATTATCGCCCTCCGTACCGCAGTGCTAGCCTGTAGTACGTGTAGAGAAGTAACAAGGACACAAACAGAGCGAGTGTCTGTCTAGAACACCCTGGCTCTTATTGGCTCTATTATCGCCCTCCGTACCGCAGTGCTAGCCTGTAGTACGTGTAGAGGAGTAACAAGGACACAAACAGAGTGAGTGTCTGTCTAGAACACCCTGATTCTTATTGGCTCTATTATCGCCCTCCGTACCGCGGTGCTAGCCTGTAGTACGTGTACAGAAGTAACAAGTACACGGGCACAGTGAGTGTCTGTCTAGAACACCCTGACTCTTATTGGCTCTATAATCGCCCTCCGTACCGCAGTGCTAGCCTGTAGTACGTGTAGAGAAGTAACAAGTACACGGGCACAGTGAGTGTCTGTCTAGAACTCCCTGGCTCTTATTGGCTCTATTATCGCCCTCCGTACCGCAGTGCTAGCCTGTAGTACGTGTAGAGAAGTAACAAGGACACAAAAAGAGTGAGTGTCTGTCTAGAACACCCTGGCTCTTATTGGCTCTATTATCGCCCTCCGTACCGCAGTGCTAGCCTGTAGTACGTGTAGAGGAGTAACAAGGACACAAACAGAATGAGTGTCTGTCTAGAACACCCTGGCTCTTATTGGCTCTATTATCGCCCTACTTACCGCAGTGCTAGCCTGTAGTACGTGTAGAGAAGTAACAAGGACACAAACACAGTGAGTGTCTGACTAGAACACCCTGACTCTTATTGGCTCTATTATCGCCCTCCGTACCGCAGTGCTAGCCTGTAGTACGTGTAGAGAAGTAACAAGTACACGGGCACAGTGAGTGTCTGTCTAGAACACCCTGGCTCTTATTGGCTCTATTATCGCCCTCCGTACCGCAGTGCTAGCCTGTAGTACGTTTAGAGCAATAACAAGGACACGGGCACAGTGAGTGTCTGTCTAGAACACCCTGGCTCTTATTGGCTCTATTATCGCCCTCCGTACGGCAGTGCTAGCCTGTAGTACGTGTAGAGAAGTAACAAGGACACAAACAGAGCGACTGTCTGTCTAGAACACCCTGGCTCTTATTGGCTCTATTATCGCCCTCCGTACCGCAGTGCTAGCCTGTAGTACGTGTAGAGGAGTAACAAGGACACAAACAGAGTGAGTGTCTGTCTAGAACACCCTGGCTCTTATTGGCTCTATTATCGCCCTCCGTACCGCAGTGCTAGCCTGTAGTACGTTTAGACCAATAACAAGGACACGGGCACAGTGAGTGTCTGTCTAGAACACCCTGGCTCTTATTGGCTCTATTATCGCCCTCCGTACCGCAGTGCTAGCCTGTAGTACGTGTAGAGAAGTAACAAGGACACAAACAGAGCGAGTGTCTGTCTAGAACACCCTGGCTCTTATTGGCTCTATTATCGCCCTCCGTACCGCAGTGCTAGCCTGTAGTACGTGTAGAGGAGTAACAAGGACACAAACAGAGTGAGTGTCTGTCTAGAACACCCTGACTCTTATTGGCTCTATTATCGCCCTCCGTACCGCGGTGCTAGCCTGTAGTACGTGTACAGAAGTAACAAGTACACGGGCACAGTGAGTGTCTGTCTAGAACACCCTGGCTCTTATTGGCTCTATTATCGCCCTCCGTACCGCAGTGCTAGCCTGTAGTACGTGTAGAGGAGTAACAAGGACACAAACAGAATGAGTGTCTGTCTAGAACACCCTGGCTCTTATTGGCTCTATTATCGCCCTACTTACCGCAGTGCTAGCCTGTAGTACGTGTAGAGAAGTAACAAGGACACAAACACAGTGAGTGTCTGACTAGAACCCCCTGACTCTTATTGGCTCTATTATCGCCCTCCGTACCGCAGTGCTAGCCTGTAGTACGTGTAGAGAAGTAACAAGTACACGGGCACAGTGAGTGTCTGTCTAGAACACCCTGGCTCTTATTGGCTCTATTATCGCCCTCCGTACCGCAGTGCTAGCCTGTAGTACGTTTAGAGCAATAACAAGGACACGGGCACAGTGAGTGTCTGTCTAGAACACCCTGGCTCTTATTGGCTCTATTATCGCCCTCCGTACGGCAGTGCTAGCCTGTAGTACGTGTAGAGAAGTAACAAGGACACAAACAGAGCGACTGTCTGTCTAGAACACCCTGGCTCTTATTGGCTCTATTATCGCCCTCCGTACCGCAGTGCTAGCCTGTAGTACGTGTAGAGGAGTAACAAGGACACAAACAGAGTGAGTGTCTGTCTAGAACACCCTGGCTCTTATTGGCTCTATTATCGCCCTCCGTACCGCAGTGCTAGCCTGTAGTACGTTTAGACCAATAACAAGGACACGGGCACAGTGAGTGTCTGTCTAGAACACCCTGGCTCTTATTGGCTCTATTATCGCCCTCCGTACCGCAGTGCTAGCCTGTAGTACGTGTAGAGAAGTAACAAGGACACAAACAGAGCGAGTGTCTGTCTAGAACACCCTGGCTCTTATTGGCTCTATTATCGCCCTCCGTACCGCAGTGCTAGCCTGTAGTACGTGTAGAGGAGTAACAATCACACAAACAGAGTGAGTGTCTGTCTAGAACACCCTGACTCTTATTGGCTCTATTATCGCCCTCCGTACCGCGGTGCTAGCCTGTAGTACGTGTACAGAAGTAACAAGTACACGGGCACAGTGAGTGTCTGTCTAGAACACCCTGACTCTTATTGGCTCTATTATCGCCCTCCGTACCGCAGTGCTAGCCTGTAGTACGTGTAGAGATAAACAAGTACACGGGCACAGTGAGTGTCTGTCTAGAACACCCTGGCTCTTATTGGCTCTATTATCGCCCTCCGTACCGCAGTGCTAGCCTGTAGTACGTGTAGAGAAGTAACAAGGACATAAACAGAATGAGTGTCTGTCTAGAACACCCTGGCTCTTATTGGCTCTATTATCGCCCTACGTACCGCAGTGCTAGCCTGTAGTACGTGTAGAGAAGTAACAAGGACACAAACACAGTGAGTGTCTGTCTAGAACACCCTGACTCTTATTGGCTCTATTATCGCCCTCCGTACCGCAGTGCTAGCCTGTAGTACGTGTAGAAAAGTAACAAGTACACGGGCACAGTGAGTGTCTGTCTAGAACACCCTGGCTCTTATTGGCTCTATTATCGCCCCCCGTACCGCAGTGCTAGCCTGTGGTACGTGTAGAGGTGTAACAAGGACACAAACAGAATGAGTGTCTGTCTAGAACACCCTGGCTCTTATTGGCTCTATTATCGCCCTACGTACCGCAGTGCTAGCCTATAGTACGTGTAGAGAAGTAACAAGAACACAAACACAGTGAGTGTCTGTCTAGAACACCCTGACTCTTATTGGCTCTATTATCGCCCTCCGTACCGCAGTGCTAGCCTGTAATACATGTAGAGAAGTAACAAGGACACGGGCACAGTGAGTGTCTGTCTAGAACACCCTGACTCTTATTGGCTCTATTATCGCCCTCCGTACCGCAGTGCTAGCCTGTAGTACGTGTAGAGGAGTAACAAGGACACAAACAGAGTGTCTGTCTAGAACACCCTGGCTCTTATTGGCTCTATTATCGCCCTCCGTACCGCAGTGCTAGCCTGTAGTACGTGTAGAGAAGTAACAAGTACACGGGCACAGTGAGTGTCTGGCTAGAACACCCTGGCTCTTATTGGCTCTATTATCGCCCTCCGTACCGCAGTGCTAGCCTGTAGTACGTGTAGAGAAGTAACAAGGACACAAACAGAGCGAGTGTCTGTCTAGAACACCCTGGCTCTTATTGGCTCTATTATCGCCCTACGTACCGCAGTGCTAGCCTGTAGTACGTGTAGAGGAGTAACAAGGACACAAACAGAGTGAGTGTCTGTCTAGAACACCCTGACTCTTATTGGCTCTATTGTCGCCCCCCGTACCGCAGTGCTAGCCTGTAGTACGTGTAGAGGAGTAACAAGGACACAAACAGAATGAGTGTCTGTCTAGAACACCCTGGCTCTTATTGGCCCTATTATCGCCCTACGTACCGCAGTGCTAGCCTATAGTACGTGTAGAGAAGTAACAAGGACACAAACACAGTGAGTGTCTGTCTAGAACACCCTGACTCTTATTGGCTCTATTATCGCCCTCCGTACCGCAGTGCTAGCCTGTAGTACGTGTAGAGAAGTAACAAGTACACGGGCACAGTGAGTGTCTGTCTAGAACACCCTGGCTCTTATTGGCTCTATTATCGCCCTCCGTACCGCAGTGCTAGCCTGTAGTACGTGTAGAGGAGTAACAAGGACACAAACAGAGTGAGTGTCTGTCTAGAACACCCTGACTCTTATTGGCTCTATTATCGCCCTCCGTACCGCAGTGCTAGCCTGTAGTACGCGTAGAGGAGTAACAAGGACTCAAACAGAGTGAGTGTCTGTCTAGAACACCCTGACTCTTATTGGCTCTATTATCGCCCTCCGTACCGCAGTGCTAGCCTGTAATACATGTAGAGAAGTAACAAGGACACGGGCACAGTGAGTGTCTGTCTAGAACACCCTGACTCTTATTGGCTCTATTATCGCCCTCCGTACCGCAGTGCTAGCCTGTAGTACGTGTAGAGGAGTAACAAGGACAGAAACAGAGTGTCTGTCTAGAACATCCTGGCTCTTATTGGCTCTATTATCGCCCTCCGTACCGCAGTGCTAGCCTGTAGTACGTGTAGAGAAGTAACAAGTACACGGGCACAGTGAGTGTCTGTCTAGAACACCCTGACTCTTATTGGCTCTATTATCGCCCTCCGTACCGCAGTGCTAGCCTGTAGTACGTGTAGAGGAGTAACAAGGACACAAACAGAGTGAGTGTCTGTCTAGAACACCCTGGCTCTTATTGGCTCTATTATCGCCCTCCGTACCGCAGTGCTAGCCTGTAGTACGTGTAGAGGAGTAACAAGGACACAAACAGAGTGTCTGTCTAGAACACCCTGGCTCTTATTGGCTCTATTATCGCCCTCCGTACCGCAGTGCTAGCCTGTAGTACGTGTAGAGAAGTAACAAGTACACGGGCACAGTGAGTGTCTGTCTAGAACACCCTGGCTCTTATTGGCTCTATTATCGCCCTCCGTACCGCAGTGCTAGCCTGTAGTACGTGTAGAGGAGTAACAAGGACACAAACAGAGTGTCTGTCTAGAACACCCTGGCTCTTATTGGCTCTATTATCGCCCTCCGTACAGCAGTGCTAGCCTGTAGTACGTGTAGAGAAGTAACAAGTACACGGGCACAGTGAGTGTCTGTCTAGAACATCCTGACTCTTATTGGCTCTATTATCGCCCTCCGTACCGCAGTGCTAGCCTGTAGTACGTGTAGAGGAGTAACAAGGACACAAACATAGTGAGTGTCTGTCTAGAACACCCTGGCTCTTATTGGCTCTATTATCGCCCTCCGTACCGCAGTGCTAGCCTGTAGTACGTTTAGAGCAATAACAAGGACACGGGCAGAGTGAGTGTCTGTCTAGAACACCCTGGCTCTTATTGGCTCTATTATCGCCCTCCGTACCGCAGTGCTAGCCTGTAGTACGTGTAGAGAAGTAACAAGGACACAAACAGAGCGAGTGTCTGTCTAGAACACCCTGGCTCTTATTGGCTCTATTATCGCCCTCCGTACCGCAGTGCTAGCCTGTAGTACGTGTAGAGGAGTAACAAGGACACAAACAGAGTGAGTGTCTGTCTAGAACACCCTGGCTCTTATTGGCTCTATTATCGCCCTCCGTACCGCAGTGCTAGCCTGTAGTACGTTTAGACCAATAACAAGGACACGGGCACAGTGAGTGTCTGTCTAGAACACCCTGGCTCTTATTGGCTCTATTATCGCCCTCCGTACCGCAGTGCTAGCCTGTAGTACGTGTAGAGAAGTAACAAGTACACGGGCACAGTGAGTGTCTGGCTAGAACACCCTGGCTCTTATTGGCTCTATTATCGCCCTCCGTACCGCAGTGCTAGCCTGTAGTACGTGTAGAGAAGTAACAAGGACACAAACAGAGCGAGTGTCTGTCTAGAACACCCTGGCTCTTATTGGCTCTATTATCGCCCTACGTACCGCAGTGCTAGCCTGTAGTACGTGTAGAGGAGTAACAAGGACACAAACAGAGTGAGTGTCTGTCTAGAACACCCTGACTCTTATTGGCTCTATTGTCGCCCCCCGTACCGCAGTGCTAGCCTGTAGTACGTGTAGAGGAGTAACAAGGACACAAACAGAATGAGTGTCTGTCTAGAACACCCTGGCTCTTATTGGCCCTATTATCGCCCTACGTACCGCAGTGCTAGCCTATAGTACGTGTAGAGAAGTAACAAGGACACAAACACAGTGAGTGTCTGTCTAGAACACCCTGACTCTTATTGGCTCTATTATCGCCCTCCGTACCGCAGTGCTAGCCTGTAGTACGTGTAGAGAAGTAACAAGTACACGGGCACAGTGAGTGTCTGTCTAGAACACCCTGACTCTTATTGGCTCTATTATCGCCCTCCGTACCGCAGTGCTAGCCTGTAGTACGTGTAGAGGAGTAACAAGGACACAAACAGAGTGAGTGTCTGTCTAGAACACCCTGGCTCTTATTGGCTCTATTATCGCCCTCCGTACCGCAGTGCTAGCCTGTAGTACGTGTAGAGGAGTAACAAGGACACAAACAGAGTGTCTGTCTAGAACACCCTGGCTCTTATTGGCTCTATTATCGCCCTCCGTACCGCAGTGCTAGCCTGTAGTACGTGTAGAGAAGTAACAAGTACACGGGCACAGTGAGTGTCTGTCTAGAACACCCTGGCTCTTATTGGCTCTATTATCGCCCTCCGTACCGCAGTGCTAGCCTGTAGTACGTGTAGAGGAGTAACAAGGACACAAACAGAGTGTCTGTCTAGAACACCCTGGCTCTTATTGGCTCTATTATCGCCCTCCGTACAGCAGTGCTAGCCTGTAGTACGTGTAGAGAAGTAACAAGTACACGGGCACAGTGAGTGTCTGTCTAGAACATCCTGACTCTTATTGGCTCTATTATCGCCCTCCGTACCGCAGTGCTAGCCTGTAGTACGTGTAGAGGAGTAACAAGGACACAAACAGAGTGAGTGTCTGTCTAGAACACCCTGGCTCTTATTGGCTCTATTATCGCCCTCCGTACCGCAGTGCTAGCCTGTAGTACGTTTAGAGCAATAACAAGGACACGGGCACAGTGAGTGTCTGTCTAGAACACCCTGGCTCTTATTGGCTCTATTATCGCCCTCCGTACCGCAGTGCTAGCCTGTAGTACGTGTAGAGAAGTAACAAGGACACAAACAGAGCGAGTGTCTGTCTAGAACACCCTGGCTCTTATTGGCTCTATTATCGCCCTCCGTACCGCAGTGCTAGCCTGTAGTACGTGTAGAGGAGTAACAAGGACACAAACAGAGTGAGTGTCTGTCTAGAACACCCTGATTCTTATTGGCTCTATTATCGCCCTCCGTACCGCGGTGCTAGCCTGTAGTACGTGTACAGAAGTAACAAGTACACGGGCACAGTGAGTGTCTGTCTAGAACACCCTGACTCTTATTGGCTCTATAATCGCCCTCCGTACCGCAGTGCTAGCCTGTAGTACGTGTAGAGAAGTAACAAGTACACGGGCACAGTGAGTGTCTGTCTAGAACACCCTGGCTCTTATTGGCTCTATTATCGCCCTCCGTACCGCAGTGCTAGCCTGTAGTACGTGTAGAGAAGTAACAAGGACACAAAAAGAGTGAGTGTCTGTCTAGAACACCCTGGCTCTTATTGGCTCTATTATCGCCCTCCGTACCGCAGTGCTAGCCTGTAGTACGTGTAGAGGAGTAACAAGGACACAAACAGAATGAGTGTCTGTCTAGAACACCCTGGCTCTTATTGGCTCTATTATCGCCCTACTTACCGCAGTGCTAGCCTGTAGTACGTGTAGAGAAGTAACAAGGACACAAACACAGTGAGTGTCTGACTAGAACACCCTGACTCTTATTGGCTCTATTATCGCCAACCGTACCGCAGTGCTAGCCTGTAGTACGTGTAGAGAAGTAACAAGTACACGGGCACAGTGAGTGTCTGTCTAGAACACCCTGGCTCTTATTGGCTCTATTATCGCCCTCCGTACCGCAGTGCTAGCCTGTAGTACGTTTAGAGCAATAACAAGGACACGGGCACAGTGAGTGTCTGTCTAGAACACCCTGGCTCTTATTGGCTCTATTATCGCCCTCCGTACGGCAGTGCTAGCCTGTAGTACGTGTAGAGAAGTAACAAGGACACAAACAGAGCGACTGTCTGTCTAGAACACCCTGGCTCTTATTGGCTCTATTATCGCCCTCCGTACCGCAGTGCTAGCCTGTAGTACGTGTAGAGGAGTAACAAGGACACAAACAGAGTGAGTGTCTGTCTAGAACACCCTCGCTCTTATTGGCTCTATTATCGCCCTCCGTACCGCAGTGCTAGCCTGTAGTACGTTTAGACCAATAACAAGGACACGGGCACAGTGAGTGTCTGTCTAGAACACCCTGGCTCTTATTGGCTCTATTATCGCCCTCCGTACCGCAGTGCTAGCCTGTAGTACGTGTAGAGAAGTAACAAGGACACAAACAGAGCGAGTGTCTGTCTAGAACACCCTGGCTCTTATTGGCTCTATTATCGCCCTCCGTACCGCAGTGCTAGCCTGTAGTACGTGTAGAGGAGTAACAAGGACACAAACAGAGTGAGTGTCTGTCTAGAACACCCTGACTCTTATTGGCACTATTATCGCCCTCCGTACCGCGGTGCTAGCCTGTAGTACGTGTACAGAAGTAACAAGTACACGGGCACAGTGAGTGTCTGTCTAGAACACCCTGACTCTTATTGGCTCTATTATCGCCCTCCGTACCGCAGTGCTAGCCTGTAGTACGTGTAGAGAAGTAACAAGTACACGGGCACAGTGAGTGTCTGTCTAGAACACCCTGGCTCTTATTGGCTCTATTATCGCCCTCCGTACCGCAGTGCTAGCCTGTAGTACGTGTAGAGAAGTAACAAGGACACAAACAGAATGAGTGTCTGTCTAGAACACCCTGGCTCTTATTGGCTCTATTATCGCCCTACGTACCGCAGTGCTAGCCTGTAGTACGTGTAGAGAAGTAACAAGGACACAAACACAGTGAGTGTCTGTCTAGAACACCCTGACTCTTATTGGCTCTATTATCGCCCTCCGTACCGCAGTGCTAGCCTGTAGTACGTGTAGAAAAGTAACAAGTACACGGGCACAGTGAGTGTCTGTCAAGAACACCCTGGCTCTTATTGGCTCTATTATCGCCCTCCGTAACGCAGTGCTAGCCTGTAGTACCTGTAGAGGAGTAACAAGGACACAAACAGAGTGTCTGTCTAGAACACCCTGGCTCTTATTTGCTCTATTATCGCCCTCCGTACCGCAGTGCTAGCCTGTAGTACGTGTAGAGAAGTAACAAGTACACGGGCACAGTGAGTGTCTGGCTAGAACACCCTGGCTCTTATTGGTTCTATTATCGCCCTCCGTACCGCAGTGCTAGCCTGTAGTACGTGTAGAGAAGTAACAAGGACACAAACAGAGCGAGTGTCTGTCTAGAACACCCTGGCTCTTATTGGCTCTATTATCGCCCTACGTACCGCAGTGCTAGCCTGTAGTACGTGTAGAGGAGTAACAAGGACACAAACAGAGTGAGTGTCTGTCTAGAACACCCTGACTCTTATTGGCTCTATTATCGCCCTCCGTACCGCGGTGCTAGCCTGTAGTACGTGTAGAGAAGTAACAAGTACACGGGCACAGTGAGTGTCTGTCTAGAACACCCTGACTCTTATTGGCTCTATTATCGCCCTCCGTACCGCAGTGCTAGCCTGTAGTACGTGTAGAGAAGTAACAAGTACACGGGCACAGTGAGTGTCTGTCTAGAACACCCTTGCTCTTATTGGCTCTATTATCGCCCTCCGTACCGCAGTGCTAGCCTGTAGTACGTGTAGAGAAGTAACAAGGACACAAAAAGAGTGAGTGTCTGTCTAGAACACCCTGGCTCTTATTGGCTCTATTATCGCCCTCCGTACCGCAGTGCTAGCCTGTAGTACGTGTAGAGGAGTAACAAGGACACAAACAGAATGAGTGTCGGTCTAGAACACCCTGGCTCTTATTGGCTCTATTATCGCCCTACGTACCGCAGTGCTAGCCTGTAGTACGTGTAGAGGAGTAACAAGGACACAAACAGAGTGAGTGTCTGTCTAGAACACCCTGATTCTTATTGGCTCTATTATCGCCCTCCGTACCGCGGTGCTAGCCTGTAGTACGTGTACAGAAGTAACAAGTACACGGGCACAGTGAGTGTCTGTCTAGAACACCCTGACTCTTATTGGCTCTATAATCGCCCTCCGTACCGCAGTGCTAGCCTGTAGTACGTGTAGAGAAGTAACAAGTACACGGGCACAGTGAGTGTCTGTCTAGAACACCCTGGCTCTTATTGGCTCTATTATCGCCCTCCGTACCGCAGTGCTAGCCTGTAGTACGTGTAGAGAAGTAACAAGGACACAAAAAGAGTGAGTGTCTGTCTAGAACACCCTGGCTCTTATTGGCTCTATTATCGCCCTCCGTACCGCAGTGCTAGCCTGTAGTACGTGTAGAGGAGTAACAAGGACACAAACAGAATGAGTGTCTGTCTAGAACACCCTGGCTCTTATTGGCTCTATTATCGCCCTACTTACCGCAGTGCTAGCCTGTAGTACGTGTAGAGAAGTAACAAGGACACAAACACAGTGAGTGTCTGACTAGAACACCCTGACTCTTATTGGCTCTATTATCGCCAACCGTACCGCAGTGCTAGCCTGTAGTACGTGTAGAGAGTAACAAGTACACGGGCACAGTGAGTGTCTGTCTAGAACACCCTGGCTCTTATTGGCTCTATTATCGCCCTCCGTACCGCAGTGCTAGCCTGTAGTACGTTTAGAGCAATAACAAGGACACGGGCACAGTGAGTGTCTGTCTAGAACACCCTGGCTCTTATTGGCTCTATTATCGCCCTCCGTACGGCAGTGCTAGCCTGTAGTACGTGTAGAGAAGTAACAAGGACACAAACAGAGCGACTGTCTGTCTAGAACACCCTGGCTCTTATTGGCTCTATTATCGCCCTCCGTACCGCAGTGCTAGCCTGTAGTACGTGTAGAGGAGTAACAAGGACACAAACAGAGTGAGTGTCTGTCTAGAACACCCTCGCTCTTATTGGCTCTATTATCGCCCTCCGTACCGCAGTGCTAGCCTGTAGTACGTTTAGACCAATAACAAGGACACGGGCACAGTGAGTGTCTGTCTAGAACACCCTGGCTCTTATTGGCTCTATTATCGCCCTCCGTACCGCAGTGCTAGCCTGTAGTACGTGTAGAGAAGTAACAAGGACACAAACAGAGCGAGTGTCTGTCTAGAACACCCTGGCTCTTATTGGCTCTATTATCGCCCTCCGTACCGCAGTGCTAGCCTGTAGTACGTGTAGAGGAGTAACAAGGACACAAACAGAGTGAGTGTCTGTCTAGAACACCCTGACTCTTATTGGCTCTATTATCGCCCTCCGTACCGCGGTGCTAGCCTGTAGTACGTGTACAGAAGTAACAAGTACACGGGCACAGTGAGTGTCTGTCTAGAACACCCTGACTCTTATTGGCTCTATTATCGCCCTCCGTACCGCAGTGCTAGCCTGTAGTACGTGTAGAGAAGTAACAAGTACACGGGCACAGTGAGTGTCTGTCTAGAACACCCTGGCTCTTATTGGCTCTATTATCGCCCTCCGTACCGCAGTGCTAGCCTGTAGTACGTGTAGAGAAGTAACAAGGACACAAACAGAATGAGTGTCTGTCTAGAACACCCTGGCTCTTATTGGCTCTATTATCGCCCTACGTACCGCAGTGCTAGCCTGTAGTACGTGTAGAGAAGTAACAAGGACACAAACACAGTGAGTGTCTGTCTAGAACACCCTGACTCTTATTGGCTCTATTATCGCCCTCCGTACCGCAGTGCTAGCCTGTAGTACGTGTAGAAAAGTAACAAGTACACGGGCACAGTGAGTGTCTGTCAAGAACACCCTGGCTCTTATTGGCTCTATTATCGCCCTCCGTAACGCAGTGCTAGCCTGTAGTACCTGTAGAGGAGTAACAAGGACACAAACAGAGTGTCTGTCTAGAACACCCTGGCTCTTATTTGCTCTATTATCGCCCTCCGTACCGCAGTGCTAGCCTGTAGTACGTGTAGAGAAGTAACAAGTACACGGGCACAGTGAGTGTCTGGCTAGAACACCCTGGCTCTTATTGGTTCTATTATCGCCCTCCGTACCGCAGTGCTAGCCTGTAGTACGTGTAGAGAAGTAACAAGGACACAAACAGAGCGAGTGTCTGTCTAGAACACCCTGGCTCTTATTGGCTCTATTATCGCCCTACGTACCGCAGTGCTAGCCTGTAGTACGTGTAGAGGAGTAACAAGGACACAAACAGAGTGAGTGTCTGTCTAGAACACCCTGACTCTTATTGGCTCTATTATCGCCCTCCGTACCGCGGTGCTAGCCTGTAGTACGTGTAGAGAAGTAACAAGTACACGGGCACAGTGAGTGTCTGTCTAGAACACCCTGACTCTTATTGGCTCTATTATCGCCCTCCGTACCGCAGTGCTAGCCTGTAGTACGTGTAGAGAAGTAACAAGTACACGGGCACAGTGAGTGTCTGTCTAGAACACCCTTGCTCTTATTGGCTCTATTATCGCCCTCCGTACCGCAGTGCTAGCCTGTAGTACGTGTAGAGAAGTAACAAGGACACAAAAAGAGTGAGTGTCTGTCTAGAACACCCTGGCTCTTATTGGCTCTATTATCGCCCTCCGTACCGCAGTGCTAGCCTGTAGTACGTGTAGAGGAGTAACAAGGACACAAACAGAATGAGTGTCGGTCTAGAACACCCTGGCTCTTATTGGCTCTATTATCGCCCTACGTACCGCAGTGCTAGCCTGTAGTACGTGTAGAGAAGTAACAAGGACACAAACACAGTGAGTGTCTGTCTAGGACACCCTGACTCTAATTGGCTCTATTATCGCCCTCCGTACCGCAGTGCTAGCCTGTAGTACGTGTAGAGAAGTAACAAGTACACGGGCACAGTGAGTGTCTGTCTAGAACACCCTGGCTCTTATTGGCTCTATTATCGCCCCCCGTACCGCAGTGCTAGCCTGTAGTACGTGTAGAGGAGTAACAAGGACACAAACAGAATGAGTGTCTGTCTAGAACACCCTGGCTCTTATTGGCCCTATTATCGCCCTACGTACCGCAGTGCTAGCCTATAGTACGTGTAGAGAAGTAACAAGGACACAAACACAGTGAGTGTCTGTCTAGAACACCCTGACTCTTATTGGCTCTATTATCGCCCTCCGTACCGCAGTGCTAGCCTGTAGTACGTGTAGAGAAGTAACAAGTACACGGGCACAGTGAGTGTCTGTCTAGAACACCCTGGCTCTTATTGGCTCTATTATCGCCCTCCGTACCGCAGTGCTAGCCTGTAGTACGTGTAGAGGAGTAACAAGGACACAAACAGAATGAGTGTCTGTCTAGAACACCCTGACTCTTATTGGCTCTATTATCGCCCTCCGTACCGCAGTGCTAGCCTGTAGTACGCGTAGAGGAGTAACAAGGACTCAAACAGAGTGAGTGTCTGTCTAGAACACCCTGACTCTTATTGGCTCTATTATCGCCCTCCGTACCGCAGTGCTAGCCTGTAATACATGTAGAGAAGTAACAAGGACACGGGCACAGTGAGTGTCTGTCTAGAACACCCTGACTCTTATTGGCTCTATTATCGCCCTCCGTACCGCAGTGCTAGCCTGTAGTACGTGTAGAGGAGTAACAAGGACACAAACAGAGTGTCTGTCTAGAACATCCTGGCTCTTATTGGCTCTATTATCGCCCTCCGTACCGCAGTGCTAGCCTGTAGTACGTGTAGAGAAGTAACAAGTACACGGGCACAGTGAGTGTCTGTCTAGAACACCCTGACTCTTATTGGCTCTATTATCGCCCTCCGTACCGCAGTGCTAGCCTGTAGTACGTGTAGAGGAGTAACAAGGACACAAACAGAGTGAGTGTCTGTCTAGAACACCCTGGCTCTTATTGGCTCTATTATCGCCCTCCGTACCGCAGTGCTAGCCTGTAGTACGTGTAGAGGAGTAACAAGGACACAAACAGAGTGTCTGTCTAGAACACCCTGGCTCTTATTGGCTCTATTATCGCCCTCCGTACCGCAGTGCTAGCCTGTAGTACGTGTAGAGAAGTAACAAGTACACGGGCACAGTGAGTGTCTGTCTAGAACACCCTGGCTCTTATTGGCTCTATTATCGCCCTCCGTACCGCAGTGCTAGCCTGTAGTACGTGTAGAGGAGTAACAAGGACACAAACAGAGTGTCTGTCTAGAACACCCTGGCTCTTATTGGCTCTATTATCGCCCTCCGTACCGCAGTGCTAGCCTGTAGTACGTGTAGAGAAGTAACAAGTACACGGGCACAGTGAGTGTCTGTCTAGAACATCCTGACTCTTATTGGCTCTATTATCGCCCTCCGTACCGCAGTGCTAGCCTGTAGTACGTGTAGAGGAGTAACAAGGACACAAACAGAGTGAGTGTCTGTCTAGAACACCCTGGCTCTTATTGGCTCTATTATCGCCCTCCGTACCGCAGTGCTAGCCTGTAGTACGTTTAGAGCAATAACAAGGACACGGGCACAGTGAGTGTCTGTCTAGAACACCCTGGCTCTTATTGGCTCTATTATCGCCCTCCGTACCGCAGTGCTAGCCTGTAGTACGTGTAGAGAAGTAACAAGGACACAAACAGAGCGAGTGTCTGTCTAGAACACCCTGGCTCTTATTGGCTCTATTATCGCCCTCCGTACCGCAGTGCTAGCCTGTAGTACGTGTAGAGGAGTAACAAGGACACAAACAGAGTGAGTGTCTGTCTAGAACACCCTGATTCTTATTGGCTCTATTATCGCCCTCCGTACCGCGGTGCTAGCCTGTAGTACGTGTACAGAAGTAACAAGTACACGGGCACAGTGAGTGTCTGTCTAGAACACCCTGACTCTTATTGGCTCTATAATCGCCCTCCGTACCGCAGTGCTAGCCTGTAGTACGTGTAGAGAAGTAACAAGTACACGGGCACAGTGAGTGTCTGTCTAGAACTCCCTGGCTCTTATTGGCTCTATTATCGCCCTCCGTACCGCAGTGCTAGCCTGTAGTACGTGTAGAGAAGTAACAAGGACACAAAAAGAGTGAGTGTCTGTCTAGAACACCCTGGCTCTTATTGGCTCTATTATCGCCCTCCGTACCGCAGTGCTAGCCTGTAGTACGTGTAGAGGAGTAACAAGGACACAAACAGAATGAGTGTCTGTCTAGAACACCCTGGCTCTTATTGGCTCTATTATCGCCCTACTTACCGCAGTGCTAGCCTGTAGTACGTGTAGAGGAGTAACAAGGACACAAACAGAGTGTCTGTCTAGAACACCCTGGCTCTTATTGGCTCTATTATCGCCCTCCGTACAGCAGTGCTAGCCTGTAGTACGTGTAGAGAAGTAACAAGTACACGGGCACAGTGAGTGTCTGTCTAGAACATCCTGACTCTTATTGGCTCTATTATCGCCCTCCGTACCGCAGTGCTAGCCTGTAGTACGTGTAGAGGAGTAACAAGGACACAAACAGAGTGAGTGTCTGTCTAGAACACCCTGGCTCTTATTGGCTCTATTATCGCCCTCCGTACCGCAGTGCTAGCCTGTAGTACGTTTAGAGCAATAACAAGGACACGGGCACAGTGAGTGTCTGTCTAGAACACCCTGGCTCTTATTGGCTCTATTATCGCCCTCCGTACCGCAGTGCTAGCCTGTAGTACGTGTAGAGAAGTAACAAGGACACAAACAGAGCGAGTGTCTGTCTAGAACACCCTGGCTCTTATTGGCTCTATTATCGCCCTCCGTACCGCAGTGCTAGCCTGTAGTACGTGTAGAGGAGTAACAAGGACACAAACAGAGTGAGTGTCTGTCTAGAACACCCTGGCTCTTATTGGCTCTATTATCGCCCTCCGTACCGCAGTGCTAGCCTGTAGTACGTTTAGACCAATAACAAGGACACGGGCACAGTGAGTGTCTGTCTAGAACACCCTGGCTCTTATTGGCTCTATTATCGCCCTCCGTACCGCAGTGCTAGCCTGTAGTACGTGTAGAGAAGTAACAAGGACACAAACAGAGCGAGTGTCTGTCTAGAACACCCTGGCTCTTATTGGCTCTATTATCGCCCTCCGTACCGCAGTGCTAGCCTGTAGTACGTGTAGAGGAGTAACAAGGACACAAACAGAGTGAGTGTCTGTCTAGAACACCCTGACTCTTATTGGCTCTATTATCGCCCTCCGTACCGCGGTGCTAGCCTGTAGTACGTGTACAGAAGTAACAAGTACACGGGCACAGTGAGTGTCTGTCTAGAACACCCTGACTCTTATTGGCTCTATTATCGCCCTCCGTACCGCAGTGCTAGCCTGTAGTACGTGTAGAGATAAACAAGTACACGGGCACAGTGAGTGTCTGTCTAGAACACCCTGGCTCTTATTGGCTCTATTATCGCCCTCCGTACCGCAGTGCTAGCCTGTAGTACGTGTAGAGAAGTAACAAGGACACAAACAGAATGAGTGTCTGTCTAGAACACCCTGGCTCTTATTGGCTCTATTATCGCCCTACGTACCGCAGTGCTAGCCTGTAGTACGTGTAGAGAAGTAACAAGGACACAAACACAGTGAGTGTCTGTCTAGAACACCCTGACTCTTATTGGCTCTATTATCGCCCTCCGTACCGCAGTGCTAGCCTGTAGTACGTGTAGAAAAGTAACAAGTACACGGGCACATTGAGTGTCTGTCTAGAACACCCTGGCTCTTATTGGCTCTATTATCGCCCCCCGTACCGCAGTGCTAGCCTGTGGTACGTGTAGAGGAGTAACAAGGA
Organism: Hymenopus coronatus; assembly: GCA_030762935.1. NCBI lineage: Eukaryota > Metazoa > Arthropoda > Insecta > Mantodea > Hymenopodidae > Hymenopus > Hymenopus coronatus. The sequence goes on along the minus strand of CM060888.1, from coordinate 3,613,318 downwards.
CACAAACAGAATGAGTGTCTGTCTAGAACACCCTGGCTCTTATTGGCTCTATTATCGCCCTACGTACCGCAGTGCTAGCCTATAGTACGTGTAGAGAAGTAACAAGGACACAAACACAGTGAGTGTCTGTCTAGAACACCCTGACTCTTATTGGCTCTATTATCGCCCTCCGTACCGCAGTGCTAGCCTGTAATACATGTAGAGAAGTAACAAGGACACGGGCACAGTGAGTGTCTGTCTAGAACACCCTGACTCTTATTGGCTCTATTATCGCCCTCCGTACCGCAGTGCTAGCCTGTAGTACGTGTAGAGGAGTAACAAGGACACAAACAGAGTGTCTGTCTAGAACACCCTGGCTCTTATTGGCTCTATTATCGCCCTCCGTACCGCAGTGCTAGCCTGTAGTACGTGTAGAGAAGTAACAAGTACACGGGCACAGTGAGTGTCTGGCTAGAACACCCTGGCTCTTATTGGCTCTATTATCGCCCTCCGTACCGCAGTGCTAGCCTGTAGTACGTGTAGAGAAGTAACAAGGACACAAACAGAGCGAGTGTCTGTCTAGAACACCCTGGCTCTTATTGGCTCTATTATCGCCCTACGTACCGCAGTGCTAGCCTGTAGTACGTGTAGAGGAGTAACAAGGACACAAACAGAGTGAGTGTCTGTCTAGAACACCCTGACTCTTATTGGCTCTATTGTCGCCCCCCGTACCGCAGTGCTAGCCTGTAGTACGTGTAGAGGAGTAACAAGGACACAAACAGAATGAGTGTCTGTCTAGAACACCCTGGCTCTTATTGGCCCTATTATCGCCCTACGTACCGCAGTGCTAGCCTATAGTACGTGTAGAGAAGTAACAAGGACACAAACACAGTGAGTGTCTGTCTAGAACACCCTGACTCTTATTGGCTCTATTATCGCCCTCCGTACCGCAGTGCTAGCCTGTAGTACGTGTAGAGAAGTAACAAGTACACGGGCACAGTGAGTGTCTGTCTAGAACACCCTGGCTCTTATTGGCTCTATTATCGCCCTCCGTACCGCAGTGCTAGCCTGTAGTACGTGTAGAGGAGTAACAAGGACACAAACAGAGTGAGTGTCTGTCTAGAACACCCTGACTCTTATTGGCTCTATTATCGCCCTCCGTACCGCAGTGCTAGCCTGTAGTACGCGTAGAGGAGTAACAAGGACTCAAACAGAGTGAGTGTCTGTCTAGAACACCCTGACTCTTATTGGCTCTATTATCGCCCTCCGTACCGCAGTGCTAGCCTGTAATACATGTAGAGAAGTAACAAGGACACGGGCACAGTGAGTGTCTGTCTAGAACACCCTGACTCTTATTGGATCTATTATCGCCCTCCGTACCGCAGTGCTAGCCTGTAGTACGTGTAGAGGAGTAACAAGGACACAAACAGAGTGTCTGTCTAGAACATCCTGGCTCTTATTGGCTCTATTATCGCCCTCCGTACCGCAGTGCTAGCCTGTAGTACGTGTAGAGAAGTAACAAGTACACGGGCACAGTGAGTGTCTGTCTAGAACACCCTGACTCTTATTGGCTCTATTATCGCCCTCCGTACCGCAGTGCTAGCCTGTAGTACGTGTAGAGGAGTAACAAGGACACAAACAGAGTGAGTGTCTGTCTAGAACACCCTGGCTCTTATTGGCTCTATTATCGCCCTCCGTACCGCAGTGCTAGCCTGTAGTACGTGTAGAGGAGTAACAAGGACACAAACAGAGTGTCTGTCTAGAACACCCTGGCTCTTATTGGCTCTATTATCGCCCTCCGTACCGCAGTGCTAGCCTGTAGTACGTGTAGAGAAGTAACAAGTACACGGGCACAGTGAGTGTCTGTCTAGAACACCCTGGCTCTTATTGGCTCTATTATCGCCCTCCGTACCGCAGTGCTAGCCTGTAGTACGTGTAGAGGAGTAACAAGGACACAAACAGAGTGTCTGTCTAGAACACCCTGGCTCTTATTGGCTCTATTATCGCCCTCCGTACAGCAGTGCTAGCCTGTAGTACGTGTAGAGAAGTAACAAGTACACGGGCACAGTGAGTGTCTGTCTAGAACATCCTGACTCTTATTGGCTCTATTATCGCCCTCCGTACCGCAGTGCTAGCCTGTAGTACGTGTAGAGGAGTAACAAGGACACAAACAGAGTGAGTGTCTGTCTAGAACACCCTGGCTCTTATTGGCTCTATTATCGCCCTCCGTACCGCAGTGCTAGCCTGTAGTACGTGTAGAGGAGTAACAAGGACACAAACAGAGTGAGTGTCTGTCTAGAACACCCTGGCTCTTATTGGCTCTATTATCGCCCTCCGTACCGCAGTGCTAGCCTGTAGTACGTTTAGACCAATAACAAGGACACGGGCACAGTGAGTGTCTGTCTAGAACACCCTGGCTCTTATTGGCTCTATTATCGCCCTCCGTACCGCAGTGCTAGCCTGTAGTACGTGTAGAGAAGTAACAAGGACACAAACAGAGCGAGTGTCTGTCTAGAACACCCTGGCTCTTATTGGCTCTATTATCGCCCTCCGTACCGCAGTGCTAGCCTGTAGTACGTGTAGAGGAGTAACAAGGACACAAACAGAGTGAGTGTCTGTCTAGAACACCCTGACTCTTATTGGCTCTATTATCGCCCTCCGTACCGCGGTGCTAGCCTGTAGTACGTGTACAGAAGTAACAAGTACACGGGCACAGTGAGTGTCTGTCTAGAACACCCTGACTCTTATTGGCTCTATTATCGCCCTCCGTACCGCAGTGCTAGCCTGTAGTACGTGTAGAGATAAACAAGTACACGGGCACAGTGAGTGTCTGTCTAGAACACCCTGGCTCTTATTGGCTCTATTATCGCCCTCCGTACCGCAGTGCTAGCCTGTAGTACGTGTAGAGAAGTAACAAGGACACAAACAGAATGAGTGTCTGTCTAGAACACCCTGGCTCTTATTGGCTCTATTATCGCCCTACTTACCGCAGTGCTAGCCTGTAGTACGTGTAGAGAAGTAACAAGGACACAAACACAGTGAGTGTCTGACTAGAACACCCTGACTCTTATTGGCTCTATTATTGCCCTCCGTACCGCAGTGCTAGCCTGTAGTACGTGTAGAGAAGTAACAAGTACACGGGCACAGTGAGTGTCTGTCTAGAACACCCTGGCTCTTATTGGCTCTATTATCGCCCTCCGTACCGCAGTGCTAGCCTGTTGTACGTTTAGAGCAATAACAAGGACACGGGCACAGTGAGTGTCTGTCTAGAACACCCTGGCTCTTATTGGCTCTATTATCGCCCTCCTTACCGCAGTGCTAGCCTGTAGTACGTGTAGAGATAAACAAGTACACGGGCACAGTGAGTGTCTGTCTAGAACACCCTGGCTCTTATTGGCTCTATTATCGCCCTCCGTACCGCAGTGCTAGCCTGTAGTACGTGTAGAGGAGTAACAAGGACACAAACAGAGTGTCTGTCTAGAACACCCTGGCTCTTATTGGCTCTATTATCGCCCTCCGTACCGCAGTGCTAGCCTGTAGTACGTGTAGAGAAGTAACAAGTACACGGGCACAGTGAGTGTCTGGCTAGAACACCCTGGCTCTTATTGGCTCTATTATCGCCCTCCGTACCGCAGTGCTAGCCTGTAGTACGTGTAGAGAAGTAACAAGGACACAAACAGAGCGAGTGTCTGTCTAGAACACCCTGGCTCTTATTGGCTCTATTATCGCCCTACGTACCGCAGTGCTAGCCTGTAGTACGTGTAGAGGAGTAACAAGGACACAAACAGAGTGAGTGTCTGTCTAGAACACCCTGACTCTTATTGGCTCTATTGTCGCCCCCCGTACCGCAGTGCTAGCCTGTAGTACGTGTAGAGGAGTAACAAGGACACAAACAGAATGAGTGTCTGTCTAGAACACCCTGGCTCTTATTGGCCCTATTATCGCCCTACGTACCGCAGTGCTAGCCTATAGTACGTGTAGAGAAGTAACAAGGACACAAACACAGTGAGTGTCTGTCTAGAACACCCTGACTCTTATTGGCTCTATTATCGCCCTCCGTACCGCAGTGCTAGCCTGTAGTACGTGTAGAGAAGTAACAAGTACACGGGCACAGTGAGTGTCTGTCTAGAACACCCTGGCTCTTATTGGCTCTATTATCGCCCTCCGTACCGCAGTGCTAGCCTGTAGTACGTGTAGAGGAGTAACAAGGACACAAACAGAGTGAGTGTCTGTCTAGAACACCCTGACTCTTATTGGCTCTATTATCGCCCTCCGTACCGCAGCGCTAGCCTGTAGTACGCGTAGAGGAGTAACAAGGACTCAAACAGAGTGAGTGTCTGTCTAGAACACCCTGACTCTTATTGGCTCTATTATCGCCCTCCGTACCGCAGTGCTAGCCTGTAATACATGTAGAGAAGTAACAATGACACGGGCACAGTGAGTGTCTGTCTAGAACACCCTGACTCTTATTGGCTCTATTATCGCCCTCCGTACCGCAGTGCTAGCCTGTAGTACGTGTAGAGGAGTAACAAGGACACAAACAGAGTGTCTGTCTAGAACATCCTGGCTCTTATTGGCTCTATTATCGCCCTCCGTACCGCAGTGCTAGCCTGTAGTACGTGTAGAGAAGTAACAAGTACACGGGCACAGTGAGTGTCTGTCTAGAACACCCTGACTCTTATTGGCTCTATTATCGCCCTCCGTACCGCAGTGCTAGCCTGTAGTACGTGTAGAGGAGTAACAAGGACACAAACAGAGTGAGTGTCTGTCTAGAACACCCTGGCCCTTATTGGCTCTATTATCGCCCTCCGTACCGCAGTGCTAGCCTGTAGTACGTGTAGAGGAGTAACAAGGACACAAACAGAGTGTCTGTCTAGAACACCCTGGCTCTTATTGGCTCTATTATCGCCCTCCGTACCGCAGTGCTAGCCTGTAGTACGTGTAGAGAAGTAACAAGTACACGGGCACAGTGAGTGTCTGTCTAGAACACCCTGGCTCTTATTGGCTCTATTATCGCCCTCCGTACCGCAGTGCTAGCCTGTAGTACGTGTAGAGGAGTAACAAGGACACAAACAGAGTGTCTGTCTAGAACACCCTGGCTCTTATTGGCTCTATTATCGCCCTCCGTACAGCAGTGCTAGCCTGTAGTACGTGTAGAGAAGTAACAAGTACACGGGCACAGTGAGTGTCTGTCTAGAACATCCTGACTCTTATTGGCTCTATTATCGCCCTCCGTACCGCAGTGCTAGCCTGTAGTACGTGTAGAGGAGTAACAAGGACACAAACATAGTGAGTGTCTGTCTAGAACACCCTGGCTCTTATTGGCTCTATTATCGCCCTCCGTACCGCAGTGCTAGCCTGTAGTACGTTTAGAGCAATAACAAGGACACGGGCAGAGTGAGTGTCTGTCTAGAACACCCTGGCTCTTATTGGCTCTATTATCGCCCTCCGTACCGCAGTGCTAGCCTGTAGTACGTGTAGAGAAGTAACAAGGACACAAACAGAGCGAGTGTCTGTCTAGAACACCCTGGCTCTTATTGGCTCTATTATCGCCCTCCGTACCGCAGTGCTAGCCTGTAGTACGTGTAGAGGAGTAACAAGGACACAAACAGAGTGAGTGTCTGTCTAGAACACCCTGGCTCTTATTGGCTCTATTATCGCCCTCCGTACCGCAGTGCTAGCCTGTAGTACGTTTAGACCAATAACAAGGACACGGGCACAGTGAGTGTCTGTCTAGAACACCCTGGCTCTTATTGGCTCTATTATCGCCCTCCGTACCGCAGTGCTAGCCTGTAGTACGTGTAGAGAAGTAACAAGGACACAAACAGAGCGAGTGTCTGTCTAGAACACCCTGGCTCTTATTGGCTCTATTATCGGCCTCCGTACCGCAGTGCTAGCCTGTAGTACGTGTAGAGGAGTAACAAGGACACAAACAGAGTGAGTGTCTGTCTAGAACACCCTGACTCTTATTGGCTCTATTATCGCCCTCCGTACCGCAGTGCTAGCCTGTAGTACGTGTAGAGATAAACAAGTACACGGGCACAGTGAGTGTCTGTCTAGAACACCCTGGCTCTTATTGGCTCTATTATCGCCCTCCGTACCGCAGTGCTAGCCTGTAGTACGTGTAGAGAAGTAACAAGGACACAAACAGAATGAGTGTCTGTCTAGAACACCCTGGCTCTTATTGGCTCTATTATCGCCCTACGTACCGCAGTGCTAGCCTGTAGTACGTGTAGAGAAGTAACAAGGACACAAACACAGTGAGTGTCTGTCTAGAACACCCTGACTCTTATTGGCTCTATTATCGCCCTCCGTACCGCAGTGCTAGCCTGTAGTACGTGTAGAAAAGTAACAAGTACACGGGCACAGTGAGTGTCTGTCTAGAACACCCTGGCTCTTATTGGCTCTATTATCGCCCCCCGTACCGCAGTGCTAGCCTGTGGTACGTGTAGAGGAGTAACAAGGACACAAACAGAATGAGTGTCTGTCTAGAACACCCTGGCTCTTATTGGCTCTATTATCGCCCTACGTACCGCAGTGCTAGCCTATAGTACGTGTAGAGAAGTAACAAGGACACAAAAAGAGTGAGTGTCTGTCTAGAACACCCTGACTCTTATTGGCTCTATTATCGCCCTCCGTACCGCAGTGCTAGCCTGTAATACATGTAGAGAAGTAACAAGGACACGGGCACAGTGAGTGTCTGTCTAGAACACCCTGACTCTTATTGGCTCTATTATCGCCCTCCGTACCGCAGTGCTAGCCTGTAGTACGTGTAGAGGAGTAACAAGGACACAAACAGAGTGTCTGTCTAGAACACCCTGGCTCTTATTGGCTCTATTATCGCCCTCCGTACCGCAGTGCTAGCCTGTAGTACGTGTAGAGAAGTAACAAGTACACGGGCACAGTGAGTGTCTGGCTAGAACACCCTGCCTCTTATTGGCTCTATTATCGCCCTCCGTACCGCAGTGCTAGCCTGTAGTACGTGTAGAGAAGTAACAAGGACACAAACAGAGCGAGTGTCTGTCTAGAACACCCTGGCTCTTATTGGCTCTATTATCGCCCTACGTACCGCAGTGCTAGCCTGTAGTACGTGTAGAGGAGTAACAAGGACACCAACAGAGTGAGTGTCTGTCCAAAACACCCTGACTCTTATTGGCTCTATTGTCGCCCCCCGTACCGCAGTGCTAGCCTGTAGTACGTGTAGAGGAGTAACAAGGACACAAACAGAATGAGTGTCTGTCTAGAACACCCTGGCTCTTATTGGCCCTATTATCGCCCTACGTACCGCAGTGCTAGCCTATAGTACGTGTAGAGAAGTAACAAGGACACAAACACAGTGAGTGTCTGTCTAGAACACCCTGGCTCTTATTGGCTCTATTATCGCCCTCCGTACCGCAGTGCTAGCCTGTAGTACGTTTAGAGCAATAACAAGGACACGGGCACAGTGAGTGTCTGCCTAGAACACCCTGGCTCTTATTGGCTCTATTATCGCCCTCCGTACCGCAGTGCTAGCCTGTAGTACGTGTAGAGATAAACAAGTACACGGGCACAGTGAGTGTCTGTCTAGAACACCCTGGCTCTTATTGGCTCTATTATCGCCCTCCGTACCGCAGTGCTAGCCTGTAGTACGTGTAGAGGAGTAACAAGGACACAAACAGAGTGTCTGTCTAGAACACCCTGGCTCTTATTGGCTCTATTATCGCCCTCCGTACCGCAGTGCTAGCCTGTAGTACGTGTAGAGAAGTAACAAGTACACGGGCACAGTGAGTGTCTGGCTAGAACACCCTGGCTCTTATTGGCTCTATTATCGCCCTCCGTACCGCAGTGCTAGCCTGTAGTACGTGTAGAGAAGTAACAAGGACACAAACAGAGCGAGTGTCTGTCTAGAACACCCTGGCTCTTATTGGCTCTATTATCGCCCTACGTACCGCAGTGCTAGCCTGTAGTACGTGTAGAGGAGTAACAAGGACACAAACAGAGTGAGTGTCTGTCTAGAACACCCTGACTCTTATTGGCTCTATTGTCGCCCCCCGTACCGCAGTGCTAGCCTGTAGTACGTGTAGAGGAGTAACAAGGACACAAACAGAATGAGTGTCTGTCTAGAACACCCTGGCTCTTATTGGCCCTATTATCGCCCTACGTACCGCAGTGCTAGCCTATAGTACGTGTAGAGAAGTAACAAGGACACAAACACAGTGAGTGTCTGTCTAGAACACCCTGACTCTTATTGGCTCTATTATCGCCCTCCGTACCGCAGTGCTAGCCTGTAGTACGTGTAGAGAAGTAACAAGTACACGGGCACAGTGAGTGTCTGTCTAGAACACCCTGGCTCTTATTGGCTCTATTATCGCCCTCCGTACCGCAGTGCTAGCCTGTAGTACGTGTAGAGGAGTAACAAGGACACAAACAGAGTGAGTGTCTGTCTAGAACACCCTGACTCTTATTGGCTCTATTATCGCCCTCCGTACCGCAGTGCTAGCCTGTAGTACGCGTAGAGGAGTAACAAGGACTCAAACAGAGTGAGTGTCTGTCTAGAACACCCTGACTCTTATTGGCTCTATTATCGCCCTCCGTACCGCAGTGCTAGCCTGTAATACATGTAGAGAAGTAACAATGACACGGGCACAGTGAGTGTCTGTCTAGAACACCCTGACTCTTATTGGCTCTATTATCGCCCTCCGTACCGCAGTGCTAGCCTGTAGTACGTGTAGAGGAGTAACAAGGACACAAACAGAGTGTCTGTCTAGAACATCCTGGCTCTTATTGGCTCTATTATCGCCCTCCGTACCGCAGTGCTAGCCTGTAGTACGTGTAGAGAAGTAACAAGTACACGGGCACAGTGAGTGTCTGTCTAGAACACCCTGACTCTTATTGGCTCTATTATCGCCCTCCGTACCGCAGTGCTAGCCTGTAGTACGTGTAGAGGAGTAACAAGGACACAAACAGAGTGAGTGTCTGTCTAGAACACCCTGGCCCTTATTGGCTCTATTATCGCCCTCCGTACCGCAGTGCTAGCCTGTAGTACGTGTAGAGGAGTAACAAGGACACAAACAGAGTGTCTGTCTAGAACACCCTGGCTCTTATTGGCTCTATTATCGCCCTCCGTACCGCAGTGCTAGCCTGTAGTACGTGTAGAGAAGTAACAAGTACACGGGCACAGTGAGTGTCTGTCTAGAACACCCTGGCTCTTATTGGCTCTATTATCGCCCTCCGTACCGCAGTGCTAGCCTGTAGTACGTGTAGAGGAGTAACAAGGACACAAACAGAGTGTCTGTCTAGAACACCCTGGCTCTTATTGGCTCTATTATCGCCCTCCGTACAGCAGTGCTAGCCTGTAGTACGTGTAGAGAAGTAACAAGTACACGGGCACAGTGAGTGTCTGTCTAGAACATCCTGACTCTTATTGGCTCTATTATCGCCCTCCGTACCGCAGTGCTAGCCTGTAGTACGTGTAGAGGAGTAACAAGGACACAAACATAGTGAGTGTCTGTCTAGAACACCCTGGCTCTTATTGGCTCTATTATCGCCCTCCGTACCGCAGTGCTAGCCTGTAGTACGTTTAGAGCAATAACAAGGACACGGGCAGAGTGAGTGTCTGTCTAGAACACCCTGGCTCTTATTGGCTCTATTATCGCCCTCCGTACCGCAGTGCTAGCCTGTAGTACGTGTAGAGAAGTAACAAGGACACAAACAGAGCGAGTGTCTGTCTAGAACACCCTGGCTCTTATTGGCTCTATTATCGCCCTCCGTACCGCAGTGCTAGCCTGTAGTACGTGTAGAGGAGTAACAAGGACACAAACAGAGTGAGTGTCTGTCTAGAACACCCTGGCTCTTATTGGCTCTATTATCGCCCTCCGTACCGCAGTGCTAGCCTGTAGTACGTTTAGACCAATAACAAGGACACGGGCACAGTGAGTGTCTGTCTAGAACACCCTGGCTCTTATTGGCTCTATTATCGCCCTCCGTACCGCAGTGCTAGCCTGTAGTACGTGTAGAGAAGTAACAAGGACACAAACAGAGCGAGTGTCTGTCTAGAACACCCTGGCTCTTATTGGCTCTATTATCGCCCTCCGTACCGCAGTGCTAGCCTGTAGTACGTGTAGAGGAGTAACAAGGACACAAACAGAGTGAGTGTCTGTCTAGAACACCCTGACTCTTATTGGCTCTATTATCGCCCTCCGTACCGCAGTGCTAGCCTGTAGTACGTGTAGAGATAAACAAGTACACGGGCACAGTGAGTGTCTGTCTAGAACACCCTGGCTCTTATTGGCTCTATTATCGCCCTCCGTACCGCAGTGCTAGCCTGTAGTACGTGTAGAGAAGTAACAAGGACACAAACAGAATGAGTGTCTGTCTAGAACACCCTGGCTCTTATTGGCTCTATTATCGCCCTACGTACCGCAGTGCTAGCCTGTAGTACGTGTAGAGAAGTAACAAGGACACAAACACAGTGAGTGTCTGTCTAGAACACCCTGACTCTTATTGGCTCTATTATCGCCCTCCGTACCGCAGTGCTAGCCTGTAGTACGTGTAGAAAAGTAACAAGTACACGGGCACAGTGAGTGTCTGTCTAGAACACCCTGGCTCTTATTGGCTCTATTATCGCCCCCCGTACCGCAGTGCTAGCCTGTGGTACGTGTAGAGGAGTAACAAGGACACAAACAGAATGAGTGTCTGTCTAGAACACCCTGGCTCTTATTGGCTCTATTATCGCCCTACGTACCGCAGTGCTAGCCTATAGTACGTGTAGAGAAGTAACAAGGACACAAAAAGAGTGAGTGTCTGTCTAGAACACCCTGACTCTTATTGGCTCTATTATCGCCCTCCGTACCGCAGTGCTAGCCTGTAATACATGTAGAGAAGTAACAAGGACACGGGCACAGTGAGTGTCTGTCTAGAACACCCTGACTCTTATTGGCTCTATTATCGCCCTCCGTACCGCAGTGCTAGCCTGTAGTACGTGTAGAGGAGTAACAAGGACACAAACAGAGTGTCTGTCTAGAACACCCTGGCTCTTATTGGCTCTATTATCGCCCTCCGTACCGCAGTGCTAGCCTGTAGTACGTGTAGAGAAGTAACAAGTACACGGGCACAGTGAGTGTCTGGCTAGAACACCCTGCCTCTTATTGGCTCTATTATCGCCCTCCGTACCGCAGTGCTAGCCTGTAGTACGTGTAGAGAAGTAACAAGGACACAAACAGAGCGAGTGTCTGTCTAGAACACCCTGGCTCTTATTGGCTCTATTATCGCCCTACGTACCGCAGTGCTAGCCTGTAGTACGTGTAGAGGAGTAACAAGGACACAAACAGAGTGAGTGTCTGTCTAGAACACCCTGACTCTTATTGGCTCTATTGTCGCCCCCCGTACCGCAGTGCTAGCCTGTAGTACGTGTAGAGGAGTAACAAGGACACAAACAGAATGAGTGTCTGTCTAGAACACCCTGGCTCTTATTGGCCCTATTATCGCCCTACGTACCGCAGTGCTAGCCTATAGTACGTGTAGAGAAGTAACAAGGACACAAACACAGTGAGTGTCTGTCTAGAACACCCTGACTCTTATTGGCTCTATTATCGCCCTCCGTACCGCAGTGCTAGCCTGTAGTACGTGTAGAGAAGTAACAAGTACACGGGCACAGTGAGTGTCTGTCTAGAACACCCTGGCTCTTATTGGCTCTATTATCGCCCTCCGTACCGCAGTGCTAGCCTGTAGTACGTGTAGAGGAGTAACAAGGACACAAACAGAGTGAGTGTCTGTCTAGAACACCCTGACTCTTATTGGCTCTATTATCGCCCTCCGTACCGCAGTGCTAGCCTGTAGTACGCGTAGAGGAGTAACAAGGACTCAAACAGAGTGAGTGTCTGTCTAGAACACCCTGACTCTTATTGGCTCTATTATCGCCCTCCGTACCGCAGTGCTAGCCTGTAATACATGTAGAGAAGTAACAAGGACACGGGCACAGTGAGTGTCTGTCTAGAACACCCTGACTCTTATTGGCTCTATTATCGCCCTCCGTACCGCAGTGCTAGCCTGTAGTACGTGTAGAGGAGTAACAAGGACACAAACAGAGTGTCTGTCTAGAACATCCTGGCTCTTATTGGCTCTATTATCGCCCTCCGTACCGCAGTGCTAGCCTGTAGTACGTGTAGAGAAGTAACAAGTACACGGGCACAGTGAGTGTCTGTCTAGAACACCCTGACTCTTATTGGCTCTATTATCGCCCTCCGTACCGCAGTGCTAGCCTGTAGTACGTGTAGAGGAGTAACAAGGACACAAACAGAGTGAGTGTCTGTCTAGAACACCCTGGCTCTTATTGGCTCTATTATCGCCCTCCGTACCGCAGTGCTAGCCTGTAGTACGTGTAGAGGAGTAACAAGGACACAAACAGAGTGTCTGTCTAGAACACCCTGGCTCTTATTGGCTCTATTATCGCCCTCCGTACCGCAGTGCTAGCCTGTAGTACGTGTAGAGAAGTAACAAGTACACGGGCACAGTGAGTGTCTGTCTAGAACACCCTGGCTCTTATTGGCTCTATTATCGCCCTCCGTACCGCAGTGCTAGCCTGTAGTACGTGTAGAGGAGTAACAAGGACACAAACAGAGTGTCTGTCTAGAACACCCTGGCTCTTATTGGCTCTCTATTATCGCCCTCCGTACAGCAGTGCTAGCCTGTAGTACGTGTAGAGAAGTAACAAGTACACGGGCACAGTGAGTGTCTGTCTAGAACATCCTGACTCTTATTGGCTCTATTATCGCCCTCCGTACCGCAGTGCTAGCCTGTAGTACGTGTAGAGGAGTAACAAGGACACAAACAGAGTGAGTGTCTGTCTAGAACACCCTGGCTCTTATTGGCTCTATTATCGCCCTCCGTACCGCAGTGCTAGCCTGTAGTACGTTTAGAGCAATAACAAGGACACGGGCACAGTGAGTGTCTGTCTAGAACACCCTGGCTCTTATTGGCTCTATTATCGCCCTCCGTACCGCAGTGCTAGCCTGTAGTACGTGTAGAGAAGTAACAAGGACACAAACAGAGCGAGTGTCTGTCTAGAACACCCTGGCTCTTATTGGCTCTATTATCGCCCTCCGTACCGCAGTGCTAGCCTGTAGTACGTGTAGAGGAGTAACAAGGACACAAACAGAGTGAGTGTCTGTCTAGAACACCCTGATTCTTATTGGCTCTATTATCGCCCTCCGTACCGCGGTGCTAGCCTGTAGTACGTGTACAGAAGTAACAAGTACACGGGCACAGTGAGTGTCTGTCTAGAACACCCTGACTCTTATTGGCTCTATAATCGCCCTCCGTACCGCAGTGCTAGCCTGTAGTACGTGTAGAGAAGTAACAAGTACACGGGCACAGTGAGTGTCTGTCTAGAACACCCTGGCTCTTATTGGCTCTATTATCGCCCTCCGTACCGCAGTGCTAGCCTGTAGTACGTGTAGAGAAGTAACAAGGACACAAAAAGAGTGAGTGTCTGTCTAGAACACCCTGGCTCTTATTGGCTCTATTATCGCCCTCCGTACCGCAGTGCTAGCCTGTAGTACGTGTAGAGGAGTAACAAGGACACAAACAGAATGAGAGTCTGTCTAGAACACCCTGGCTCTTATTGGCTCTATTATCGCCCTACTTACCGCAGTGCTAGCCTGTAGTACGTGTAGAGAAGTAACAAGGACACAAACACAGTGAGTGTCTGACTAGAACACCCTGACTCTTATTGGCTCTATTATCGCCAACCGTACCGCAGTGCTAGCCTGTAGTACGTGTAGAGAAGTAACAAGTACACGGGCACAGTGAGTGTCTGTCTAGAACACCCTGGCTCTTATTGGCTCTATTATCGCCCTCCGTACCGCAGTGCTAGCCTGTAGTACGTTTAGAGCAATAACAAGGACACGGGCACAGTGAGTGTCTGTCTAGAACACCCTGGCTCTTATTGGCTCTATTATCGCCCTCCGTACGGCAGTGCTAGCCTGTAGTACGTGTAGAGAAGTAACAAGGACACAAACAGAGCGACTGTCTGTCTAGAACACCCTGGCTCTTATTGGCTCTATTATCGCCCTCCGTACCGCAGTGCTAGCCTGTAGTACGTGTAGAGGAGTAACAAGGACACAAACAGAGTGAGTGTCTGTCTAGAACACCCTGGCTCTTATTGGCTCTATTATCGCCCTCCGTACCGCAGTGCAAGCCTGTAGTACGTTTAGACCAATAACAAGGACACGGGCACAGTGAGTGTCTGTCTAGAACACCCTGGCTCTTATTGGCTCTATTATCGCCCTCCGTACCGCAGTGCTAGCCTGTAGTACGTGTAGAGAAGTAACAAGGACACAAACAGAGCGAGTGTCTGTCTAGAACACCCTGGCTCTTATTGGCTCTATTATCGCCCTCCGTACCGCAGTGCTAGCCTGTAGTACGTGTAGAGGAGTAACAAGGACACAAACAGAGTGAGTGTCTGTCTAGAACACCCTGACTCTTATTGGCTCTATTATCGCCCTCCGTACCGCGGTGCTAGCCTGTAGTACGTGTACAGAAGTAACAAGTACACGGGCACAGTGAGTGTCTGTCTAGAACACCCTGACTCTTATTGGCTCTATTATCGCCCTCCGTACCGCAGTGCTAGCCTGTAGTACGTGTAGAGAAGTAACAAGTACACGGGCACAGTGAGTGTCTGTCTAGAACACCCTGGCTCTTATTGGCTCTATTATCGCCCTCCGTACCGCAGTGCTAGCCTGTAGTACGTGTAGAGAAGTAACAAGGACACAAACAGAATGAGTGTCTGTCTAGAACACCCTGGCTCTTATTGGCTCTATTATCGCCCTACGTACCGCAGTGCTAGCCTGTAGTACGTGTAGAGAAGTAACAAGGACACAAACACAGTGAGTGTCTGTCTAGAACACCCTGACTCTTATTGGCTCTATTATCGCCCTCCGTACCGCAGTGCTAGCCTGTAGTACGTGTAGAAAAGTAACAAGTACACGGGCACAGTGAGTGTCTGTCAAGAACACCCTGGCTCTTATTGGCTCTATTATCGCCCTCCGTAACGCAGTGCTAGCCTGTAGTACGTGTAGAGGAGTAACAAGGACACAAACAGAGTGTCTGTCTAGAACACCCTGGCTCTTATTTGCTCTATTATCGCCCTCCGTACCGCAGTGCTAGCCTGTAGTACGTGTAGAGAAGTAACAAGTACACGGGCACAGTGAGTGTCTGGCTAGAACACCCTGGCTCTTATTGGTTCTATTATCGCCCTCCGTACCGCAGTGCTAGCCTGTAGTACGTGTAGAGAAGTAACAAGGACACAAACAGAGCGAGTGTCTGTCTAGAACACCCTGGCTCTTATTGGCTCTATTATCGCCCTACGTACCGCAGTGCTAGCCTGTAGTACGTGTAGAGGAGTAACAAGGACACAAACAGAGTGAGTGTCTGTCTAGAACACCCTGACTCTTATTGGCTCTATTGTCGCCCTCCGTACCGCGGTGCTAGCCTGTAGTACGTGTAGAGAAGTAACAAGTACACGGGCACAGTGAGTGTCTGTCTAGAACACCCTGACTCTTATTGGCTCTATTATCGCCCTCCGTACCGCAGTGCTAGCCTGTAGTACGTGTAGAGAAGTAACAAGTACACGGGCACAGTGAGTGTCTGTCTAGAACACCCTTGCTCTTATTGGCTCTATTATCGCCCTCCGTACCGCAGTGCTAGCCTGTAGTACGTGTAGAGAAGTAACAAGGACACAAAAAGAGTGAGTGTCTGTCTAGAACACCCTGGCTCTTATTGGCTCTATTATCGCCCTCCGTACCGCAGTGCTAGCCTGTAGTACGTGTAGAGGAGTAACAAGGACACAAACAGAATGAGTGTCGGTCTAGAACACCCTGGCTCTTATTGGCTCTATTATCGCCCTACGTACCGCAGTGCTAGCCTGTAGTACGTGTAGAGAAGTAACAAGGACACAAACACAGTGAGTGTCTGTCTAGGACACCCTGACTCTAATTGGCTCTATTATCGCCCTCCGTACCGCAGTGCTAGCCTGTAGTACGTGTAGAGAAGTAACAAGTACACGGGCACAGTGAGTGTCTGTCTAGAACACCCTGGCTCTTATTGGCTCTATTATCGCCCCCCGTACCGCAGTGCTAGCCTGTAGTACGTGTAGAGGAGTAACAAGGACACAAACAGAATGAGTGTCTGTCTAGAACACCCTGGCTCTTATTGGCCCTATTATCGCCCTACGTACCGCAGTGCTAGCCTATAGTACGTGTAGAGAAGTAACAAGGACACAAACACAGTGAGTGTCTGTCTAGAACACCCTGACTCTTATTGGCTCTATTATCGCCCTCCGTACCGCAGTGCTAGCCTGTAGTACGTGTAGAGAAGTAACAAGTACACGGGCACAGTGAGTGTCTGTCTAGAACACCCTGGCTCTTATTGGCTCTATTATCGCCCTCCGTACCGCAGTGCTAGCCTGTAGTACGTGTAGAGGAGTAACAAGGACACAAACAGAATGAGTGTCTGTCTAGAACACCCTGACTCTTATTGGCTCTATTATCGCCCTCCGTACCGCAGTGCTAGCCTGTAGTACGCGTAGAGGAGTAACAAGGACTCAAACAGAGTGAGTGTCTGTCTAGAACACCCTGACTCTTATTGGCTCTATTATCGCCCTCCGTACCGCAGTGCTAGCCTGTAATACATGTAGAGAAGTAACAAGGACACGGGCACAGTGAGTGTCTGTCTAGAACACCCTGACTCTTATTGGCTCTATTATCGCCCTCCGTACCGCAGTGCTAGCCTGTAGTACGTGTAGAGGAGTAACAAGGACACAAACAGAGTGTCTGTCTAGAACATCCTGGCTCTTATTGGCTCTATTATCGCCCTCCGTACCGCAGTGCTAGCCTGTAGTACGTGTAGAGAAGTAACAAGTACACGGGCACAGTGAGTGTCTGTCTAGAACACCCTGACTCTTATTGGCTCTATTATCGCCCTCCGTACCGCAGTGCTAGCCTGTAGTACGTGTAGAGGAGTAACAAGGACACAAACAGAGTGAGTGTCTGTCTAGAACACCCTGGCTCTTATTGGCTCTATTATCGCCCTCCGTACCGCAGTGCTAGCCTGTAGTACGTGTAGAGGAGTAACAAGGACACAAACAGAGTGTCTGTCTAGAACACCCTGGCTCTTATTGGCTCTATTATCGCCCTCCGTACCGCAGTGCTAGCCTGTAGTACGTGTAGAGAAGTAACAAGTACACGGGCACAGTGAGTGTCTGTCTAGAACACCCTGGCTCTTATTGGCTCTATTATCGCCCTCCGTACCGCAGTGCTAGCCTGTAGTACGTGTAGAGGAGTAACAAGGACACAAACAGAGTGTCTGTCTAGAACACCCTGGCTCTTATTGGCTCTATTATCGCCCTCCGTACCGCAGTGCTAGCCTGTAGTACGTGTAGAGAAGTAACAAGTACACGGGCACAGTGAGTGTCTGTCTAGAACATCCTGACTCTTATTGGCTCTATTATCGCCCTCCGTACCGCAGTGCTAGCCTGTAGTACGTGTAGAGGAGTAACAAGGACACAAACAGAGTGAGTGTCTGTCTAGAACACCCTGGCTCTTATTGGCTCTATTATCGCCCTCCGTACCGCAGTGCTAGCCTGTAGTACGTTTAGAGCAATAACAAGGACACGGGCACAGTGAGTGTCTGTCTAGAACACCCTGGCTCTTATTGGCTCTATTATCGCCCTCCGTACCGCAGTGCTAGCCTGTAGTACGTGTAGAGAAGTAACAAGGACACAAACAGAGCGAGTGTCTGTCTAGAACACCCTGGCTCTTATTGGCTCTATTATCGCCCTCCGTACCGCAGTGCTAACCTGTAGTACGTGTAGAGGAGTAACAAGGACACAAACAGAGTGAGTGTCTGTCTAGAACACCCTGATTCTTATTGGCTCTATTATCGCCCTCCGTACCGCGGTGCTAGCCTGTAGTACGTGTACAGAAGTAACAAGTACACGGGCACAGTGAGTGTCTGTCTAGAACACCCTGACTCTTATTGGCTCTATAATCGCCCTCCGTACCTCAGTGCTAGCCTGTAGTACGTGTAGAGAAGTAACAAGTACACGGGCACAGTGAGTGTCTGTCTAGAACTCCCTGGCTCTTATTGGCTCTATTATCGCCCTCCGTACCGCAGTGCTAGCCTGTAGTACGTGTAGAGAAGTAACAAGGACACAAAAAGAGTGAGTGTCTGTCTAGAACACCCTGGCTCTTATTGGCTCTATTATCGCCCTCCGTACCGCAGTGCTAGCCTGTAGTACGTGTAGAGGAGTAACAAGGACACAAACAGAATGAGTGTCTGTCTAGAACACCCTGGCTCTTATTGGCTCTATTATCCCCCTACTTACCGCAGTGCTAGCCTGTAGTACGTGTAGAGGAGTAACAAGGACACAAACAGAGTGTCTGTCTAGAACACCCTGGCTCTTATTGGCTCTATTATCGCCCTCCGTACAGCAGTGCTAGCCTGTAGTACGTGTAGAGAAGTAACAAGTACACGGGCACAGTGAGTGTCTGTCTAGAACATCCTGACTCTTATTGGCTCTATTATCGCCCTCCGTACCGCAGTGCTAGCCTGTAGTACGTGTAGAGGAGTAACAAGGACACAAACAGAGTGAGTGTCTGTCTAGAACACCCTGGCTCTTATTGGCTCTATTATCGCCCTCCGTACCGCAGTGCTAGCCTGTAGTACGTTTAGAGCAATAACAAGGACACGGGCACAGTGAGTGTCTGTCTAGAACACCCTGGCTCTTATTGGCTCTATTATCGCCCTCCGTACCGCAGTGCTAGCCTGTAGTACGTGTAGAGAAGTAACAAGGACACAAACAGAGCGAGTGTCTGTCTAGAACACCCTGGCTCTTATTGGCTCTATTATCGCCCTCCGTACCGCAGTGCTAGCCTGTAGTACGTGTAGAGGAGTAACAAGGACACAAACAGAGTGAGTGTCTGTCTAGAACACCCTGGCTCTTATTGGCTCTATTATCGCCCTCCGTACCGCAGTGCTAGCCTGTAGTACGTTTAGACCAATAACAAGGACACGGGCACAGTGAGTGTCTGTCTAGAACACCCTGGCTCTTATTGGCTCTATTATCGCCCTCCGTACCGCAGTGCTAGCCTGTAGTACGTGTAGAGAAGTAACAAGGACACAAACAGAGCGAGTGTCTGTCTAGAACACCCTGGCTCTTATTGGCTCTATTATCGCCCTCCGTACCGCAGTGCTAGCCTGTAGTACGTGTAGAGGAGTAACAAGGACACAAACAGAGTGAGTGTCTGTCTAGAACACCCTGACTCTTATTGGCTCTATTATCGCCCTCCGTACCGCGGTGCTAGCCTGTAGTACGTGTACAGAAGTAACAAGTACACGGGCACAGTGAGTGTCTGTCTAGAACACCCTGACTCTTATTGGCTCTATTATCGCCCTCCGTACCGCAGTGCTAGCCTGTAGTACGTGTAGAGATAAACAAGTACACGGGCACAGTGAGTGTCTGTCTAGAACACCCTGGCTCTTATTGGCTCTATTATCGCCCTCCGTACCGCAGTGCTAGCCTGTAGTACGTGTAGAGAAGTAACAAGGACACAAACAGAATGAGTGTCTGTCTAGAACACCCTGGCTCTTATTGGCTCTATTATCGCCCTACGTACCGCAGTGCTAGCCTGTAGTACGTGTAGAGAAGTAACAAGGACACAAACACAGTGAGTGTCTGTCTAGAACACCCTGACTCTTATTGGCTCTATTATCGCCCTCCGTACCGCAGTGCTAGCCTGTAGTACGTGTAGAAAAGTAACAAGTACACGGGCACATTGAGTGTCTGTCTAGAACACCCTGGCTCTTATTGGCTCTATTATCGCCCCCCGTACCGCAGTGCTAGCCTGTGGTACGTGTAGAGGAGTAACAAGGACACAAACAGAATGAGTGTCTGTCTAGAACACCCTGGCTCTTATTGGCTCTATTATCGCCCTACGTACCGCAGTGCTAGCCTATAGTACGTGTAGAGAAGTAACAAGGACACAAACACAGTGAGTGTCTGTCTAGAACACCCTGACTCTTATTGGCTCTATTATCGCCCTCCGTACCGCAGTGCTAGCCTGTAATACATGTAGAGAAGTAACAAGGACACGGGCACAGTGAGTGTCTGTCTAGAACACCCTGACTCTTATTGGCTCTATTATCGCCCTCCGTACCGCAGTGCTAGCCTGTAGTACGTGTAGAGGAGTAACAAGGACACAAACAGAGTGTCTGTCTAGAACACCCTGGCTCTTATTGGCTCTATTATCGCCCTCCGTACCGCAGTGCTAGCCTGTAGTACGTGTAGAGAAGTAACAAGTACACGGGCACAGTGAGTGTCTGGCTAGAACACCCTGGCTCTTATTGGCTCTATTATCGCCCTCCGTACCGCAGTGCTAGCCTGTAGTACGTGTAGAGAAGTAACAAGGACACAAACAGAGCGAGTGTCTGTCTAGAACACCCTGGCTCTTATTGGCTCTATTATCGCCCTACGTACCGCAGTGCTAGCCTGTAGTACGTGTAGAGGAGTAACAAGGACACAAACAGAGTGAGTGTCTGTCTAGAACACCCTGACTCTTATTGGCTCTATTGTCGCCCCCCGTACCGCAGTGCTAGCCTGTAGTACGTGTAGAGGAGTAACAAGGACACAAACAGAATGAGTGTCTGTCTAGAACACCCTGGCTCTTATTGGCCCTATTATCGCCCTACGTACCGCAGTGCTAGCCTATAGTACGTGTAGAGAAGTAACAAGGACACAAACACAGTGAGTGTCTGTCTAGAACACCCTGACTCTTATTGGCTCTATTATCGCCCTCCGTACCGCAGTGCTAGCCTGTAGTACGTGTAGAGAAGTAACAAGTACACGGGCACAGTGAGTGTCTGTCTAGAACACCCTGGCTCTTATTGGCTCTATTATCGCCCTCCGTACCGCAGTGCTAGCCTGTAGTACGTGTAGAGGAGTAACAAGGACACAAACAGAGTGAGTGTCTGTCTAGAACACCCTGACTCTTATTGGCTCTATTATCGCCCTCCGTACCGCAGTGCTAGCCTGTAGTACGCGTAGAGGAGTAACAAGGACTCAAACAGAGTGAGTGTCTGTCTAGAACACCCTGACTCTTATTGGCTCTATTATCGCCCTCCGTACCGCAGTGCTAGCCTGTAATACATGTAGAGAAGTAACAAGGACACGGGCACAGTGAGTGTCTGTCTAGAACACCCTGACTCTTATTGGCTCTATTATCGCCCTCCGTACCGCAGTGCTAGCCTGTAGTACGTGTAGAGGAGTAACAAGGACACAAACAGAGTGTCTGTCTAGAACATCCTGGCTCTTATTGGCTCTATTATCGCCCTCCGTACCGCAGTGCTAGCCTGTAGTACGTGTAGAGAAGTAACAAGTACACGGGCACAGTGAGTGTCTGTCTAGAACACCCTGACTCTTATTGGCTCTATTATCGCCCTCCGTACCGCAGTGCTAGCCTGTAGTACGTGTAGAGGAGTAACAAGGACACAAACAGAGTGAGTGTCTGTCTAGAACACCCTGGCTCTTATTGGCTCTATTATCGCCCTCCGTACCGCAGTGCTAGCCTGTAGTACGTGTAGAGGAGTAACAAGGACACAAACAGAGTGTCTGTCTAGAACACCCTGGCTCTTATTGGCTCTATTATCGCCCTCCGTACCGCAGTGCTAGCCTGTAGTACGTGTAGAGAAGTAACAAGTACACGGGCACAGTGAGTGTCTGTCTAGAACACCCTGGCTCTTATTGGCTCTATTATCGCCCTCCGTACCGCAGTGCTAGCCTGTAGTACGTGTAGAGGAGTAACAAGGACACAAACAGAGTGTCTGTCTAGAACACCCTGGCTCTTATTGGCTCTATTATCGCCCTCCGTACAGCAGTGCTAGCCTGTAGTACGTGTAGAGAAGTAACAAGTACACGGGCACAGTGAGTGTCTGTCTAGAACATCCTGACTCTTATTGGCTCTATTATCGCCCTCCGTACCGCAGTGCTAGCCTGTAGTACGTGTAGAGGAGTAACAAGGACACAAACAGAGTGAGTGTCTGTCTAGAACACCCTGGCTCTTATTGGCTCTATTATCGCCCTCCGTACCGCAGTGCTAGCCTGTAGTACGTGTAGAGGAGTAACAAGGACACAAACAGAGTGAGTGTCTGTCTAGAACACCCTGGCTCTTATTGGCTCTATTATCGCCCTCCGTACCGCAGTGCTAGCCTGTAGTACGTTTAGACCAATAACAAGGACACGGGCACAGTGAGTGTCTGTCTAGAACACCCTGGCTCTTATTGGCTCTATTATCGCCCTCCGTACCGCAGTGCTAGCCTGTAGTACGTGTAGAGAAGTAACAAGGACACAAACAGAGCGAGTGTCTGTCTAGAACACCCTGGCTCTTATTGGCTCTATTATCGCCCTCCGTACCGCAGTGCTAGCCTGTAGTACGTGTAGAGGAGTAACAAGGACACAAACAGAGTGAGTGTCTGTCTAGAACACCCTGACTCTTATTGGCTCTATTATCGCCCTCCGTACCGCGGTGCTAGCCTGTAGTACGTGTACAGAAGTAACAAGTACACGGGCACAGTGAGTGTCTGTCTAGAACACCCTGACTCTTATTGGCTCTATTATCGCCCTCCGTACCGCAGTGCTAGCCTGTAGTACGTGTAGAGATAAACAAGTACACGGGCACAGTGAGTGTCTGTCTAGAACACCCTGGCTCTTATTGGCTCTATTATCGCCCTCCGTACCGCAGTGCTAGCCTGTAGTACGTGTAGAGAAGTAACAAGGACACAAACAGAATGAGTGTCTGTCTAGAACACCCTGGCTCTTATTGGCTCTATTATCGCCCTACTTACCGCAGTGTTAGCCTGTAGTACGTGTAGAGAAGTAACAAGGACACAAACACAGTGAGTGTCTGACTAGAACACCCTGACTCTTATTGGCTCTATTATTGCCCTCCGTACCGCAGTGCTAGCCTGTAGTACGTGTAGAGAAGTAACAAGTACACGGGCACAGTGAGTGTCTGTCTAGAACACCCTGGCTCTTATTGGCTCTATTATCGCCCTCCGTACCGCAGTGCTAGCCTGTAGTACGTTTAGAGCAATAACAAGGACACGGGCACAGTGAGTGTCTGTCTAGAACACCCTGGCTCTTATTGGCTCTATTATCGCCCTCCGTACGGCAGTGCTAGCCTGTAGTACGTGTAGAGAAGTAACAAGGACACAAACAGAGCGACTGTCTGTCTAGAACACCCTGGCTCTTATTGGCTCTATTATCGCCCTCCGTACCGCAGTGCTAGCCTGTAGTACGTGTAGAGGAGTAACAAGGACACAAACAGAGTGAGTGTCTGTCTAGAACACCCTGGCTCTTATTGGCTCTATTATCCACCTCCGTACCGCAGTGCTAGCCTGTAGTACGTTTAGACCAATAACAAGGACACGGGCACAGTGAGTGTCTGTCTAGAACACCCTGGCTCTTATTGGCTCTATTATCGCCCTCCGTACCGCAGTGCTAGCCTGTAGTACGTGTAGAGAAGTAACAAGGACACAAACAGAGCGAGTGTCTGTCTAGAACACCCTGGCTCTTATTGGCTCTATTATCGCCCTCCGTACCGCAGTGCTAGCCTGTAGTACGTGTAGAGGAGTAACAAGGACACAAACAGAGTGAGTGTCTGTCTAGAACACCCTGACTCTTATTGGCTCTATTATCGCCCTCCGTACCGCGGTGCTAGCCTGTAGTACGTGTACAGAAGTAACAAGTACACGGGCACAGTGAGTGTCTGTCTAGAACACCCTGACTCTTACTGGCTCTATTATCGCCCTCCGTACCGCAGTGCTAGCCTGTAGTACGTGTAGAGAAGTAACAAGTACACGGGCACAGTGAGTGTCTGTCTAGAACACCCTGGCTCTTATTGGCTCTATTATCGCCCTCCGTACCGCAGTGCTAGCCTGTAGTACGTGTAGAGAAGTAACAAGGACACAAACAGAATGAGTGTCTGTCTAGAACACCCTGGCTCTTATTGGCTCTATTATCGCCCTACGTACCGCAGTGCTAGCCTGTAGTACGTGTAGAGAAGTAACAAGGACACAAACACAGTGAGTGTCTGTCTAGAACACCCTGACTCTTATTGGCTCTATTATCGCCCTCCGTACCGCAGTGCTAGCCTGTAGTACGTGTAGAAAAGTAACAAGTACACGGGCACAGTGAGTGTCTGTCTAGAACACCCTGGCCCTTATTGGCTCTATTATCGCCCCCCGTACCGCAGTGCTAGCCTGTGGTACGTGTAGAGGAGTAACAAGGACACAAACAGAATGAGTGTCTGTCTAGAACACCCTGGCTCTTATTGGCTCTATTATCGCCCTACGTACCGCAGTGCTAGCCTATAGTACGTGTAGAGAAGTAACAAGGACACAAACACAGTGAGTGTCTGTCTAGAACACCCTGACTCTTATTGGCTCTATTATCGCCCTCCGTACCGCAGTGTTAGCCTGTAGTACGTGTAGAGAAGTAACAAGGACACGGGCACAGTGAGTGTCTGTCTAGAACACCCTGGCTCTTATTGGCTCTATTATCGCCCTCCGTACCGCAGTGCTAGCCTGTAGTACGTGTAGAGGAGTAACAAGGACACAAACAGAGTGAGTGTCTGTCTAGAACACCCTGACTCTTATTGGCTCTATTATCGCCCTCCGTACCGCGGTGCTAGCCTGTAGTACGTGTAGAGAAGTAACAAATACACGGGCACAGTGAGTGTCTTTCTAGAACACCCTGACTCTTATTGGCTCTATTATCGCCCTCCGTACCGCAGTGCTAGCCTGTAGTACGTGTAGAGAAGTAACAAGTACACGGGCACAGTGAGTGTCTGTCTAGAACACCCTGGCTCTTATTGGCTCTATTATCGCCCTCCGTACCGCAGTGCTAGCCTGTAGTACGTGTAGAGAAGTAACAAGGACACAAACAGAGCGTGTGTCTGTCTAGAACACCCTGGCTCTTATTGGCTCTATTATCGCCCTCCGTACCGCAGTGCTAACCTGTAGTACGTGTAGAGAAGTAACAAGGACACAAAAAGAGTGAGTGTCTGTCTAGAACACCCTGGCTCTTATTGGATCTATTATCGCCCTCCGTACCGCAGTGCTAGCCTGTAGTACGTGTAGAGAAGTAACAAGTACACGGGCACAGTGAATGTCTGTCTAGAACACCCTGACTCTTATTGGCTCTATTATCGCCCTCCGTACCGCAGTGCTAGCCTGTAGTACGTGTAGAGGAGTAACAAGGACACAAACAGAGTGAGTGTCTGTCTAGAACACCCTGACTCTTATTGGCTCTATTATCGCCCTCCGTACCGCAGTGCTAGCCTGTAGTACGTGTAGAGGAGTAACAAGGGCACAAACAGAGTGAGTGTCTGTCTAGAACACCCTGACTCTTATTGGCTCTATTATCGCCCTCCGTACCGCAGTGCTAGCCTGTAGTACGTATAGAGGAGTAACAAGGACACGGGCACAGTGAGTGTCTGTCTAGAACACCCTGACTCTTATTGGCTCTATTATCGCCCTCCGTACCGCAGTGCTAGCCTGTAATACATGTAGAGAAGTAACAAGGACACGGGCACAGTGAGTGTCTGTCTAGAACACCCTGACTCTTATTGGCTCTATTATCGCCCTCCGTACCGCAGTGCTAGCCTGTAGTACGTGTAGAGAAGTAACAAGTACACGGGCACAGTGAGTGTCTGTCTAGAACACCCTGGCTCTTATTGGCTCTATTATCGCCCTCCGTACCGCAGTGCTAGCCTGTAGTACGTGTAGAGAAGTAACAAGGACACTAACAGAGCGAGTGTCTGTCTAGAACACCCTGGCTCTTATTGGCTCTATTATCGCCCTCCGTACCGCAGTGCTAGCCTGTAGTACGTGTAGAGGAGTAACAAGGACACGGGCACAGGGAGTGTCTGTCTAGAACACCCTGGCTCTTATTGGCTCTATTATCGCCCTCCGTACCGCAGTGCTAGCCTGTAGTACGTGTAGAGAAGTAACAAGTACACGGGCACAGTGAGTGTCTGTCTAGAACACCCTGACTCTTATTGGCTCTATTATCGCCCTCCGTACCGCAGTGCTAAACTGTAGTACGTGTAGAGAAGTAACAAGGACACGGGCACAGTGAGTGTCTGTCTAGAACACCCTGGCTCTTATTGGCTCTATTATCGCCCTCCGTACCGCAGTGCTAGCCTGTAGTACGTGTACAGAAGTAACAAGGACACGGGCACAGTGAGTGTCTGTCTAAAACACCCTGGCTCTTATTGGCTCTATTATCGGCCTCCGTACCGCAGTGCTAGCCTGTAGTACATGTAGAGAAGTAACAAGGACACAGACAGAGTGAGTGTCTGTCTAGAACACCCTGGCTCTTATTGGCTCTATTATCGGCCTCCGTACCGCAGTGCTAGCCTGTAGTACGTGTAGAGAAGTTACAAGTACACGGGCACAGTGCGTGTCTGTCTAGAACACCCTGGCCCTTATTGGCTCTATTATCGCCCTCCGTACCGCAGTGTTAGCCTGTAGTACGTGTAGAGAAGTAACAAGGACACAAACAGAGCGAGTGTCTGTCTAGAACACCCTGGCTCTTATTGGCTCTATTATCGCCCTCCGTACCGCAGTGCTAACCTATAGTACGTGTAGAGAAGTAACAAGGACACGGGCACAGTGAGTGTCTGTCTAGAACACCCTGGCTCTTATTGGCTCTATTATCGCCCTCCGTACCGCAGTGTTAACCTGTAGTACGTGTAGAGAAGTAACAAGTACAGGGGCACTGTGTGTGTCTGTCTAGAACACCCTGACTCTTATTGGCTCTATTATCGGCCTCCGTACCGCAGTGCTTGCCTGTAGTACGTGTAGAGGAGTAACAAGGACACAAACAGAGTGAATATCTGTCTAGAACACCCTGGTTCTTATTGGCTCTATTATCGCCCTCCGTACCGCAGTGCTAGCCTGTAGTACGTGTAGAGAAGTAACAAGGACACGGGCACAGTGAGTGTCTGTCTAAAACACCCTGGCTCTTATTGGCTCTATTATCGGCCTCCGTACCGCAGTGCTAGCCTGTAGTACATGTAGAGAAGTAACAAGGACACGGGCACAGTGAGTGTCTGTCTAGAACACCCTGACTCTTATTGGCTCTATTATCGCCCTCCGTACCGCGGTGCTAGCCTGTAGTACGTGTAGAGAAGTAACAAGTACACGGGCACAGTGAGTGTCTGTCTAGAACATCCTGACTCTTATTGGCTCTATTATCGCCCTCCGTACCGCAGTGCTAGCCTGTAGTACGTGTAGAGGAGTAACAAGGACACAAACAGAGTGAGTGTCTGTCTAGAACACCCTGGCTCTTATTGGCTCTATTATCGCCCTCCGTACCGCAGTGCTAGCCTGTAGTACGTGTAGAGGAGTAACAAGGACACAAACAGAGTGAGTGTCTGTCTAGAACACCCTGGCTCTTATTGGCTCTATTATCGCCCTCCGTACCGCAGTGCTAGCCTGTAGTACGTTTAGACCAATAACAAGGACACGGGCACAGTGAGTGTCTGTCTAGAACACCCTGGCTCTTATTGGCTCTATTATCGCCCTCCGTACCGCAGTGCTAGCCTGTAGTACGTGTAGAGAAGTAACAAGGACACAAACAGAGCGAGTGTCTGTCTAGAACACCCTGGCTCTTATTGGCTCTATTATCGCCCTCCGTACCGCAGTGCTAGCCTGTAGTACGTGTAGAGGAGTAACAAGGACACAAACAGAGTGAGTGTCTGTCTAGAACACCCTGACTCTTATTGGCTCTATTATCGCCCTCCGTACCGCGGTGCTAGCCTGTAGTACGTGTACAGAAGTAACAAGTACACGGGCACAGTGAGTGTCTGTCTAGAACACCCTGACTCTTATTGGCTCTATTATCGCCCTCCGTACCGCAGTGCTAGCCTGTAGTACGTGTAGAGATAAACAAGTACACGGGCACAGTGAGTGTCTGTCTAGAACACCCTGGCTCTTATTGGCTCTATTATCGCCCTCCGTACCGCAGTGCTAGCCTGTAGTACGTGTAGAGAAGTAACAAGGACACAAACAGAATGAGTGTCTGTCTAGAACACCCTGGCTCTTATTGGCTCTATTATCGCCCTACTTACCGCAGTGCTAGCCTGTAGTACGTGTAGAGAAGTAACAAGGACACAAACACAGTGAGTGTCTGACTAGAACACCCTGACTCTTATTGGCTCTATTATTGCCCTCCGTACCGCAGTGCTAGCCTGTAGTACGTGTAGAGAAGTAACAAGTACACGGGCACAGTGAGTGTCTGTCTAGAACACCCTGGCTCTTATTGGCTCTATTATCGCCCTCCGTACCGCAGTGCTAGCCTGTAGTACGTTTAGAGCAATAACAAGGACACGGGCACAGTGAGTGTCTGTCTAGAACACCCTGGCTCTTATTGGCTCTATTATCGCCCTCCGTACGGCAGTGCTAGCCTGTAGTACGTGTAGAGAAGTAACAAGGACACAAACAGAGCGACTGTCTGTCTAGAACACCCTGGCTCTTATTGGCTCTATTATCGCCCTCCGTACCGCAGTGCTAGCCTGTAGTACGTGTAGAGGAGTAACAAGGACACAAACAGAGTGAGTGTCTGTCTAGAACACCCTGGCTCTTATTGGCTCTATTATCGCCCTCCGTACCGCAGTGCTAGCCTGTAGTACGTTTAGACCAATAACAAGGACACGGGCACAGTGAGTGTCTGTCTAGAACACCCTGGCTCTTATTGGCTCTATTATCGCCCTCCGTACCGCAGTGCTAGCCTGTAGTACGTGTAGAGAAGTAACAAGGACACAAACAGAGCGAGTGTCTGTCTAGAACACCCTGGCTCTTATTGGCTCTATTATCGCCCTCCGTACCGCAGTGCTAGCCTGTAGTACGTGTAGAGGAGTAACAAGGACACAAACAGAGTGAGTGTCTGTCTAGAACACCCTGACTCTTATTGGCTCTATTATCGCCCTCCGTACCGCGGTGCTAGCCTGTAGTACGTGTACAGAAGTAACAAGTACACGGGCACAGTGAGTGTCTGTCTAGAACACCCTGACTCTTATTGGCTCTATTATCGCCCTCCGTACCGCAGTGCTAGCCTGTAGTACGTGTAGAGAAGTAACAAGTACACGGGCACAGTGAGTGTCTGTCTAGAACACCCTGGCTCTTATTGGCTCTATTATCGCCCTCCGTACCGCAGTGCTAGCCTGTAGTACGTGTAGAGAAGTAACAAGGACACAAACAGAATGAGTGTCTGTCTAGAACACCCTGGCTCTTATTGGCTCTATTATCGCCCTACGTACCGCAGTGCTAGCCTGTAGTACGTGTAGAGAAGTAACAAGGACACAAACACAGTGAGTGTCTGTCTAGAACACCCTGACTCTTATTGGCTCTATTATCGCCCTCCGTACCGCAGTGCTAGCCTGTAGTACGTGTAGAAAAGTAACAAGTACACGGGCACAGTGAGTGTCTGTCTAGAACACCCTGGCTCTTATTGACTCTATTATCGCCCCCCGTACCGCAGTGCTAGCCTGTGGTACGTGTAGAGGAGTAACAAGGACACAAACAGAATGAGTGTCTGTCTAGAACACCCTGGCTCTTATTGGCTCTATTATCGCCCTACGTACCGCAGTGCTAGCCTATAGTACGTGTAGAGAAGTAACAAGGACACAAACACAGTGAGTGTCTGTCTAGAACACCCTGACTCTTATTGGCTCTATTATCGCCCTCCGTACCGCAGTGTTAGCCTGTAGTACGTGTAGAGAAGTAACAAGGACACGGGCACAGTGAGTGTCTGTCTAGAACACCCTGGCTCTTATTGGCTCTATTATCGCCCTCCGTACCGCAGTGCTAGCCTGTAGTACGTGTAGAGGAGTAACAAGGACACAAACAGAGTGAGTGTCTGTCTAGAACACCCTGACTCTTATTGGCTCTATTATCGCCCTCCGTACCGCGGTGCTAGCCTGTAGTACGTGTAGAGAAGTAACAAATACACGGGCACAGTGAGTGTCTGTCTAGAACACCCTGACTCTTATTGGCTCTATTATCGCCCTCCGTACCGCAGTGCTAGCCTGTAGTACGTGTAGAGAAGTAACAAGTACACGGGCACAGTGAGTGTCTGTCTAGAACACCCTGGCTCTTATTGGCTCTATTATCGCCCTCCGTACCGCAGTGCTAGCCTGTAGTACGTGTAGAGAAGTAACAAGGACACAAACAGAGCGTGTGTCTGTCTAGAACACCCTGGCTCTTATTGGCTCTATTATCGCCCTCCGTACCGCAGTGCTAACCTGTAGTACGTGTAGAGAAGTAACAAGGACACAAAAAGAGTGAGTGTCTGTCTAGAACACCCTGGCTCTTATTGGCTCTATTATCGCCCTCCGTACCGCAGTGCTAGCCTGTAGTACGTGTAGAGAAGTAACAAGTACACGGGCACAGTGAATGTCTGTCTAGAACACCCTGACTCTTATTGGCTCTATTATCGCCCTCCGTACCGCAGTGCTAGCCTGTAGTACGTGTAGAGGAGTAACAAGGACACAAACAGAGTGAGTGTCTGTCTAGAACACCCTGACTCTTATTGGCTCTATTATCGCCCTCCGTACCGCAGTGCTAGCCTGTAGTACGTGTAGAGGAGTAACAAGGGCACAAACAGAGTGAGTGTCTGTCTAGAACACCCTGACTCTTATTGGCTCTATTATCGCCCTCCGTACCGCAGTGCTAGCCTGTAGTACGTATAGAGGAGTAACAAGGACACGGGCACAGTGAGTGTCTGTCTAGAACACCCTGACTCTTATTGGCTCTATTATCGCCCTCCGTACCGCAGTGCTAGCCTGTAATACATGTAGAGAAGTAACAAGGACACGGGCACAGTGAGTGTCTGTCTAGAACACCCTGACTCTTATTGGCTCTATTATCGCCCTCCGTACCGCAGTGCTAGCCTGTAGTACGTGTAGAGAAGTAACAAGTACACGGGCACAGTGAGTGTCTGTCTAGAACACCCTGGCTCTTATTGGCTCTATTATCGCCCTCCGTACCGCAGTGCTAGCCTGTAGTACGTGTAGAGAAGTAACAAGGACACTAACAGAGCGAGTGTCTGTCTAGAACACCCTGGCTCTTATTGGCTCTATTATCGCCCTCCGTACCGCAGTGCTAGCCTGTAGTACGTGTAGAGGAGTAACAAGGACACGGGCACAGGGAGTGTCTGTCTAGAACACCCTGGCTCTTATTGGCTCTATTATCGCCCTCCGTACCGCAGTGCTAGCCTGTAGTACGTGTAGAGAAGTAACAAGTACACGGGCACAGTGAGTGTCTGTCTAGAACACCCTGACTCTTATTGGCTCTATTATCGCCCTCCGTACCGCAGTGCTAAACTGTAGTACGTGTAGAGAAGTAACAAGGACACGGGCACAGTGAGTGTCTGTCTAGAACACCCTGACTCTTATTGGCTCTATTATCGCCCTCCGTACCGCAGTGCTAGCCTGTAGTACGTGTACAGAAGTAACAAGGACACGGGCACAGTGAGTGTCTGTCTAAAACACCCTGGCTCTTATTGGCTCTATTATCGGCCTCCGTACCGCAGTGCTAGCCTGTAGTACATGTAGAGAAGTAACAAGGACACAGACAGAGTGAGTGTCTGTCTAGAACACCCTGGCTCTTATTGGCTCTATTATCGGCCTCCGTACCGCAGTGCTAGCCTGTAGTACGTGTAGAGAAGTTACAAGTACACGGGCACAGTGCGTGTCTGTCTAGAACACCCTGGCCCTTATTGGCTCTATTATCGCCCTCCGTACCGCAGTGTTAGCCTGTAGTACGTGTAGAGAAGTAACAAGGACACAAACAGAGCGAGTGTCTGTCTAGAACACCCTGGCTCTTATTGGCTCTATTATCGCCCTCCGTACCGCAGTGCTAACCTATAGTACGTGTAGAGAAGTAACAAGGACACGGGCACAGTGAGTGTCTGTCTAGAACACCCTGGCTCTTATTGGCTCTATTATCGCCCTCCGTACCGCAGTGTTAACCTGTAGTACGTGTAGAGAAGTAACAAGTACAGGGGCACTGTGTGTGTCTGTCTAGAACACCCTGACTCTTATTGGCTCTATTATCGGCCTCCGTACCGCAGTGCTTGCCTGTAGTACGTGTAGAGAAGTAACAAGGACACGGGCACAGTGAGTGTCTGTCTAGAACACCCTGACTCTTATTGGCTCTATTATCGCTCTCCGTACCGCAGTGCTAGCCTGTAGTACGTGTAGAGGAGTAACAAACACAAACAGAGTGAATATCTGTCTAGAACACCCTGGTTCTTATTGGCTCTATTATCGCCCTCCGTACCGCAGTGCTAGCCTGTAGTACGTGTAGAGAAGTAACAAGGACACGGGCACAGTGAGTGTCTGTCTAAAACACCCTGGCTCTTATTGGCTCTATTATCGGCCTCCGTACCGCAGTGCTAGCCTGTAGTACATGTAGAGAAGTAACAAGGACACGGGCACAGTGAGTGTCTGTCTAGAACACCCTGACTCTTATTGGCTCTATTATCGCCCTCCGTACCGCGGTGCTAGCCTGTAGTACGTGTAGAGAAGTAACAAGTACACGGGCACAGTGAGTGTCTGTCTAGAACACCCTGGCTCTTATTGGCTCTATTACCGCCCTCCGTACCGCAGTGCTAGCCTGTAGTACGTGTAGAGAAGTAACAAGTACACGGGCACAGTGAGTGTCTGTCTAGAACACCCTGGCTCTTATTGGCTCTATTATCGCCCTCCGTACCGCAGTGCTAGCCTGTAGTACGTGTAGAGGAGTAACAAGGACACAAACAGAGTGAGTGTCTGTCTAGAACACCCTGACTCTTATTGGCTCTATTATCGCCCTCCGTACCGCGGTGCTAGCCTGTAGTACGTGTAGAGAAGTAACAAGTACACGGGCACAGTGAATGTCTGTCTAGAACACCCTGACTCTTATTGGCTCTATTATCGCCCTCCGTACCGCAGTGCTAGCCTGTAGTACGTGTAGAGGAGTAACAAGTACACAAACAGAGTGAGTGTCTGTCTAGAACACCCTGACTCTTATTGGCTCTATTATCGCCCTCCGTACCGCAGTGCTAGCCTGTAGTACGTGTAGAGGAGTAACAAGGACACGGGCACAGTGGGTGTCTGTCTAGAACACCCTGGCTCTTATTGGCTCTATTATCGCCCTCCGTACCGCAGTGCTAGCCTGTAGTACGTTTAGAGCAATAACAAGGACACGGGCACAGTGAGTGTCTGTCTAGAACACCCTGGCTCTTATTGGCTCTATTATCGCCCTCCGTACGGCAGTGCTAGCCTGTAGTACGTGTAGAGAAGTAACAAGGACACAAACAGAGCGACTGTCTGTCTAGAACACCCTGGCTCTTATTGGCTCTATTATCGCCCTCCGTACCGCAGTGCTAGCCTGTAGTACGTGTAGAGGAGTAACAAGGACACAAACAGAGTGAGTGTCTGTCTAGAACACCCTGGCTCTTATTGGCTCTATTATCGCCCTCCGTACCGCAGTGCTAGCCTGTAGTACGTTTAGACCAATAACAAGGACACGGGCACAGTGAGTGTCTGTCTAGAACACCCTGGCTCTTATTGGCTCTATTATCGGCCTCCGTACCGCAGTGCTAGCCTGTAGTACGTGTAGAGAAGTAACAAGGACACAAACAGAGCGAGTGTCTGTCTAGAACACCCTGGCTCTTATTGGCTCTATTATCGCCCTCCGTACCGCAGTGCTAACCTATAGTACGTGTAGAGAAGTAACAAGGACACGGGCACAGTGAGTGTCTGTCTAGAACACCCTGGCTCTTATTGGCTCTATTATCGCCCTCCGTACCGCAGTGTTAGCCTGTAGTACGTGTAGAGAAGTAACAAGTACAGGGGCACTGTGAGTGTCTGTCTAGAACACCCTGATTCTTATTGGCTCTATTATCGCCCTCCGTACCGCAGTGCTAGCCTGTAGTACGTGTAGAGAAGTAACAAGGACACGGGCACAGTGAGTGTCTGTCTAGAACACCCTGACTCTTATTGGCTCTATTATCGCCCTCCGTACCGCAGTGCTAGCCTGTAGTACGTGTAGAGGAGTAACAAGGACACGGGCACAGTGAGTGTCTGTCTAGAACACCCTGGCTGTTATTGGCTCTATTATCGCCCTCCGTACCGCAGTGCTAGCCTGTAGTACGTGTAGAGAAGTAACAAGGACACGGGCACAGTGAGTGTCTGTCTAGAACACCCTGACTCTTATTGGCTCTATTATCGCCCTCCGTACCGCAGTGCTAGCCTGTAGTACGTGTAGAGAAGTAACAAGGACACGGGCACAGTGAGTGTCTGTCTAGAACACCCTGACTCTTATTGGCTCTATTATCGCTCTCCGTACCGCAGTGCTAGCCTGTAGTACGTGTAGAGGAGTAACAAGGACACAAACAGAGTGAGTGTCTGTCTAGAACACCCTGGTTCTTATTGGCTCTATTATCGCCCTCCGTACCGCAGTGCTAGCCTGTAGTACGTGTAGAGAAGTAACAAGGACACGGGCACAGTGAGTGTCTGTCTAAAACACCCTGGCTCTTATTGGCTCTATTATCGGCCTCCGTACCGCAGTGCTAGCCTGTAGTACATGTAGAGAAGTAACAAGGACACGGGCACAGTGAGTGTCTGTCTAGAACACCCTGACTCTTATTGGCTCTATTATCGCCCTCCGTACCGCGGTGCTAGCCTGTAGTACGTGTAGAGAAGTAACAAGTACACGGGCACAGTGAGTGTCTGTCTAGAACACCCTGGCTCTTATTGGCTCTATTACCGCCCTCCGTACCGCAGTGCTAGCCTGTAGTACGTGTAGAGAAGTAACAAGTACACGGGCACAGTGAGTGTCTGTCTAGAACACCCTGGCTCTTATTGGCTCTATTATCGCCCTCCGTACCGCAGTGCTAGCCTGTAGTACGTGTAGAGGAGTAACAAGGACACAAACAGAGTGAGTGTCTGTCTAGAACACCCTGACTCTTATTGGCTCTATTATCGCCCTCCGTACCGCAGTGCTAGCCTGTAGTACGTGTAGAGAAGTAACAAGTACACGGGCACAGTGAGTGTCTGTCTAGAACACCCTGGCTCTTATTGGCTCTATTATCGCCCTCCGTACCGCAGTGCTAGCCTGTAGTACGTGTAGAGGAGTAACAAGGACACAAACAGAGTGTCGGTCTAGAACACCCGGGCTCTTATTGGCTCTATTATCGCCCTCCGTACCGCAGTGCTAGCCTGTAGTACGTGTAGAGAAGTAACAAGTACACGGGCACAGTGAGTGTCTGTCTAGAACATCCTGACTCTTATTGGCTCTATTATCGCCCTCCGTACCGCAGTGCTAGCCTGTAGTACGTGTAGAGGAGTAACAAGGACACAAACAGAGTGAGTGTCTGTCTAGAACACCCTGGCTCTTATTGGCTCTATTATCGCCCTCCGTACCGCAGTGCTAGCCTGTAGTACGTGTAGAGCAATAACAAGGACACGGGCACAGTGAGTGTCTGTCTAGAACACCCTGGCTCTTATTGGCTCTATTATCGCCCTCCGTACCGCAGTGCTAGCCTGTAGTATGTGTAGAGAAGTAACAAGGACACAAACAGAGCGAGTGACTGTCTAGAACACCCTGGCTCTTATTGGCTCTATTATCGCCCTCCGTACCGCAGTGCTAGCCTGTAGTACGTGTAGAGGAGTAACAAGGACACAAACAGAGTGAGTGTCTGTCTAGAACACCCTGACTCTTATTGGCTCTATTATCGCCCTCCGTACCGCGGTGCTAGCCTGTAGTACGTGTAGAGAAGTAACAAGTACACGGGCACAGTGAGTGTCTGTCTAGAACACCCTGACTCTTATTGGCTCTATTATCGCCCTCCGTACCGCAGTGCTAGCCTGTAGTACGTGTAGAGAAGTAACAAGTACACGGGCACAGTGAGTGTCTGTCTAGAACACCCTGGCTCTTATTGGCTCTATTATCGCCCTCCGTACCGCAGTGCTAGCCTGTAGTACGTGTAGAGAAGTAACAAGGACACAAAAAGAGTGAGTGTCTGTCTAGAACACCCTGACTCTTATTGGCTCTATTATCGCCCTCCGTACCGCAGTGCTAAACTGTAGTACGTGTAGAGAAGTAACAAGGACACGGGCACAGTGAGTGTCTGTCTAGAACACCCTGACTCTTATTGGCTCTATTATCGCCCTCCGTACCGCAGTGCTAGCCTGTAGTACGTGTACAGAAGTAACAAGGACACGGGCACAGTGAGTGTCTGTCTAAAACACCCTGGCTCTTATTGGCTCTATTATCGGCCTCCGTACCGCAGTGCTAGCCTGTAGTACATGTAGAGAAGTAACAAGGACACAGACAGAGTGAGTGTCTGTCTAGAACACCCTGGCTCTTATTGGCTCTATTATCGGCCTCCGTACCGCAGTGCTAGCCTGTAGTACGTGTAGAGAAGTTACAAGTACACGGGCACAGTGCGTGTCTGTCTAGAACACCCTGGCCCTTATTGGCTCTATTATCGCCCTCCGTACCGCAGTGTTAGCCTGTAGTACGTGTAGAGAAGTAACAAGGACACAAACAGAGCGAGTGTCTGTCTAGAACACCCTGGCTCTTATTGGCTCTATTATCGCCCTCCGTACCGCAGTGCTAACCTATAGTACGTGTAGAGAAGTAACAAGGACACGGGCACAGTGAGTGTCTGTCTAGAACACCCTGGCTCTTATTGGCTCTATTATCGCCCTCCGTACCGCAGTGTTAACCTGTAGTACGTGTAGAGAAGTAACAAGTACAGGGGCACTGTGTGTGTCTGTCTAGAACACCCTGACTCTTATTGGCTCTATTATCGGCCTCCGTACCGCAGTGCTTGCCTGTAGTACGTGTAGAGAAGTAACAAGGACACGGGCACAGTGAGTGTCTGTCTAGAACACCCTGACTCTTATTGGCTCTATTATCGCTCTCCGTACCGCAGTGCTAGCCTGTAGTACGTGTAGAGGAGTAACAAGGACACAAACAGAGTGAATATCTGTCTAGAACACCCTGGTTCTTATTGGCTCTATTTATCGCCCTCCGTACCGCAGTGCTAGCCTGTAGTACGTGTAGAGAAGTAACAAGGACACGGGCACAGTGAGTGTCTGTCTAAAACACCCTGGCTCTTATTGGCTCTATTATCGGCCTCCGTACCGCAGTGCTAGCCTGTAGTACATGTAGAGAAGTAACAAGGACACGGGCACAGTGAGTGTCTGTCTAGAACACCCTGACTCTTATTGGCTCTATTATCGCCCTCCGTACCGCGGTGCTAGCCTGTAGTACGTGTAGAGAAGTAACAAGTACACGGGCACAGTGAGTGTCTGTCTAGAACACCCTGGCTCTTATTGGCTCTATTACCGCCCTCCGTACCGCAGTGCTAGCCTGTAGTACGTGTAGAGAAGTAACAAGTACACGGGCACAGTGAGTGTCTGTCTAGAACACCCTGGCTCTTATTGGCTCTATTATCGCCCTCCGTACCGCAGTGCTAGCCTGTAGTACGTGTAGAGGAGTAACAAGGACACAAACAGAGTGAGTGTCTGTCTAGAACACCCTGACTCTTATTGGCTCTATTATCGCCCTCCGTACCGCGGTGCTAGCCTGTAGTACGTGTAGAGAAGTAACAAGTACACGGGCACAGTGAATGTCTGTCTAGAACACCCTGACTCTTATTGGCTCTATTATCGCCCTCCGTACCGCAGTGCTAGCCTGTAGTACGTGTAGAGGAGTAACAAGTACACAAACAGAGTGAGTGTCTGTCTAGAACACCCTGACTCTTATTGGCTCTATTATCGCCCTCCGTACCGCAGTGCTAGCCTGTAGTACGTGTAGAGGAGTAACAAGGACACGGGCACAGTGGGTGTCTGTCTAGAACACCCTGGCTCTTATTGGCTCTATTATCGCCCTCCGTACCGCAGTGCTAGCCTGTAGTACGTTTAGAGCAATAACAAGGACACGGGCACAGTGAGTGTCTGTCTAGAACACCCTGGCTCTTATTGGCTCTATTATCGCCCTCCGTACGGCAGTGCTAGCCTGTAGTACGTGTAGAGAAGTAACAAGGACACAAACAGAGCGACTGTCTGTCTAGAACACCCTGGCTCTTATTGGCTCTATTATCGCCCTCCGTACCGCAGTGCTAGCCTGTAGTACGTGTAGAGGAGTAACAAGGACACAAACAGAGTGAGTGTCTGTCTAGAACACCCTGGCTCTTATTGGCTCTATTATCGCCCTCCGTACCGCAGTGCTAGCCTGTAGTACGTTTAGACCAATAACAAGGACACGGGCACAGTGAGTGTCTGTCTAGAACACCCTGGCTCTTATTGGCTCTATTATCGGCCTCCGTACCGCAGTGCTAGCCTGTAGTACGTGTAGAGAAGTAACAAGGACACAAACAGAGCGAGTGTCTGTCTAGAACACCCTGGCTCTTATTGGCTCTATTATCGCCCTCCGTA
This sequence comes from Hymenopus coronatus, assembly GCA_030762935.1. Lineage (NCBI taxonomy): Eukaryota > Metazoa > Arthropoda > Insecta > Mantodea > Hymenopodidae > Hymenopus > Hymenopus coronatus. Next base: position 3,574,811 of record CM060888.1, on the reverse strand, counting down.
CCGCAGTGCTAACCTATAGTACGTGTAGAGAAGTAACAAGGACACGGGCACAGTGAGTGTCTGTCTAGAACACCCTGGCTCTTATTGGCTCTATTATCGCCCTCCGTACCGCAGTGTTAGCCTGTAGTACGTGTAGAGAAGTAACAAGTACAGGGGCACTGTGAGTGTCTGTCTAGAACACCCTGATTCTTATTGGCTCTATTATCGCCCTCCGTACCGCAGTGCTAGCCTGTAGTACGTGTAGAGAAGTAACAAGGACACGGGCACAGTGAGTGTCTGTCTAGAACACCCTGACTCTTATTGGCTCTATTATCGCCCTCCGTACCGCAGTGCTAGCCTGTAGTACGTGTAGAGGAGTAACAAGGACACGGGCACAGTGAGTGTCTGTCTAGAACACCCTGGCTGTTATTGGCTCTATTATCGCCCTCCGTACCGCAGTGCTAGCCTGTAGTACGTGTAGAGAAGTAACAAGGACACGGGCACAGTGAGTGTCTGTCTAGAACACCCTGACTCTTATTGGCTCTATTATCGCCCTCCGTACCGCAGTGCTAGCCTGTAGTACGTGTAGAGAAGTAACAAGGACACGGGCACAGTGAGTGTCTGTCTAGAACACCCTGACTCTTATTGGCTCTATTATCGCTCTCCGTACCGCAGTGCTAGCCTGTAGTACGTGTAGAGGAGTAACAAGGACACAAACAGAGTGAGTGTCTGTCTAGAACACCCTGGTTCTTATTGGCTCTATTATCGCCCTCCGTACCGCAGTGCTAGCCTGTAGTACGTGTAGAGAAGTAACAAGGACACGGGCACAGTGAGTGTCTGTCTAAAACACCCTGGCTCTTATTGGCTCTATTATCGGCCTCCGTACCGCAGTGCTAGCCTGTAGTACATGTAGAGAAGTAACAAGGACACGGGCACAGTGAGTGTCTGTCTAGAACACCCTGACTCTTATTGGCTCTATTATCGCCCTCCGTACCGCGGTGCTAGCCTGTAGTACGTGTAGAGAAGTAACAAGTACACGGGCACAGTGAGTGTCTGTCTAGAACACCCTGGCTCTTATTGGCTCTATTACCGCCCTCCGTACCGCAGTGCTAGCCTGTAGTACGTGTAGAGAAGTAACAAGTACACGGGCACAGTGAGTGTCTGTCTAGAACACCCTGGCTCTTATTGGCTCTATTATCGCCCTCCGTACCGCAGTGCTAGCCTGTAGTACGTGTAGAGGAGTAACAAGGACACAAACAGAGTGAGTGTCTGTCTAGAACACCCTGACTCTTATTGGCTCTATTATCGCCCTCCGTACCGCAGTGCTAGCCTGTAGTACGTGTAGAGAAGTAACAAGTACACGGGCACAGTGAGTGTCTGTCTAGAACACCCTGGCTCTTATTGGCTCTATTATCGCCCTCCGTACCGCAGTGCTAGCCTGTAGTACGTGTAGAGGAGTAACAAGGACACAAACAGAGTGTCGGTCTAGAACACCCGGGCTCTTATTGGCTCTATTATCGCCCTCCGTACCGCAGTGCTAGCCTGTAGTACGTGTAGAGAAGTAACAAGTACACGGGCACAGTGAGTGTCTGTCTAGAACATCCTGACTCTTATTGGCTCTATTATCGCCCTCCGTACCGCAGTGCTAGCCTGTAGTACGTGTAGAGGAGTAACAAGGACACAAACAGAGTGAGTGTCTGTCTAGAACACCCTGGCTCTTATTGGCTCTATTATCGCCCTCCGTACCGCAGTGCTAGCCTGTAGTACGTGTAGAGCAATAACAAGGACACGGGCACAGTGAGTGTCTGTCTAGAACACCCTGGCTCTTATTGGCTCTATTATCGCCCTCCGTACCGCAGTGCTAGCCTGTAGTATGTGTAGAGAAGTAACAAGGACACAAACAGAGCGAGTGACTGTCTAGAACACCCTGGCTCTTATTGGCTCTATTATCGCCCTCCGTACCGCAGTGCTAGCCTGTAGTACGTGTAGAGGAGTAACAAGGACACAAACAGAGTGAGTGTCTGTCTAGAACACCCTGACTCTTATTGGCTCTATTATCGCCCTCCGTACCGCGGTGCTAGCCTGTAGTACGTGTAGAGAAGTAACAAGTACACGGGCACAGTGAGTGTCTGTCTAGAACACCCTGACTCTTATTGGCTCTATTATCGCCCTCCGTACCGCAGTGCTAGCCTGTAGTACGTGTAGAGAAGTAACAAGTACACGGGCACAGTGAGTGTCTGTCTAGAACACCCTGGCTCTTATTGGCTCTATTATCGCCCTCCGTACCGCAGTGCTAGCCTGTAGTACGTGTAGAGAAGTAACAAGGACACAAAAAGAGTGAGTGTCTGTCTAGAACACCCTGGCTCTTATTGGCTCTATTATCGCCCTCCGTACCGCAGTGCTAGCCTGTAGTACGTGTAGAGGAGTAACAAGGACACAAACAGAATGAGTGTCTGTCTAGAACACCCTGCCTCTTATTGGCTCTATTATCGCCCTACGTACCGCAGTGCTAGCCTGTAGTACGTGTAGAGAAGTAACAAGGACACAAACACAGTGAGTGTCTGTCTAGAACACCCTGACTCTTATTGGCTCTATTATCGCCCTCCGTACCGCAGTGCTAGCCTGTAGTACGTGTAGAGAAGTAACAAGTACACGGGCACAGTGAGTGTCTGTCTAGAACACCCTGGCTCTTATTGGCTCTATTATCGCCCCCCGTACCGCAGTGCTAGCCTGTAGTACGTGTAGAGGAGTAACAAGGACACAAACAGAATGAGTGTCTGTCTAGAACACCCTGGCTCTTATTGGCTCTATTATCGCCCTACGTACCGCAGTGCTAGCCTATAGTACGTGTAGAGAAGTAACAAGGACACAAACACAGTGAGTGTCTGTCTAGAACACCCTGACTCTTATTGGCTCTATTATCGCCCTCCGTACCGCAGTGCTAGCCTGTAGTACGTGTAGAGAAGTAACAAGGACACGGGCACAGTGAGTGTCTGTCTAGAACACCCTGGCTCTTATTGGCTCTATTATCGCCCTCCGTACCGCAGTGCTAGCCTGTAGTACGTGTAGAGGAGTAACAAGGACACAAACAGAGTGAGTGTCTGTCTAGAACACCCTGACTCTTATTTGCTCTATTATCGCCCTCCGTACCGCGGTGCTAGCCTGTAGTACGTGTAGAGAAGTAACAAGTACACGGGCACAGTGAGTGTCTGTCTAGAACACCCTGACTCTTATTGGCTCTATTATCGCCCTCCGTACCGCAGTCCTAGCCTGTAGTACGTGTAGAGAAGTAACAAGTACACGGGCACAGTGAGTGTCTGTCTAGAACACCCTGGCTCTTATTGGCTCTATTATCGCCCTCCGTACCGCAGTGCTAGCCTGTAGTACGTGTAGAGAAGTAACAAGGACACAAACAGAGCGAGTGTCTGTCTAGAACACCCTGGCTCTTATTGGCTCTATTATCGACCTCCGTACCGCAGTGCTAACCTGTAGTACGTGTAGAGAAGTAACAAGGACACAAAAAGAGTGAGTGTCTGTCTAGAACACCCTGGCTCTTATTGGCTCTATTATCGCCCTCCGTACCGCAGTGCTAGCCTGTAGTACGTGTAGAGAAGTAACAAGTACACAGGCACAGTGAGTGTCTGTCTAGAACACCCTTACTCTTATTGGCTCTATTATCGCCCTCCGTACCGCAGTGCTAGCCTGTGGTACGTGTAGAGGAATAACAAGGACACAAACAGAGTGAGTGTCTGTCTAGAACACCCTGACTCTTATTGGCTCTATTATCGCCCTCCGTACCGCAGTGCTAGCCTGTAGTACGTGTAGAGGAGTAACAAGGACACGGGCACAGTGAGTGTCTGTCTAGAACACCCTTACTCTTATTGGCTCTATTATCGCCCTCCGTACCGCAGTGCTAGCCTGTAATACATGTAGAGAAGTAACAAGGACACGGGCACAGTGAGTGTCTGTCTAGAACACCCTGACTCTTATTGGCTCTATTATCGCCCTCCGTACCGCAGTGCTAGCCTGTAGTACGTGTAGAGAAGTAACAAGGACACGGGCACAGTGAGTGTCTGTCTAAAACACCCTGGCTCTTATTGGCTCTATTATCGCCCTCCGTACCGCAGTGCTAGCCTGTAGTACGTGTAGAGAAGTAACAAGTACACGGGCAGAGTGAATGTCTGTCTAGAACACCCTGACTCTTATTGGCTCTATTATCGCCCTCCGTACCGCAGTGCTAGCCTGTAGTACGTGTAGAGAAGTAACAAGTACACGGGCACAGTGAATGTCTGTCTAGAACACCCTGACTCTTATTGGCTCTATTATCGCCCTCCGTACCGCAGTGCTAGCCTGTAGTACGTGTAGAGAAGTAACAAGGACACAAACAGAGCGAGTGTCTGTCTAGAACACCCTGGCTCTTATGGGCTCTATTATCGCCCTCCGTACCGCAGTGCTAACCTATAGTACGTGTAGAGAAGTAACAAGGACACGGGCACAGTGAGTGTCTGTCTAGAACACCCTGGCTCTTATTGGCTCTATTATCGCCCTCCGTACCGCAGTGTTAGCCTGTAGTACGTGTAGAGAAGTAACAAGTACACGGGCACAGTGCGTGTCTGTCTAGAACACCCTGGCCCTTATTGGCTCTATTATCGTCCTCCGTACCGCAGTGCTAGCCTGTAGTACGTGTAGAGAAGTAACAAGGACACAAACAGAGCGAGTGTCTGTCTAGAACACCCTGGCTCTTATTGGCTCTATTATCGCCCTCCGTACCGCAGTGCTAACCTATAGTACGTGTAGAGAAGTAACAAGGACACGGGCACAGTGAGTGTCTGTCTTGAACACCCTGGCTCTTATTGGCTCTATTATCGCCCTCCGTACCGCAGTGTTAGCCTGTAGTACGTGTAGAGAAGTAACAAGTACAGGGGCACTGTGAGTGTCTGTCTAGAACACCCTGACTCTTATTGGCTCTATTATCGGCCTCCGTACCGCAGTGCTAGCCTGTAGTACATGTAGAGAAGTAACAAGGACACGGGCACAGTGAGTGTCTGTCTAGAACACCCTGACTCTTATTGGCTCTATTATCGCCCTCCGTACCGCGGTGCTAGCCTGTAGTAGGTGTAGAGAAGTAACAAGTACACGGGCACAGTGAGTGTCTGTCTAGAACACCCTGGCTCTTATTGGCTCTATTACCGCCCTCCGTACCGCAGTGCTAGCCTGTAGTACATGTAGAGAAGTAACAAGTACACGGGCACAGTGAGTGTCTGTCTAAAACACCCTGGCTCTTATTGGCTCTATTATCGCCCTCCGTACCGCAGTGCTAGCCTGTAGTACGTGTAGAGGAGTAACAAGGACACAAACAGAGTGAGTGTCGGTCTAGAACACCCTGACTCTTATTGGCTCTATTATCGCCCTCCGTACCGCGGTGCTAGCCTGTAGTACGTGTAGAGAAGTAACAAGTACACGGGCACAGTGAGTGTCTGTCTAGAACACCCTGACTCTTATTGGCTCTATTATCGCCCTCCGTACCGCAGTGCTAGCCTGTAGTACGTGTAGAGAAGTAACAAGTACACGGGCACAGTGAGTGTCTGTCTAGAACACCCTGGCTCTTATTGGCTCTATTATCGCCCTCCGTACCGCAGTGCTAGCCTGTAGTACGTGTAGAGAAGTAACAAGGACACAAACAGAGCGAGTGTCTGTCTAGAACACCCTGTCTCTTATTGGCTCTATTATCGCCCTCCGTACCGCAATGCTAACCTGTAGTACGTGTAGAGAAGTAACAAGGACACAAAAAGAGTGAGTGTCTGTCTAGAACACCCTGGCTCTTATTGCCTCTATTATCGCCCTCCGTACCGCAGTGCTAGCCTGTAGTACGTGTAGAGGAGTAACTTGGACACAAATAGAGTGAGTGTCTGTCTAGAACACCCTGGCTCTTTATGGCTCTATTATCGCCCTCCGTACCGCAGTGCTAGCCTGTAGTACGTGTAGAGAAGTAACAAGGCCACAAACAGAGTGAGTGTCTGTCAAGAACACCCTGGCTCTTATTGGCTCTATTATCGCCCTCCGTACCGCAGTGCTAGCCTGTAGTACGTGTAGAGAAGTAACAAGGACCCAAAAAGAGTGAGTGTCTGTCTAGAACACCCTGGCTCTTATTGGCTCTATTATAGCCCTCCGTACCGCAGTGCTAGCCTGTAATACATGTAGAGAAGTAACAAGGACACAGACAGAGTGAGTGTCTGTCTAGAACACCCTGGCTCTTATTGGCTCTATTATCGCCCTCCGTACCGCAGTGCTAGCCTGTAGTACGTGTAGAGGAGTAACAAGGACACAAACAGAGTGTCTGTCTAGAACACCCTGGCTCTTATTGGCTCTATTATCGCCCTCCGTACCGCAGTGCTAGCCTGTAGTACGTGTAGAGGAGTAACAAGGACACAAACAGAGTGTCTGTCTAGAACACCCTGGCTCTTATTGGCTCTATTATCGCCCTCCGTACCGCGGTGCTAGCCTGTAGTACGTGTAGAGGAGTAACAAGGACACAAACAGAGTGAGTGTCTGTCTAGAACACCCTGGCTCTTATTGGCTCTATTATCGCCCTCCGTACCGCAGTGCTAGCCTGTAGTACGTGTAGAGAAGTAACAAGTACACGGGCACAGTGAGTGTCTGTCTAGAACACCCTGGCTCTTATTGGCTCTATTATCGCCCTCCGTACCGCAGTGCTAGCCTGTAGTACGTGTAGAGAAGTAACAAGTACACGGGCACAGTGAGTGTCTGTCTAGAACACCCTGGCTCTTATTGGCTCTATTATCGCCCTCCGTACCGCAGTGCTAGCCTGTGGTACGTGTAGAGGAGTAACAAGGACACAAACAGAGTGAGTGTCTGTCTAGAACACCCTGACTCTTATTGGCTCTATTATCGCCCTCCGTACCGCAGTGCTAGCCTGTAGTACGTGTAGAGGAGTAACAAGGACACGGGCACAGTGAGTGTCTGTCTAGAACACCCTGACTCTTATTGGCTCTATTATCGCCCTCCGTACCGCAGTGCTAGCCTGTAATACATGTAGAGAAGTAACAAGGACACGGGCACAGTGAGTGTCTGTCTAGAACACCCTGACTCTTATTGGCTCTAATATCGGCCTCCGTACCGCAGTGCTAGCCTGTAGTACGTGTAGAGGAGTAACAAGGACACAAACAGCGTGTCTGTCTAGAACACCCTGACTCTTATTGGCTCTATTATCGCCCTCCGTACCGCAGTGCTAGCCTGTAGTACGTGTAGAGAAGTAACAAGGACACAGACAGAGTGAGTGTCTGTCTAGAACACCCTGACTCTTATTGGCTCTATTATGGGCCTCCGTACCGCAGTGCTAGCCTGTAGTACGTGTAGAGAAGTAACAAGTACACGGGCACAGTGCGTGTCTGTCTAGAACACCCTGGCCGTTATTGGCTCTATTATCGCCCTCCGTACCGCAGTGCTAGCCTGTAGTACGTGTAGAGAAGTAACAAGGACACAAACAGAGCGAGTGTCTGTCTAGAACACCCTGACTCTTATTGGCTCTATTATCGCCCTCCGTACCGCAGTGCTAACCTATAGTACGTGTAGAGAAGTAACAAGGACACGGGCACAGTGAGTGTCTGTCTAGAACACCCTGGCTCTTATTGGCTCTATTATCGCCCTCCGTACCGCAGTGTTAGCCTGTAGTACGTGTAGAGAAGTAACAGGTACAGGGGCACTGTGAGTGTCTGTCTAGAACACCCTGACTCTTATTGGCTCTATTATCGCCCTCCGTAACGCAGTGCTAGCCTGTAGTACGTGTAGAGGAGTAACAAGGACACAAACAGAGTGAGTGTCTGTCTAGAACACCCTGACTCTTATTGGCTCTATTATCGCCCTCCGTACCGCAGTGCTAGCCTGTAGTACGTGTAGAGAAGTAACAAGGACACGGGCACAGTGAGTGTCTGTCTAGAACACCCTGACTCTTATTGGCTCTATTATCGCCCTCCGTACCGCAGTGCTAGCCTGTAGTACGTGTAGAGGAGTAACAAGGACACAAACAGAGTGAGTGTCTGTCTAGAACACCCTGGTTCTTATTGGCTCTATTATCGCCCTCCGTACCGCAGTGCTAGCCTGTAGTACGTGTAGAGAAGTAACAAGGACACGGGCACAGTGAGTGTCTGTCTAAAACACCCTGGCTCTTATTGGCTCTATTATCGGCCTCCGTACCGCAGTGCTAGCCTGTAGTACATGTAGAGAAGTAACAAGGACACGGGCACAGTGATAGTCTGTCTAGAACACCCTGACTCTTATTGGCTCTATTATCGCCCTCCGTACCGCGGTGCTAGCCTGTAGTACGTGTAGAGAAGTAACAAGTACACAGGCACAGTGAGTGTCTGTCTAGAACACCCTGGCTCTTATTGGCTCTATTACCGCCCTCCGTACCGCAGTGCTAGCCTGTAGTACGTGTAGAGAAGTAACAAGTACACGGGCACAGTGAGTGTCTGTCTAGAACACCCTGGCTCTTATTGGCTCTATTATCGCCCTCCGTACCGCAGTGCTAGCCTGTAGTACGTGTAGAGGAGTAACAAGGACACAAACAGAGTGAGTGTCTGTCTAGAACACCCTGACTCTTATTGGCTCTATTATCGCCCTCCGTACCGCAGTGCTAGCCTGTAGTACGTGTAGAGAAGTAACAAGTACACGGGCACAGTGAGTGTCTGTCTAGAACACCCTGGCTCTTATTGGCTCTATTATCGCCCTCCGTACCGCAGTGCTAGCCTGTAGTACGTGTAGAGAAGTAACAAGGACACAAACAGAGCGAGTGTCTGTCTATAACACCCTGGCTCTTATTGGCTCTATTATCGCCCTCCGTACCGCAATGCTAACCTGTAGTACGTGTAGAGAAGTAACAAGGACCCAAAAAGAGTGAGTGTCTGTCTAGAACACCCTGGCTCTTATTGGCTCTATTATCGCCCTCCGTACCGCAGTGCTAGCCTGTAGTACGTGTAGAGGAGTAACAAGGACACAAATAGAGTGAGTGTCTGTCTAGAACACCCTGGCTCTTTATGGCTCTATTATCGCCCTCCGTACCGCAGTGCTAGCCTGTAGTACGTGTAGAGAAGTAACAAGGACACAAACAGAGTGAGTGTCTGTCAAGAACACCCTGGCTCTTATTGGCTCTATTATCGCCCTCCGTACCGCAGTGCTAGCCTGTAGTACGTGTAGAGAAGTAACAAGGACACAAAAAGAGTGAGTGTCTGTCTAGAACACCCTGGCTCTTATTGGCTCTATTATCGCCCTCCGTACCGCAGTGCTAGCCTGTAATACATTGAGAGAAGTAACAAGGACACAGACAGAGTGAGTGTCTGTCTAGAACACCCTGGCTCTTATTGGCTCTATTATCGCCCTCCGTACCGCAGTGCTAGCCTGTAGTACGTGTAGAGGAGTAACAAGGACACAAACAGAGTGTCTGTCTAGAACACCCTGGCTCTTATTGGCTCTATTATCGCCCTCCGTACCGCGGTGCTAGCCTGTAGTACGTGTAGAGGAGTAACAAGGACACAAACAGAGTGATTGTCTGTCTAGAACACCCTGGCTCTTATTGGCTCTATTATCGCCCTCCGTACCGCAGTGCTAGCCTGTAGTACGTGTAGAGAAGTAACAAGTACACGGGCACAGTGAGTGTCTGTCTAGAACACCCTGGCTCTTATTGGCTCTATTATCGCCCTCCGTACCGCAGTGCTAGCCTGTAGTACGTATAGAGGAGTAACAAGGACACAAACAGAGTGTCTGTCTAGAACACCCTGACTCTTATTGGCTCTATTATCGCCCTCCGTACCGCAGTGCTAGCCTGTAGTACGTGTAGAGAAGTAACAAGGACACGGGCACAGTGAGTGTCTGTCTAGAACACCCTGGCTCTTATTGGCTCTATTATCGCCCTCCGTACCGCAGTGCTAGCCTGTAGTACGTGTAGAGAAGTAACAAGGACACAAACAGAGCGAGTGTCTGTCTAGAACACCCTGGCTCTTATTGGCTCTATTATCGCCCTCCGTACCGCAGTGCTAGCCTGTAGTACGTGTAGAGGAGTAACAAGGACACAAACAGAGTGAGTGTCTGTCTAGAACACCCTGACTCTTATTGGCTCTATTATCGCCCTCCGTACCGCGGTGCTAGCCTGTAGTACGTGTAGAGAAGTAACAAGTACACGGGCACAGTGAGTGTCTGTCTAGAACACCCTGACTCTTATTGGCTCTATTATCGCCCTCCGTACCGCAGTGCTAGCCTGTAGTACGTGTAGAGAAGTAACAAGTACACGGGCACAGTGAGTGTCTGTCTAGAACACCCTGGCTCTTATTGGCTCTATTATCGCCCTCCGTACCGCAGTGCTAGCCTGTAGTACGTGTAGAGAAGTAACAAGGACACAAAAAGAGTGAGTGTCTGTCTAGAACACCCTGGCTCTTATTGGCTCTATTATCGCCCTCCGTACCGCAGTGCTAGCCTGTAGTACGTGTAGAGGAGTAACAAGGACACAAACAGAATGAGTGTCTGTCTAGAACACCCTGGCTCTTATTGGCTCTATTATCGCCCTACGTACCGCAGTGCTAGCCTGTAGTACGTGTAGAGAAGTAACAAGGACACAAACACAGTGAGTGTCTGTCTAGAACACCCTGACTCTTATTGGCTCTATTATCGCCCTCCGTACCGCAGTGCTAGCCTGTAGTACGTGTAGAGAAGTAACAAGTACACGGGCACAGTGAGTGTCTGTCTAGAACACCCTGGCTCTTATTGGCTCTATTATCGCCCCCCGTACCGCAGTGCTAGCCTGTAGTACGTGTAGAGGAGTAACAAGGACACAAACAGAATGAGTGTCTTTCTAGAACACCCTGGCTCTTATTGGCTCTATTATCGCCCCCCGTACCGCAGTGCTAGCCTATAGTAAGTGTAGAGAAGTAACAAGGACACAAACACAGTGAGTGTCTGTCTAGAACACCCTGGCTCTTATTGGCTCTATTATCGCCCTCCGTACCGCAGTGCTAGCCTATAGTACGTGTAGAGAAGTAACAAGGACACAAACACAGTGAGTGTCTGTCTAGAACACCCTGGCTCTTATTGGCTCTATTATCGCCCTCCGTACCGCAGTGCTAGCCTGTAGTACGTGTAAAGAAGTAACAAGGAGACAAACAGAGTGAGTGTCTGTCTAGAACACCCTGACTCTTATTGGCTCTATTATCGCCCTCCGTACCGCAGTGCTAGCCTGTAGTACGTGTAGAGAAGTAACAAGGACACGGGCACAGTGAGTGTCTGTCTAGAACACCCTGACTCTTATTGGCTCTATTATCGCCCTCCGTACCGCAGTGTTAGCCTGTAGTACGTGTAGAGAAGTAACAAGTACACGGGCACAGTGAGTGTCTGTCTAGAACACCCTGGCCCTTATTGGCTCTATTATCGCCCTCCGTACCGCAGTGCTAGCCTGTAGTACGTGTAGAGGAGTAACAAGGACACAAACAGAATGAGTGTCTGTCTAGAACACCCTGGCTCTTATTGGCTCTATTATCGCCCTCCGTCCCGCAGTGCTAGCCTGTAGTACGTGTAGAGAAGTAACAAGGACACGGGCACAGTGAGTGTCTGTCTAGAACACCCTGACTCTTATTGGCTCTATTATCGCCCTGTGTACCGCAGTGCTAGCCTGTAGTACGTGTAGAGAAGTAACAAGTACACGGGCACAGTGAGTGTCTGTCTAGAACACCCTGGCTCTTATTGGCTCTATTACCGCCCTCCGTACCGCAGTGCTAGCCTGTAGTACGTGTAGAGAAGTAACAAGGACACAAACACAGTGAGTGTCTGTCTAGAACACCCTGGCTCTTATTGTCTCTATTATCGCCCTCCGTGCCGCAGTGCTAGCCTGTAGTACGTGTAGAGGAGTAACAAGGACACAAACAGAGTGAGTGTCTGTCTAGAACACCCTGGCTTTTTTTCAGCGCAGCTTGGACGCCGGCCATTAAACACACATGCTTTTTTTGTTTTATTATTATTATTATTATTATTATTAGTGGTGGGGGAAAAGGCTACTGACGCCCTAACCCCAGGCAAACCTGGGAGTGTGGGACTCCCCGCCCTGGACTCGATCCAGGGCGGCACTATCCACGAAAAACCCCCACCGGAAATAGAAGGCCCCTGCCTCGCTTGTGCAGAACCGAATTAAGCACCTGCGCATTTGTTGTGATGAATGGATGCTGCGTGCCAGTGGCAGTAACAGCGAGTGAAAGACTGAAGTGCCAGGGTGGACACATGGCTTGCGCCCTGAGTGCACCCTGGGGGGAGTTGGTGGTGATATAGGTTTTGTAGTAGATGGTGGTATTTTATGTGTAACAGCCTGCGGGCCGCGTCAGTAATTAGTTAACTTAATATAAGAGTTAGCCTTAGTAAGTGTTATTCATTTGCCTATTGGCTTCATAAAGTGTGCTTAGTTGAATTTGGGGTGTATATATTTTGAAGTGTGCTCGCAATGATGCATCCATAGCTACATCTTGCAGTCGTATTGTGTTATCCTAACGAGTATATATACGTGTATTTATTTACAAGTATTTGCAGTGTATATAATATCCGCCAGAAGCTTCGTTTCAAATTTCTTAGTATCTATGCTTAATTAATACAGGTTTGCTTATCTCTAATAAGTTCAGGAGTGTTTGTGTAAGTATCCGCCTGGCGGCTTCATGTAAGTAATATTGCTATTATCTATTACTGTATATGTATAAGGATTTCCGCCTGTCGGCTCCGTCAATTGTTACCATCTCGTTAACCAGTGTGTAGCAGGGTTGTATATAGTGCACACATGGCGGGCTATCTGCCTTAGTGCAGGAGCGAGCCTGTGCCACTTGCGGGGGGGGCCCTCAACCCCCGGGGCCGCCTTGGTTGTGTAACACAAGGAATTGTGAGGGCAGCTGAATATTGGAATGTGTATGTGTGCCTGTGAGTTCCTGCGTTCTCGCATCATGGCTAGTGCATTAATGTGTTTAGGTAGTCTTCTATAGCAATTTCTGGTTCGCCAATGCCAATGGTCCGGTCGAATAGTGACAGAGGGCGGAGGTGCTTGTCGTGCGCCGTCGATGCATTTTTTTTTTTCCGTGGAGGGGAAAAATGCATTACGCATTCAACCCCCAGCCGAAGTGCAATGGCTGGGAGGATATGTGGAACTCTCCGCTTCCTCATGCGGCATTCCCACTAAAAAACCCCTCCACGTTATAACAGGAGTTTGGTGAGAATCACGTGGCTTTGCGCGGTCCCGCTAATGCACCAGCGTTAGTATACGAGAGATAGGAAGCTGCCGCAAATTGTGCGGGAGCGAGTGAAAGGTTATTTCTAGGCTGACAGCCATGGAACCTGACTGCAGCCTAGGGAATAGAGGTGATGTTGGTAAGGAAATAAAAGGTGGAAATAAAGGAGAGAATAGAACGTAGATCTTATGGATTATACCTGCTTCGGAATTGCACCGCGAAGCTCCCAGAAGTCTTCCACTGTGTTGGTGGCCGATGAGCGTGCCCCTCAGCCTGTACAGGAGGTTGGGTTGGTGACGTTTAGACTGGAACAGCTCAGCAGAGTAAGCAGTTTGCTGCAGGAGAACCTGCCTCAGAGGCTGCATGAGGGCGTCGATCCTGGTGGACAGGTTGGCGGCTGTAGTCTGCTGGCTGGTGGCTGCTGCGGCGTTAGAAGCTTGCAATTCCTGCAGCTTCTGTGTGAGGAGGCTGCATGTCTCTTCCAGGGCAGCTAGTCGAGCGCCGACGTTCAGGATCTCCGCGTCGAGGTCCTGAATGGCTTCTCGCGTGGCTGCGTCTGTTGAGAGTGCAGGTGGTGAGACCTCTGTGGTTGATGTCTGCGGTGGAGTGGTGCGGCGGGCAGGAGGTGGTGAGGAAGTGCTGCTCCTTGGGTAGAGAGGGCACTGGGCTTGCCCTGTGAAGTGTCTTGTGCCACGACAGGAGGCACAGAATCGGCGGCGACGGCGGAGATCGTGCCCAGTGCACTCGGCGGTGGTGGAGCTGGTACCGCAGTAGTGGCACCTCGGTGGCGAAGAGCAGACTTCAGCTGTGTGGCCGTAGGCACAGCAGCTTCGGCAGGGCCGATGGCGTTCCTGTCGTCTAGCCTCGACGACCAGAAGTCGCCCTAATAAGGGCAACCCTGACGCCAAGGCAGCTTCCAGGTCAGCCGGGTCCTGTAAATCCAAACGAACGAGCGCCGTTGGCTCCCGGTCGCAGTAAATGCGGGTGGCCCTCAAGCAAGAAGGCCAACGCGACTGCACGGCGGTGAGCAGATGCCGGGTGGTAAGGTCCCTAGGGACCCCCGTACCACGGCACTGAACCGGGGCGGCGTCGTAGAGCTGGGTGGAGGCGTCGGTGGCGGCGGTGTTGGCGGCAACTGCGGCTTGCCGGGACCGGTGGCTTCGGAGTCGCTACCTCCTCGGCGGCTGCCGGGGAGGAGGCGTCGGGTGCTGCCTTAGCAGCGGCGAGTCTGCGTTGTCTCTTCTTAGCCATCCTTAAGAGTCGAAGAAGAAGCCCCGTCGATGTTTTTTTTTTTTTTACCGTGGAGGGGAAAAATGCATTACGCATTCAACCCCCAGCCGAAGTGCAATGGCTGGGAGGATATGTGGGACTATCCGCCCTGCTGCGGCATACCCACTAAAAAACCCCTCCACGTTATAACACGTAGTTTGCTGAGTAAATTCGTGCATGAAGCTTTGCGCGGTCCCGCTGTTGCACCCGCGGTAGTAAGTGGATTCTGGAATGCTGCCGCACGATGTGCGGGAGCGGGTGATGGGTGGTTTCTAGGCTACAGTCATGAAACCTGACCGCAGTCTAGGGGAGTCAATGGTGGTAGTGGAGAGGAATGAAGGTGTAGGTAGTGCAGGAAAGCTTAATTCAGCTCTTGGACGTAGGCTGACTTGTTTACTCCGGCTGTAGTTTGTCGTTGGACCCGAGGGTCCCGTGGATTCGTTGACGATGTTTTCCCCTCTCCTTGAGTTGGAGGAGGAGCGGCGGTGGGCTGGCTCTTCACACGGAAGAGCTCTGCGGAGAATGCAGCCTGCTGCAGGATGACGTGCTTCAGCTGTTGTGAGATGGCGTCTACTTTTGCTGACAAGTCAGCAGCTGTAGATTGGAGAGTGGTGTTAGCTGCGGTGGTAAATGTTTGGAGCTCTTGTAGTTTCTCGGTGATGGCGTTGCTGTACGCCTCTTCCAGTACAGCTAAGCGGGCGCCGACGTTCAGGATCTCCGCATGGAGGTCCTGAATGGCGTCCCGCGTTGCTGAGTCCGTTGAGGTCACAGGCGGTGCGGCGTTGGTGAAGGAATGCTGCTGTGGTAAGTTAAGGGCTGGTTGTGCCAGCGGTAGTCTGCTCCTCGGGTACTGAGGGCACTGCGATTGTCCCGTGAAGTGACCCGTGCCACGACAGGTGGCACAGAACCGGCGGCGGTGACGAAGATCATGCCCTGTACAGTCTGCGGTGGCGAGTTGGCACCACAATAGTGGCACCGCGGCGGAGAGGTACAGGCTTCGGCCGTGTGTCCGAAGGCACAGCAGCGTCTAGAGGGCCTGTGTCGTTCCCTTTGGCTCGCCTCAACATCAAGAAGTTGCCCTAACAAGGGCAACCCAGTCGCTAAGGCAGCCTCCAGATCCGCACGATCCCGCAACTCGACCCTCATCAGTGGTGTAGGTCCCCGGCCATTGACGATGCGAGTAGCCCTCAAGCATGAGGGCCACTGCGACTTCGCTGCGGCGGTGAAGAGCCGGGTGGAAAGGTCCCTAGGGACCCCCCGTACCACGGCACTGAACCGGAGCGGCTGCAGTTGCGGCGAGGATTTAGTGGCGGCCGGCGGCGAAGCAGGGCTTGCCGGGACCGGTAGCAACGGAGGTGCTGCCTCCTCGGCGGCTGTCGAGGAAGAGGCGTCGGGTGCTGCCTTAGCAGCGGCGAGTCTGCGCTGTCTCTTCTTGGCCATCTTAAAGAGTCGAAGAAGAAGCTCCGTCGTCATGTTCGATGCTTTTTTTTTTTTTTTTGCAATATCGATGTCAATTACCCAGAACAGAGGATGGACCTGGCAGAAAACAGCGAACAAGACGAAATACGGCCCTTCGGTCAGTCGGGCCAATCGCAGATCATCACGCGCTCATTGGCCAGGGCAGCGCGGGCTCCGCCCACCTAGATGCAGTATATAATGGAACGTATCCCAGCAGCTTCATGCAGTCCCTGATGAAGACCATGGAGTGTGCAATGGTCGAAAGCTTTGATTTTATACACCTGACACGGCTTATCACCCGTGAAGCCATAATGAATAACATTCGCCGTGAAAGCTTCAAGTCTTACATTGTCAACCTCTACGGGGAGGAGAGCTACACTAAACTACGACGATTCGAACGTCTACTGACGAAGAGAGCCAGTGCATTATGCACACTAGCTTTTCTGAAACGCTGCCGGGAGTTTTCAATTGTTCCGCGTTTCGCTGAGATACACCACCACATAGATACGAACCGAGAAAGACGCATCATGCGACGCGCCGGTCTCGCGCTGGTAAGAGAAAGAATGCATCATACTTATTGCCTTCTGGAACGCATTTCTAAGGAGCTTTTATCTTTGCATCTGGACATGTATTCGACACTCCGCAGTTTTGATGGCCAGTGGATTGATCTATCTATCGCAGCACAAATCTGGCGGCACCAAACTCAAACTACTGAATGCCATATCAGGAAGTTCAACCAACTTCACAGCACACCACAGAAGTTCGCTCCGTTGGACTCTTCCAAATTGGTAGTAAATGTCACCAGACGGACATTAGATCAGCCTACCATTTCGGCTTTGTCAAGAGTACTCAACTGCGCCCCGGTACCAAGGTCCATACCAACCAAGGACATCATCAGTGGTACTGAACAGGCTCTGAGCTGTCTTCCGGCACACAGAGCCGAAGAAATACGCACTGAAATCAGCCTTACAATAGCAAAAGCGAAGAAACCAAGATCCAACGTGTCTTTAGCTGAACTTAGGGCACTTAGTGCCCTAAAACAGGACAACACCTTAACTGTACTACCAGCTGACAAGGGAAATGCTGCGGTCATTATGGAAACGGCGGATTATGATCAGAAGATCAAGGCCCTTCTGGAGGACACCGCCTTTAAAAGGTTAGCCAAGGTCCCGACGGCCAAAATTGCCAGAACCACTTTGAGACTGGTCAAGAACTCCAGTTTGACTCCAGAGTCAGAGAAAAATGCCGCACCACAGGCAGCTGCCCCACCTAGACTATACGGGCTGCCTAAGATACACAAACCCGAAGTGCCACTCCGCCCTATCGTGAGCACCATTGGCTCACCCACTTATTTTCTGGCCAAACAACTGGCCACTCTACTTACGCCTCCAGTAGGCGCCTGCCAGCACCATGTTAAAAATTCCAGCCAGTTCATCCAGATAATTTCATGTCTGAGGTGGGCCCCCGATGATATTATGGTTAGCTTCGACGTAGAATCCTTGTTCACCAGGGTGCCACTAGAAGACTCTTTGCAACTTATAGGTGAACACTTTCCAGATGATATTACCGAGCTTTTCAGACACACATTGACCTCCACATACTTTACTTACAATGGTCAGTTCTATGAACAGTCGGATGGGGTTGTCATGGGTTCTCTTCTATCACCGACAATCGCAAAACTATTTATGGAAAACTTCGAACACACTGCATTAGACACGGCTACAGACAAACCCTAAGCTTTCTTCAGATACGTGGATGACACCTTTGCCATTTGGCCCCACGGCAAGGACAAACTGGCTATCTTTCTTGAACACCTCAACAGTCTGCACACAAACATTCGATTCACGATGGAAGTCGAGAACAATGGTGCCCTCCCCTTCCTGGATGTGCTGGTGTACAAGAAGAAAAATGGCACCCTGGGACACAAGGTATACAGGAAGCTCACACACACCAATAGATATTTGGACGTATCCAGTCAGCACCATCCTTCCCAAAAGAAAACAGTCATCTCCACTTTGTTTCATCGAGCGTTCGACATATCTGATGAGGACAATATTCAGCAAGAAATTCAACATTTGGAGGACACATTATTGAAAAAAGGCTACAGCTTCCAGGAGATCAAGAGAGCGCACAAGAAAGTCCGGGAAAAGAGATCTGGTTCGTTGCGCATCTCTAATTCCAAGGGAAGAGATGAGTGGGTGAGCAAGGCCTTCATACCTTACTATGGTGCTACTTCTAACAAAATTGCCCGCATTCTCTCCAGACACAACATCGAGACCTATTTTTCCGCTCCCCGAAAAATCCAGCAATATCTGAGATCGGTTAAAGATCCATCGTCACTCAAAGTACCAGGAGTGTACAAAATTCCATGTGAATGCGGGAAAGTGTACATTGGGCAAACTGGACGCACAATAGAAGAGAGATGCAAAGAACATCAACGCAATATTAAACTGTTTCAACCGGAAAAATTCAGCATAGAGAAGGTACATAAAATAAATTTCAATGACATCTCAGTCCTACATCAAACGAATAAGTATTATGACAGACTCATCAAAGAAGCCATCAAAATCAAGTTACACCCTTGCAATTACAATAGAGATTCTGGACTTCAACTCAGCGCAGCTTGGACGCCGGCCATTATACACACCTGCATTTTTTTTTTTTTTTTTTTTTTGCCGTGGAGGGGAAAAATGCATTCCTGCATTCGACCCCAAGCCTTAGTGCAATGGCTTGGGGGATATGTGGAGCTCCCCGCAGAGTGCGGTATATCCACTAAAAAACCCCTCCACGTGTCAATCGTTATATATAGAGTACTTTCGTGCAAACATGCATTAGTCGGGTCCCGCATAGCACCCCGGTTAGTAAGTGAGAGCTACCTAGCTGGCATGCATTGCATGCGAGCGCGTTAATGCTACTTACTGGGATTGTCCATGAAACCTGAACAATACCAGTGGATAATCATGCGCTACTTTGTAGGTGTTTTATTCGTTAATGATTATGTTCTATTTCTGCAGGGTGTGCCTGCTTGTCATATTGAGTAAAATGTTATCTAACATGCACTTAAATTTAGTCTTATAGTATATGTTTAGAATGAGTTCCGCTTCTGCGCTGTTGCTTCGGGAGATTTCTCCGTCCGTCAGTGGTTGCGCAGCCGCTCGTCGCTAGTAGCAGTACCGGGCTCATAGGCCTTCGTCATCTCGTTTGCCATGTAGTTGCCAAGGTCGTCTAAGTGATTGACTCCATATTGCAGCTGCCCGAAGTACGCTGCCCGCGTCGATCACAATGGGAGGCCCCTTCCTCCGGTCCGCCTCAGCTGTAGCTGAGGGCTTTAGGGCTCTGCGACGGGCTGGTACTGAAACATATGTGAAGAGAGAAAGAATAAACATATATATAGCTGTGTGTTAGAAGGGGAGAGGTTTTTAGGGAAGGAGGTTTGTAAGGTATTGTTGTATTTCGTCTGGAGTGGTGTCTTGTGTTATAGTTCTGTCTAAAAGTGATAAAGGTCTGTTGTGTTTGTTTGTTTGTTTGTGTGTCGTAGTTCCCTAGCGTTTCTATTAAAGGGTTGTGATGTGCACTTAATTTTTGATATGCGTCGTAGGTTAGCTTTTTAATGAATTGTTCGATTGACCTGCATTTTTATCGATGTCAATTACCCAGAACAGAGGACGGACCTGGCAGAAAACAGCGGACAAGACGAAATACGGTCAGTTGGGCCAATCGCAGATCATCACGCGTTCATTAGCCAGGGCAGCGCGGGCTCCTCCCACCTAGATGCAGTATATAATGGAACGTATCCCAGCAGCTATGGCAGAGATTTCGCCATCCCAGGATAGGAGACATACACCAGAGGTTCTAATCCCTGGCCCGTCGTCTCCTTAGAGCACACCGTAGAGAGTCATGGGAGCATACGTTAAGGCATGTTAACCTCCATGAGAGGAAACCTTGGCAAATAGTCCGTGGCCTGCGGAAAGACAGACTGGAATACCGGCATCCTATCCATGGCACCCGGGGCCATCTTGCCTTCGAACCCCGGGATAAAGCAGATGCATTTGCAGACTACCTGGAAAATCAATTCCAGCCCAGAGAAGAGCCCCAGGACGAAGACCAAACTGAACTCGTCGAGTGGGCGGTAGAGGGCTTCCTAGAGGCCCCGCCCGCAAACGACGAGGAGTTTCACGTCCCTGTAGCTACCCCACAGGAAGTAGCCACCCAAATCCGTTCTTTAAAATCCAAAAAATCCCCTAGACAGGACCGTGTAACAGCGGAAATGCTCCAGCACCTTCCCCGAAAAGCCGTACTTCATTTGACCCGGATTTATAATGCATGCTTACATATGCGCCACTTTCCCGCTACGTGGCATGTGGCCGAGAAGGCCTCCCTGGCTTTCCAGGAGAGGTCTAAAACGGTTGCGGTATTGCTGGACGTGGAAAAGGCCTTCGCCACTACGTGGCATGATGGGCTCATCTACAAACTCATAGAGCATGAAATTCCCTCTCCATGCATTTCCTTGGTAGCTTCCTTTCTTCAGAATCGAAGCTTCCGAGTAAAGGTGGAGGGGGCATTTTCTACAGAGCGGCCCATTGGCGCGGGAGTGCCGGAAGGTAGGGTGCTGTCTCCGGCGCTCTTTGCAGCTTACATGGCCGACATCCCCACCCACCCCAGCACCCACACATGTCAGTTCGCGGACGATCTCATGATCTTCGCTGTGAACAGGAACACCAGGTACAGCTTTCGGCAAATTCAAGTCCACCTCCATGCCATTGGCAGGTGGAGTGAGAGATGGCGAATGGCCATTAGCCCGGAGAAAAGCTCTGCGAATCTCCTGGCGAAAACCATTAGAAATCGGCTTCAGCAGAACTTTGTTTTACGGCACCGTAGAATCCCTTGGGTGAACACGGTGAAGTATCTCGGAGTGACGCTGGACCGACGGCTGAATTTCACTCCGCATGTCAGGGGCAAGGTGAACCTAGGGCACGCTGTTCTCAGGCAGCTTTACCCCATGCTCAATTCACAGAGCATGCCCCTTACCCTAAAGCTTCAGCTGTACCGGGCGATCATTCCGCCTCTGGTTCTGTACGGCTGCGAAGTCTGGGGGACCGTAGCTAACTACGTGCTCCTCAGAGTCCAGACGCTGCAGAACCGGGCACTACGGATGATCTACCGTACCGGCTGGAGATTTCCCGCCCATATCCTTCATGAGCATTCCGGTATCCCGTACATTGTCGACCTCATCAGAACGAGGACCCGTTCATTGTACGACAAAATTCCAACCCACCCTAATCAACTGGTGAATTCTCTGGGAAATTATGATCCCAGAGAAGTACGTCGCCTGCCCTCTTTCCGCCTGCCGAGAGACGCCATTGGCCCTCTCGGTTAGCCACGCCCCCTCCCCTGAGATACATTAAATTGAACCTGAAAAGGGCAAAGCGACCTTAACCCGTAACGAAAACGGGGTAAAAATAATAAAGCGTGTCGTCCTCATAACGGGTGAACGCAAAATCCAAATTAGAACAATTAATTCTGCTCCAGGCGGGAGAAAACTACGCGGCATCCTGATTGGCCCGCGCAAGCGCCCGTGGGCGTGTCCTCTCCCCACAAAATTCCCTGTACCAACAATTATCCTTCAGTGCATTCATCCATCTCTCAACACAAAAACCAGTAGACATATACTACTGCTCATTTCGCAGGTAAGGCCGCGATGCGGCTAGGTACTGCGGCATCGACACACGACCGGGGCATGCCCCGATCGACCAGTTTTGCGTCTGGCGTCTGGCGTCTAGCTTCATGCAGTCCCAGATGAAGACCATGGAGTGTGCAATGGCCGAAAGCTTAGATTTTATATACCTGACACGGCTGATCATCCGTGAAGCCATAATGAATATCTAAGTAGTTTAAAATTGAACCAATAACAAGGAATACCTCGGGAACGATTAACTGTATCGCCTGCGATGCCATGATAGTAAAAACGAGCGTTAGACACTATAAAAAAAAAACAAAAAAAAAAAGATTAACTCTACAAAAAGTACATTTAACGAGACATTATATATATATATATTTGTCTATCTCTTATGGTTTACCTTTATTCGTTCAGAATAAAGAGACCTACTCATTGCCTGAGGTGCCATAGAGGTAAAAGTGGGCGATAAACACAACAGAAACTATTCCCAGATATTCATTTCATTAGTCAGAAAATATCTTAAGGATATGACATACATTTTCGAAAAATATGGTATTTAAATGGTGCATTGTCCTGAAAATATTTGTGTCGCATCCTTGGAATATGCTGAACTTAAATACGAACTGGTGTTTAAGGATATTCGTTTTTAACTACACTGCCCGCTCACAAACGGACACTTTTCTAAAAGTGAATTTTTGGATTCAGGGTGACCCAAAACATATATTTCCGATGAAATCTGGGTATTGAATTTTTCGGTGCAATACAATACCTCCTATATACACTGTGTAGATATTACGTGTAGAGAAAGTAAAAAAACAGGTTTCGTGCAGTGATTAAACACTTCTATTTAAAAGACTTAACACCGAAAGACAGAAAAGTCGAGATGGATGAAGTTCATGGCACATCTGCTTCTGCGTTTGTAACAATTTACAATTGGATAACTGAATTTAAACGTGGCCGTACATCTACAAATGATGAACATCGTTCCGGACGTCCAGTAGGAGTGACTTTCTCCGAAATTATTGACAAAATCCAGGATATGGTTTTGAGTGATCGACGAATCAAAGTTCGTGAAATAGTAGAGACCACAACATATCACAAGGTACAGTGTTCTCAATTTTGCACCAAACATTAGGTGTGACAAAGGTCTCGGCAAGATGTTTGATCTCAATGGCGAATAATCGTGTGATCGATTCGGAAGATGATTTGGCGCTTTTCCGTTGGAATTCCGACGAGTTTCTGCGGATGAAACATGGATACACGAATACACTCCAGAGACAAAAGTACAGTCGAAAAGTGGGTTTTTAAAGGCGAACCGGTTGGTGAATTCTGCAGACAAAGTGATGGGATGCACGCGGAGTCATCTACATTGATTACTTGCAGAAAAGAAGAACCGTTATTGCACCGGTTGAACGGAGAATTGCAAAGGAAACGCTCTCATCTGGCAAAGAGAAAGATTGCAAGGGACACACCTGCGCAGTTTCCATGGCGAAGCTTGTAACATTATTCACCAGATTTGGCCTCCAGTGACTATTCTTATTTCCACACTTGAAAAAGTGGCTCAGCGGAAAACGATTCAAGTCATCTCCCAAATACATGCGTATTTTGAGGACCTTCCGAAATGTTACTTTTTGGAAGTCCTAAAACAGTTAGAGAAATGCTGGGAAGAATCTACTGAGCTAAAAGGAGATTATGTTGAAAAATAAAACCAAAATGATATGTTTTTGTAAGGGCTTATTGAACGCCTCTCGTAGTTTGTTGCTCCATAGGTAGGGGAAGTCTTGGCACATATAAAACTGTTTAAATAAATAGGATTGATAGTTGAAGGAGTTCGTGATCGCATGTGCTGCCGCCGCAGGTGACAAGCAAACCACAAAAACATGGTCACAAGCAGGCCATTGTAGTGTCTTAATTTGTGTGTGAGTGCGTGTCACAGCCTTCCTTACACCTTCCATCTCACTCTGCTCAATAAAAAGTCATGTGTTGCACTCGCATTACTTTCTCTACATCTCTGCAATAAATTATTGTTAAAAAGCTTATGCTTCTATTTACTTCATGCTACTCGAGAACAAATTAGCAGAAACAGTCTTATGACTTTCTTCCTTGTAAGTAGAAGCGAAATAAGGGAGTAACATAAGTTAAAGTTATAGTCAAAAACCGGTTGGTATGTCACTGAAGTTCCTTTGTTTGTATGGATAGCAGTTTTTCAAAGCTGAAACCAAAAACAAGTAATATGTCAAAAACGATCAACTCCACGAAAAAAAGGGTATATAACATAAATTGTGTGTTTTATCGTGATCTAGATTTTTGTGTGGTTTTTGTCCATCTCTTAGCACTTATGAAACTTTCGTAAAATTCATACAGCATAAAATAGTCTTCAGAGGTCATTCCCAGAAAAGTCAAGATATACATATTATTTATCAGGTAAATATCTTTAGTATACGATATTTTAATCAAAATCATTAGGGCCATTTCGAGGAAAATAAAATTTTTCGAAAAAAAGTTCTATGTAAGGGGTAGTTTTGGGTGGGAGGATTTTCCTCAAAATCTTTGTGTCGCATCCCTGGAAGATACTAAACTTAAATACCAAGTTTGGTATTTTACCGACGTCACGTTTTTGAGTTAGCGTGTTCACAGACACACACACACACACACACACACACGGACCTTTTTCTGAAAATGTTTTTTTTTAATCCAGGGGGACTTAAAACATATATTTGCAGTAAAATCTCGGTGGAGTGTAACACCTTCTCTATTAACTGTATATAGTACGTGTAGAGAAAATAAAACACTTATTCTTCCATCTACTTCATGATAATCGAGATAAACACTAGCGAAATTGTGTTATTGCTTGGTCTCCTGTAAGTAAACGGGAAAAGCCTAATTTGCTCCATTCACATGATGTCCTCTAGCTGCTCGGTAAACAAACCTTTTGCTCAAACATTGTCACATCATGATAATGGAATTGTTCTTATTACTAGCTCCTTGTATGTAGAAGGCAAACAAGAAAATGCAGAGGCTAAAGCGAAAGTCTCGACATTTAAAATGTGAAACAGTTGACATTCCAGGCGAGAAAAAAGTTTGAAAGCAATAATCCGGAATATCTCGAAAACGGTTAACTCAAAAAAAAAAAAAACAAAAAAAAAACTGATGGTATAGTATCAAACTCGGTATTTAAGTTTAGTATCTTCCAGAGATGCGAAACGAGGATTTTGAGAAAAATCTGATGGTATAGTATCAAACTCGGTATTTAAGTTTAGTATCTTCCAGAGATGCGAAACGAGGATTTTGAGATTTTTTGTTATTGGTTCTAAAATTTAATATGGGGACACTGGCCTGTATCTGTTTTGTGTGTGATTGTTGCAGGTGTGCGGTCGGTCGCAGTTGTCGCAGGACGTGAAGGGTGGCCTGGACACGTGCTAGAATGGTTATCTACTGTCACGTCATCGACAGTTATAAAGGGAGAACAACCAGCCCCGCGAGTCACTCACTCATTCTGATCCGAGAGAACATCTCTTATTCTTCCTCGCAGCAGCACAATCTGCCAGTATTCCCCCCAGCATCAATGCAGTGGGCACTTGGCCCCTTCTAGCTTGTCACTGTGCGAGAGGCCCCAAAACTTGCAGCTTGCAGGAACTCCCCACCCTTCTAACTGCACTTCCACTATCTTCTTTATTTCTTTTGACAAGGCAAATGTCATAGCCAAGGGTGAGGGCCTGAAACCTCGAGCCGACGGGCACCTCCTTCCCTCTGCAACCGCGCCAACACTCGACGGGCAACGGTCCAGTACCAGCCAATCAACCTCTTCCCCGCGAAAGCGAAACAGGATGTCGTAGGGCAATAAGAATAGCCGAAGTCATCTTCGCCTCATGATGGTGGAGCACGATCATCTGCCTGAATCAGACGGGGTCCATACCTTGCATCACTGTGCAGGCTAGCGACCGCAGAAGCGGGAGGTGCTGTAACCTCTCCCTTAGAGTACTCAAGTCCCATCCAGGGGGGGGGGGATCCCGCCGATCGTTGCTGACACTTTCCAGAACCACGTTATGGTGCTGTAACCTCCCCCCTAGGGTAATACTCAACCCCCAGCCAGAGGGGGAGGATCCCTCCGAGCGTTGCTGACACTTTCCAGAACCACGTTATGGTGCTGTAGCCTCCCACATAGGGTAATACTCAACCTCCAGCCAGAGGGGGAGGATCCCTCCGAGCGTTGCTGACACTTTCCAGAACCACGTTATGGTGCTGCAACCTCCCCCCTAGGGTAATACTCAACCCCCAGCCAGAGGTAGGGGATCTCGCCGTTCGCTGCTGACACTTTCCAGAACCACGTTATGGTGCTGTAACCTCCCCATCGGGTAATACTGAACCCCCAGCCGGAGGGGGGGGGATCCCGCCGATCGTTGCTGACACTTTCCAGAACCATGTTGTAGTTCTAAGAAAGCTGGCAGCAAAGCTAAGGGGCCTCTTCGAGGCCCACGGAAAGCCAAGACGCAGCACCTCCTAACCTCAACGGAGAGGGCTTTCGAGGTGGCGAAGGCGGTATTACGGGATTAATAAATCCCGTTTTACAGTATTCGCTGCAGCGACCTATGTGAAGCGTAGGATCATCCGGGGCTTGGACTCCGACTGTACCCCTGAGTTCATGAAGCAGGCGCTTCAGGAGAATTATAACATTGAACCTCTTCGGTGGCACGATTTAGTAAGACGTTGGCAAAATCCAATGAAGATGAAAGAGTTGCTATGCCGCTGTTTCTGGTTGTAGTGAACAAAGCGTGTGGCCAGACAGTTCAGCCGATTGACACTGCCCATTATCTTCCGTCGTGCGTACCAAAAGATACCACGGCAAAGATGGACCCGTACAGTGCCACAGGTGCATGGAGTTCCATCATTCCAGCAATATTTGCGAGCGTAAGCTTGCTGTGTGTTGTGCCCTATCTGCTGAAGAGCTGCATCAAGACCCATGAAGACTGCCCTGTGCGAAATGTGGTGAGCCGCACGTGGGCATCTACAGGGGCTGTAAGTTGCGGAAACGCATTGACCAGAACCACCGCGGAGGAGGCCAGGAGTCAGCTATGTACGTCCCAGGCTCTCCTTTGCGTCGGCGCCCGACAGTGCTGAGGGAACGTTGCACTCCGTAGCCCCCCACCACAGCAGTCACTGTAGAAACAGTGCTGCCACCACCCCTCTCCAGGTTAAACAAAACGACGGAAGAAGCCGCCACGCCGCTCTGAACTGAGGGAACTCGCCGGACTTCTAAAAATTAGTCCAAGAAGAAGAGCAAGAAAAATTCCAGGCAGGCTGGCCAGCCGGGCTAATCAGAGGCCTCCACCTCTTAGCAACCCGAGGCCACGCCCCCTGCAACAGGGCAACCCCACCGGCGGCTCCCGCCACAACACCGGCACCAGTGACGACGCTACCAGCGGCTTCCTCGGCATTTACAGCGGCCATACCACACGGACCTGGATGAATTTCAGGAACTAGCCCTGTGACTTGATGACATCATTAACAAGGTCCTCCCAGCACTACGTAAGTTCAAGTTGTAGTACCATAACCCCCTTCTCTTCCCTCCCCCTTCAGAAACATAGTTTGCTACTGCAAACCCTGGGGTTCCGCTAAATAATGGCCTCTAGACCTGTCCCACTTAGTTGCTGTTTCTCTTCTCGCTGCTAGCTATGTCATCCATCCGTCAGATCGGGTTGGCCGACAGGGGAGCGGTACAGCTTTCCTCATTAAAAACCATATCCTTTCCAGCTCCAGCGTTACAGCACGTGGAGGCCTAAGCCATTAGGCTTGACATTGATGTGCTCAACACTTTGCTGAGAGTGGCTTACGACCCTCTTAACCATCGTTTCCACGAAGCGGACTGCACCACTCCACTGAACCTTCACCCAGTGGTATGCATCGCAGGAGATCTCAACGCGAAACATGCCCACTGGCATAGCCGCATTAACAACCCTAGAGACCGCGGGTTTTATCGACTCATCAGCGGTAACCCTAGTCTCGTCGCGCACGGACCGAGAAGGCCTACGTGCCACCCGGCTCGCGGAAGATCGGATGTTCTTGACATCATGATCACCAAGGACATTCCATTTCATCCAGACCCTGTCGTGGTGGATACAACCGGTATCTGCTCTGGTAACGCCAGACTGGACAAATGAGATCAACTGGGATGCAGCCGTCCTAGACTAAACCAAACCGTGGACCCGCATCGATTCCATCGACCCCCTGGAAGCGGCAGTCACGTTTTTTTCCCAACACCCTGAATATGGTACGCGCCCACTCCTACCGCATCCCATCAGGCAAACCCAACCCGAGAGCCATACCAAATGGACTGCAGCAGCTACTGAAAGCCAAGGCAACAGTTCGGAAGCTATGGTAGTCTTTCCACAATTTCAGGATGCAAGCAGTGTATCACCGCAAAGCGGTCTGGGAGCATACAATGGCCAACGTAAATCTGGAAGAGAAACGACTTTGGAGGATCATAGGTCCCTCAGGAAAGACACAAATCAGTTTCAGCATCCCATACATGGCACTTAAGCGAGACTCTTTTGAGCTTTAAGAGAAAGCCACGGATTTCGCAGACCATTTCGAGTCTCAATTCAAACCCCGGGAAAACCCCCAGGACGATGACTTCACTGAACTTGTGGAGGCGACGGCCGAAAACCTCCATGAGCAAACCCCGCCCCCACCAGGATATCCACATTCCTATAGTCTCCCCGAAAGAGGTGGCCTCCAAACTCAAAAGCCTAAAACCCAACAAAGCCCCTGGGCATGACGGTGTCTTGGCACCTATAACCATTGCTTTTATTGGAGCGCAGGTGCATGGTTTTTAATCATTTTAGCTGTCCTTCCACGGATTAATTTTAATCCGTTGACCACCTTTTAAGCTATTTGTGTGTTTCTTGTTCCGTTTTTAATTATTTTAGATTCAGGTGTGTCATTTAGTCACCAGTGGTTTTAGTCTGGCTTTTTAATTGCCGTCCTGCTTTTAGTTTTAATTTGTTTTATGTTGTTATTTTACCTATTGTGTTTTTATTCACTTGTTTTATAAGGATGCTAATGATCTCAGTAGTTGAGAGCCCTTAAACATCATCATCATCATCGTCATGTCACGGCACCCATGCTCCATCACCTACCCCGAAAGGCCGTCATCATCCTGGCGAGGGTTTATAACGCATGCCTACACCTCCGTCACTTTCCAACGCGTTGGAAGGAGGCGAGTCAAGTTACAGATCAATCAGCCTGCTCCCGATCGTCTCGAAAGTATTCGAGCGGTTACTCCTACCCCGCCTCACCCCTCTTTTTTAAAAAAAGCTCCTCCTCCTGGATCATCAGTTCGGTTTTTGTCGTGGAGTTATTGCTACTGGCTGAGAAGGCTCCCTGAACTTTCAGGACGACTTCAAAACAGTCCACCACGTGGCACCAAGGATTATTATACAAACTCAAGAACGCAGGGCTTCCTTCCCTGCATCTTCACCTGTATAGCAGCTTCCTTCGGGACCGCAGTTAGATCCATAGTGGCGGGAGTGTCGGAGGGCAGCGTGCTGTCGCCGTTATTCTTTTCCACTTGTGTGACTTTCTTACAGAACCCGCTACTGTTACGTGGTAATATGCCGACGACATTCTCATAAGGCACGAAACAAGAACGTCCGCTACTGCTACCCCCAATTCAGAGACAGCTCCAGGCCATTGGCAGGTGGAGTGAAAAGTGGAGGTTGGTGTTCAGCCTTCAGAAGAGCTCTGCTCTTCTTCCGGCTAAAGTTCGCCACTGGCGACTGGAGGGGTCCCTGAGTCTGCGACAGAGAAGGAACCTTTGGGTCCGCACCACCGAATATCTCGGAGTCCTCCTCGGCCGTGGCCTCACATTCACTCCGCATTTCAGAGAAAAGGTGGGACGGGTCACGCTGCCCTTCGGCAGTTGCACCGCATATTCCGCTCTACCATGCCTAAATATCTCAATCTACGGCTGTATCGCGCGGTCTTCCCACCTCTGATGCTGTACGACTGCGAGGTCAGGCGTTCGATGGCTCGTTCCACCATCCGCAGGCTACAGGCAGCACTGAGGATGATGTATGGCACAGACTGTATGTTCACGTCCTACATCCTCCATTCCCACTCCAGAATCCCATATATAGTGGATGTTGTGCTCACACAATATACACCAAACTCGCTTGGTGAATTCTCTCGGTCAATACGACCACACGTTGCCCAGAAGTCGCATCAACTACCGGCTACCCAAGAATGCCTTGGATTGATAGTTTCTGCCGCTTCTTCCTTCACAAAATCTAATCCCTCCAAGCTAAGCAGCATTGGGCCTGTTCACGATCCAACCCCCACCCGTTACCTCAATCCTTTCGTTCTTCCGATAGATGGCACTGCTTCGCTTGACAGTTCGCAAGCGGCTGGCCAAGTTAAGCAGTATCGGGCCCGGTCCCTACATGGGTGGGTGTCCTCCCATGGAAGATAACTAACTCGCGCCGAGAGCACAAAGGAAAACATCTACCCCTCAGCAAGTGACAATGACAAGAACGCTTGCACTTTACTACATCTTTTATATCGCACGGGTAAAGCGGATAGGTCCGTGGCGATTTATCGGCGCCCGGGCGACTCGTACCTGGCTCCTGGCTGCGCGACTGTTGACCTCTGAGCGTGGGTTGCAGTCAACTGACCGAGAGCGTCGAGGGAAAATCATGCTGCATCATTGGAGCAAAGCATTCATTTGTGCACAGACTTTTGGAAGTAATAAAGAGTTATTTGTTAAACTATGTTTATGCTTTTCTCATAGGGCGAGTCGTTATTCGGTTTTTTTGAAAGACAATATAAAGAGAAAACAATTTAAAAGTTCTTGATAGCAACCACTTAATGAAAGGTTTAATTCTAGTGTATTCTCGAATTTTTGTGAATGTTTATCTCGGATTAACGTAAAATAGGTAGAAGATTAAGTATTTTTCAACTAATAGAGAAAAAGGCATTAATTTTCTTCATTATAAGAGCAGTATTACCATTACAATAAGACAGCCTAGATAGTTGATCGATAACATGTTAATATCACCCGGAGACGAAGGTAAGTCGCCATTAAGGGAGACAAGCTGATTGCTTGAGCCGGCTAAAAAACATAAAATCAGTTGGAAGATTGAATGGCACACTGACATGGTGTCACAGCAGCTCAATGATTAGAGCAACCGCACTGAGAGTACGAGAACCGTGTTCAAATCCCTCTTAGGTCAGAGTTGAATGTTGTCTGGGAACTGTTACATCTGCGTTTAGTGGACACGTGTGCTATCGGCAAGTTCTTTGACAAAATGTTTTAATTTTATTTATTATTTTATATTATTATACGATTATAATAAATAGAGAATTGTATATAACAACATTTTTTTTTATCTTTTGCAGTTTGTGAAGGGGTTTTATGATTATCAATTTTAGTATCTATAACTTGTGTTGGCAACGAGTAAATTTGTGACACCTGTGACTGCTTCCGGAAGTTTCCTGCCACGTGTTCGACAGGTATATAAAAGGAGAAGGAGCGAGTTCAGTTTCAACTAGGAACGCAGCAGTTGAGTTTCGACGGGAAATTCGTAGCGTGGAGTAGTAGCTATCACCGCAGCGAACGTCGAAACGAAGCTGTGCGGCATAATTGTTGTGGAATCATTGAATAAAAACATTTGTAAGAAAGCAGATTCTGGTTACAATTAGTTTGCTGAAGAAATGAACAGAGTTGTTATTACAATGTTTCCCGTCTTAGGCTTTTACTCACTCCGTTGGCTTGCACCACAGAGATGAGAATACGCTTCATGACGTGCGCAAGCACCTGTCCTGCCTTCTCCGCAACTCATGTACAATAAATGCACATGCATTTAAAAGAATCGTGGTTAACCACTGACAAAGCACTGTTTTGAGGTAGATGGTTTGGAGCTTACGGCAACCACCAACTTCACGGTATGACAACAGAAGTCTCTTCGGAGTTGGATTTGCTGTAAATAATGCAACTCTAAATCGATTTTTCACATTTCATAGTTGTTGACTGAAGTCAAGGCAAGTTAGCATTTACCCCAAAGTAAGCACATCATCGGCCTACCGACTATTACGTACAGGTCACCAGCTTAAGCAATAACTGGACTCCCAGGCATGGCCAACTACAATAGCCCATCGCCCATAACATGGGGCCCACATAGGTGGTTATTCACACCCACAAGAAGTAAACTATGGTCCAAACATATGGTACACATTGGCTGGAATGTTACAAGCCGCAGGATCCCACCCAGAATTATCAGCACAAACAATTCTCCTTTAGCACAAATCCCTAATTTTACCTCCTCAATGAGCTCCTGCGCTCTCCGTAGGTTAACTCAGGTGAACCGAGATTCCCTAAAGCCATGTGTGCAGCTGAACAACCACCACTCTGCACAATATGTTTTTCAATCAGGCCAATATCAGCAGCGTACCCAAAACATTTAGTAAACAGATGAGATGATATGATACAACTACATCAGCGGGTTTTCGTTTCTCCAGCAGAATCAGTCGAGCAGTCATCCAATTAGAAAGGAGCCTGATGTAGCACTGATTGAACACAGCAAGACATATTTTCGGTATTTATTACAGGAATCTGGCCACCTGGCTCAGGGCATCTTTTGTCCTTAATTATTCTGCAGAAGTAAAGGCGAGGTACCTCATCAGGAGATAGATCTCGCTTGGCTCGTGTGATTGAAATATGAGCGAGAAACAAAGTGTAAGCTACCTACAGCTGCAGTGCGTCCGGCTACGTGGAGTGAAACTTCCTTAGTAATAAGTTGGTAGCTCTTGTCCCACTACTTCAAGGAGCGCCTGCAAAGAGAGCGCTTACCATGAAGTATTTCTAATTTCCATAAAGATCTGCTGCGTCGGAACTGCTCAAGATATACGTTGCTTTTCTCCTCATCCCTCATCGGCGATTATGCACCAATGCCTGCCTGCAATGTAATGAGTGTTTCCTTGTGGCCGCGATAGTATTGGACCACCAATATGCCGGCTTGGGTTGACTCTTTATAGAAAGCTATTATCATAGCAGTTTGGAGGTCCGGTGAAAGCAGCCGCGACGTGATACACGGCCTACCACCCCCGACAACAGGGGAAGACCCTTGGATTGCACGCTCCAGCTCCTAGGTCTGGTAGTTGACTTTGTCGCCGAAGACCATAAAGCAAATACCGATGAAACTTGATGCTCTCATCCTTCAAAACTTACCTGCTATCCACACGCTGGGTTACACGTGTGGTAATAAAAGTGACATCAACATTAGAGGCGGTATCATGGCGGAGAAACGTCGGGTCACTTCCAGAGCTGTGAACCACTAGGTCAGCCTCTGCTAGCCACAGGTACATTAGTTTTTTTTTCTAGCGTCCTTAACTGGAGAACTCCAAATGTGGGTCTTCACTATAAAATCCCCTCCCAAAGCATTAGCATAGCACCACACACATACAAGCGCAATTGGTGTAAAAATCCTACAAAGGTGAAAACATCCACGTTTGGGATATTTAACACTCATTAGGTATATCACCAAAGTAGTCTCAAAACAAACGAATCCGGCCGGTCCTGGATACCTGAAGGTGTGCGTTGAGACTTTTAAAGTCACATCTGTGTTATGATTTGCAACACACTATCCCTAATGAACCCAGCGACAGTAAATTCAGCCATAATTATCAGATCAACACTTCGCTCCATGAACCGTTTGGTACGAAACTTGCATAGCAGCTCTCCCTCTATCGACATCACTTTCAAGTACTGTATTAC
The DNA here is from genome assembly GCA_030762935.1 of Hymenopus coronatus. Lineage (NCBI taxonomy): Eukaryota > Metazoa > Arthropoda > Insecta > Mantodea > Hymenopodidae > Hymenopus > Hymenopus coronatus. The sequence goes on along the minus strand of CM060888.1, from coordinate 3,541,399 downwards.
AGTTGACCGGTCCAAGTCAATATTGAGACTACCATTAAGATTCATTGAGGCGTTGAGGTCTAGCTCAACCGAGCAGTTTACAGTACTTACTGCAGGATTACTACCCGGAGTTTTACACGTCAGACCATATGATTCGCTATGGTAATTTTCAGCCAGGTGTGCAACTTTACCGAAGTGCAGTCTGCACCTGATATCCCAACTCGTGGTAGTTAAAATACCTCGAAATCTAAAAGAACACCAGCCAATAACGAATGCGCCAGTCAACAACCCAGGTTTATAGTTAAGGCAAACGTTGCAGTAGGGCTCATAGAGGTAACCTAAACGGCGTTAATACTCGCCTCTAAAGGTCGTGTCATTGGGCTCTAGGCTTCCGTAATAGTAGTAATAGCATAATGTCATCATTTGGAATAGCGTGCAGTGAGACTACAATACACATTCATCAACAACTACTCTTTGTCAACTTCTTCTTTAACCTGAGAAGACGCTCTCATCTGCGAAGATTCCGTGTATTTTGTACTTCCACATAAATCTCCTCCAGGTTTACAGTTTCCTTATCTTCCTTCAGCAATTCGGTACATATCTGTGCCCAGGGTTAACAATAGGAGCACAGGTCCCAAACGGGAAGGAATAGTCTCCAGTATCAATTCAGATTGGGAACTTCGTTCTCTAGTGTCCACTTTCCCGCTCTGGTGCTGAGTAACATGCAGATAGGAATGCCAGAGACCAATAAACCAGATTCAACAAGCTTCCTAGACAGTGTTACGTCAAACCCAAGAGGTAGATGAAAACGAATCTTTCGTCTCACATGTTTCTAACCCAAGGCTCGCATACATGACAATCTATCGCCCAGAAGCTGCAGGCTATCTTCTCGAGAGAGTCAGGTACAGTAACTATAAAACGAAGCGGTCTGTATTCTTAAAACCGCTGTCTACATGCACTTTTGCACAGACATGTCAGCAAAATTCTCATCACCATTTGCGTGATCCACTATTTGCTGGATCGTTACTTGAACAGACGGTTGACTTATATTGAGATCATTCGCCTCAATGGCCAAATCGCCTTCCTTACAGGTTCCATAGACTGGAAATCACACTTAGGCCATGATTTGTCCTATAAACGTTGACGATTATCAGTTGTGTTAATGCCGTCAAACTCCGTCTGGGTTCAGAAGCAAAACGCGTTTTCTCAACCATCCTATTTCCAAATCCAGGAAATATCTAATAATTGTTCTGGGTCACTTTTCGCCGCAACGGAGAGAAAGACTGTATCATCAAGCTTGAACTTGGATTAGAACGCAAGCCAAGATACGTAAACGTCGGTGCAGTTACCAAGTCAGCAATTTGCTTAACTTTCTGAATAGAGAGACTAATCTTCATTTTTGTGTCAATATTTTTTCCAACGAGGTCTATGAGTCCTGAATCAGCTCAGAAAGAGTTTCTTCGACCCCAAATACAGTAAGAGGCCCTATTATTTGGCTAGCTGCATCATGAGTTGTACGGTCCACAGAGAAATCACTCTCAGAAATATCAGGGCGAAGTGACCCTAATGGAGCTAGCAGCAGTAGAGAATCAGATTTACTGCCTGCAACTCGGGTCTTAAGAGTCTAACGCAGGGCTTGATCTTTAAAATTATCTCCGACACCTCCAGTAGCATATTCGGTGTCCCAGACCTTTCGGTCTTTGCAGTCGCTTGCTGACGGTCACGTGGAGCCTGTCAGAACCATGCTTCTGACTGAGATGACCGGGTAAACTATCCCCTAAACCTCAAGCAGCAGAAGTGTCCCAGGCCTGGATCAGTCGCTTACTGACGGGAACGTGGAGCCTGTCAGAACCATGTTCCTGACTCAGGTGACTTGGTAAACTATCCCCTAAACCTCCAGCAGCAGAAGTGTCCCAGGCATAGAGCAGTCGCTTACTGACGGTCACGTGGAGCCTGTCAGGACCATGTTCCTGACTCAGGTGACCCGGTAAACCATCCGCTACACCTCCAGCAGCAGAAGTGTCCCAGGCCTGGATCATTGGCTTGCTGACGGGCACGTGGAGCCTGTCAGGACCATGTTCCTGACTGAGGTGACCCAGTAAGCTATCCCCTACATCTTCAGCAGTAGAAGTGTCCCAGGCCATGAGAAGTCACTTACTGACGAGCATGTGGAGCCCATCAGGACCTTGTTCCTAACTAGGGTGACCCGGTAAACTATCACCTACACCTCCAGCAGCACAAGGAGTGACCCAGGCCTGGATCAGTTGCTTACTGACGGTCATGTGAAGCCTGTCAGGAGCATGTTCCTGACTGAGGTGAACCGGTAAACTATCCCCTACACTTCAAGCAACAGAATAAGTGTCCCAGGCCTGGAGCAGTCGCTTATTGACGCTCACGTGGAGCCTGTCAGGAGCATGTTCCTGACTCAAGTGACCCAGTAATCTATTCCCTACACTTCCAGCAGCAGAAGAAGTGTCCCAGGCCTGCAGCAATCGCTTATTGACGGTCACGTGCAGCCTGTCAGGACCATGTTCCTGACTGAGGTGACCCAGTAATCTATTCCCTACACCTCCAGCAGCAGAAGAAATGTCCCAGGCCTGGATCATTGGCTTGCTGAAGGGGGACGTGGAGCCTGTCAGGACCATGTTCCTGACTTAGGTGACCCAGTAAGCTATCCCCTACACCCCCAGCAGCAGAAGCGTCCCAGGCCAGGAGAAGTCACTTACTGACGAGCAGGTGGAGCCCATCAGGACCTTGTTCCTGACTAGGGTGACCCGGTAAACTATCAGCTACACCTCCAGCAGCAGATGGAGTGTCCCAGACCTGGATCAGTTGCTTAGTGACGGTCATGTGGAGCCTGTCAGGAGCATGTTCCTGACTGAGGTGACCCGGTAAACTATCCCCTACACTTCCAAGTACAGAACAAGTGTCCCAGCCTTAGAGCAGTCGCTTATTGACGGTCACGAGGAGCCTGTCATGACCATGTTCCTGACTGAGGTGGCCCAGTAAACTATCCGCTACACCTCCAGCAGCAGAAGAAGTGTCCTAGTCCAGGAGCAGTTGCTTACTAACGGGAACGTGGAGCCTGTCAGGACCATGTTCCTGACTGAGGTGGCCCAGTAAGCTATCCCCTATACCTCAAGCAGCAGCAGAAGTGTCCCTGGCCTGGAGCAGTTGCTTATTGACGCTCACGTGGAGCCTGTCAAGAGCATGTTCCTGACTGAGGTGACCCGGTAAACTATCCGCTACAACTCCAGCAGCAGCAGTGTCCCAGGCCTGGATCATTGGCTTGCTGACGAGCACGTGGAGCCTGTCAGGACCATGTTCCTGAATGAGGTGATCCAGTAAGCTATCCCCTACACCTCCAGCAGCAGAAGTGTCCCCGGCCAGGAGAAGTCACCTACTGGCGAGCACGTGGAGCGCATCAGGACCTTGTTCCTGACTAGGGTGACCCGGTAAACTATCACCTACACCTCCAACAGCAGAAGGAGTGTCCCAGACCTGGATCAGTTGCTTACTGACGGTCATGTGGAACCTGTCAGGAGGATGTTCCTGACTGAGGTGACCCGGTAAACTATCCCCTACACTTCCAGCAACAGAATAAGTGTCCTAGGCCTGGAGCAGTCGCTTATTGATGCTCACGTGGAGCCTATCAGAAGCATGTTCCTGACTCAGGTTACCCAGTAATCTATCTCCTGCACCTCCAGCAGCAGAAGAAGTGTCCCAGGCCTGGATCATTGGCTTGCTGACGGGCACGTGGAGCCTGTCAGGACCATGTTCCTGACTGAGGTGACACAGTAAGCTATCCCCTACACCTCCAGCAGCAGAAGTGTCAATGGCCAGGAGAAGTCACTTACTGACGAGCAAGTGGAGCACATCAGGACCTTGTTCCTGACTAGGGTGACCCGGTAAACTATCACCTACACCTCCAGCAGCAGAAGGAGTGACCCAGGCCTGGATCAGTTGCTTACTGACGGTCATGCTGAGCCTGTCAGGAGCATGTTCCTGACTAAGGTGACCCGGTAAACTATCCCCTACACTTCAAGCAGCAGAAGAAGTGTTTCAGGCTTGTAGCAGTCGCTTATTGACGGTCACGTGGAGCCTGTCAGCACCATGTTCCTGACTGAGGTGACCGGGTAAGCTATCCCCATCACCTCCAACAGCAGAAGAAGTGTCCCAGGCTTGAATCATTGGCTTACTGACGGTAACGTGGAGCCTGTCAGGACCATGTTCCTGACTTTAGTGACCCAGTAAGCTATCCCCTACACCTCCAGCAGCAGAAGCGTCCCATTACAGGAGAAGTCACTTACTGACGAGCAGGTGGAGCCCTTCAGGACCTTGTTCCTGACTAGGGTGACCCGGTAAACTATCACCTACACCTCAAGCAGCAGAAGGAGTTTCCCAGACCTGGATCAGTTGCTTAGTGACGGTTATGTGAAGTCTGTCAGGAGCATGTTCCTGACTGAGGTGACCCGGTAAACTATCCCCTAGACTTCCAAGTACAGAATAAGTGTCCCACGCCTAGAGCAGTCGCTTATTGACGGTCACGAGGAGCCTGTTATGACCATGTTCCTGACTGAGGTGGCCCAGTAAACTATCCCCTACACCTCCAGCAGCAGAAGAGGTGTCCTAGGCCAGGAGCAGTTGCTTACTGACGGGCGCGTGGAGCCTGTCAGGACCATGTTCCTGACTGAGGTGGCCCAGTAAGCTATCCCCTATACCTCAAGCAGCAGCAGAAGTGTCCCTGGCCTGGAGCAGTCGCTTATTGACGCTCACTTTGGAGCCTGTCAAGAGCATGTTCCTGACTGAGTTGACCCGGTAAACTATCCGCTACACCTTCAGCAGCAGCAGTGTCCCAGGCCTGGATCATTGGCTTGCTGACGAGTACGTGGAGCCTGTCAGGACCATCTTCCTGAATGAGGTGATCCAGTAAGCTATCCCCTACACCTCCAGCAGCAGAAGTGTCCCCGGCCAGGAGAAGTCACTTACTGGCGAGCACGTGGAGCGCATCAGGACCTTGTTCCTGACTAGGGTAACGCGGTAAACTATCACCTACACCTCCAGCAGCAGAAGGAGTGTCCCAGGCCTGGATCATTGGCTTGCTGACGGGCACGTGGAGCCTGTCAGGACCATGTTCCTGACTCAGGTGACACAGTAAACTATCACCTACACCTCCAGCAGCAGAAGGAGTGTCCCAGGCGTGGATCAGTTGCTTACTGACGGTCATGTGGAGCCTGTCAGGAGCATGTTCCTGACTAAGGTGACCCGGTAAACTATCCCCTACACTTCCAGCAGCATAAGAAGTGTTCCTGGCTTGTAGCAGTAGCTTATTGAAGGTCAAATGGAGCCTGTCAGCACCATGTTCCTGACTGAGGTGACCCGGTAAGCTATCCCCATCACCTCCAACAGCAGAAGAAGTGTCCCAGGCCTGAATCATTGGCTTACTGACGGTAACGTGGAGCCTGTCAGGACCATGTTCCTGACTCAGGTGACCCAGTAATCAATTCCCTGCACCTTCAGCAGCAGCAGAAGTGTCCCAGGCCTGGAGCAGTCGCTTATATACGGTCACGTGGAGCCTGTCAGGACCATGTTCCTGACTCAGGTGACCCAGTAATCTGTGCCCTTCAGCTCCAGCAGTAGAAGAAGTGTCCCAGGCCTGGAGCAGTCGCTTATTGACGGTCACGTCGAGCCTGTCAGGACCATGTTCCTGACTGAGGTGGCCCAGTAAGCTATAACCTACACCTCCAGCAGCAGAAGAAGTGTCCCAGACGAGGAGCAGTTGCTTACTGACTGTCACGTGGAGCCTGTCAGGAACATGTTACTGACTGAGGTGGCCCAGTAAGCTAACCTCTATACCTCCAGCAGCAGCAGAAATGTCCCTGGCCTGGAGCAGTCGCTTATTGACGCTCACGTGGATCCTGTCAGAACCATGTTCCTGACTGAGGTGACCCAGTAAGTTATCCCCTACATCTCCAGCAGCAGAAGAAGTGACCAGGCCTGGAGCAGTCGCTGTTTGACGGTCGCGTGGAGCCTGTCAGGACCATGTTCCTGACTGAGGTGACCCAGTAATGTATCCCCTACACCTCAAGCAGCAGAAGAAGTGTCCCAAGCCAGGAGCCGTTGCTTGCTGACGGACTCGTGGAGCCTGTCAGGAACATGTTCCTGACTGAGGTGACCCAGTAAGCTATCCCCTACACCTCCAGCAGCAGCAGAAGAAGTGTCCCAAGCCAGGAGCAGTTGCTTGCTGGCGGTCTCGTGGAGCCTGTCAGGACCATGTTCCTGACTCAGGTGACCCAGTAATCTATTCCCTACAGCTCCAGCAGTAGAAGAAGTGTCCCAGGCCTGGAGCAGTTGCTTATTGACGGTCACGTCAAGCCTGTCAGGACCATGTTCCTGACTGAGGTGACCCAGTAAGCTATCCCCTACACTTCCAGCAGCAGAAGAAGTGTCCCTGGCCTGGAGCAGTCGCTTATTAACGCTCACGTGGAGCCTGTCAGGACCATGATCTTGACTGAGGTGACCCAGTAAGCTATCCGCTACACCTCCAGCAGCAGAAGAAGTGACCAGGCCTGGAGCAGTCGCTTATTTACGGTCACGTGGAGCCTGTCAGGACCATGTTCCTGACTCAGGTGACCCAGTAATCTATTCCCTGCATCTGCAGCAGCAGAAGTGTCCCAGGCCTGGAGCAGTCGCTTATTTACGGTCACGTGGAGCCTGTCAGGACCATGTTCCTGACTCAGGTGACCCATTAATCTGTTCCCTACAGCTCCAGCAGTAGAAGAAGTGTCCCAGGCCTGGAGCAGTCGCTTATTGACGGTCACGTCGAGCCTGTCAGGACCATGTTCCTGACTGAGGTGGCCCAGTAAGCTATCCCCTACACCTCCAGCAGCAGAAGAAGTGTCCCAGACGAGGAGCAGTTGCTTACTGACTCACATGGAGCCTGTCAGGAACATGTTCCTGACTGAGGTGGCCCAGTAAGCTAACCTCTATACCTCCAGCAGCAGCAGAAGTGTCCCTGGCCTGGAGCAGTCGCTTAGTGACGCTCACGTAGATCCTGCCAGAACCATGTTCCTGACTGAGGTGACCCAGTATGTTATACCCTACATCTCTAGCAACAGAAGAAGTGACCAGGCCTGGAGCAGTCGCTTATTGACGGTCTCATGTAGCCTGTCAGGACCATGTTCCTGACTGAGGTGACCCAGTAATGTATCCCCTATACCTCCAGCAGCAGAAGAAGTGTCCCAAGCCAGGAGCAGTTGCTTGCTGACGGACTCGTGGAGCCTGTCAGGAACATGTTCCTGACTGAGGTGACCCAGTAAGCTATCCCCTACACCTCCAGCAGCAGCAGAGGAACTGTCCAAAGCTAGGAGCAGTTGCTTGCTGACGGTCTCGTAGAGCTTGTCAGGTCCATGTTCCTGACTTAGGTGACCCAGTAAGCTATCCCCTACACCTCCAGCAGCAGAAGTGTCCCAGGCCAGGAGAAGTCATTTACTGACGAGCACGTGGAGCCCATCAGGAACTTGTTCCTGATTAGGGTGACCAGGTAAGCTATCACCTACACTTCTAGCAGCAGAAGGAGTGTCCCAATACTGGATCAGTTGCTTACTGACGGTCATGTGGAGCCTGTCAGGAGCATGTTCCTGACTGAGGTGACACGGTAAACTATCCCCTACACTTCCAAGTACAGAATAAGTGTCCCAGGCCTAGAGCACTCGTTTATTGACGGTCACGTGGAGCCTGTCAGGACCATGTTCCTGACTGAGGTGGCCCAGTAAACTATCCCCTACACCTCCAGCAACAGAAGAAGTGTCCCAGGAGAGGAGCAGTTGCTTACTGACGGTCTCGTGGAGCCTGTCAGCACCATGTTCCTGCCTGAGGTGAACCGGTAAACTATCCCCTACACTTCCAAGTACAGAATAGGTGTCCCAGGCCTAGAACAGCCGCTTATAGACGCTCACGTGGAGCTTGTCTGAAGCATGTTCCTGACTCAGGTGACCCAGTAATCTATTCCCTACACCTCCAGCAGCAGAAGAAGTGTCCCAGGCCTGGATCATTGGCTTGCTAACGGCACGTGGAGCCTGTCAGGACCATGTTCCTGACTGAGGTGACACAGTAAGCTATCCCCTACACCTCCAGCATCAGAAGTGTCCCAGGCCAGGAGAAGTCACTGACGAGCACGTGGAGCCCATCAGTACCTTGTTACTGATTAAGGTGACCCTGTAAACTATAACCTACACCTTCAGCAGCAGAAGGAGTGTCCCAGGCGTGGAACAGTTGCTTACTGACGGTCATGTGGAGCCTGTCAGGAGCATGTTCCTGACTGAGGTGACCCGGTAAACTATACCCTACACTTCCAGCAACAGAATAAGTGTCCCAGGCCTGAAGCAGTCGCTTATTGACAATCACGTGGAGCCTGTCAGGAGCATGTTCCTGACTCAGGTGACCCAATAATCTATTCCCTACACCGCCAGCAGCAGAAGAAGTGTCCCAGGCATGGATCATTGGCTTGCTGATGGGCACGTGGAGCCTGTCAGGACCATGTTCCTGACTGAGGTGACCCAGTAAGCTATCCCCTACACCTCCAGAAGCAGAAGTGTCCCAGGCCAGGAGAAGTCACTTACTGACGAGCACGTGGAGCCCATCAGGCCCTTGTTCCTGACTAGGGTGACCCGGTAAACTATCACCTACACCTCCAGCAGCAGAAGGAGTGTCCCAGGCCTGGATCAGTTGCTTACTGACGGTCATGTGGAACCTTTCAGGAGCATGTTCCTGACTGAGGTGACCCGGTAAACTATCCCCTACACTTCCAGCAACAGAATAAGTGTCCCAGGCCTGGAGCAGTCGCTTATTGACGCTCACGTGGAGCCTGTCAGAAGCATGTTCCTGACTCAGGTGACCCAGTAATCTATTCCCTACACCTCCAGCAGCAGAAGAAGTGTCCCAGGCCTGGATCATTGGCTTGCTGACGGGCACGTGGAGCCTGTCAGGACCATGTTCCAGACTGAGGTGACACAGTAAGCTATCCCCTACACCTCCAGCAGCAGAAGTGTCCTAGCCCAGGAGAAGTCACTTACTGACGAGCACGTGGAGCCCATCAGGACCTTGTTCCTGATAAGATGACCCGGTAAACTATCCCCTACACTTCCAGCAACAGAATAAGTGTCCCAGGCCTGGAGCAGTCGCTTATTGGCGCTCACGTGGAGCCTGTCAGAAGCATGTTCCTGACTCAGGTGACCCAGTAATCTATTCCCTACACCTCCAGCAGCAGAAGAAGTGTCCCAGGCCTGGATCATTGGTTTGCTGACGGGCACGTGGAGCCTGTCAATACCATGTTCCTGACTGAGGTGACCCGATAAGCTATCCCCATCACCTCCAACAGCAGAAGAAGTGTCCCAGGCTTGAATCATTGGCTTACTGACGGTAACGTGGAGCCTGTCAGGACCATGTTCCTGACTCAGGTGACCCAGTAATCTATTCCCTGCATCTGCAGCAGCAGAAGTGTCCCAGGCCTGGAGCAGTCGCTTATTTACGGTCACGTGGAGCCTGTCAGGACCATGTTCCTGACTCAGGTGACCCAATAATCTGTTCCCTACAGCTCCAGCAGTAGAAGAAGTGTCCCAGGCCTGGAGCAGTCGCTTATTGACGGTCACGTCGAGCCTGTCAGGACCATGTTCCTGACTGAGGTGGCCCAGTAAGCTATCCCCTACACCTCCAGCAGCAGAAGAAGTGTCCCAGACGAGGAGCAGTTGCTTACTGACTCACGTGTAGCCTGTCAGGAACATGTTCCTGACTGAGGTGGCCCAGTAAGCTAACCTCTATACCTCCAGCAGCAGCAGAAGTGTCCTTGGCCTGGAGCAGTCGCTTAGTGACGCTCACGTAGATCCTGTCAGAACCATGTTCCTGACTGAGGTGACCCAGTAAGTTATCCCCTACATCTCTAGCAACAGAAGAAGTGACCAGGCCTGGAGCAGTCGCTTATTGACGGTCTCGTGGAGCCTGTCAGGACAATGTTCCTGACTGAGGTGACCCAGTAATGTATCCCCTATACCTCCAGCAGCAGAAGAAGTGTCCCAAGCCAGGAGCAGTTGCTTGCTGACGGACTCGTGGAGCCTGTCAGGAACATGTTCCTGACTGAGGTGACCCAGTAAGCTATCCCCTACACCTCCAGCAGCAGAAGTGTCCCAGGCCAGGAGAAGTCATTTACTGACGAGCACGTGGAGCCCATCAGGACCTTGTTCCTGACTAGGGTGACCCGGTAAGCTATCACCTACACTTCTAGCAGCAGAAGGAGTGTCCCAGACCTGGATCAGTTGCTTACTGACGGTCATGTGGAGCCTGTCAGGAGCATGTTGCTGACTGAGGTGACCCGGTAAACTATCCCCTACACTTCCAAGTACAGAATAAGTGTCCCAGGCCTAGAGCAGTCGTTTATTGACGGTCACGTGGAGCTTGTCAGAAGCATGTTCCTGACTGAGGTGGCCCAGTAAACTATCCCCTACACCTCCAGCAGCAGAAGAAGTGTCCCAGGAGAGGAGCAGTTGCTTACTGACGGTCACGTGGAGCCTGTCAGGACCATGTTCCTGACTGAGGTGGCCCAGTAAGCTATCCCCTATACCTCAAGCAGCAGCAGAAGTGTCCCTGGCCTGGAGCAGTCACTTATTGAAGTTCACGTGGAGCCTGTCAAGAGCATGTTTCTTACTGAGGTGACCCGGTAAACAATCCGCTACACCTCCAGCTGAAGAAGTGTCCCAGGCCTGGATCATTGGCCTTCTGAGGAGCACGTGGAGCCTGTCAGGACCATGTTCCTGAATGAGGTGATCCAGTAAGCTATCCCCTACACCTCCAGCAGCAGAAGTGTCCCAGGCCAGGAGAAGTCACTTACTGGCGAGCACGTGGAGCGCATCAGGACCTTGTTCCTGACTAGGGTAACGCGGTAAACTATCACCTACACCTCCAGCAGCAGAAGGAGTGTCCCAGGCCTGGATCAGTTGCTTACTGACGGTCATGTGGAACCTGTCAGGAGCATGCTCCTGACTGAGGTGACCCGGTAAACTATCCCCTACACTTCCAGCAACAGAATAAGTGTCGCAGGCCTGGAGCCGTCGCTTATTGACGCTCACTTGGAGCTTGTCAGAAGCATGTTCCTGACTCAGGTGACCCAGTAATCTATTCCCTAAACCTCCAGCAGCAGAAGAAGTGTTCCAGGCCTGGATCATTGGTTTGCTGACGGGCACGTGGAGCCTATCAGGACCAAGTTCCAGACTGAGGTGAAACAGTAAGCTATCCCCTACACCTCCAGCAGCAGAAGAAGTGTCCCAGGCCAGGAGCAGTTGCTTACTGACGGTCACGTGGAGCCTGTCAGGACCATGTTCCTGACTGAGGTGGCCCAGTAAGCTATCCCCTATACCTCAAGCAGCAGCAGAAGTTTCCCTGGCCTGGAGCAGTCGCTTATTGACGCTCACGTGGAGCCTGTCAGGACCATGTTTCTTACTGAGGTGACCCGGTAAACTATCCGCTACACCTCCAGCAGTAGAAGTGTCCCAGGCATGGATTATTGGCTTGCTGACGGGCACGTGGAGCCTGTCAGGACCATGTTCCTGACTGAGGTGACCCAGTAAGCTATCCCCTACACCTCCAGCAGCAGAAGTGTCCCAGGCCAGGAGAAGTCACTTACTGACGAGCAGGTGGGGCCCATCAGGACCTTGTTCCTGACTAGGTTGACCCGTAAACTATCACCTACACCTCCAGCAGCAGAAGGAGTGTCCCAGGCCTGGATCAGTTGCTTACTGACGGTCATGTGGAACCTGTCAGGAGCATGCTCCTGACTGAGGTGACCCGTTAAACTATCCCCTACACTTCCAGCAACAGAATAAGTGTCGCAGGCCTGGAGCAGTAGCTTATTGACGCTCACTTGGAGCTTGTCAGAAGCAATTTCCTGACTGAGGTAACCCAGTAATCTATTCCCTACACCTCCAGCAGCAGAAGAAGTGTCCCAGGCCTGGATCATTGGCTTGCTGACGGGCACGTGGAGCATGTGAAGACCATGTTCCAGACTGAGGTGACACAGTAAGCTATCCCCTACACCTCCAGCAGCAGAAGTGTCCTAGCCCAGGAGAAGTCACTTACTGACGAGCACGTGGAGCCCATCAGGACCTTGTTCCTGATAAGATGACCCGGTAAACTGTCCCCTACACTTCCAGCAACAGAATAAGTGTCCCAGGCCTGGAGCAGTCGCTTATTGGCGCTCACGTGGAGCCTGTCAGAAGCATGTTCCTGACTCAGGTGACCAAGTAATCTATTCCCTACACCTTCAGCAGCAGAAGAAGTGTCCCAGGCCTGGATCATTGGCTTGCTGACGGGCACGTGGAGCCTGTCAATACCATGTTCCTGACTGAGGTGACCCGGTAAGCTATCCCCATCACCTCCATCAGCAGAAGAAGTGTCCCAGGCTTGAATCATTGGCTTACTGACGGTAACGTGGAGCCTGTCAGGACCATGTTCCTGACTCAGGTGACCCAGTAATCTATTCCCTGCATCTGCAGCAGCAGAAGTGTTCCAGGCCTGGAGCAGTCGCTTATTTACGGTCACGTGGAGCCTGTCAGGACCATGTTCCTGACTCAGGTGACCCATTAATCTGTTCCCTACAGCTCCAGCAGTAGAAGAAGTGTCCCAGGCCTGGAGCAGTCGCTTATTGACGGTCACGTCGAGCCTGTCAGGACCATGTTCCTGACTGAGGTGGCCCAGTAAGCTATCCCCTACACCTCCAGCAGCAGAAGAAGTGTCCCAGACGAGGAGCAGTTGCTTACTGACTCACGTGGAGCCTGTCAGGAACATGTTCCTGACTGAGGTGGCCCAGTAAGCTAAACTCTATACCTCCAGCAGCAGCAGAAGTGTCCCTGGCCTGGAGCAGTCGCTTAGTGACGCTCACGTAGATCCTGCCAGAACCATGTTCCTGACTGAGGTGACCCAGTATGTTATACCCTACATCTCTAGCAACAGAAGAAGTGACCAGGCCTGGAGCAGTCGCTTATTGACGGTCTCATGGAGCCTGTCAGGACCATGTTCCTGACCTAGGTGACCCAGTAATGTATCCCCTATACCTCCAGCAGCAGAAGAAGTGTCCCAAGCCAGGAGCAGTTGCTTGCTGACGGACTCGTGGAGCCTGTCAGGAACATGTTCCTGACTGAGGTGACCCAGTAAGCTATCCCCTACACCTCCAGCAGCAGCAGAGGAACTGTCCAAAGCTAGGAGCAGTTGCTTGCTGACGGTCTCGTAGAGCTTGTCAGGTCCATGTTCCTGACTTAGGTGACCCAGTAAGCTATCCCCTACACCTCCAGCAGCAGAAGTGTCCCAGGCCAGGAGAAGTCATTTACTGACGAGCACGTGGAGCCCATCAGGACCTTGTTCCTGATTAGGGTGACCAGGTAAGCTATCACCTACACTTCTAGCAGCAGAAGGAGTGTCCCAATACTGGATCAGTTGCTTACTGACGGTCATGTGGAGCCTGTCAGGAGCATGTTCCTGACTGAGGTGACCCGGTAAACTATCCCCTACACTTCCAAGTACAGAATAAGTGTCCCAGGCCTAGAGCAGTCGTTTATTGACGGTCACGTGGAGCCTGTCAGGACCATGTTCCTGACTGAGGTGGCCCAGTAAACTATCCCCTACACCTCCAGCAACAGAAGAAGTGTCCCAGGAGAGGAGCAGTTGCTTACTGACGGTCACGTGGAGCCTGTCAGGACCATGTTCCTGACTGAGGTGGCCCAGTAAGCTATCCCCTATACCTCAAGCAGCAGCAGAAGTGTCCCTGGCCTGGTGCAGTCGCTTATTGAAGCTCACGTGGAGCCTGTCAAGAGCATGTTTCTTACTGAGGTGACCCGGTAAACTATCCGCTACACCTCCAGCAGAAGAAGTGTCCCAGGCCTGGATCATTGGCTTGCTGACGAGCACGTGGAGCCTGTCAGGACCATGTTCCTGAATGAGGTGATCCAGTAGGCTATCCCCTACACCTCCAGCAGCAGAAGTGTCCCAGGCCAGGAGAAGTCACTTACTGACGAGCAGGTGGAGCCCATCAGGACCTTGTTCCTGACTAGGTTGACCCGTAAACTATCACCTACACCTCCAGCAGCAGAAGGAGTGTCCCAGGCCTGGATCAGTTGCTTACTGACGGTCATGTGGAACCTGTCAGGAGCATGCTCCTGACTGAGGTGACCCGGTAAACTATCCCCTACACTTCCAGCAACAGAATAAGTGTCGCAGGCCTGGAGCCGTCGCTTATTGACGCTCAGTTGGAGCTTGTCAGAAGCATGTTCCTGACTCAGGTGACCCAGTAATCTATTCCGTACACCTCCAGCAGCAAAAGAAGTGTCCCAGGCCTGGATCATTGGCTTGCTGTCGGGCACGTGGAGCCTGTCAGGACCATGTTCCTGACTGAGGTGACACAGTAAGCTATCCCCTACACCTCCACCAGCAGAAGTGTCCCAGGCCAGGAGAAGTCACTTACTGACGAGCACGTGCCGCCCATAAGGACCTTGTTCCTGACTAGCAGAAGCGGTGTCGCAGGCCTGGATCAGTTGCTTACTGACGGTCATTTGGAACCTGTCAGGAGCATGTTCCTGACTGAGGTGACCCGGTAAACTATCCCCTACACTTCCAGCAAAAGAATAAGTGTCCCAGGCCTGGAGCAGTCGCTTATTGACTCTCACGAGGAACCTGTCAGAAGCATTTTCCTGACTCAGGTGACCCAGTAATCTATTCCGTACACCTGCAGCTGCAGAAGAAGTGTCCCAGGCCTGGATCATTGGCTTGCTGTCGGGCACGTGGAGCCTGTCAGGACCATGTTCCTGACTGAGGTGACACAGTAAGCTATCCCCTACACCTCCACCAGCAGAAGTGTCCCAGGCCTGGAGAAGTCACTTAGCGACGAGCACGTGGAGCCCATCAGGACCTTGTTCCTGACTAAGGTGACCCGGTAAACTATCCCCTACACTTCCAGCAGCAGAAGAAGTGTTCCAGGCTTGGAGCAGTCGCTTATTGACGGTCACGTGGAGCCTGTCAGCACCATGTTCCTGACTGAGGTGACCCGGTAAGCTATCCGCTACACCTCCAACAGCAAAAGAAGTGTCCCAGGCTTGAATCATTGGCTTACTGACGGTCACGTGGAGCCTGTCAGGACCATGTTCCTGACTCAGGTGACCCAGTAATCTATTCCCTGCACCTGCAGCAGCAGAAGTGTCCCAGGCCTGGAGCAGTCGCTTATGTGCGGTCACGTGGAGCCTGTCAGGACCATGTTCCTGACTCAGGTGACCCAGTAATCTATTCCCTACTGCTCCAGCAGTAGAAGAAGTGTCCCAGACGAGGAGCAGTCGCTTATTGACGCTCACGTGGATCCTGTCAGAACCATGTTCCTGACTGAGGTGACCCAGTAAGTTATCCCCTACATCTCTAGCTGCAGAAGAAGTGACCAGGCCTGGAGCATTCGCTTATTGACGGTCTGGTGGAGCCTGTCAGGACCATGTTCCTGACTGAGGTGACCCAGTAATGTATACCCTACACCTCCAGCAGCAGAAGAAGTGTCCCAAGCCAGGAGCAGTTGCTTGCTGACGGACTCTTGGAGCCTGTCAGGAACATGTTCCTGACTGAGGTGACCCAATAAGCTATCCCCTACACTTCCAGCAGCCGCAGAAGAAGTGTCCCAAGCTAGGAGCAGTTGCTTGCTGACGGTCTCGTAGAGCCTGCAAGGTCCATGTTCCTGACTTAGGTGACCCAGTAAGCTATCCCCTACACCTCCAGCAGCAGAAGTGTCCCAGGCCAGGAGAAGTCATTTACTGACGAGCACGTGGAGCCCATCAGGACCTTGTTCCTGACTAGGGTGACCCGGTAAGCTATCACCTACACCTCTAGCAGCAGAAGGAGTGTCCCAGACCTGGATCAGTTGCTTACTGACGGTCATGTGGAGCCTGTCAGGAGCATGTTCCTGACTGAGGTGACCCGGTAAACTATCCTCTACACTTCCAAGTACAGAATAAGTGTCCCAGGCCTAGAGCAGTCGTTTATTGACGGTCACGTGGAGCCTGTCAGGACCATGTTCCTGACTGAGGTGGCTCAGTAAACTATCCCCTACACCTCCAGCAGCAGAAGAAGTGTCCCAGGCCAGGAGCAGTTGCTTACTGACGGTCACGTGGAGCCTGTCAGGACCATGTTCCTGACTGAGGTGGCCCAGTAAGCTATCCCCTATACCTCAAGCAGCAGCAGAAGTGTCCCTGGCCTGGAGCAGTCGCTTATTGAAGCTCACGTGGAGCCTGTCAAGAGCATGTTTCTTACTGAGGTGACCCGGTAAACTATCCGCTACACCTCCAGCAGAAGAAGTGTCCCAGGCCTGGATCATTGGCTTGCTGACGAGCACGTGGAGCCTGTCAGGACCATGTTCCTGAATGAGGTGATCCAGTAAGCTATCCCCTACACCTCCAGCAGCAGAAGTGTCCCAGGCCAGGAGAAGTCACTTACTGACGAGCAGGTGGAGCCCATCTGGACCTTGTTCCTGACTAGGTTGACCCGGTAAACTATCACCTACACCTCCAGCAGCAGAAGGAGTGTCCCAGGCCTGGATCAGTTGCTTACTGACGGTCATGTGGAACCTGTCAGGAGCATGTTCCTGACTGAGGTGACCCGGTAAACTATCCCCTACACTTCCAGCAACAGAATAAGTGTCCCAGGCCTGGAGCAGTCGCTTATTGACGCTCACGTGGAGCCTGACAGAAGCATGTTCCTGACTCAGGTGACCCAGTAATCTATTCCCTACACCTCCAGCAGCAGAAGTGTCCCAGGCCTGGATCATTGGCTTGCTGAGGGGCACGTGGAGCCTGTCAGGACCATGTTCCAGACTGAGGTGACACAGTAAGCTATCCCCTGCACCTCCAGCAGCAGAAGTGTCCTGGCCCAGGAGAAGTCACTTACTGACGAGCACGTGGAGCCCATCAGGACCTTGTTCCTGATAAGATGACCCGGTAAACTATCCCCTACACTTCCAGCAACAGAATAAGTGTCCCAGGCCTGGAGCAGTCGCATATTGGCGCTCACGTGGAGCCTGTCAGAAGCATGTTCCTGACTCAGGTGACCCAGTAATCTATTCCCTACACCTCCAGCAGCAGAAGAAGTGTCCCAGGCCTGGATCATTGGCTTGCTGACGGGCACGTTGAGCCTGTCAATACCATGTTCCTGACTGAGGTGACCCGGTAAGCTATCCCCAACACCTCCAACAGCAGCAGAAGTGTCCCAGGCTTGAATCATTGGCTTACTGACGGTAACGTGGAGCCTGTCAGGACCATGTTCCTGACTCAGGTGACCCATTAATCTATTCCCTGCATCTGCAGCAACAGAAGTGTCCCAGGCCTGGAGCAGTCGCTTATTTACGGTCACATGGAGCCTGTCAGGACCATGTTCCTGACTCAGGTGACCCATTAATCTGTTCCCTACAGCTCCAGCAGTAGAAGAAGTGTCCCAGGCCTGGAGCAGTCGCTTATTGACGGTCACGTCGAGCCTGTCAGGACCATGTTCCTGACTGAGGTGGCCCAGTAAGCTATCCCCTACACCTCCAGCAGCAGAAGAAGTGTCCCAGACGAGGAGCAGTTGCTTACTGACTCACGTGGAGCCTGTCAGGACCATGTTCCTGACTGAGGTGACACAGTAAGCTATCCCCTACACCTCCACCAGCAGAAGTGTCCCAGGCCAGGAGAAGTCACTTACTGACGAGCACGTGCCGCCCATAAGGACCTTGATCCTGACTAGCAGAAGCAGTGTCGCAAGCCTGGATCAGTTGCTTACTGACGGTCATTTGGAGCCTGTCAGGAGCATGTTCCTGACTGAGGTGACCCGGTAAACTATCCCCTACACTTCCAGCAACAGAATAAGTGTCCCAGGCCTGGATCAGTCGCTTATTGACGCTCACGAGGAACCTGTCAGAAGCATTTTCCTGACTCAGGTGACCCAGTAATCTATTCCGTACACCTCCAGCTGCAGAAGAAGTGTACCAGGCCTGGATCATTGGCTTGCTGTCGGGCACGTGGAGCCTGTCAGGACCATGTTCCTGACTCAGGTGACCCAGTAATCTATTCCCTGCACCTGCAGCAGCAGAAGTGTCCCAGGCCTGGAGCGGTCGCTTATTTGCGGTCACGTGGAGCCTGTCAGGACCATGTTCCTGACTCAGGTGACCCAGTAATCTATTCCCTACTGCTCCAGCAGTAGAAGAAGTGTCCCAGACGAGGAGCAGTCGCTTATTGACGCTTACGTGGATCCTGTCAGAACCATGGTCCTGACTGAGGTGACCCAGTAAGTTATCCCCTACATCTCTAGCAGCAGAAGAAGTGTTCCAGGCTTGGAGCAGTCGCTTATTGACGGACACGTGGAGCCTGTCAGCACCATGTTCCTGACTGAGTTGACCCGGTAAGGTATCCGCTACACCTCCTACAGCAAAAGAAGTGTCCCCAGCTTGAATCATTGGCTTACTGACAGTCACGTTGAGCCTGTCAGGACCATGTTCCTGACTCAGGTGACCCAGTAATCTATTCCCTGCACCTGCAGCAGCAGAAGTGTCCCAGGCCTGGAGCAGTCGCTTATTTGCGGTCACGTGGAGCCTGTCAGGACCATGTTCCTGACTCAGGTGACCCAGTAATCTATTCCCTACTGCTCCAGCAGTAGAAGAAGTGTCCCAGACGAGGAGCAGTCGCTTATTGACGCTCACGTGGATCCTGTCAGAACTATGTTCCTGACTGAGGTGACCCAGTAAGTTATCCCCTACATCTCTAGCAGCAGAAGAAGTGACCAGGCCTGGAGCAGTCGCTTATTGACGGTCTCGTGGAGCCTGTCAGGACCATGTTCCTGACTGAGGTGACCCAGTAATGTATCCCCTACACCTCCAGCAGCAGAAGAAGTGTCCCAAGCCAGGAGCAGTTGCTTGCTGACGGACTCTTGGAGCTTGTCAGGAACATGTTCCTGACTGAGGTGACCCAATAAGCTATCCCCTACACTTCCAGCAGCCGCAGAAGAAGTGTCCCAAGCTAGGAGCAGTTGCTTGCTGACGGTCTCGTAGAGCCTGCAAGGTCCATGTTCCTGACTTAGGTGACCCAGTAAGCTATCCCCTACACCTCTAGCAGCAGAAGTGTCCCAGGCCAGGAGAAGTCATTTACTGACGAGCACGTGGAGCCCATCAGGACCTTGTTCCTGACTAGGGTGACCCGGTAAGCTATCACCTACACCTCTAGCAGCAGAAGTAGTGTCCCAGACCTGGATCAGTTGCTTACTGACGGTCATGTGGAGCCTGACAGGAGCATGTTCCTGACTGAGGTGACCCGGTAAACTATCCCCTACACTTCCAAGTACAGAATAAGTGTCCCAGGCCTAGAGCAGTCGTTTATTGACGGTCACGTGGAGCCTGTCAGGACCAGGTTCCTGACTGAGGTGGCCCAGTAAACTATCCCCTACACCTCCAGCAGCAGAAGAAGTGTCCCAGGCCAGGAGCAGTTGCTTACTGACGGTCACCTGGAGCCTGTCAGGACCATGTTCCTGACTGAGGTGGCCCAGTAAGCTATCCCCTATACCTCAAGCAGCAGCAGAAGTGTCCCTGGCCTGGAGCAGTCGCTTATTGAAGCTCACGTGGTGCCTGTCAAGAGCATGTTTCTTACTGAGGTGACCCGGTAAACTATCCGCTACACCTCCAGCAGAAGAACTGTCCCAGGCCTGGATCATTGGCTTGCTGACGAGCACGTGGAGCCTGTCAGGACCATGTTCCTGAATGAGGTGATCCAGTAAGATATCCCCTACACCTCCAACAGCAGAAGGGTCTCAGGCCAGGAGAAGTCACTTACTGACGCTCACTTGGAGCTTGTCAGAAGCATGTTCCTGACTGTGGTGACCCAGAAATCTATTCCGTACACCTCCAGCAGTAGAAGAAGTGTCCCAGGCCTGGATCATTGGCTTGCTGTCTGGCGCGTGTAGCCTGTCAGGACCATGTTCCTGACTGAGGTGACACAGTAAGCTATCCCCTACACCTCCACCAGCAGAAGTGTCCCAGGTCAGGAGAAGTCACTTAGTGACGAGCACGTGGAGCCCATCAGGACCTTGTTCCTGACTAGGGTGACCCGGTAAACTATCACCTACACCTCCAGCAGCAGAAGGAGTGTCCCAGGCCTGGATCAGTTGCTTACTGACGGACATGTGGAGCCTGTCAGGAGCATGTTCCTGACTAAGGTAACCCAGTAAATTATCCCCTACACTTCCAGCAGCAGAAGAAGTGTTCCAGGCTTGGAGCAGTCGCTTATTGACGGTCACGTGGATTCTGTCAGCACCATGTTCCTGACGGAGGTGACCCGGTAAGCTATCCGCTACACCACCAACAGCAGAAGAAGTGTCCCAGGCTTGATTCATTGGCTTACTGACGGTCACGTGGAGCCTGTCAGGACCATGTTCCTGACTCAGGTGACCCAGTAATCTATTCCCTGCACCTGCAGCAGCAGAAGTGTCCCAGGCCTGGAGCAGTCGCTTATTTGCGGTCACGTGGAGCCTGTCAGGACCATGTTCCTGACTCAGATGACCCAGTAATCTATTCCCTACTGCTCCAGCAGTAGAAGAAGTGTCCCAGGCCTGGAGCAGTCCCTTATTGACGGTCACGTCGAGCCTGTCAGGACCATGTTCCTGACTGAGGTGACCCAGTAAGCTATCCCCTACACCTCCAGAAGCAGAAGAAGTGTCCCAGATCAGGAGCAGTTGCTTACTGACGGTCACGTGGAGCCTGTCAGGACCATGTTCCTGACTGAGGTGACACGGTAAACTATCCCCTACACTTCCAAGTACAGAATAAGTGTCCCAGGCCTAGAGCAGTTGCTTATTGACGGTCACGTGGAGCCTGTCAGGACCATGTTCCTGACTGAGGTTGCCCAGTAAACTATCCCCTAAACCTCCAGCAGCAGAAGAAGTGTCCCAGGCCAGGAGCAGTTGTTTACTGACGGTCACGTGGAGCCTGTCAGGACCATGTTCCTGACTGAGGTGGCCCAGTAAGCTATCCCCTATACCTCAAGCAGCAGCAGAAGTGTCCCTGGCCTGGAGCAGTCGCTTATTGACGCTCACGTGGAGCCTGTCAAGAGCAAGTTCCTGACTGAGGTGACCCGGTAATCTATCCGGTACACCTCCAGCAGCAGAAGTGTCCCAGGCCTGGATCATTGGCTTACTGACGAGCACGTGGAGCCTGTCAGGACCATGTTCCTGACTGAGGTGACCCGGTAAACTATCCCCTACACTTCCAGCAACAGAATAAGTGTCCCAGGCCTGGAGCAGTCGCTTATTGACGCTCACGTGGAGCCTGTCAGAAGCATGTTCCTGACTCAGGTGACCCAGTAATCTATTCCCTACACCTCCAGCAGCAGAAGAAGTGTCCCAGGCCTGGATCATTGGCTTGCTGACGGGCACGTGGAGCCTGTCAGGACCATGTTCCTGACTGAGGTGACACAGTAAGCTATCCCCTACACCTCCAGCAGCAGAAGTGTCCCAGGCCAGGAGAATTCACTTACTGACGAGCACGTGGAGCCCATCAGGACCTTGTTCCTGACTAGGGTGACCCGGTAAACTATCACCTACAACTCCAGCAGCAGAAGGAGTGTCCCAGGCCTGGATCAGTTACTTACTGACGGTCATGTGGAGCCTGTCAGGAGCATGTTCCTAACTGAGGTGACCCGGTAAACTATTCCCTACACTTCCAGCAGCAGAAGAAGTGTTCCAGGCTTGGAGCAGTCGCTTATTGACGGTCACGTGGAGCCTGTCAGCACCATGTTCCTGACTGAGGTGACCCGGTAAGCTATCCCCTACACCTCCAACAGCAGAAGAAGTGTCCCAGGCTTGGATCATTGTCTTACTGACGGTCACGTGGAGCCTGTCAGGTCCATGTTCCTGACTCAGGTGACCCAGTAATCTATTCCCTGCACCTGCAGCAGCAGAAGTGTCCCAGGGCTGGAGCAGTCGCTTATTTACGGTCACGTGGAGCCTGTCAGGACCATGTTCCTGACTCAGGTGACCCAGTAATCTATTCCTTACACCTCCAGCAGTAGAAGAAGTGTGCCAGGCCTGGAGCAGTCGCTTATTGGCGCTCACGTGGAGCCTGTCAAGACAATGTTCCTGACTGAGGTGACACGGTAAACTATCCCCTACACTTCCAAGTACAGAATAAGTGTCCCAGGCCTAGAGCAGTCGCTCATTTACGGTCACGTGGAGCCTGTCAGGACCATGTTCCTGACTCAGGTGACCCAGTAATCTATTCCTTACACCTCCAGCAGTAGAAGAAGTGTCCCAGGCCTGGAGCAGTCGCTTATTGGCGCTCACGTGGAGCCTGTCAGGACAATGTTCCTGACTGAGGTGGCCCAGTAAGCTATCCCCTACACCTCCAGCAGCAGAAGAAGTGTCCAAGGCCAGGAGCAGTTGCTTACTGACGGTCACGTAGAGCCTGTCAGGACCATGTTCCTGACTGAGGTGGCCCAGTAAGCTAACCTCTATACCTCCAGCAGCAGCAGCTGAAGTGTCCCTGGCCTGGAGCAGTCACTTATTGACGGTTGCGTGGAGCCTGTCAGGACCATGTTCCTGACTCAGGTGACCCAGTAATGTATCCCCTACACCTCCAGCAGCAGAAGAAGTGTCCCAAGCCAGGAGCAGTTGCTTGCTGACGGTCTCGTGGAGCCTGTCAGGAACATGTTCCTGACTGAGGTGACCCAGTAAGCTATCCCCTACACCTCCAGCAGCAGAAGAAGTGTCCCAAGCCAGGAGCAGTTGCTTGCTGACGGTCACGTAGATTGTATTCTTGACAAATGTTTCTGGGTACAGTTAAGATTTTGTTGATTCAGGGGTCATCAAAACATGTATTTGTGGTGGAATGTTAGTGTTGAATGGGAACATAAATTGAGTCGCACGCACGGTATTTACAAGCTATCATCACAAAGATTTGATTTCCTGACAAAGTAAGGGAACATCATTTTCAAGAAAAGAAAATTTTACCTGGTTAGTTGCTTTAGTTGAGAACATAGCACAAGCGCTTATAACACTAGGTGGCGCGACCTCCCACTGTTCATGGTTTCCTTTGAGTCGCCAGCTGACTGTGGGGCGGTTCCTATCTACCGCAGTTTTCTTTTCATCACCTCCCCTAGGTGTCTAGCAGTACGGCCAGTTGGTGCGCAAGTTTTTCCCCGTGACCACTAGGTGGCTGCCAGGTCGGCGTGTTGCTTACAAGCCCTCTCTGTATGCGACTTGGAATATTCAGGGACTTACGTGATTTTCCGTTGCCCTGTAGCTTCGTCCACCTTCGCGGGATTATCCACAATAGATTATTAATAGTTGCAGTGCGCGAGGTCCCCCTCAGATACTTTGCTTTTACCCTTTACACTTTTACTGCTACAAACCTCCACCCGTGTTCCATCTAGTACCATATCTCTCCTGGACATGAACCCATTCTCCATGTTACTATAGTCCCCTCGAACCTACGCTACTCCATCAGCACATCCCCAGATCACGTGACACCAGGACACGAACCCACGCTACTCCATCACCGGATCCCCAGATCACGTGACACCAGGACACGAACCCACGCTACTCCATCACCGGATCCCAGATCACGTGACAGCAGGACACGAACCCATGCTCCATGTTACTATAGTCCCCTCGAACCCACGCTACTCCATCACCATTTCCCCAGATCACGTGACACCATGACACGAACCCACGCTACTCAATCAGCACATCCCCAGATCACGTGACCCCAGGACACGAACCCATGCTCCATGTTACTATAGTCCCCTCGAACCCACGCTACTCCATCAGCACATCCCCAGATCACGTGACACCAGGACACGAACCCACGCTACTCCATCACCACATCCCCAGATCACGTGACACCAGGACACGAACCCACGCTACTCAATCACCACATCCCCAATTCACGTGACACCAGGACACGAACCCACGCTACTCAATCAGCACATCCCCAGATCACGTGACACCAGGACACGAACCCACGCTACTCCATCAGCACATCCCCAGATCACGTGACACCAGGACACGAACCCACGCTACTCCATCAGCACATCCCCAGATCACGTGACACCAGGACACGAACCCACGCTACTCCATCACCGGATCCCCAGATCACGTGACACCAGGACACGAACCCACGCTACTCCATCACCGGATCCCCAGATCACGTGACACCAGGACACGAACCAACGCTACTCAATCACCACATCCCCAGATCACGTGACACCAGGACACGAACCCATGCTACTCAATCAGCACATCCCCAGTTTACGTGACACCAGGACACGAACCCACGCTACTCCATCAGCACATCCCCAGATCACGTGACACCAGGACACGAACCCACGCTACTCAATCAGCACATCCCCAGTTTACGTGACACCAGGACACGAACCCACGCTACTCAATCAGCACATCCCCAGTTTACGTGACACCAGGACACGAACCCATGCTACTCAATCAGCACATCCCCAGTTTACGTGACACCAGGACACGAACCCACGCTACTCAATCAGCACATCCCCAGTTTACGTGACACCAGGACACGAACCCACGCTACTCAATCAGCACATCCCCAGTTTACGTGACACCAGGACACGAACCCACGCTACTCTATCACCACATCCCCAGATCACGTGACACCAGGACACGAACCCATGCTACTCAATCAGCACATCCCCAGTTTACGTGACACCAGGACACGAACCCACACTACTCAATCAGCACATCCCCAGTTTACGTGACACCAGGACACGAACCCATGCTACTCAATCAGCACATCCCCAGTTTACGTGACACCAGGACACGAACCCACGCTACTCAATCAGCACATCCCCAGTTTACGTGACACCAGGACACGAACCCACGCTACTCCATCACCACATCCCCAGATCACGTGACACCAGGACACGAACCCACGCTACTCAATCAGCACATCCCCAGTTTACGTGACACCAGGACACGAACCCATGCTACTCAATCAGCACATCCCCAGTTTACGTGACACCAGGACACGAACCCACGCTACTCAATCAGCACATCCCCAGTTTACGTGACACCAGGACACGAACCCACGCTACTCCATCACCACATCCCCAGATCACGTGACACCAGGACACGAACCCACGCTACTCTATCACCACATCCCCAGATCACGTGACACCAGGACACGAACCCATGCTACTCCATCACCGGGTCCCCAGATCACGTGACACCAGGACACGAACCCACGCTACTCCATCACCGGATCCCCAGATCACGTGACACCAGGACACGAACCCACGCTACTCCATCACCGGGTCCCCAGATCACGTGACACCAGGACACGAACCCATGCTACTCCATCACCGGATCCCCAGATCACGTGACACCAGGACACGAACCCACGCTACTCCATCACCGGATCCCCAGATCACGTGACACCAGGACACGAACCCACGCTACTCCATCACCGGATCCCCAGATCACGTGACACCAGGACACGAACCCATGCTCCATGTTACTATAGTCCCCTCGAACCCACGCTACTCCATCACCGGGTCCCCAGATCACGTGACACCAGGACACGAACCCATGCTACTCCATCACCGGATCCCCAGATCACGTGACACCAGGACACGAACCCACGCTACTCCATCAGCACATCCCCAGATCACGTGACAGCAGGACACGAACCCACGCTACTCCATCACCGGGTCCCCAGATCACGTGACACCAGGACACGAACCCACGCTACTCAATCAGCACATCCCCAGTTTACGTGACACCAGGACACGAACCCACGCTACTCAATCAGCACATCCCCAGTTTACGTGACACCAGGACACGAACCCATGCTACTCAATCAGCACATCCCCAGTTTACGTGACACCAGGACACGAACCCACGCTACTCAATCAGCACATCCCCAGATCACGTGACACCAGGACACGAACCCATGCTACTCAATCAGCACATCCCCAGTTTACGTGACACAAGGACACGAACCCACGCTACTCTATCACCACATCCCCAGATCACGTGACACCAGGACACGAACCCAGGCTCCATGTTACTATAGTCCCCTCGAACCCACGCTACTCCATCAGCACATCCCCAGATCACGTGACACCAGGACACGAACCCACGCTACTCCATCACCACATCCCCAGATCACGTGACACCAGGACACGAACCCACGCTACTCCATCACCGGATCCCCAGATCACGTGACAGCAGGACACGAACCCAGGCTCCATGTTACTATAGTCCCCTCGAACCCACGCTACTCCATCAGCACATCCCCAGATCACGTGACACCAGGACACGAACCCAGGCTCCATGTTACTATAGTCCCCTCGAACCCACGCTACTCTATCACCACATCCCCAGATCACGTGACACCAGGACACGAACCCACGCTACTCAATCAGCACATCCCCAGATCACGTGACACCAGGACACGAACCCATGCTACTCAATCAGCACATCCCCAGTTTACGTGACACAAGGACACGAACCCACGCTACTCTATCACCACATCCCCAGATCACGTGACACCAGGACACGAACCCAGGCTCCATGTTACTATAGTCCCCTCGAACCCACGCTACTCCATCAGCACATCCCCAGATCACGTGACACCAGGACACGAACCCAGGCTCCATGTTACTATAGTCCCCTCGAACCCACGCTACTCTATCACCACATCCCCAGATCAAGTGACACCAGGACACGAACCCAGGCTCCATGTTACTATAGTCCCCTCGAACCCACGCTACTCCATCAGCACATCCCCAGATCACGTGACACCAGGACACGAACCCACGCTACTCCATCACCACATCCCCAGATCACGTGACACCAGGACACGAACCCACGCTACTCCATCACCGGATCCCCAGATCACGTGACAGCAGGACACGAACCCAGGCTCCATGTTACTATAGTCCCCTCGAACCCACGCTACTCCATCAGCACATCCCCAGATCACGTGACACCAGGACACGAACCCAGGCTCCATGTTACTATAGTCCCCTCGAACCCACGCTACTCTATCACCACATCCCCAGATCACGTGACACCAGGACACGAACCCACGCTACTCAATCAGCACATCCCCAGATCACGTGACACCAGGACACGAACCCACGCTACTCAATCACCACATCCCCAGATCACGTGACACCAGGACACGAACCCACGCTACTCAATCACCACATCCCCAGATCACGTGACACCAGGACACGAACCCATGCTACTCAATCAGCACATCCCCAGTTTACGTGACACCAGGACACGAACCCACGCTACTCTATCACCACATCCCCAGATCACGTGACACCAGGACACGAACCCATGCTACTCAATCAGCACATCCCCAGTTTACGTGACACAAGGACACGAACCCACGCTACTCTATCACCACATCCCCAGATCACGTGACACCAGGACACGAACCCAGGCTCCATGTTACTATAGTCCCCTCGAACCCACGCTACTCCATCAGCACATCCCCAGATCACGTGACACCAGGACACGAACCCACGCTACTCCATCACCACATCCCCAGATCACGTGACACCAGGACACGAACCCACGCTACTCCATCACCGGATCCCCAGATCACGTGACAGCAGGACACGAACCCATGCTCCATGTTACTATAGTCCCCTCGAACCCACGCTACTCCATCAGCACTACCCCAGATTACGTGACACCAGGACACGAACCCACGCTACTCAATCAGCACATCCCCAGTTTACGTGACACCAGGACACGAACCCACGCTACTCAATCACCACATCCCCAGATCACGTGACACCAGGACACGAACCCAGGCTCCATGTTACTATAGTCCCCTCGAACCCACGCTACTCCATCAGCACATCCCCAGATCACGTGACACCAGGACACGAACCCACGCTACTCAATCACCACATCCCCAGATCACGTGACACCAGGACTCGAACCCATGCTACTCAATCAGCACATCCCCAGTTTACGTGACACAAGGACACGAACCCACGCTACTCTATCACCACATCCCCAGATCACGTGACACCAGGACACGAACCCAGGCTCCATGTTACTATAGTCCCCTCGAACCCACGCTACTCCATCAGCACATCCCCAGATCACGTGACACCAGGACACGAACCCACGCTACTCCATCACCACATCCCCAGATCACGTGACACCAGGACACGAACCCACGCTACTCCATCACCGGATCCCCAGATCACGTGACAGCAGGACACGAACCCAGGCTCCATGTTACTATAGTCCCCTCGAACCCACGCTACTCCATCAGCACATCCCCAGATCACGTGACACCAGGACACGAACCCAGGCTCCATGTTACTATAGTCCCCTCGAACCCACGCTACTCTATCACCACATCCCCAGATCACGTGACACCAGGACACGAACCCACGCTACTCAATCAGCACATCCCCAGATCACGTGACACCAGGACACGAACCCATGCTACTCAATCAGCACATCCCCAGTTTACGTGACACAAGGACACGAACCCACGCTACTCTATCACCACATCCCCAGATCACGTGACACCAGGACACGAACCCAGGCTCCATGTTACTATAGTCCCCTCGAACCCACGCTACTCCATCAGCACATCCCCAGATCACGTGACACCAGGACACGAACCCAGGCTCCATGTTACTATAGTCCCCTCGAACCCACGCTACTCTATCACCACATCCCCAGATCAAGTGACACCAGGACACGAACCCAGGCTCCATGTTACTATAGTCCCCTCGAACCCACGCTACTCCATCAGCACATCCCCAGATCACGTGACACCAGGACACGAACCCACGCTACTCCATCACCACATCCCCAGATCACGTGACACCAGGACACGAACCCACGCTACTCCATCACCGGATCCCCAGATCACGTGACAGCAGGACACGAACCCAGGCTCCATGTTACTATAGTCCCCTCGAACCCACGCTACTCCATCAGCACATCCCCAGATCACGTGACACCAGGACACGAACCCAGGCTCCATGTTACTATAGTCCCCTCGAACCCACGCTACTCTATCACCACATCCCCAGATCACGTGACACCAGGACACGAACCCACGCTACTCAATCAGCACATCCCCAGATCACGTGACACCAGGACACGAACCCACGCTACTCAATCACCACATCCCCAGATCACGTGACACCAGGACACGAACCCACGCTACTCAATCACCACATCCCCAGATCACGTGACACCAGGACACGAACCCATGCTACTCAATCAGCACATCCCCAGTTTACGTGACACCAGGACACGAACCCACGCTACTCTATCACCACATCCCCAGATCACGTGACACCAGGACACGAACCCATGCTACTCAATCAGCACATCCCCAGTTTACGTGACACAAGGACACGAACCCACGCTACTCTATCACCACATCCCCAGATCACGTGACACCAGGACACGAACCCAGGCTCCATGTTACTATAGTCCCCTCGAACCCACGCTACTCCATCAGCACATCCCCAGATCACGTGACACCAGGACACGAACCCACGCTACTCCATCACCACATCCCCAGATCACGTGACACCAGGACACGAACCCACGCTACTCCATCACCGGATCCCCAGATCACGTGACAGCAGGACACGAACCCATGCTCCATGTTACTATAGTCCCCTCGAACCCACGCTACTCCATCAGCACTACCCCAGATTACGTGACACCAGGACACGAACCCACGCTACTCAATCAGCACATCCCCAGTTTACGTGACACCAGGACACGAACCCACGCTACTCAATCACCACATCCCCAGATCACGTGACACCAGGACACGAACCCAGGCTCCATGTTACTATAGTCCCCTCGAACCCACGCTACTCCATCAGCACATCCCCAGATCACGTGACACCAGGACACGAACCCACGCTACTCAATCACCACATCCCCAGATCACGTGACACCAGGACTCGAACCCATGCTACTCAATCAGCACATCCCCAGTTTACGTGACACCAGGACACGAACCCACGCTACTCTATCACCACATCCCCAGATCACGTGACACCAGGACACGAACCCAGGCTCCATGTTACTATAGTCCCCTCGAACCCACGCTACTCCATCAGCACATCCCCAGATCACGTGACCCCCCCCCCCCCCCTGTCACGTACCGCGGCCCGAATTACGCGGCCAAGCGCGAAACGAGATTGTTGGGCCGGCAATTTGCTGTAATGAGAAAGTGTAACACAGAACTGTTATTTCCATCTGTGCGAGGGTGTGAAGGCTTGTGATGCAGTGGCGGAATAAAGCACGCAGTTAACCTACCTCACTTGTGTATGAGTAACTGACAGTGCGCCGCTGACTGTGGCTACGGAATATATTACTGGCTACTGTACGGCGTACCGCAATTTAAAACCTTTCTTTTCTTTTTATTCTCCACTATTGGTGCAAGACTCGCTTCTAACTTGGATATCGTATCACGTGACAGCTTTATTTCATATTAAAGCGTATACAGTACAAGTGGGTTTTGCAGATCCTTGTGATGTAAGTGAAATGTTAACACTATGTAGTACTTTATGTCGAGACCACAATCTGGAATCAATGTCCTGCTTTATCTCACTAGCGTGGTAATTAATCCACCTCATAGTGAACATTCCCAAATATTCAATAAGTATTTAAACACAGTATTACAAGTCCTCTTTATTAAGTTGCCGTTTAATTTTTACTTTTCCTATACACCATACACATTGTAAGTAGATAAGGTATTGTATTCCGCCAAAAAAATCAATGTTACAGTTTCACCGGAAATTGGTGTTGATGTCCCCTGCACAAGCATTTTTATTGTAAGGCCCACGTGTGCGTATGTGTGTGAGAGAGATCAGCGTAACTAAAAAAGGTAAAGTCAGTAAATACGAAACTTGGTATTTAAACCTTGCATCTTCCAAGGATGAGACACGAAGATTTTCAAGAAAATCCTTCCATTCCTACTGCTTAAATGGAAGCTTTTTCGAAATTTACTTGACTCAAAAGATTTTGATTAAAATACTGTGCATTAAAATATTTACATGATATAAAACGTGTCCGTATCTTGAGTTTCCTGGGCATAGTCTCTGAAGACCTCTTCATTCGGGAGGACTTTTGTGTAACTGGCAAACCGCAAGAGATATACAAAAACGCAATAAAGAAAAATATAAATATTGTTAAAATACACAGTTTAATATATGCATGTTTGTTGTGGAGCTATCCATTTCCGTGATGTTGTTTCTTATTGACTTCAATTTGAAAATACATATATGTTTCTCCATGAGGAAGTGATCATCTCCGCCTAGTGCATTTTCTTATTTCCTTTCTGCTTACAAGGAAACACGTATAAACTAATTTATGCTAATGCTTGTCTTGATTACCGTGATGCAGATAAATTATTAATCTTTAGTAAGAATAGTTTGTTTTCAGAACACGTAGAGAAAGTCATGTGAATGGAACACATAAGTGTTAATGTTCGCTTTATTAACTAGGTAAGGGATACTTTGGAACTTCAACAGCAACAGGTGTGTACTGTAGGAATCAAGCTAGGTATCAGATTTTAGTGGAAGACCTCAAATAAAGTTTATATAAATACTTCATTACATTTTTGTGTTCCAGAGTTAGGATTTTAGGTACAAAAGGAAAAGGTGCTCAAATAAAGCACAAAAGGGAAAACGGTGCTGGTTTATTCAACTAATTCAACGATGTTTCTTTCCTCTATTCTAGTTCATTGTATTACAAACAGCTACATCAAATTATTACTCGTCAAAAGAAGGAAAAAATATGAAGCTGTTTTACTTCAATACAACTTAGTGGGGTAAAATTCACTCTGAATGTCAACTGTACAGATATGGTGAGATTCTCCTGAAGACAAGACTCGGGTTTGTCTTTGGCAAAGCCATCTAACTGCTCCCTCACGGAAGCAAAACTATCCCATTGTTCTTCTCATCTTTTAATATTTGCAGTCAGCTACTTGTAGCTGTGGACACAATGCAGTTCTCTCTCCGGTAATAGAGGTTGCTGCACCTGAGTAGGCTAGATCTCTAAATTCTCACACAAGATAGCAGCACACTCAATCCACGAGCCCCAATGAGACTCGGAGTTTTCAGTAAAATCTTCTTCAGGGTTGAGATGAATTGATTTACGATGTTGTATTTATTCCTTATGGATTCACAAACCCTGTGAAGGGCATGAAGCAAGCATGCCACATGCTTCACCTTAGGAAATAAAAGTTAGTTAACGGCTGAAACCTTGTCTTTAACTACAAGAAGAAACTCGATACCAGTGGGCAAGAGTTTTTGGCGGAAGTCCATAATTACTGTAGTGGCAATCGCTTCCTGCAGCACATACATGGACTTATCTTTCTCCCCTGCTGAACGAAAAAACATATCGTTCCATTGAGTCTATGGTTCCATGCAGATCGCAATCCTCAATTCTTTGTATGGTCTCTTGATAAACAGACTCCATGTATTTTTTCCTTAAAGACTCTCATCGAATCAAGAAATCCCTTATTGAGTGAACTGCACACAACTCATTGTTTAATTCCTTCACATTTTGGCCTTTTGAAGAACTCTGTTGAAACGTATTTTTTATAGAGTTGCTTGCTTGAAGATGCCTAGAGCTGGAAATGTGTTGCTTGATGCGAATCAGCTCATCTAACAAAATTCCTGAATCGCAAACAGTTGCATCAGTGTATATCAAATCTTGTTTGAATTCCGCAACAAATCGGGCACTGTCGTGGTAGTACACTTGTTTAGTAATATAACAATGAGCTAACAACACTTCACTACAATGCGACTGTCCACGACCTTCATGCGAGTTCTAGCAGCTTCGAGCAGAAGCCAGTTTCAACTCTCAAACTGCGTCTCTGCATGACCACATGATATCTCTCACATTGACGAACACTGGCAGAGAATCACTTATTGTGCGGGCTACCTTATAGCGATAAAGCCAGAGAACTAGTTTTGTCGAACACGTTGTTGCAGGTGCGCTCAAACGCAACGTTTACTGAAAGAGGTAGGCTTACTATTGGCGCGCACACAGCAAGCTGAGGAGGCGTTGATCGAAATTTAAATATTTTATATTGATTGTTAAACCTGAACCACTTTAATACGCCATAATTTCTTTCTGAAAACTCCAAATGTAAACTCTGTTTTAACACATTGAAGCCCGGGCGTTTCGGTAATTGAAGTGCCAAGAAACCCAGGGTTTTTATATTATTTACGGTACATGAATCAAATCTCCCAAAAAAGTATTGGGACAGTCTAAAGGCATGGCATTCAAGGATTTCTCAACAAGTAAGAAAATAGTCATAACTTCCGTATTAATATTTTATTTTAAATTTACAACAAGTATCAAATATGAGTTTGAAAAAATCTGTGTAAAGCTGCTTACACTCCATTTATTCAGAGTTCGAAAAACTCTCCCTCGGAATCAGAATTTTGTATCCTGAATTTCAGCTCCACTTCACGGAAATCGAGGAAAATGCAGCATTTTAACATTCAAGAGCTCACACGTAACAAACAGATCACCATCTTCAAAGAAAATGGCGCGACTACACGAGAACAGCCAATATTACTAAATCTCTTAAAATTCCCAATAGTTGACTAAAGCAAGGACAGATGCCAGCACAAATCAGACAATTAAACGATAACTGGTCTATGTTGTTTGCCGTATAGCCCAAGACCGAATTAAGGTCGTGGAATTGCATTAAAAGCGTTAGAAATACCTGCCCGAAAAAACCTAGTATAGCTTGGGTCACATGAACATTTCGATGACCCAAGCTATACCAGGGCATGGGTCACATGAACATTTCGATGACCCGAGCTATACTAGGGCATGGGTCTCATGAACATTTCGATGACCCAAGCTATACCAGGGCATGGGTTTCATGAATATTTCGATGACCCAAGCTATACTAGGGAATGGGTCACATGAACATTTCGATGACCCAAGCTATACTAGGGCATGGGTCACATGAACATTTCGATGACCCAAGCTATACCAGGGCATGGGTCACATGAACATTTCGATGACCCAAGCTATACTAGGGCATGGGTCACATTAACATTTCGATGACCCAAGCTATACTAGGGCATGAGTCACATTAACATTTCGATGACCCAAGCTATACTAGGGCATGGGTCACATGAATATTTCGATGACCCAAGCTATACTAGGGCATGGGTCACATGAACATTTCGATGATCCAAGCTATACTAGGGCAAGGGTCACATGAATATTTCGATGATCCAAGCTATACTAGGGCATGGGTCACATGAACATTTCGATGACCCAAGCTATACTAGGGCATGGGTCACATTAACATTTCGATGACCCAAGCTATACCAGGGCATGGGTCACATGAATATTTCGATGACCCAAGCTATACTAGGGCATGGGTCACATGAATATTTCGATGATCCAAGCTATACTAGGGCATGGGTCTCATGAATATTTCGATGACCCAAGCTATACCAGGGCATGGGTCTCATGAATATTTCGATGACCCAAGCTATACTAGGGCATGGGTCACATGAATATTTCGATGACCCAAGCTATACTAGGGCATGGGTCACATGAATATTTCGATGACCCAAGCTATACTAGGGCAGGAGTCACATTAACATTTCGATGACCCAAGCTATACTAGGGCATGGGTCACATGAATATTTCGATGACCCAAGCTATACTAGGGCATGGGCCACATTAACATTTCGATGACCCAAGCTATACCAGGGCATGGGTCACATGAACATTTCGATGACCCGAGCTATACTAGGGCATGGGTCTCATGAACCTTTTGGATGACCCAAGCTATACTAGGGCATGGGTCACATGAACATTTCGATGACCCAAGCTATACCAGGGCATGGGTCTCATGAATATTTCGATGACCCAAGCTATACTAGGGCATGGGTCACATGAACATTTCGATGACCCAAGCTATACTAGGGCATGGGTCACATGAATATTTCGATGACCCAAGCTATACTAGGGCAGGAGTCACATTAACATTTCGATGACCCAAGCTATACTAGGGCATGGGTCACATGAACATTTCGATGACCCAAGCTATACTAGGGCATGGGTCACATTAACATTTCGATGACCCAAGCTATACTAGGGCATGGGTCACATGAACATTTCGATGACCCAAGCTATACCAGGGCATAAGTCTCATGAATATTTCGATGACCCAAGCTATACTAGGGCATGGGTCTCATGAATATTTCGATGACCCAAGCTATACTAGGGCATGGGTCACATGAACATTTCGATGACCCAAGCTATACTAGGGCATGGGTCACATGAATATTTCGATGACCCAAGCTATACTAGGGCATGGGTCACATGAACATTTCGATGACCCAAGCTATACCAGGGCATGGGTCTCATGAATATTTCGATGACCCAAGCTATACCACGGCATGAGTCACATTAACATTTCGATGACCCAAGCTATACTAGGGCATGGGTCTCATGAATATTTCGATGACCCAAGCTATACTAGGGCATGGGTCACATGAACATTTCGATGACCCAAGCTATACTAGGGCATGGGTCACATGAACATTTCGATGACCCAAGCTATACTAAGGCATGGGTCACATTAACATTTCGATGACCCAAGCTATACTAGGGCATGGGTCACATGAATATTTCGATGACCCAAGCTATACTAGGGCATGGGTCACATGAATATTTCGATGACCCAAGCTATACTAGGGCATGGGTCACATGAATATTTCGATGACCCGAGCTATACTAGGGCATGGGTCTCATGAATATTTCGATGACCCAAGCTATACTAGGGCATAAGTCACATTAACATTTCGATGACCCAAGCTATACCACGGCATGGGTCACATGAACATTTCGATGACCCAAGCTATACCAGGGCATGGGTCACATGAACATTTCGATGACCCAAGCTATACCAGGGCATGGGTCACATGAACATTTCGATGACCCAAGCTATACTAGGGCATAAGTCACATTAACATTTCGATGACCCAAGCTATACCAGGGCATGGGTCACATGAACATTTCGATGACCCAAGCTATACTAGGGCATGGGCCACATTAACATTTCGATGACCCAAGCTATACTAGGGCATGAGTCACATTAACATTTCGATGACCCGAGCTATACCAGGGAATGGGTCACATGAACATTTCGATGACCCAAGCTATACTAGGGCATGGGTCTCATGAATATTTCGATGACCCAAGCTATACTAGGGCATGGGTCACATGAATATTTCGATGACCCAAGCTATACTAGGGCATGAGTCACATTAACATTTCGATGACCCAAGCTATACTAGGGCATGGGTCACATGAATATTTCGATGACCCAAGCTATACTAGGGAATGGGTCACATGAACATTTCGATGACCCAAGCTATACTAGGGCATGGGTCACATGAACATTTCGATGACCCAAGCTATACTAAGGCATGGGTCACATGAACATTTCGATGACCCAAGCTATACTAGGGCATGGGTCACATGAACATTTCGATGACCCAAGCTATACTAGGGCATGGGCCACATTAACATTTCGATGACCCAAGCTATACTAGGGCATGAGTCACATTAACATTTCGATGACCCAAGCTATACCAGGGCATGGGTCACATGAACATTTCGATGACCCAAGCTATACTAGGGCATAAGTCACATTAACATTTCGATGACCCAAGCTATACCAGGGCATGGGTCACATGAACATTTCGATGACCCAAGCTATACTAGGGCATGGGCCACATTAACATTTCGATGACCCAAGCTATACTAGGGCATGAGTCACATTAACATTTCGATGACCCGAGCTATACCAGGGAATGGGTCACATGAACATTTCGATGACCCAAGCTATACTAGGGCATGGGTCACATGAATATTTCGATGACCCAAGCTATACTAGGGCATAAGTCACATTAACATTTCGATGACCCAAGCTATACTAGGGCATGGGTCACATGAACATTTCGATGACCCAAGCTATACCAGGGCATGGGTCTCATGAATATTTCGATGACCCGAGCTATACTAGGGCATGGGTCACATGAACATTTCGATGACCCAAGCTATACCAGGGCATGGGTCTCATGAATATTTCGATGACCCGAGCTATACTAGGGCATGGGTCACATGAACATTTCGATGACCCAAGCTATACCAGGGCATGGGTCTCATGAATATTTCGATGACCCAAGCTATACTAGGGCATGGGTCACATGAACATTTCGATGACCCAAGCTATACTAGGGCATGGGCCACATTAACATTTCGATGACCCAAGCTATACTAGGGCATGGGTCACATGAACATTTCGATGACCCAAGCTATACTAGGGCATGGGTCACATGAACATTTCGATGACCCAAGCTATACTAGGGCATGGGTCACATGAACATTTCGATGACCCGAGCTATACCAGGGAATGGGTCACATGAATATTTCGATGACCCGAGCTATACTAGGGAATGGGTCACATGAACATTTCGATGACCCGAGCTATACTAGGGAATGGGTCACATGAACATTTCGATGACCCGAGCTATACTAGGGCATGGGTCTCATGAATATTTCGATGACCCGAGCTATACTAGGGCATGGGTCACATGAACATTTCGATGACCCAAGCTATACCAGGGCATGGGTCACATGAACATTTCGATGACCCGAGCTATACTAGGGAATGGGTCACATGAATATTTCGATGACCCGAGCTATACTAGGGCATGGGTCTCATGAACATTTCGATGACCCGAGCTATACTAGGGCATGGGTCACATGAATATTTCGATGACCCAAGCTATACCAGGGCATGGGTCACATGAACATTTCGATGACCCAAGCTATACTAGGGCATGGGTCTCATGAACATTTCGATGACCCGAGCTATACCAGGGCATGGGTCACATTAACATTTCGATGACCCAAGCTATACTAAGGCATGGGTCACATGAACATTTCGATGACCCGAGCTATACCAGGGCATGGGTCACATTAACATTTCGATGACCCAAGCTATACTAGGGCATGGGTCTCATGAACATTTCGATGACCCGAGCTATACCAGGGCATGGGTCTCATGAACATTTCGATGACCCGAGCTATACTCGGGCTCCAATGTGTAAACCATTTTGATAGACCATAATTTCCCTCTGAAAGTTCGTATAAATGTAAACTTTGTTTTAATATCAGTGGCTCAGGGAGAATCGATCAGTGTCATCTGTTGACTCTATTGAGGATTTTGATGGCATTGTTGCAGCTCTTTGACACATGAGCAGCCTCATTCCTGGCTCAACGGTTTCTTTGGAGACTTCACATTTTTAACACTCTCTGGTGGTCTATGTTTTCCACT
Organism: Hymenopus coronatus; assembly: GCA_030762935.1. NCBI lineage: Eukaryota > Metazoa > Arthropoda > Insecta > Mantodea > Hymenopodidae > Hymenopus > Hymenopus coronatus. Next base: position 3,502,962 of record CM060888.1, on the reverse strand, counting down.
CTCATACCATTGTCTCCAGCTTTCTTGCCTTTGTCGGAGCATCCCATACATTAAAGTCTCTTCCAAATTGTGGTGTGAGGACACACTCCGCATGTTCCTGCAAACTAAACGCTGCTTACAATGGCGTTGATCAATCCTTGTCGATTCTCCCTGAGCCACTGAGGTCCTTTCACATTTGTACTGTGAGCTCCCACATAGAAATTATTACCTTAGATCACGTTTACATGAATCGCACTGTAGAATAAAGTTTAAAGCAAAAAGGGGATTATGGCTATGGTTAGAGGAAGGTATAAAGGTCCCAAAAAGGGGGGGGAATGGGTGAAAAAATGCCTCTTTTCGCAACTCGAAACAAAATTATCTTTCCAAATAGCTTTGATTTACTCTAAGGAAAATGTTGCGCACCTAAACATCGTAACCGTGCTTATCACAAAGGTGCTGCTTAAGAGAAACTTAAAATAGTGTAGTTCCTTGAGAGCTTTTAATTGTTTCATGTTGTACAGCTTTCAGGAAGAAAGAGACTTTTCCCTTGTGTGTGGTGTTAAAACGACGTTTGTAATTTGTTGACATGATACAATATCCTGTTTACAAAAGAGTTCTTTACATGTTTGTTAACTAGTAGTGTTGTATAACTTTGTTTTGTGATACAAATATATGTTTACGATCCACTAAATTATAATAAGTAATAGCACTATGAGTATTTTCATCTAATCTTAAGAGATCAGTTGTGTTTGATAAGACAATAGACTATTATTATATCATTGTAATATTTGCATTAGTTCTCAATCTTTATTTGCACAATGTCTTTGTCTTTCTTCACTGCCTCCTGAATTATCACATGGCCGACCGTGTCTACACCCAATGTACGAATATCGATAGCAACAATAGAAATAGGGAACAATTATTTTATTTCAGCTTTTAATAACTAATACATGAAATGGAAACAAACGTTATTTTATTTGAGGTTATTGCACTCATCTCATACATAAGAAATACAAATAATGATTATTTTCACTCCTTTTTTGAGCTGGATAAAACTTTAAATAAACATTGTAACTGACAGTTATTAAAAGTGAAGGTTGACTGTCACCTTGTTACCAAGACAGCAGATTAAACAAACGAACATCAGCTGCGATAAGATGTTTCGACAATATCGCTCCAGTCAGATGACCGCGATTGGTTCAAATTGCCTGATCTCGGTCATTCCATTAGCGCTTTAATAGTTCAAATTGCCTGATCTCGGCCATTCCATTGGCGTTCTAATTGTTGAGCTGAACTGTCCCAGTAAATTATTGCACAGTGCGATAAAACACACAAAATAAACTCACTTGGGTGTTTGGGTTGAATGAAAGTTAACCAGAGCTGGAACGGCAGAAGTTAAGGTACTTAGTATGTGACTTGCGTGTCTACTAGAAACGTTACTTCGTTGTAATAGTTTATGGAAGAGCGAAAAGAGAAGGGTTGTGAGTGTCTGGAAGGTGGATCTGAAGAAAGACAGTTTTAAATCTGCGAGATGAGAATGTTGTCTAATTTTCCAGTTATAATGTTGCTTGCTGAGCCGTGTCTTCATCAGCATCCCTCTCTTAATGGACCATGTTCCTGAGGCATTGCGATCTTCTCGCAAGTGTGCACCAATCAAAATATGTCTGCTGCTTTTCAAATCCTATGTTTTACAAACAAAATCTACTTAGGATTTCAAAAAAGGAAAATAAAGATATGTGCTCTATTCACATTAATTTCTCTACCTACACTTAAACTATTCTTGTAAAAACGTATTCTTCCGTCTACTTGATGCTAATCCAGATAAACATCAACAGAAATTGTCTTATTACTTGCTTCCTTGTAAGTGGAAGGGAATACACTAGGATAAAGTGATAGTTAAATGCTTTAATAGCTGGTTGCTATGTGATTGAAATTCGATTATCTTTGCATAACCAGATGTAAAACAAAAGAAATAGGGGTAATAAATTCCCGTTTGAGTAAAGTTCAAATATATTAAATTTGAAACGAATAGCAAGGAATATTTCGGGACTGATTCACTAAAAATGAAACATCGCAGCTGTGGTCGTTACACCTGTGCGAGTGGACACTGTGTTGTTCGGGAGTCTGACTGAATTTGTGAGAGCTGCGGTGGCAGGCACTTGCTTCTGCACGTTTCCAGCCACTTGACCAAGAGGTATAAAAATGAAACATCGCAGCTGTGGTCGTTACACCTGTGCGAGTGGACACTGTGTTGTTCGGGAGTCTGACTGAATTTGTGAAAGCTGCGGTGGCAGGCACTTGCTTCTGCACGTTTCCAGCCACTTGACCGAGAGGTATAAAAATGAAACATCGCAGCTGTGGTCGTTACACCTGTGCGAGTGGACACTGTGTTGTTCGGGAGTCTGACTGAATTTGTGAGAGCTGCGGTGGTTTGCACTTGCTTCTGGACGCATGCGGTAGTATAACTTGGAGGACCTTGCCAACGCATAGACATTGATGTAGCTGGCTATTCGCGGTGTTAGATAGTGGCAACAATTATCTGTTGGTCGCCATGGATTACTTCAGCAAGTGGACGGAGCTGTACGCCATCCCTAACCAGGAGACATGGGGAAGTGCCTCTCAGAATAAATGTTTTATCGCTGTGGGGTACCGTTGGAGCTGCACAACAACTTTGAGTCTAACCTGATGAGAGAAACACAACACTTCTCCACTCACTGTCAGACGAGCGGTACATCAAAAAGAACATTTGTGCCAATCACCAGAGAGGTTTAGATGTGAGGGAGCCATTTTTCTTGCAGACTTACCGCTCTTCAACTCACGACTCCACCAGCCTGTTTGGTGTTTGGCAGAGATTTGCATCTACCATGCTCTTGGTGTTTGGAAGTCCTCAGGGGTAGAAGAGCCAGAAGTCGACTACACGTCACGCTTGAGGTAGCGACTGACGGATGAAGACCCGTTACGATCGGCAGGTCTAAGGCCGAGGTTTCCAGCAAGGTGATCTATATGGCCCTATCTGGACCATATCCCAAGCTTCAACAACCATGACAGGGACATTATCTTGTGGTGAAGAGGATGGATAATGCCATCTACCGCATCCAGAGACTTCCCCAAGAGAAGAGGCTAATAGTACACCTGTATCGTGTTGTTACGATGATGATGGTTAGGACGACCAGCACTGAGGAGGGAGCAGTGTGACTACCCTGCGGCCGTAATCGCCGAAAATGTGTGTATGGCTTGCTTTGTAATCATAGTTGATTGTTAGCACCTATTGTTATACTACACTAGTGGACACCTATGCTGGCGGCAAGTTATGATTGTTACACCTCTGACACTGTGCTGTTTCAGTGTTATTTCACTTCGAAGCCCAACATTGTTACACCTGTGTAAGTTTGTGATATCTGCGATGTTTCCAGTGACTGGGAGGTATAAAAGGAGAACGAAGCCCTGATTAGAGTTCATTTTCAACTGGGAGTGCATAACGAGCTGAGTTTTGTAGCGTGAAGTAGAAGTCGTCACAGCGAATTGTTAGGAAAGACAGTTATTGGTTGTAAGAAATAAAGAACTGTTTGTTGCAGTGAAAGCAAATAACTTGGTTCTTGACACCACAACTGTATCTGTTAACCGTCACAGTTGTGTGAGGTTGTACAAAGTGTTTACATCTCGGAAGAGAAATGTCAAACTGAGCGGGATGACTTAGACGGTTTCGTTTGTAGCCGTGGGTTCGCTTCCTGTGGCCGCCCTTTCATCCTCCGAGTTTCCTGTACCTCCATGTCGTTTCATTCATCCTTGATTTGTTGGTGTCTTTCAGGATTGGAAGTGATGGCTCGGTGCGGCATGGCAGGGGACCGGAAAGAGGACCACCGCTGACGGGTGTTGGACCCTGTGTGGAGCGGAAACCCTGTGTGGCTGTCGAGGTACTTGTGCCTGGGCCCAGTCATTGCTCCTGGTTCCGGTTGCTCGTGGGGCCTAGGTTCAGCAACCTCAGGTTCGGCGTCGGGTCCCGAATGTTATCTTACAAGTTCGTTAATCAACTAACAAGAGTAATGTCGTGTCTAAAATACACGTGAAGACATAGAGGATGGTTCCTTGTTTTAAACCTGTCTCTCGAAAACTCCATCGCCTGACCTAAGGATTCTATGTCGTTATTCAGCCAATCAGGGCACAAGAGAACGGAAACTCTGCGCGAAAGTTCATTCCTATATCAGCGGGGAAACCTTAGAAGGAACAGAAACTTTTGTATTCATATTCAGCTTGTCAACAAAGAGCAGAGTAAACTTTGAATGTTTTCATTGCTGCTCAGGGAGAGGGGGGGGGCGTGGAGTGACTCGTTATATTACTCTCTCTCTCCCTCTTCTGAAAAGCATAACTTCGCTGTGACTACTTTCTCTTCATTGCTGCTCAGAGAGGGGGGGCCGTGAAGTGACTCGTTATATTACTCTCTCTCTCTCTCTTCTGAAAACCATAACTTCGCTGTGACTGCTCTCTCTTCTGCGAACGACCAGCGCTCCCTCTCGGTAAAGAACGCTTTGATTTCAATGTAGGCTCACCAGTCAACTTTGATGTCATTCTTGTTCTCTGGAAATCACACAGTATATTTTATTAGTCATGTAAATATATTTAATTTATAGAACACTTTTAATCAAAATGGATCCAGTTTTGCGAAAATAAAAAATTAGAAAGAAAATCGGATGTGTTGCATCCCCATGACCTTCTCCACCAATTTATGTGCAAAACATTATTCTTCACCCTAATGGAGATAAACACTAACAGAAACTGTCTTGTTGGTTGCTTCCTTGTAAGTACAAGGGAATACACTAGCATAAAGTGATAGTCAAAAGCTGGTTGCTATGTGACTGAAGTTCCTTTGTTTGTATGGACACGAGTTGACAAATGCCTGTATGAGAAAGTATAACTTTTTCAAAGCTGAAGCCGAAAATAATGAATATCTAAAAAACGATCAACTCAACGAGAAAAAATTATATAACCTAAACAGTGTGTTTTAATGTGCTGTACATTTTTGTGTAGTAGGTTTTTGTCCACTTCTTACGCTTTAGCAGTTATATAAAATTTCGTAAAATGTATCCAGAATGAGGCAGTCTTCAGAGGCTATTCCGAGAAAATCCAAGATATGCATTTTATTTGTGAGGTAATATCTTAAATTTGTGATATTTTAATCAAAATCGCTAGAGTCATTTATAAGAAAATCAAAATTTTCGAAAAAGCTTCCATGTAAAGGGTAGTTGGGGGTGGCGAGGGATTTTCTTGAAAATCTTCGTGTCGCATCCTTGGAAGATACCAAACCTAAATTCCAAGTTTGTATTTTAACGGACTTTTCGTTTTTGAGCTATGCTGCCCCCCCCCACACACACACACACACGGACATGTTTCTAAAACTGCTCTTTTTTTGGATTCAGCAGGTCTCAGGAGATGTACTTCCGGTGAAATCTCGGTATTGAATATTTGGGTGCAATACAATATCTTCTCTATATTTGAAATGTTTAATTTTCACAAACATGTCTGAAACGAATTTGTTTAAAATAGCACATATTTACTATATTTGCATTACAAATAAAATGTTTATCCTGAATTGGCTAGGAAGAACTGATCAACGTTAAGAAGTAGTCCAAGTGTGGAGAGGTCTTTATTAAAATAGAAATATACAGATGATGCGCACTAACAGCACATTATCTTGTGAAGTTTAAACATGCAATAATATCACCTATTTACTTTCTCTAGCACGTATGTGAAATGCAAACAGTAGGTGGAGAAGATTTGATACTATTTGAGGACCCCTAAATCCAAAGTAAAGAAGTTTTTAGAAAAAGGTCCCTGTGTGTGCGTAAACAGCACAACTCAAAAATAGATCTAAGGAATTTGATTAAAATGTCAGTATAAGATGTTTACATGACAAATAAAATGTACATCTTCAACTTTCTGGGAAGACCTCTTTTATCTAGGTTACTTTTGTAAAACTGGCAAACCATAAGGGAGAGACAAAAGCTTTCGTTTCCGAGATATTCCTTGTTATTTGTTTCAATGTTAAACTACATAAACTTTTCTCAACAGGAACTTATCTATTGCTTCATATGTCTTGCTTTACTCGCCATGGAAAGAGAACCGATTTTCAATTGTTTTACATAGAACGCAGTTTTTAAAACATTTGACTACTATCACTTTATCCTAGTGTATACTTACAAGGAGGTAAGTAATAAGAAACTTTCTGTTAGTGTTTATCTTGAAGTAAATATAAGAAGAAGCTGTTTGACAACAGTTAGGAAGGTCATGTGAGTGGAAGCGTCTAATCTTTTTGTCTGCTTTAACGTTTACAGTAATAGCTACATTACACATTTCAATTGTTTACATTTCAACACAAACAAACGACTCATTAATAACGCATGTCTTGGAACAATTTATTTGAAATAAATTACGAGTTTTAAATATCTACATTTGCGTGTATGCTTAACGTTTATCACTTAGGATTATAGAAAATTGCTTCAGAGTGAAGTGGTTAGACCCAGATATGTCATCAAAATATCTTTAATGTTTGGTACTTTTACCAAAAGCGTTAGAGCCGTTTTTGAGAACTTTCCTTGTCAAGTTTAATTTGGTGTACATCCTTGGGAAATACCGCAGTAGATGCCAAGTTTGGTATCTAACCGATGTTTGAGCTGTGGTGTTCAAGGCACATACCTGTTTCTAAATTGTGTTTGATTTTTCAGGTAGCCTCAGAATGTATTCGGTGAAACTCCGGTACCTATCTCTTAAATGTTTGGGTGGATTTCAAGAAAGTAAACAAGCTGAGATAATACACATTTATAAGAGTACAGAATCTCTTTATTCTGACATCAGCAAAATACATGTTTTGAGATCCTCGATTTCAGCATAATTCAAAAACCAAAAGTCTGTTAATTACTAAACCATCCGTACTTCAAACTAGCCTTTATTTGAAAAATGGTTCAAAATGGCTGTAAACATTTAGGTTAAAGTTCAATATTATTTCTCTGTTTACTATATATAGCGGAAACATTAAATTCCAGCAAAAATTCCATTCGATATTTCAGTGAAAAATGTTTTAATCCACCCTGAATTCATAAAAAGGACTTTTATAAATCGTCATGAGTGAGTGTGGGTGGGGGGGGGCAGTGACCAGCATAACTAGGAAACTCAAAGTCGGTCGGCTAAATACCAAAGTTGATATTTAAGTTGAGCATCCTCCAAGGACACGATACCAACTTTTCAACAAAATCTCCCCCATGCCATTTTCATTTTCTCAAAAATGACTAACGATTTTGTTAGAAATGGTATAGGTACGTTTAATCCAATTTCTTGAGTAAATAAAATGTATACTTATGTTGAATTTTGTGGGAATAGTCTCTGAAGACCTCTTTATTCTGGATGACTTTTATATAACTGGCAAACCGTAAGAGAAAGACAAAAACTTACTGCACAGAAATGTAGATCTCGTTAAAAGACACAATATATGTCCTACTATTTCTGTGATATTAACTTTATTGGTTTATATTTCCCAATAGTTCTGTTGTTTTTTGTTTTTTTTTTTCAAATGAAAAGACGTGTTGATTTTATTTTGGTAACCATGTAAAGAGAAGAGAGTTTCAAAGCCATCTCTTAGAGCATAGCCCGGTTATTGCCTTATTACTTCGTTCCTTCTCACAACAAATATGGAAGAATAGTTATTTATTATACAAGTTTGTGTTGTATATTGTGACTGGAAGCTACTCACAATCTACAACAAGTTTAACACTATGAGTGTCATACACTATTCTCAATATTTATAATTATAAATAGATTGGTTTACCTATTTCACGGAGCTCGTGCGATATTCAGTTGTTCCTTGCTTGATAACATAATGACTTACTCGTACAGAACGAAATCGTTGTATACACCTGAGACAGTGTAGCAGTTGTAATTTTGCTCTCTCCGCTGCTTGTATAACTTCGTCTGGTTCAGCAGACTCCATGGATCGATAGTTTCAGAGTTATAGCTTACTGGAATGAGGCGGTGCACACTTTGGAGTGTTACAACTTTATAACACTGACATCTGGCAAAAGACCCGACTTTTAGCATCAACTGTGTAAAAAAAAAAAAAAAATCTATTGATGATATCTTGCTTAGCAGCGTATAGAAGAAAATAAAATTGTAAGAATGGCTGAAAAATATTTACAAATGAACAGAAAAGATGGAAATAAAGGAAGGGTGAGAGGCGAATATTGCTGGCACAAATTGACGACTTCTCCTTAACATTGGAAACAACTGCCATCAATTAGCCTGTCTGTCTCGCAACAACATGGCTGCTGCCTTGTCGCCATCTGTTGGCGAGATCAGGGAACTAGGTGCCCCGCCCACAGGTCACGTTGTCGGCGCCTTTGATGTAGCGAGGGGCGTGTAGGGGCAGGGGAGAGGTTGCGGTGAACTTCATCTCACCTACCCTGCATTAGCATACACTCCAATGTCAACTTTACACACAAAAATATTCTTCTTGACAAACTCAGACCATTAAACATCAGCTACTTTCTCTACACGTAGTGTATATTGTAATGCACCCAAAAATTCAATACCGAGATTTCACCTCAAGTATATGTGTCTTGGGTCACCTTGAATAAAAAAAAAAGATTTTTAGAAAAAAGTTTGTGTGTGTGTGTGTGGAAGTATAGCTCAAAAACGAGAAGACCATTAAATACCGAACCAGGTATTTAAGTTAAGTATCTTTCAAGGACGCGACACGAAGATTTTCAAGAAAATTCTCCCATCCCCAACTACCCTTTACATGGAACTTGTTTTCGAAAATTTCAATTTCTCAAAAATGGCTCCAACCATTTTGATTAAAATATCGTATATTACAGATGTTAACATGACAAATAAAATGCATACCTTGAATTTTCTGAAGACCACTTTATTCTGGATGAATTTTAAGAAATTTCGCATAACTGGTAAGCCGTACGAGATGGACAAAAACTAACTTAACACGTTAAAACACACAATTTATGTTATACACATTTTTTCGTGGAGTTGATCGTTTTTGAGATATTCCTTGCTATTTTTTTTTTAGTTTTAAAATACTTGCACTTTTCTCACACGGGAATTTGTCAACTCGTGTCCATACAAACAAAGGAACATCAGTCACATAGCAACCAGCTTTTGACTATCACTTTAACCTATGCTACTCCCTTATTTCACTTCTACTTACAAGGAAGCAAGTAATAAGACTATTTCTGCTAACTTTTTCTGGATTAGCATGAAGTAAATAGAAGCATTAGCTTTTGTAAGAATGATTTGTTACAGAGTTGTAGAGAAAGTCATGTGAATGGAAGACATCAGATCTGTTTTTAATTGTTTCATAGTAAACACGTTTATGTTCATTCAGGTCTGTTTGAATGGCAGTCCTTGAATATCGTATAACCACATAAATAAACGTGTCTGCCAGTATATTAATATTTGTATCTTGGACTGCTTTTAAAATGAACGGTGAAAATCATTTTTACTTTTAAAGTCACATATCGTTCCGCAATAACACATTTCATTACAACATGTAGTAGACAGGAGCGTTACAAAAGACATTCTCCCTCGCTACTAAATGTCCGCTTTTGTAAGCGTTATAAGGAGATCCGATTGTCTTATGTTTTATCACTCGCTAAATCGTGTAATATTGCTTAACTAAAAATGTGATCAATTCACATCACTTTCTTTACATATCTGTAACAAGTTATTTTTACAAAATCTTATTCTTCTATCTACTTCAAGATAAACATTAACAGAAATTGTCTTATTACTTGTTTCCTTGTGAGTAGAAGGGAATACACTGGGATAAAGTGATAGTCACATGTTTTACGTTTTGTCTACCCCTTACATTTCGGTAATTCAGAATAAAAATATCTTCAGAGGCTATTCCCAACATCTGTGATGCAAATAACTTTATTTTAATCAAAATCGTTAGAGCTATTTTCGCAAAATCAAAATTTGTCGATTTGTTTTTTCATGTAGCATCTTTGGAAGTATAAAGGGTACCGTAAAACCTCTAATTTCTAGTGAAATCTCGGTGGAATGCTACACCTTCTCTACTTGTCTATGTATGATGTACGAAGTAGAGGAAATAAAAATCTGTGTTCCATTTATACTCTTACATTTCTATCTGATTCAGACATCTTTAAAATGTGTTCCATTCACATGACTTTCTCAACATCTCTGCCAAAAGATATTTTAAAAAGCTTATGCATCTATTTACTTCATGTTAATTGAGAAAATATCAGCAGAAATAGTCTTATTACTTGCTTCCTTGTAAGTAGAAGCGAAATAAGGGAGTAACATAGGTTAAAGTGATAGCCAAAAGCTGGTTGCTATGTGACTGAAGTCCCTTTGTTTGTATGGACACGAGTTGACAAATTCCTGTGTGAGAAAAGTGTAAGTTTTTAAAGCTGAAACCAAAAACAAGAAATATCTCAAAAACGCTGAACTCCATGAAAAAAATGTATATAACATGATTGTGTGTTTTGGCGCGCTCTACATTTTTTGTGTGACAAGTTTTTTCCAATCTCTTATGCAAAAATCCGTAAAATTGATCCAGAATAAAGTACTCTTCAGAGGCTATTCCCAGAAAATTCAAGATATGCATTTTATTTGTCAGGTAAATATCTTTAATATTTTACATTTTAATCAAAATCGTTAGAAAATCAATTTTTTTTAAAAAAATATCCATGTAAAGGGTAGTTGGGGGTGGGGAGATTTTCTTGAACATATTCGCGTCACATCCCTGGAAGATACCGAACTTAAATACCAAGTTTGATATTTTACCGACTTTTCGTTTTTGAGTTATGTTCACAGACACACGGACTCACTGACATACGGACACACACACATGCACACACGGACCTTTTTCTGAAAGCGCTTTTTTTTTTTTTTTTTTTTTGATATAGGGGACCCTAAAACATATATTTCCGGTGAAATCTCAGTATTGAATTTTTGGGTGCAAGACAATGCCTTCTTTATACACTATCTACATAGTACGTGTAGAGAAAGTAAAAATTGAATTTCGTTAAATTTGAAACAACTGGTGGCTGTTTCCATATAATCGCGAGAAACAACTGAACATAGAAAGAACGTTTCAAGTGTTGAACGGTTCCACCCCATTATGTCACGAACAAGTTTATTTTAATAAATTGTGTGTTTTAAAGAGATGTACAGTCTTGTGTGGTGAATGTTGTATAAACTTGACAGAAAATTCAAGATACCTCTCTCTATATTATTTCACTTGGATATACGAACAGAACCGTTTATGGCCCACGTAAAGCGCCAACATCTTGAGGTAGACGCTGCTCTGTTAATGTTTATCTTCAAGTCAATAGTGAACATTTCACGTCGACACCCGTTCCTGATGGTCTCACCATTACACTTTGTCAATAAGAGCTTCAATTTCTCTCCTTCGAAATCATTTATGTAATAACCAATTTTAGTATTTCTACGGTCTATATTGCTTTGATATAAATTATTTATGTTTTGCTCCTGTTAGTTTTCTTTTCCATTGCTATACAATGAAACTGTCGATATTTCATAGAAGAGTTTCAAGTTTTTTTTTATAATTTGTCTGTTTTACTCTGGCCTTGTTGGCAGTCCATAACTATGGGCAGTTGTTATTGTTTCAATAAATAGGTAGAAAATTCGTACAGAAGATCATGTAAATGCAGCACACATGACATTAGATGGTATTGCAGTCCACACAAAACTTCGATACCGAGATTTCACCGGAAATACATGTTTTATCGTCCCCTGTATCCAAAAGAAGCATTTTACTTTCTCTACACGTGCTATGCGGATAGTGCATAGAGAAAAAAAAATGTCGTTTTGCTCAGAGGCCTCTTTATCAGGCTTGAGGTTCTTTTACCCGCCGTAAATGTACGACACGGGACCAACGGCTTTACTTCCCTTCCGAAGGAAACCATGCTAAGGATTTTTACACCCGAAAAAATCCATCCTCCTCCACCGGGTTTGAACCCGCGACCTTGGGTATATGAATTTACCACGGTAACCACTACACCACGGAGGGCGACTTGTATAGAGAAGCTATTTGTATTGTACCCACAAACTCAATACCAAGATTTCACCGGAAATATATGTTTTGGTTCCCCCTGAATACAAAAATAAAAAGAATCATTTTCAAAAAAAGACCCGTGTATGTGCGCATGTGCGCGCGTGTCTGTGGAAAGACCGTTAAATACCGAACTTGATATTTAAGTTTGGTATCTTCCAAGGATGCGACACGAAGATTTTCAAGAAAATCCCGCACCCCCAAATACCCTTTACACGGAAAAAATTTAGAGCATTTTGATTATCTCAAAAATGGCTCTAACAATTTTAATTAACATCTCTTATATTTAAGATATTTACATGACAAATGAAATCTATATCTTAAATTTTCTGGGCATAACCTCTAAAAGCATGTTTATTCTGCGTCAATTTTGCATAACTGGTAAACCGAAAGAGATAGACAAAAACTATTTCAGAAAAAATGTAGATCACAATAAAACACACAATTTATGTCATTCACAATTTTTTCGTGGAGTTGGCCATTTTTTTAGATATTCCTTGTTATTTATTTCAGCTTTAAAATACCTCTGATACGGAGCTGGTCAACTCCTGGCAACGGATTTCAATAACACAAACACCGCATTTGACTGTCGGATTAGTCTACTGTGTTCCCTTCTACTTATAAAGCAACAAGTAATAACACCGCTTCTGCTAAATAAGATAGAATAAGCTTACTAATAATGATATGTCACACAGATGTTGAGAAAGTCATGTGAATGGACCACATCAGATTTTTTAGAAAAAGGTCCATGTCTGTCTGTGAACACGATAACTCAAAAACGAAAAGGCGGTGAATACCAAACTTGGTATTAAAGTATAGTATCTTCCATGAATGCAACACGAAGATTTTGAGAACCCCCCCCCCCATCCCTCAACTATTCCTTACATGGAAAACATTTCGAAAATGTTGATTTTCTCAAAAATTCTCTAACGATTTTGATTAAAATCCCGTATATTAAAGATAATTACCTGACAAATAATATGTAGGTATATCTTGAATTTTCTGGGAATAGCCTCTGAAAATGTCTTCATTGTGGAGGAATTATGCTAAATTTTGTAAAAATAAGCAGTAGACAAAATCTTACCAAACAAAACATGTAGATCTTGTCAAAAATCAATTTATATAATATGCAATCATTTTTCCATGGAGTTGACCATTTTTTAGATTTTCCTCGTCATTTGTTTCAGTTTTAAAATACTTGAACATTTCTCTTGCAGGAACTTGTCAACTCCTGGACACGTAAACAAACGGAATACAATTCCATAGCAACCAGCTTTTACAAAATTTGGCTAACACTTTAACCTAGTGTATTCCATTGTTTCCCTTTTATGTTACAAGGAACCAAATAATAAGACAATTTCTATTAATGTTTATGTCGATTAGCATTATGTACATAAATAGAAGAATACGCTTTTTAACAATAGCTTGTTTACAGAACGGAAAGAGAAAGCTATGTGAATGAAACAGATCATATTTTGTATAATTGGTTCGTACGTTTCTTAGTCGGCTTAACTTCCGTATCTAGGATTTAAAAGCGAATGCATTGGGGTCAGAAGCCTGTCGGTGAGCCAACGGCACGAAACCACACAACGGAGAACCTGTTCTGTAGCCAGGCATGAGTGTGAGGAAGTGGTTGACATGTAGGACTGACACTCCCCTAGGACTTACAAGTGGATGTCTAGGGGTCAGAAGTCTCTCGGGGAGCCAACGGCACGAAACAACAGAATGGACAACCTGACCCACAGCCAGGCATGAGTGTGAGGAAGTGGATGATATGTAGGACTGACACTCCCCTAGGACTTACAAGTGGATGTCTAGGGGTCAGAAGCCTATCGGGAAGCCAACGGCATGGAACAACAGAATGGAGAACCTGACCCATAGCCAGGCATGAGTGTGAGGAAGTGGTTGACATGTAGGACTGACACTCCCCTAGGACTTACAAGTGGATGTCTAGGGGTCAGAAGTCTCTCGGGGAGCCAACGGCACGAAACAACAGAATGGACAACTTGACCCACAGCCAGGCATGAGTGTGAGGAAGTGGATGACATATAGGACTGACACTCCCCTAGGACTTACAAGTGGATGTCTAGGGGTCAGAAGTCTCTCGGGGAGCCAACGGCACGAAACAACAGAATGGACAACTTGACCCACAGCCAGACATGAGTGTGAGGAAGTGGATGATATGTAGGACTGACACTCCCCTAGGACTTACAAGTGGATGTCTGGGGGTCAGAAGTCTCTCGGGGAGCCAACGGCATGGAACAACAGAATGGAGAACCTGACCCACAGCCAGGCATGAGTGTGAGGAAGTGGATGATATGTAGGACTGACCCTCCCCTAGGACTTACAAGCAGATGTCTAGGGGTCAGAAGTCTCTCGGGGAGCCAACGGCACGAAACAACAGAATGGACAACTTGACCCACAGCCAGACATGAGTGTGAGGAAGTGGATGATATGTAGGACTGACCCTCCCCTAGGACTTACAAGGGGATGTCTGGGGGTCAGAAGCCTATCGGGAAGCCAACGGCATGGAACAACAGAATGGAGAACCTGACCCACAGCCAGGCATGAGTGTGAGGAAGTGGATGATATGTAGGACTGACACTCCCCTAGGACTTACAAGGGGATGTCTGGGGGTCAGAAGCCTATCGGGAAGCCAACGGCATGGAACAACAGAATGGAGAACCTGACCCATAGCCAGGCATGAGTGTGAGGAAGTGGTTGACATGTAGGACTGACACTCCCCTAGGACTTACAAGTGGATGTCTAGGGGTCAGAAGTCTCTCGGGGAGCCAACGGCACGAAACAACAGAATGGACAACTTGACCCACAGCCAGGCATGAGTGTGAGGAAGTGGATATGTAGGACTGACACTCCCCTAGGACTTACAAGCCTGTCGTCATGTTAGCAGTCTTCAACATAGTTGAGGAGCTGAACATAGATATAGTGTCCCTGCTTATCCCTGATCCTGGTGTGATAGATTTATCAAGACAATTGTCACATGACTTTCTCTACAGCTCTGCAACAGGCTATTGTTAAAAAACTTATGCTTATATTTACTTCATGCTAATAGCAGGAATAATCTTATTACTTGCTTCCTTGTAAGTAGAAGTGACATAAGGGAGTACCATAGGTTAAAGTGAAAGTCAAAAGCAGGTTGCTATGTGACTGATGTTCCTTTGTTTGTATGGACAGGAGTTGACAAATTCCTGTATGAGAAAAGTATACGTTTTTCAAAGGTAAAACTTAAAACAAAGATTAACTCAAAAAGATCAACACCACGTGAAAAATGTATGTAACATAAATTGTGTGTTTTATAGTGCTCTACATTTTTATGTGGTAAGTTTTTGTTCATCACTTACGGTTTAGCAGTTATGTAAAATTCCGTAAAATTTATCCAGAATAAAGTAGTCTTCAAATACTATTCCCAGAAAATTAAAGATACATATTTTATTTGTCAGATAAATATCTTTAATATACGGTATTTTAATCAAAATCATTAGAGCCATTTTTGAGAAAATCAAAATTTTCGAAAAAAGTTCCATCTAAAGGCTAGTTTGGGATGGGGGAATTTTCCTCAAAATGTTCGTGTCGCAACGCTGGTAGATACTAAACTTAAATGCTAAGTTTGATATTTTACCAACTTTTGGATTTTGAATTATCGTGTTCACAGAGACACGGAGCTTTATCTGAAAATGCTTTTGTTTTTTTGTTTTTTGTTTTATACAGGGGAGCCTAAAATATATATTTCCGGTGAAATCTCTATATTGAATTTTTGGGTGCATTATAATACGTTCTCTATACACGATGTACATAGTACGTATAGAGAAAGTAGAAAAAGCGGTTAGATGTCAAAATAATATGTGGCTGTTGAAAGTGTGACTCACTCGGATGTTATTCCCAACAATTGATATACCCGGATTAGTTCTCTCAGCAGGACAATACCAGACTCGTACAACAATGGACAATCGATGTGCTACAACAGCAGCCCATCGCCCATTTCCTATGTGTAACATTCAAGCATTACAGTGCTCTTTACGTTTTCGTAAATTTAGTTTAAAGATCGACTTTACTAATGTAACATCACATTTATAGAAAATTGATGGCTTTCACTCACATAACTTTCTCAACTTGTTCTACAGGCAAACTTTTTTATCAAAGCCTTTTCTTCTGTCTACTTCAAGATAAACATTAACACAAATTGTCTTATTACTTGCTTCCTTGTGAGTAGGAGGGAATACACTAGGATAAAGTGATCATAGTGAATTTGTAATTGAAATTCGCTTCTTTACATTGCACGCAAAAAAAAAAAAAAAAACACTAAGAGCTTCCTGTTTGAAAAAAGTTTAAGTACTTTAAAATTGAAAAAAAGCCTTTCTCTGAAATGGTTGCCTCTACATTAATAATAAAACAGTATATTCCATAAATTATGTGTTTTAATGAGATCTACGTTTTTGTCTATCTCTTACGGTTATACAAAAGTTATTCAGAAGGAACACGTAATAAAAAACTATTTCCAGAAAATTCAAGATATACATTTCTTCGCAATTCAATCTTTTTTTTTAAAAAACTAAACATTTTCTGTTCCATGTAAAGGATAGCTGGTAGTGGGGGGGGGGCATTTTTCTGAAAATCCTTGTGTCACATCCTTGTAAGATACAAATACCAAGTTTGGTATTTGACCGACTTTTCGTTTTTAAGTGAATGCTGTCCTCAGAAACTCACCGATCTTTTTCCAATTTTGACGGGAATCAGTGGTCCTCAAAACATGTATTTTGGGTGAAATCTCGGTATCGATTTTTTGGGTGGATCACAATAGTGGTATGTTTCACTATACTACTATTGCTAGAGAAAGAGGCTTGGCGTTCCGTTATGTGGAATAGTCGGGACCTTACACAGTGTACAAGAAAGAGCAAAGTAACTCAAATTAACGTCCAATAAGCTTTGTCATAACATAGGAGAAAATAAACTATCTGCAATTTTTACATTTTCTTGTACATGCCACTAAGAATTCCTTACTGAGGCTTCTAGTTTTGAGCTCACATGTGTGTGCGCGCGCGCGTTTCTATGAACTGCGTAACTCAAATCCAAGGCTGGCTTTAAATACTATTTGGTATTAAGATAAGAGACCTGTGCATCTTTTTAAAGGCGTGAATCTAAAAAAAAAAAAAAACCAAGAGGATATTCTATGGATACGACAATGGTAATGGTTTCGAAAATAGTTCATAGTGTTGACTGGAATACCATTAGGTTTAAGATATATACTTTAAAAATTAAATTTATGTATTGCATTTTCTGGGAATAGCCTTTGAAGACCTCTTCATTCTAGATGACTGGCAAACCGTAAGAGATACACAACAACGTAGATCTCATTAAAACACACAATTTATGTTATACCCATTTTTGTGTGTAGCTAACCGTTTCCGAGAAATTTCAAACAGAAGTCATTCCTGAGCGGGATTTTCATTTCAATCACATGGCAACCACATTTCAAAACATTTGACTACTATCACCTTATCCTAGTGTATTCCCTTCTACTTACAAGGAAGCAAATAATAAGACAATTTCTGTTAATTTTACAGTCGAATATTTCAAATAGGTTGCCATGAGATTGTAACCCCTTTGTGCACATGATCAGCAACTGACAAGTTTTAAGTATTTTAAAACTGAAATAAATAACAAGGGATATCTCGGAAATGATCAACTATGCGAAAATAATCTGATGTGTTGCATTCACATTACTTTCTCTACATCTCTATAACAAATTAATCATTGTTTACAAGCTTATTCCTCTATTTCATGGTAATCAAGAAAACAGCAGAAACTGTTTTAATTGTTAGTTGCTTGTAAGTGGAAGGCTAAACCGACAGTCCGGTTCTTCGCGTGTCCAGGAACTGACTGAAAAGCATTAGTATCCTTCGGAGCCAGGCCGCCAGGAAAGCTACAGCTCCAAAACTGTTACCAACAACAAACGCTCATTTTATTTCAGGCGCCAATATCAGCTATTGAGCTTATATAAGCTACCCCAAGTGAGAGTAAAATATTTCCGCTTAGCCGAAAGGGTGGACGAGGAAAAGAATTGCACCGATAAAATGATGTGTTTAATTCGTATTACTTGCTCCACCTGTGCAATAAATTATTCTTACAAATCTTTATTCCTCTATCTACTTGATGATAAACGTTAACAGAAAATGTCCTTGTAAGTAGAAGGGAATAAACTAGGCTAAAGTGATATTCAAATGATCCAAAAGCTGGTCATCATTTGAAACAATTAAAGTTCGGTTCGCCTTGCATGGCAGACAGTAAAACAAGAGAGATGAAACGAAAGGTGACATCGCGTTTTAGAAAATATAGGTAATTGAAAATTGAAATCAATAACAAAAAATATCAACTCTACAACAAACAAACAAAAAAAAACGTTTTAACGAAATTTACATTTTTTGTGAGATAAATTTTTGCCTATTTCTTAAGAATTATTAGTCATTCAAATTTTAGAAAAATTCATCCCGAATAAAGAAGTCATCACAGGGTATTCCCGGAAAATTGAGGATATACATTTTATTTGTTAACATTTGTTATTTTCATGAAAATGTTCGTGTCGCATCCCTGGAAGATACTAATGCTAAACGCTAAGCTCGGTGTTTAGGGACGTTTTCGTTTTTCAGGTATGCGGTTCACGGACTTTTTCTAAAATACTTCTTTCCTCTCAGAGGATCTCAAATCATATATAACCGCTGAAATCTGCACATCGAATTTGTGGGTGGATTGTAGCTACTATGTGCATAAGTGCTAGAGAAAGTAAAAGTGTCTTTGATAGGTATAAATTGTATGTGTCTATCTGTCTGTCAATGTGTGTGACTGCGGATAGCATAGCTCAAAGTCTTGATATTTAGGTTTGTCATCTTCCAAGGAAATACCCCCACCCCAAAGTACCTTTACAAGGAAAATGTTTCCAAAACTTTGATTTTCTCAGTAATGGCTCTAACGATTTTGATTAAAATGCAGCTTATAAAGATATTTACCTGACAAATAAAATGTATGTCTTGAATTGTCTGGGAATAGCCCCTGAAGACTACTTTATTCTGGATCAATTTTACACAACTGGAAATCCGTAAGACAAGACAGAATGTCACTTAACAAGAAATGCAGAGCTCGTCAAAACACATAATTTATGTCATACATTTTTTCGTGGAGTTGATCGTTTTTTAGATATTCCTTGTTTTTGGTTTCAGCATTGAAAAACTTAAACTTTTCTCATACAGGAATTTGTCAACTCGTCTCCATACAAAAAAAGGAACATCAGTCACATATCAACCAGCTTTTGACTATCACTTTAACCTATGGCACTCCCTTATTTCGCTTCTACTTACAAGGAAGCAAGTAATAAGACTATTTCTGCTATTTTTTCTCGATTAGCACGAAGTAAATAGAAGCATAAACTTTTTAACAATATTTTGTTACAGAGATGTAGAGAAAACCATGTGAATGGAATACATTAGATTTTTTTTATTGTTTCAGTTTTAAAACTTTTTCATAAGGGAACTTGTCAGTTCCTGGTCACGCAAAGAAACGCATTTCAATGCCATAGCAACCACATTTTAAAACATTTGACTATCGGTTTTTAGCCTAGCGTATTCATTTGCCTGCTACTTATAAGGAACTAAGTAGTAAGAACATTGTGCTGTTTTAATGGAAGAATAAAGTTATTAACAATAAGGGTTACAGAGATGTAGAGGAAATGGGCTGTGTGTACGGACCTTGGTGACATGTGGAGCCGGAATAAGATCGATTCGTGGAACACAAATCAAAACAAGCGAGTTCCGTGAAGCGGCTCCATAAACATCCTGCAAGCCTTTCTATTTAACACTCCTCAACGAGAACGTTAAACCCTTATAAATATTATAACATTTAAAATTGCATAAAACAGAAAAAATTATGATGTGTTCCATTCACATGACTTTCTCTGCAACAAATTGTTGATAAAAAGCTTTTGCTTCATTTTACTTCATGCTAATTGAGAAAAATTAGCAGAAATAGTCTTATAACTTGTTTCCTTATAAGTAGAAGTGAAATAAGGGAGTACAATAGGTTAAAGTGATAGTCAAAAGCTGGTTGCTATGTCACTGAAGTTTCTTTGTTTGTATGGACACGAGTTGACAAATTCCTGTATGAGAAAAGTATAAGTTTTTTTAAAGCTGAAACCAAAAACAAGGAATATCTCAAAAACGATCAACTCCATGCAAAAAATTCATATGACATAAATTCTTTGTTTTAAAGTGCTTTACATTTTTTGTGTGATAAGTTTTTTTCCATCTCTTACGGTTCAGCAGTTGTGCAAAGTTCCGCAAAATTCGTCCAGAATAAAGTAGTCTTCAGAGGCTATTCCCACAAAATTCAAGATATACATTTCATTTGTAAATATCTTTGATATACCATATTTTAATCAAAATTGTTAGACTCCTTTTTGAAAAAGTCAAAATTTTCGAAAAGAGTTCTATGTAAAGGGTAGTTTGAAGTTGGGGGATTTTTCTCAAAATCTTCGGGTCGCATCCCTGAAAGGTACTAAACTTAAATACCAAGTTTGGTATTTTATCGACTTTTCGTTTTTGAGTTGTCGTGTTCACAGACACTTCTTTTTTTTTTTTTTTTTTTTTTTTTAGATGTAGGGGACCCTAAAACATATATTTCCGGTGAAATCTTGGTATCGAATTTTTGGGTGGAGTGCAATACCTTCTGTATACACTATGTACATAGTACGTGTAGGGAAATTAAAAAAACAAACCCCAATGTTTGCCCAATATGTGACGCGTTTTGTTATTATTCTATATCAAATATTATAAGTTTAGCGCGATATTTGTAAGGGCTGTCCCAGAAGTACCCGATCTGACGCATAGATGGCGCTTGTTTCAAACAACAATGGTAAAAAGTACCAACCTTAAGTTTGAAGTTTTACGATTTTACATTGTGTAGCATTTGTTTGGCAGCCTTCATTAGTAAATGCTGTCAGCAAATGTGTAAACAAGGATAAAACTGGTCATCGTTATGTGAAACAATACTTTCATTTGAAAGGTCTTAGTCCAACTAATATTAAAGCCGAGCTAGATTCTACTTTGGGGGAGTCTGCTTCTTCGTTTACAACAGTCAAATATTGGCTGGCAGAGTTTAAGAGCTGCCAAGACGAACATCGCAGTGAGGTTACCAGTCCAGAAGTTGTAAAGAACATTCACAAAATTGTATTGGATGACCATCTACTGAAAGTGCGCGAGCCGGCAGAGATTGCAGGCATTTCAAAAAGTTCTGTACATCGAATACTGACTGAAATTTGGATATGAGAAAGCTGTGTACAAAGTAGGTGCCGCGTTTGCTCACAATAGAACAAAACAGCATCGTGAGGATGTTTCAGTCAAATGTTCGACAATCTTTCGCTTAAATAAAGCTGAGTTTTTGCGTCGATTCATAACTGTGGATGAAACTTCACACCTGAGGGGAAGGAACAATCAAACCAGTGGATTGGAAGGGGAGAATCGGCTCCAAAGATGTAAAGACAGTTCCATCTGCAGGCAAAGTCAAGATGTCAGTTTTCTGGAATGCACAGGGATAATTTTCATTGATTATCTCGAAAAAGGAAAAGTAATCAATGGCAAATATTATGAAAACATGTTACAGCGTTTGAGTGATCAAATCGAGCAAAACCCACCTCATATAGAGGAAAAGAAAGTTTTGTTTCATCAAGACACTGCACCAGTTCACACGTCCATTATCGCCATGGTCAAAATTAATAAGTTAAAGTTCGCCACATTTAGCCCCACCTGTTTATTTTCTGTTTCCAAACTTGAAATGGCTTGCTGGTAAATTTGCCAACGATGAAGAGGTGGAGTCTGCAGTTGGTGGCTATTTTGCAGACCTCGATAGTTCTCACTATAAACAGGGTATCGAAGCTATTGAACATCGCTGGGAAAAGTGTATCGAGCTGAAAGGAGACTGTGTACAGAAATAAAGATGTTTTTGTGCTTTCTTTGTTGGGTCGGGTGTTTGTGGGACAACCCTCGTACCTCTACATAGATAGCCGCGATTTAGCAACAGAACACGGTCGGTACTGGTGGGACAACCCTCGTACCTCTACATAGATAGCCGCGATTTAGCAACAGAAGACGGTCGGTACTAGTGGCACAACCCTCGTACCTCTACATAGATAGCCGCGATTTAGCAACAGAAGACGGTCGGGTGTTTGTGGGACAACCCTCGTACCTCTACATAGATAGCCGCGATTTAGCAACAGAAGACGGTCGGGTGTTTGTGGGACAACCCTCGTACCTCTACATAGATAGCCGCGATTTAGCAACAGAAGACGGTCGGTACTTGTGGCACAACCCTCGTACCTCTACATAAATAGCCGCGATTTAGCAACAGAAGACGGTAGGGTGTTTGTGGGACAAACCTCGTAGCTCTACATAGATAGCCGCGATTTAGCAACAGAAGACGGTCGGTACTTGTGGCACAACCCTCGTACCTCTACATAGATAGCCGCGATTTAGCAACAGAAGACGGTCGGGTGTTTGTGGGACAAACCTCGTACCTCTACATAGATAGCCGCGATTTAGTAACAGAAGACGGTCGGTACTTGTGGGACAAACCTCGTACCTCTACATAGATAGCCGCTATTTAGCAACAGAAGACGGTCGGGTGTTTGTGGGACAAACCTCGTACCTCTACATAGATAGCCGCGATTTAGCAACAGAAGACGGTCGGGTGTTTGTGGGACAAACCTCGTACCTCTACATAGATAGCCGCGATTTAGCAACAGAAGACGGTCGGTACTTGTGGGACAACCCTTGTACCTCTACATAGATAGCCGCGATTTAGCAACAGAAGACGGTCGGGTGTTTGTGGGACAACCCTCGTACCTCTACATAAATAGCCGCTATTTAGTAACAGAAGACGGTCGGGTGTTTGTGGGACAACCCTCGTACCTCTACATAGATAGCCGCGATTTAGCAACAGAAGACGGTCGGTACTTGTGGGACAAACCTCGTACCTCTACATAGATAGCCGCGATTTAGCAACAGAAGACGGTCGGGTGTTTGTGGGACAACCCTCGTAGCTCTACATAGATAGCCGCGATTTAGCAACAGAAGACGGTCGGTACATGTGGGACAAACCTCGTACCTCTACATAGATAGCCGCGATTTAGCAACAGAAGACGGTCGGTACTTGTGGGACAAACCTCGTACCTCTACATAGATAGCCGCGATTTAGCAACAGAAGACGGTCGGGTGTTTGTGGGACAACCCTCGTACCTCTACATAGATAGCCGCGATTTAGCAACAGAAGACGGTCGGTACTGGTGGGACAACCCTCGTACCTCTACATAAATAGCCGCTATTTAGTAACAGAAGACGGTCGGGTGTTTGTGGGACAACCCTCGTACCTCTACATAGATAGCCGCGATTTAGCAACAGAAGACGGTCGGTACTTGTGGGACAAACCTCGTACCTCTACATAGATAGCCGCGATTTAGCAACAGAAGACGGTCGGGTGTTTGTGGGACAAACCTCGTACCTCTACATAGATAGCCGCGATTTAGCAACAGAAGACGGTCGGTACTTGTGGGACAACCCTCGTACCTCTACATAGATAGCCGCGATTTAGCAACAGAAGACGGTCGGTACTTGTGGCACAACCCTCGTACCTCTACATAGATAGCCGCGATTTAGCAACAGAAGACGGTCGGTACTTGTGGGACAAACCTCGTACCTCTACATAGATAGCCGCGATTTAGCAACAGAAGACGGTCGGTACTTGTGGGACAAACCTCGTACCTCTACATAGATAGCCGCGATTTAGCAACAGAAGACGGTCGGGTGTTTGTGGGACAAACCTCGTACCTCTACATAGATAGCCGCGATTTAGCAACAGAAGACGGTCGGTACTTGTGGCACAACCATCGTACCTCTACATAGACAGCTGCGATTTAGCAACAGAAGACGGTCGGGTGTTTGTGGGACAACCCTCGTACCTCTACATAGATAGCCGCGATTTAGAAACAGAAGACGGTCGGGTGTTTGTGGGACAACCCTCGTACCTCTACATAAATAGCCGCGATTTAGCAACAGAAGACGGTCGGTACTTGTGGGACAAACCTCGTACCTCTACATAGATAGCCGCGATTTAGCAACAGAAGACGGTCGGTACTTGTGGCACAACCCTTGTACCTCTACATAGATAACCGCGATTTAGCAACAGAACGCGGTCGGTACTTGTGGCACAACCCTCGTACCTCTACATAGACAGCCACGATTTAGCAACAGAAGACGGTCGGTACTTGTGGGACAAACCTCGTACCTCTACATAGATAGCCGCGATTTAGCAACAGAAGACGGTCGGTACTTGTGGGACAACCCTCGTACCTCTACATAGATAGCCGCGATTTAGCAACAGAAGACGGTCGGTACATGTGGGACAAACCTCGTACCTCTACATAGATAGCCGCTATTTAGCAACAGAAGACGGTCGGGTGTTTGTGGGACAACCCTCGTACCTCTACATAGATAGCCGCGATTTAGCAACAGAAGACGGTCGGGTGTTTGTGGGACAAACCTCGTACCTCTACATAGATAGCCGCTATTTAGCAACAGAAGACGGTCGGGTGTTTGTGGGACAACCCTCGTACCTCTACATAGATAGCGGCGATTTAGCAACAGAAGACGGTCGGTACTTGTGGGACAACCCTCGTAGCTCTACATAGATAGCCGCGATTTAGCAACAGAAGACGGTCGGGTGTTTGTGGGACAACCCTCGTACCTCTACATAGATAGCCGCGATTTAGTAACAGAAGACGGTCGGTACTTGTGGGACAAACCTCGTAGCTCTACATAGTTAGCCGCGATTTAGCAACAAAAGACGGTCGGGTGTTTGTGGGACAACCCTCGTACCTCTACATAGATAGCCGCGATTTAGCAACAAAAGACGGTCGGGTGTTTGTGGGACAAACCTCGTACCTCTACATAAATAGCTGCGATTTAGCAACAGAAGACGATCGGTACTTGTGGGACAACCCTCGTACCTCTACATAGATAGCCGCGATTTAGCAACAGAAGACGGTCGGGTGTTTGTGGGACAACCCTCGTACCTCTACATAGATAGCCGCGATTTAGCAACAAAAGACGGTCGGGTGTTTGTGGGACAAACCTCGTACCTCTACATAGATAGCCGCGATTTAGCAACAGAAGACGGTCGGTACTTGTGGGACAAACCTCGTACCTCTACATAGATAGCCGCGATTTAGCAACAGAAGACGGTCGGTACATGTGGGACAAACCTCGTACCTCTACATAAATAGCCGCGATTTAGCAACAGAAGACGGTCGCTACTAGTGGCACAACCCTCGTACCTCTACATAGATAGCCGCGATTTAGCAACAGAAGACGGTCGGGTGTTTGTGGGACAAACCTCGTACCTCTACATAGATAGCCGCGATTTAGCAACAGAAGACGGTCGGTACTTGTGGGACAAACCTCGTACCTCTACATAAATAGCCGCGATTTAGCAACAGAAGACGGTCGGTACTTGTGGGACAAACCTCGTACCTCTACATAGATAGCCGCGATTTAGCAACAGAAGACGGTCGGGTGCTTGTGGGACAAACCTCGTACCTCTACATAGATAGCCGCGATTTAGCAACAGAAGACGGTCGGGTGTTTGTGGGACAAACCTCGTACCTCTACATAGATAGCCGCGATTTAGCAACAGAAGACGGTCGGTACTTGTGGGACAAACCTCGTAGCTCTACATAGATAGCCGCGATTTAGCAACAGAAGACGGTCGGTACTTGTGGGACAAACCTCGTACCTCTACATAGATAGCCGCGATTTAGCAACAGAAGACGGTCGGGTGTTTGTGGGACAAACCTCGTACCTCTACATAGATAGCCGCGATTTAGCAACAGAAGACGGTCGGGTGTTTGTGGGACAAACCTCGTACCTCTACATAGATAGCCGCGATTTAGCAACAGAAGACGGTCGGGTGTTTGTGGGACAAACCTCGTACCTCTACATAGATAGCCGCGATTTAGCAACAGAAGACGGTCGGGTGCTTGTGGGACAACCCTCGTACCTCTACATAGATAGCCGCGATTTAGCAACAGACGACGGTCGGGTGCTTGTGGGACAACCCTCGTAGCTCTACATAGATAGCCGCGATTTAGCAACAGAAGACGGTCGGGTGCTTGTGGGACAACCCTCGTAGCTCTACATAGATAGCCGCGATTTAGCAACAGAAGACGGTCGGGTGCTTGTGGGACAACCCTCGTACCTCTACATAGATAGCCGCGATTTAGCAACAGAAGACGGTCGGGTGTTTGTGGGACAACCCTCGTAGCTCTACATAGATAGCCGCGATTTAGCAACAGAAGACGGTCGGGTGTTTGTGGGACAACCCTCGTACCTCTACATAGATAGCCGCGATTTAGCAACAGACGACGGTCGGGTGCTTGTGGGACAACCCTCGTAGCTCTACATAGATAGCCGCGATTTAGCAACAGAAGACGGTCGGGTGCTTGTGGGACAACCCTCGTAGCTCTACATAGATAGCCGCGATTTAGCAACAGAAGACGGTCGGGTGCTTGTGGGACAACCCTCGTACCTCTACATAGATAGCCGCGATTTAGCAACAGAAGACGGTCGGGTGCTTGTGGGACAACCCTCGTAGCTCTACATAGATAGCCGCGATTTAGCAACAGAAGACGGTCGGGTGTTTGTGGGACAACCCTCGTACCTCTACATAGATAGCCGCGATTTAGCAACAGAAGACGGTCGGGTGTTTGTGGGACAAACCTCGTACCTCTACATAGATAGCCGCGATTTAGCAACAGAAGACGGTCGGGTGTTTGTGGGACAAACCTCGTACCTCTACATAGATAGCCGCGATTTAGCAACAGAAGACGGTCGGGTGCTTGTGGGACAACCCTCGTACCTCTACATAGATAGCCGCGATTTAGCAACAGACGACGGTCGGGTGCTTGTGGGACAACCCTCGTAGCTCTACATAGATAGCCGCGATTTAGCAACAGAAGACGGTCGGGTGCTTGTGGGACAAACCTCGTAGCTCTACATAGATAGCCGCGATTTAGCAACAGAAGACGGTCGGTACTTGTGGGACAACCCTCGTACCTCTACATAGATAGCCGCGATTTAGCTACAGAAGACGTTCGGGTGTTTGTGGGACAAACCTCGTACCTCTACATAGACAGCTGCGATTTAGTAACAGAAGACGGTCGGTACTTGTGGGACAAACCTCGTACCTCTACATAGATAGCCGCGATTTAGTAACAGAAGACGGTCGGTACTTGTGGGACAACCCTCGTACCTCTACATAGATAGCCGCGATTTAGTAACAGAAGACGGTCGGGTGCTTGTGGGACAAACCTCGTACCTCTACATAGATAGCCGCGATTTAGCAACAGAAGACGGTCGGGTGTTTGTGGGACAAACCTCGTACCTCTACATAGACAGCTGCGATTTAGCAACAGAAGGCGGTCGGTACTTTTGGGACAACCCTCGTAGCTCTACATAGATAGCCGCGATTTAGCAACAGAACACGGTCGGTACTTGTGGGACAAACCTCGTACCTCTACATAGATAGCCGCGATTTAGCAACAGAAGGCGGTCGGTACTTTTGGGACAACCCTCGTACCTCTACATAGATAGCCGCGATTTAGCAACAGAACACGGTCGGTACTTGTGGGACAAACCTCGTACCTCTACATAGATAGCCGCGATTTAGCAACAGAAGGCGGTCGGTACTTTTGGGACAACCCTCGTAGCTCTACATAGATAGCCGCGATTTAGTAACAGAAGACGGTCGGTACTTGTGGGACAACCCTCGTACCTCTACATAGATAGCCGCGATTTAGCAACAGAAGACGGTCGGTACTTGTGGCACAACCCTCGTACCTCTACATAGATAGCGGCGATTTAGCAACAGAAGACGGTCGGTTTCATGTGGGACAAACCTCGTACCTCTACATAGATAGCCGCGATTTAGCAACAGAAGACGGTCGGGTGTTTGTGGGACAACCCTCGTACCTCTACATAGTTAGCCGCGATTTAGCAACAGAAGACGGTCGGTACTTGTGGCACAACCCTCGTAGCTCTACATAGCCGCGATTGAGCAACAGAAGATGGTCGGTACTTTTGGCACAAACCTCGTAGCTCTACATAGTTAGCCGCGATTTAGCAACAGAAGACGGTCGGGTGTTTGTGGGACAACCCTCGTACCTCTACATAGATAGCCGCGATTTAGCAACAGAAGACGGTCGGTACTTGTGGACAACCCTCGTACCTCTACATAGATAGCCGCGATTTAGCAACAGAAGACGGTCGGTACTTGTGGGACAAACCTCGTACCTCTACATAGATAGCCGCGATTTAGCAACAGAAGACGGTCGGTACTTGTGGGACAACCCTCGTACCTCTACATAGATAGCCGCGATTTAGCAACAGAAGACGGTCGGTACTTGTGGGACAACCCTCGTACCTCTACATAGATAGCCGCGATTTAGCAACAGAAGACGGTCGGTACTTGTGGGCCAAACCTCGTACCTCTACATAGATAGCCGCGATTTAGCAACAGAAGACGGTCGGTACTTGTGGGCCAAACCTCGTACCTCTACATAGATAGCCGGGATTTAGTAACAGAAGACGGTCGGGTGTTTGTGGGACAACCCTCGTAGCTCTACATAGATAACCGCGATTTAGCAACAGAAGACGGTCGGGTGTTTGTTGGACAACCCTCGTACCTCTACATAGATAGCCGCGATTTAGCAACAGAAGACGGTCGGTACTTGTGGGACAACCCTCGTACCTCTACATAGATAGCCGCGATTTAGCAACAAAAGACGGTAGGGTGTTTGTGGGACAAACCTCGTAGCTCTACATAGATAGCCGCGATTTAGCAACAGAGGACGGTCGGTACTTGTGGGAGAACCCTCGTACCTCTACATAGATAGCCGCGATTTAGCAACAAAAGACGGTAGGGTGTTTGTGGGACAAACCTCGTAGCTCTACATAGATAGCCGCGATTTAGCAACAGAAGACGGTCGGTACTTGTGGGACAAACCTCGTACCTCTACATAGATAGCCGCGATTTAGCAACAGAAGACGGTCGGTACTTGTGGGACAAACCTCGTAGCTCTACATAGATAGCCGCGATTTAGCAACAGAAGACGGTCGGTACTTGTGGGACAAACCTCGTACCTCTACATAGATAGCCGCGATTTAGCAACAGAAGACGGTCGGTACTTGTGGGACAAACCTCGTACCTCTACATAGATAGCCGCGATTTAGCAACAGAAGACGGTCGGGTGTTTGTGGGACAAACCTCGTACCTCTACATAGATAGCCGCGATTTAGCAACAGAAGACGGTCGGTACTTGTGGGACAAACCTCGTACCTCTACATAGATTGCCGCGATTTAGCAACAGAAGACGGTCGGTACTTGTGGGACAAACCTCGTACCTCTACATAGATAGCCGCGATTTAGCAACAGAACACGGTCGGTACTTGTGGGACAACCCTCGTACCTCTACATAGATAGCCGCGATTTAGCAACAGAAGACGGTCGGTACTTGTGGCACAACCCTCGTACCTCTACATAGATAGCCGCGATTTAGCAACAGAAGACGGTCGGTACTTGTGGGACAACCCTCGTACCTCTACATAGATTGCCGCGATTTAGCAACAGAAGACGGTCGGTACTTGTGGGACAACCCTCGTACCTCTACATAGATAGCCGCGATTTAGCAACAGAAGACGGTCGGTACTTGTGGGACAACCCTCGTACCTCTACATAGATAACCGCGATTTAGCAACAGAAGACGGTCGGTACTTGTGGGACAACCCTCGTACCTCTACATAGATAGCCGCGATTTAGCAACAGAAGACGGTCGGTACTTGTGGGACAAACCTCGTAGCTCTACATAGATAGCCGCGATTTAGCAACAGAAGACGGTCGGTACTTGTGGGACAACCCTCGTACCTCTACATAGATAGCCGCGATTTAGCAACAGAAGACGGTCGGTACTTGTGGGACAACCCTCGTACCTCTACATAGATAGCCGCGATTTAGCAACAGAAGACGGTCGGTACTTGTGGCACAACCCTCGTACCTCTACATAGATAGCCGCGATTTAGCAACAGAAGACGGTCGGTACTTGTGGGACAACCCTCGTACCTCTACATAGATAGCCGCGATTTAGCAACAGAAGACGGTCGGGTGTTTGTGGGACAACCCTCGTAGCTCTACATAGATAACCGCGATTTAGCAACAGAAGACGGTCGGGTGTTTGTTGGACAACCCTCGTACCTCTACATAGATAGCCGCGATTTAGCAACAGAAGACGGTCGGTACTTGTGGGACAACCCTCGTACCTCTACATAGATAGCCGCGATTTAGCAACAGAAGACGGTCGGGTGTTTGTGGGACAAACCTCGTACCTCTACATAGATAGCCGCGATTTAGCAACAGAAGACGGTCGGTACTTGTGGGACAAACCTAGTACCTCTACATAGATAGCCGCGATTTAGCAACAAAAGACGGTCGGTACTTGTGGGACAACCCTCGTACCTCTACATAGATAGCCGCGATTTAGCAACAGAAGACGGTCGGGTGTTTGTGGGACAACCCTCGTACCTCTACATAGATAGCCGCGATTTAGCAACAGAAGACGGTCGGTACTTGTGGGACAAACCTAGTACCTCTACATAGATAGCCGCGATTTAGCAACAAAAGACGGTAGGGTGTTTGTGGGACAAACCTCGTAGCTCTACATAGATAGCCGCGATTTAGCAACAGAAGACGGTCGGGTGTTTGTGGGACAAACCTCGTACCTCTACATAGACAGCCGCGATTTAGCAACATAAGACGGTCGGGTGTTTGTGGGACAAACCTCGTACCTCTACATAGATAGCCGCGATTTAGCAACAGAAGACGGTCGGTACTTGTGGGACAAACCTCGTACCTCTACATAAATAGCCGCGATTTAGTAACAGAAGACGGTCGGGTGTTTGTGGGACAACCCTCGTACCTCTACATAGATAGCCGCGATTTAGCAACAGAAGACGGTCGGGTGTTTGTGGGACAAACCTAGTACCTCTACATAGATAGCCGCGATTTAGCAACAGAAGACGGTCGGTACTTGTGGGACAAACCTCGTACCTCTACATAGATAGCCGCGATTTAGCAACAGAAGACGGTCGGTACTTGTGGCACAACCCTCGTACCTCTACATAGATAGCCGCGATTTAGCAACAGAAGACGGTCGGTACTTGTGGGACAAACCTCGTACCTCTACATAAATAGCCGCGATTTAGCAACAGAAGACGGTCGGTACTTGTGGGACAAACCTCGTACCTCTACATAGATAGCCGCGATTTAGCAACAGAAGACGGTCGGTACTTGTGGGACAAACCTCGTACCTCTACATAGATAGCCGCGATTTAGCAACAGAAGACGGTCGGGTGTTTGTGGGACAAACCTCGTACCTCTACATAGATAGCCGCGATTTAGCAACAGAAGACGGTCGGTACTTGTGGGACAAACCTCGTACCTCTACATAGATAGCCGCGATTTAGCAACAGAAGACGGTCGGTACTTGTGGGACAAACCTCGTACCTCTACATAGATAGCCGCGATTTAGCAACAGAAGACGGTCGGTACTTGTGGGACAAACCTCGTACCTCTACATAGATAGCCGCGATTTAGCAACAGAAGACGGTCGGTACTGGTGGGACAACCCTCGTACCTCTACATAGATAGCCGCGATTTAGCAACAGAAGACGGTCGGGTGTTTGTGGGACAACCCTCGTACCTCTACATAGATAGCCGCGATTTAGCAACAGAAGACGGTCGGTACTTGTGGGACAAACCTCGTACCTCTACATAGATAGCCGCGATTTAGCAACAGAAGACGGTCGGGTGTTTGTGGGACAAACCTCGTACCTCTACATAGATAGCCGCGATTTAGCAACAGAAGACGGTCGGTACTTGTGGCACAACCATCGTACCTCTACATAGACAGCTGCGATTTAGCAACAGAAGACGGTCGGGTGTTTGTGGGACAACCCTCGTACCTCTACATAGATAGCCGCGATTTAGAAACAGAAGACGGTCGGGTGTTTGTGGGACAACCCTCGTACCTCTACATAAATAGCCGGGATTTAGCAACAGAAGACGGTCGGTACTTGTGGGACAAACCTCGTACCTCTACATATATAGCCGCGATTTAGCAACAGAAGACGGTCGGTACTTGTGGCACAACCCTTGTACCTCTACATAGATAACCGCGATTTAGCAACAGAACGCGGTCGGTACTTGTGGCACAACCCTCGTACCTCTACATAGATAGCCGCGATTTAGCAACAGAAGACGGTCGGTACTTGTGGGACAACCCTCGTAGCTCTACATAGATAGCCGCGATTTAGCAACAGAAGACGGTCGGTACTTGTGGCACAACCCTCGTACCTCTACATAGATAGCCGCGATTTAGCAACAGAAGACGGTCGGTACTTGTGGGACAAACCTCGTACCTCTACATAGATAGCCGCGATTTAGCAACAGAAGACGGTCGGTACTTGTGGGACAAACCTCGTACCTTTACATAGATAGCCGCGATTTAGTAACAGAAGACGGTCGGTACTTGTGGGCCAAACCTCGTACCTCTACATAGACAGCCGCGGTTTAGTAACAGAAGACGGTCGGGTGTTTGTGGGACAAACCTCGTACCTCTACATAGATAGCCGCGATTTAGCAACAAAAGACGGTCGGGTGTTTGTGGGACAAACCTCGTACCTCTACATAGATAGCCGCGATTTAGCAACAGAAGACGGTCGGTACTTGTGGGACAACCCTTGTCCCTCTACATAGATAGCCGCGATTTAGCAACAGAAGACGGTCGGTACTTGTGGGACAAACCTCGTACCTCTACATAGATAGCCGCGATTTAGCAACAGAAGACGGTCGGTACATGTGGGACAAACCTCGTACCTCTACATAAATAGCCGCGATTTAGCAACAGAAGACGGTCGCTACTAGTGGCACAACCCTCGTACCTCTACATAGATAGCCGCGATTTAGCAACAGAAGACGGTCGGGTGTTTGTGGGACAAACCTCGTACCTCTACATAGATAGCCGCGATTTAGCAACAGAAGACGGTCGGTACATGTGGGACAAACCTCGTACCTCTACATAAATAGCCGCGATTTAGCAACAGAAGACGGTCGGGTGTTAGTGGGACAACCCTCGTACCTCTACATAGATAACCGCGATTTAGCAACAGAAGACGGTCGGTACTTGTGGGACAACCCTCGTACCTCTACATAGATAGCCGCGATTTAGCAACAGAAGACGGTCGGGTGTTTGTGGGACAAACCTCGTACCTCTACATAGATAGCCGCGATTTAGCTTCAGAAGACGGTCGGTACTGGTGGGACAACCCTCGTACCTCTACATAGATAGCCGCGATTTAGCAACAGAAGACGGTCGGGTGTTTGTGGGACAAACCTCGTACCTCTACATAGATAGCCGCGATTTAGCAACAGAAGACGGTCGGTACTTGTGGGACAAACCTCGTACCTCTACATAGATAGCCGCGATTTAGCAACAGAAGACGGTCGGGTGTTTGTGGGACAAACCTCGTACCTCTACATAGATAGCCGCGATTTAGCAACAGAAGACGGTCGGTACTTGTGGGACAACCCTCGTACCTCTACATAAATAGCCGCGATTTAGCAACAGAAGACGGTCGGTACTAGTGGCACAACCCTCGTACCTCTACATAGATAGCCGCGATTTAGCAACAGAAGACGGTCGGGTGCTTGTGGGACAACCCTCGTAGCTCTACATAGATAGCCGCGATTTAGCAACAGAAGACGGTCGGTACTAGTGGCACAACCCTCGTACCTCTACATAGATAGCCGCGATTTAGCAACATAAGACGGTCGGGTGCTTGTGGGACAAACCTCGTACCTCTACATAGATAGCCGCGATTTAGCAACAGAACACGGTCGGTACTTGTGGGACAACCCTCGTACCTCTACATAGATAGCCGCGATTTAGCAACAGAAGACGGTCGGTACTTGTGGCACAACCCTCGTACCTCTACATAGATAGCCGCGATTTAGCAACATAAGACGGTCGGGTGCTTGTGGGACAAACCTCGTACCTCTACATAGATAGCCGCGATTTAGCAACAGAAGACGGTCGGGTGCTTGTGGGACAACCCTCGTACCTCTACATAGATAGCCGCTATTTAGCAACAGAAGACGGTCGGTACTTGTGGCACAACCCTCGTACCTCTACATAGATAGCCGCGATTTAGCAACAGAAGACGGTCGGTACTTGTGGGACAAACCTCGTACCTCTACATAGATAGCCGCGATTTAGCAACAGAAGACGGTCGGGTGTTTGTGGGACAAACCTCGTACCTCTACATAGATAGCCGCGATTTAGCAACAGAAGACGGTCGGTACTTGTGGGACAAACCTCGTACCTCTACATAGATAGCCGCGATTTAGCAACAGAAGACGGTCGGGTGTTTGTGGGACAAACCTCGTACCTCTACATAGATAGCCGCGATTTAGCAACAGAAGACGGTCGGTACTTGTGGGACAAACCTCGTACCTCTACATAAATAGCCGCGATTTAGCAACAGAAGACGGTCGGTACTTGTGGGACAAACCTCGTACCTCTACATAGATAGCCGCGATTTAGCAACAGAAGGCGGTCGGTACTTTTGGGACAACCCTCGTAGCTCTACATAGATAGCCGCGATTTAGTAACAGAAGACGGTCGGGTGCTTGTGGGACAACCCTCGTACCTCTACATAGATAGCCGCGATTTAGCAACAGAACACGGTCGGTACTTGTGGGACAACCCTCGTACCTCTACATAGATAGCCGCGATTTAGCAACAGAAGGCGGTCGGTACTTTTGGGACAACCCTCGTAGCTCTACATAGATAGCCGCGATTTAGTAACAGAAGACGGTCGGGTGCTTGTGGGACAACCCTCGTACCTCTACATAGATAGCCGCGATTTAGCAACAGAAGACGGTCGGGTGTTTGTGGGACAAACCTCGTACCTCTACATAGATAGCCGCGATTTAGCAACAGAAGACGGTCGGTACTTGTGGCACAACCCTCGTACCTCTACATAGATAGCGGCGATTTAGCAACAGAAGACGGTCGGTTTCATGTGGGACAAACCTCGTACCTCTACATAGATAGCCGCGATTTAGCAACAGAAGACGGTCGGGTGTTTGTGGGACAACCCTCGTACCTCTACATAGTTAGCCGCGATTTAGCAACAGAAGACGGTCGGTACTTGTGGCACAACCCTCGTAGCTCTACATAGCCGCGATTGAGCAACAGAAGATGGTCGGTACTTTTGGCACAAACCTCGTAGCTCTACATAGATAGCCGCGATTTAGCAACAGAAGACGGTCGGGTGTTTGTGGGACAACCCTCGTACCTCTACATAGATAGCCGCGATTTAGCAACAGAAGACGGTCGGTACTTGTGGGTCAACCCTCGTACCTCTACATAGTTAGCCGCGATTTAGCAACAGAAGACGGTCGGTACTTGTGGGCCAAACCTCGTACCTCTACATAGATAGCCGCGATTTAGCAACAGAAGACGGTCGGTACTTGTGGGCCAATCCTCGTACCTCTACATAGATAGCCGGGATTTAGTAACAGAAGACGGTCGGGTGTTTGTGGGACAACCCTCGTAGCTCTACATAGATAACCGCGATTTAGCAACAGAAGACGGTCGGGTGTTTGTTGGACAACCCTCGTACCTCTACATAGATAGCCGCGATTTAGCAACAGAAGACGGTCGGTACTTGTGGGACAACCCTCGTACCTCTACATAGATAGCCGCGATTTAGCAACAAAAGACGGTAGGGTGTTTGTGGGACAAACCTCGTACCTCTACATAGATAGCCGCGATTAAGCAACAGAAGACGGTCGGTACTTGTGGGACAACCCTCGTACCTCTACATAGATAGCCGCGATTTAGCAACAGAAGACGGTCGGGTGTTTGTGGGACAACCCTCGTAGCTCTACATAGATAACCGCGATTTAGCAACAGAAGACGGTCGGGTGTTTGTTGGACAACCCTCGTACCTCTACATAAATAGCTGCGATTTAGCAACATAAGACGGTCGGGTGTTTGTGGGACAACCCTCGTAGCTCTACATAGATAACCGCGATTTAGCAACAGAAGACGGTCGGGTGTTTGTTGGACAAACCTCGTACCTCTACATAGATAGCCGCGATTTAGCAACATAAGACGGTCGGGTGTTTGTGGGACAAACCTCGTAGCTCTACATAGATAACCGCGATTTAGCAACAGAAGACGGTCGGGTGTTTGTTGGACAAACCTCGTACCTCTACATAGATAGCCGCGATTTAGCAACATAAGACGGTCGGTACTTGTGGGACAACCCTCGTACCTCTACATAGATAGCCGCGATTTAGCAACAGAAGACGGTCGGTACTTGTGGGACAACCCTCGTAGCTCTACATAGATAGCCGCGATTTAGCAACAGAAGACGGTCGGTACTTGTGGGACAAACCTCGTAGCTCTACATAAATAGCCGCGATTTAGCAACAAAAGACGGTAGGGTGTTTGTGGGACAAACCTCGTAGCTCTACATAGATAGCCGCGATTTAGCAACAGAAGACGGTCGGGTGTTTGTGGGACAACCCTCGTAGCTCTACATAGATAGCCGCGATTTAGCAACAGAAGACGGTCGGTACTTGTGGGACAAACCTCGTACCTCTACATAGATAGCCGCGATTTAGCAACAGAAGACGGTCGGTACTTGTGGGACAACCCTCGTAGCTCTACATAGATAGCCGCGATTTAGCAACAGAAGACGGTCGGTACTTGTGGGACAAACCTCGTAGCTCTACATAAATAGCCGCGATTTAGCAACAAAAGACGGTAGGGTGTTTGTGGGACAAACCTCGTAGCTCTACATAGATAGCCGCGATTTAGCAACAGAAGACGGTCGGGTGTTTGTGGGACAACCCTCGTAGCTCTACATAGATAGCCGCGATTTAGCAACAGAAGACGGTCGGTACTTGTGGGACAACCCTCGTAGCTCTACATAGATAGCCGCGATTTAGCAACAGAAGACGGTCGGTACTTGTGGGACAACCCTCGTACCTCTACATAGATAGCCGCGATTTAGCAACAAAAGACGGTCGGTACTTGTGGGCCAAACCTCGTACCTCTACATAGATAGCCGCGATTTAGCAACAGAAGACGGTCGGGTGTTTGTGGGACAAACCTCGTACCTCTACATAGATAGCCGCGATTTAGCAACAAAAGACGGTCGGGTGTTTGTGGGACAACCCTCGTACCTCTACATAGATAGCCGCGATTTAGCAACAGAAGGCGGTCGGGTGTTTGTGGGACAACCCTCGTACCTCTACATAGATAGCCGCGATTTAGCAACAGAAGGCGGTCGGTACTTTTGGGACAACCCTCGTAGCTGTACATAGATAGCCGCGATTTAGCAACAGAAGACGGTCGGGTGTTTGTGGGACAACCCTCGTACCTCTACATAGATAGCCGTGATTTAGCAACAGAAGACGGTCGGTACTTGTGGGACAAACCTCGTACCTCTACATAGATAGCCGCGATTTAGCAACAGAAGACGGTCGGGTGTTTGTGGGACAACCCTCGTACCTCTACATAGATAGCCGCGATTTAGCAACAGAAGACGGTCGGTACTTGTGGGACAAACCTCGTAGCTCTACATAGATAGCCGCGATTTAGCAACAGAAGACGGTCGGGTGTTTGTGGGACAACCCTCGTACCTCTACATAGATAGCCGCGATTTAGCAACAGAAGACGGTCGGGTGTTTGTTGGACAACCCTCGTACCTCTACATAGATAGCCGCGATTTAGCAACAGAAGACGGTCGGTACTTGTGGGACAACCCTCGTACCTCTACATAGATAGCCGCGATTTAGCAACAGAAGACGGTCGGGTGTTTGTGGGACAACCCTCGTACCTCTACATAGATAGCCGCGATTTAGCAACAGAAGACGGTCGGGTGTTTGTGGGACAACCCTCGTACCTCTACATAGATAGCCGCGATTTAGCAACAGAAGACGGTCGGGTGTTTGTGGGACAACCCTCGTACCTCTACATAGATAGCCGCGATTTAGCAACAGAAGACGGTCGGTACTTGTGGCACAAACCTCGTACCTCTACATAGATAGCCGCGATTTAGCAACAGAAGACGGTCGGTACTAGTGGCACAACCCTCGTACCTCTACATAAATAGCCGCGATTTAGCAACAGAAGACGGTCGGTACTAGTGGCACAACCCTCGTACCTCTACATAAATAGCCGCGATTTAGCAACAGAAGACGGTCGGTACTAGTGGCACAACCCTCGTACCTCTACATAGATAGCCGCGATTTAGTAACAGAAGACGGTCGGAACTTGTGGGACAACCCTCGTACCTCTACATAGATAGCCGCGATTTAGCAACAGAAGACGGTCGGTACTTGTGGCACAACCCTCGTACCTCTACATAGATAGCCGCGATTTAGTAACAGAAGACGGTCGGTACTTGTGGGACAACCCTTGTACCTCTACATAGCCGCGATTTAGCAACAAAAGACGGTAGGGTGTTTGTGGGACAAACCTCGTAGCTCTACATAGATAGCCGCGATTTAGCAACAGAAGACGGTCGGGTGTTTGTGGGACAAACCTCGTACCTCTACATAGATAGCCGCGATTTAGCAACAGAAGACGGTAGGGTGTTTGTGGGACAAACCTCGTAGCTCTACATAGATAGCCGCGATTTAGCAACAAAAGACGGTAGGGTGTTTGTGGGACAAACCTCGTAGCTCTACATAGATAGCCGCGATTTAGCAACAGAAGACGGTAGGGTGTTTGTGGGACAAACCTCGTACCTCTACATAGATAGCCGCGATTTAGCAACAAAAGACGGTAGGGTGTTTGTGGGACAAACCTCGTAGCTCTACATAGATAGCCGCGATTTAGCAACAGAAGACGGTCGGGTGTTTGTGGGACAACCCTCGTAGCTCTACATAGATAGCCGCGATTTAGCAACAGAAGACGGTCGGTAGCAAAACTGAAATGTTTGTAAAAGCAAATTAAATCAGACAGTGACTTTCTGCTGTTTTGCAACTTGTTCAATTTGCTTGTTAATTGTCAGCAGCTTGTGTTGACCCGAAAATGAATTCGACTAGACAACATTTCTGGACTCTGATTGCTACTTCCTCTACACGTATCTACTATGTACATAGTATATGGAGAAGGTACTGTATTACACCCAGAAATTCAATACCGAGATTTCACAGGAAATATACGTATGCTTTAGGGTCTCCTGTATCCAAAAAAAGCATTTTCAGAAAAAGGAACGTGTGTGTGTCCGTGTGCCTGTGAATACGATAACTCAAAAACGAAAGGTCGTTAAAATACCAAACTTGGTATTTAAGTTCAGTATCTTCCAGGGATACGACACGAAGATTTTGATAAAAATTCCCCCACCCCCAAATACCCTTTACATGGAACTTTTTTCGAAAATTTTGATTTTCTCAAAAATGGCTCTAACGATTTTGATTAAAATATCGTATATTAAAGATATTTACCTGAACAATAAAATGTATACCTTGAATTTTCTGGGAATATCCTCTGAAGACTACTTTATTCTGGATGAATTTTACGAAATTTTGCATAACTGCTAAACCGTAAGAGATGGATAAAAAACTTAACACATAAAAAATGTAGAGCTCACACGATTTACGTTACATGCATTTTTATCGTGGTGTTGATTGTTTTTTAGATATTCCTCGTTTTTGGTTTCAGCTTTGAAAAACTTATACTTTTCTCATTCAGGAATTTGTCAACTTGTGTCCATACAAACAAAGGAACTTCAGTCACATAGCAACCAGCTTCTATCACTTTAACCTATGGTACTCCATTATTTCGCTTCTACTTACAAGGAAGCAAGTAATAAAACTACTTGTGCTATTTTTTTCTCGATTGGCATGAAGTAAATAGAAGCATAAGCTTTTTAGCAATAATTTGTTGCTGAGATATAGAGAAAGCCATGTGAGTGGAACACATCAGATTTTTACGATATTCATTCCTCATGAACGCTTAACCAGTATGGAGATGTGCATTTGGCGAAGAAAGCCTTTTGAGGCAACAATTTATATTTGGTTTTTTCTTGTTGATGAATTTGGTGAGTGTAGTTACTGATGAAGGTGACTTTTGTGTGAGTCAAGTGCACGTGAGAAAACTGACTGCTGATCAACGCGTTTATAAACATGTGTTGTATTGCACCCAAAATTTGGATACCCAGATTTCACCGGAAATATATGTTTTGGGTCCCCTGTATCCAAAAACTAATAAATAGCTCTGTGTAGCTGTAGACAGCATAACTCAAAAAGGAAAAGTTCGTTAACTACCAAATTTGGTATTTGAGTTTAGTATCTCCCAAACTGCGACACAAAGTTTATCAAGAAAATCCCCCACCCCAACTACCCTTTACATGGAAACATTTTCGAATTTTGTTTTTCTTCAGAAATTACTCTAATGAATTTGATTCAACTGTCGTAGGTATATTAAAGATATGTACATGAAAAATAAAATGTATATCTTCAATTTTCTGGGAATAATCTCTTTTTAATTAGTAATCTCATTAAAACACATAATTTATGATTTATGTGTGTTTTTTGTTTTTTTCTTTTTTCTTTTTAGAGCTGCCGTTTCTGAAATTATATTTATTATTTGGTTTCAGCTTTAAAATACTTACACTTTTCTCGTATGGAAATTTATCAACTCCTGGCTATACAACCACATTTCAGTCCATAACAACCACGTTTGACTGACGGTGTATTCCTTTAGTTTCCTTCTACGTACGAGGAATTGAGTAATAAGAACATCTCTGTTAATGTTTTTCTCGATTATCATGAAGTAAATAGAAGAATAAGCTTTTTAACAATAATTTGTTACAGAGATGTAGAGAAAGTCATGTGAATGGAACATCAGATTTTTAGTCGAGTTCGTAATCCCACGAAAGAAAGACATTACACATGCTTTTTTTTGGATTGAGGAGACCCTAAAACGTATATTTCCGGTGAGATCTCGGTATTGAATTTTTGGGTGTATTACAATACCTTCTCTATTCACTATGTAGAGAAAGTAAAAACGTTGAACAATTCAAAAACTTGGTTCATTTGGAAGATGTTACAACGTGTACTAGAAATAGTTGATGTAGCGGAACTTGCTATTCGAGATTTGTTTTGTCCACAACAATGCGCGACCGGTCACGCGCTAACAAATATATGGTTTTTGATTCGAGCGGCAATATTGTGAAACGAGAACCAAAAAGAGATTTCCGCTCACGTATCATACGACGATTTTTCTGCGAGAATTTTCTGATATTAAAAGAAAAGCAAATGAACTAAATTTGAGGTTAAGTTTGAGCCATTCTCCAAGATTTACAGCTCATTCTTTTCTAAACACCACTTCATAAGTTCCTGATGAAGTTTTCGCGATTTAGCAGGTAAAAAATTTGATTGTGTTTGTTTCGTTGTAATAAGGATATCATAATTCTCATCTCAGAACAACAAGAACATTGGCCTGCTATAATTTGAATTCTTTGTAATGGTAAACGTACGGTACATATCTGTTTATTTTGGCGAGCGTAAAGTTGGAACAAATTACTTTACGTTTGCTGCGCGTAGATTCCGTAAAAATGAAGTTTGTGATCTGGTATGAGCTCATAAACTACTCAATTATGCTCTGTCGTAGAAAACCACTTTTGTTCCATATCTACCAGCTTTTAACTGCAATAGTCATATCGGCGGCTTTTTACGTTTGGAAAATATTTTCTAGAGGCATTTTGTATCCCATCACACTCTGGGTACGATAGGCAATAATCTTGGCTATAAAAAAAACGGGAATCGATCCCCTGACCCCTCGCACAGAATACGTTTTGCTTAATCGTTTTAAAATTGAAAACTTCCAAAAAATATTACCACGAAAGAGTCATTTTTACTTTATCTATACGTACTATGTACAGTGTATAGAGAAGGAAAGGCACACCATCCAAAAATTTGATACCGAGATTTCACCGGGAATATATGTTTTAGGGTAAAAGCCTAAAAAACATTTTCAGAAACAGGTTCGTGTGAGTGTCCGTGTGTCTGAAAACACGAAAAGTCGGTAAATACCAAACTTGGTATTTTAGTTCAGAATCTTGCAGGGATGCGACACGAAGATTTTGAGAAAAATACCCCCACTGCAAACTACCCTTTACATGGAAATTTTTTCAAAAATTTTGATTTTCCCAAAAATGACTCTAACGTTTTGATTAAAATATGGTATATTAAAGATATTTACCTGACAAATAAAATGTACATCTTGAAATTTCTGGGAATAGCCTCTGAAGACTACTTTATTCTGGATGAATTTTACGAAATTTTGTATAACTACTAAACCATAAAAGATGGACAAAAACTTTCCACCCGAAAAATGTAGAGCACGTTAAAACACAATTTATGTTGTATCCATTTTTTCGTGGATTTGATCGTTTTTTAGACATTCCTTGTTTTTGGTTTCAGATTAAAAAAAATTATACTTTTCTCATACAGGAATTTGTCAACTCCTGTCCATGCAAACAAAGGAACTTCAGTCACATAGCAACCAGCTTTCGACTATCACTTTAACCTATGCTACTCCCTTATTTCGCTTCTACTGACAAGGAAGCAAGTAATAAGACTATTTCTTCTAATTTTTTCTCGATTAGCAGGAAGTAAATATAGCTTTTAACAATACTTTTTTGCAGGGATGTAGAGAAAGTCATGTGAATGGGACACATCAGATTTTTTTTTTCAAAAATAGCTCTAACGATTTTGATTAAAATGTCCCACATTAAAGGTATTTACATGAGAAATAAAATATACCTATATTTTGGATAGGCTCTGAAGACATCTTTATTCTGGACGAGCTTTGTATAACTGGTAAGAGATAGACAAAAACTGTAGTAGTCGTTAAAGCACACAATTTATGTCATATACTTTTTTTCGTGGCGTTGGCCGTTTATGAGATATTCCTTGTTACTGGTGTCAGTTTTAAAACACTAAAACTTTTCTCATACAAGTTCTTGTCAACATCTGGTCACGCAAAGAAACGGATTTCAATCCCATTGCAACGACATTTGAAACATTTGACTATCACTTTAACCTATGCTACTCCCTTATTTCCGCGCACCAGCAGACCACGGCAAAACAGCCCGGAAACATTTCTTAGTTACACTGACTCCGGCCTACGTTCTCTCATATTTCTGTTAATGTTTATCTCAACTGGCATCAAGTAGATAAAAGAATACATTTTTTAACAATAATTTGTTACAGAGATGTAAAAGCCACGTGAATGTAAGACATACTTTTATTTTCATGCACATATTTGGAATATTTGGCATTTTAATCAAAATCGTTCAAGGCATTTTTGAGAAAATAGAAAACAGCAAAAATGTATGTAAAACCTATTTTGGAGGCTGGGAGATTTTCCTGAATGTGTTTTATTCTTCCAAAATCTGAACCTGTAAATGGTGTTTTAGAACGCTTCTCCAATTTTGTTCATTAAATGTAACATAGAAGTTACAAGTTAGATATACGAGAAAGTGACAGACAATTTGACATAACTAAACAATAACGAAAGCTATCAACACAAAGTTACATTACCTTACTCTATTTCTCAACGTCATTGCTATCAAGGTATTTTTTGTCACGTGGTACAGATGTTATACTCTTCCACCGATAAACATCTGAGCCAAGATGTCACTGTCACTTTGAGGTCTTCATGGCTGGAAAATCTTTTCTATTCAAAAAGTCATGAACGGTGTCCAAAGTGAAACACCGGTTTTTCTGAATTCTTTTATCAACATTTGCTTTCAACTGCTCCATAACGATTTATGAACGGTCTTTATCGTACAAACTGTTATGTTCTTCCTTGATTACTCGTCATTTCCTCACTGAAGACTCGTTCATTGCATTATCACTGTACACTTGCGTTACTTGCCTAGCAGAAATAGTCTTATTACTTGCTTCCTTGTAAGTAGAAGCAAAATAAAGGAGTAACATAGGTTAAAGTGATAGTCAAAAGCTGGTTGCTATGTGACTGAAGTTCCTTTGTTTGTATGGACACGAGTTGAGAAATTTCTGTAAGAGAAAAGTTAAGTTTTTCAAAGCTGAAACCAAAAACAAGAAATATCTCAAAAACGATCAACTCCGCGAAAAAAAAGTATACAACATAAATTGTGTGTTTTAATATTTTCTACATTTTTTGTGAGGTAAGTTGTTTTCCATTTCTTACGGTTTAGCAGCTATGCAAAATTTCGTTAAATTCACCCAGAATAAAGTTGTCTTCAGAGGCTATTCCCAGAAAATTCAAAATATACATTTTATTTGTCAGGTAAATATCTTTAATATACGCTATTTTAATCAACATCGTAAAGAGCCATTTTCGAGAAAATCAAACTTTTTTAAAAAAGTTCCATTTAAAGGTTAGTTGGGGTGGGGTGATTTTACTCAAAATCTTCGTGTCGCATCCCTGAAAGATACTAAACTGGGTATTTTACAGACTTTTCGTTT
Organism: Hymenopus coronatus; assembly: GCA_030762935.1. Taxonomy (NCBI): domain Eukaryota; kingdom Metazoa; phylum Arthropoda; class Insecta; order Mantodea; family Hymenopodidae; genus Hymenopus; species Hymenopus coronatus. Next base: position 3,458,180 of record CM060888.1, on the reverse strand, counting down.
TTGAGTTATCGTGTTCACAGACACAGACACACACACACACAAACTTTTTTCTGAAAATGCGTTTTTTGGATACAGGAGACCCTAAAACATATATTTCCGGTGAAATATCGGTATCGAATTTTTGGGTGGAGTACAATACCTTCTGTATATACTACATAATATGTGTAGAGAGAGTAAACAACTTAGCGGTTGAAAAGTATAACATCGACATTGAAAAAGCGGTACCACGTGACAATAAATACCTTGATAGCAATAGAGTAAGGTAGTGTAACTTTGTGTCGATGATAACTTCGTTAGTATTTAGTTATATCAAATGGTCTGGGATGACCCAGCTTGTTAAGTTAGCAAGGTGACCAAATGAAACCACGTGACGTTAACATTTACAATTCGATCCCACTGGAGGTTTTATTATTATTATGACTTGATATAGATACATTTACACTGAATATTTACAAAAAGAAAGCACTGCTATTAACATAGAGATAGATGTCTGTCCTTATCTACACATATTGTTTGTGGAATAAATTAAAACACGGCCCTAGTGCGTCACTTGTCCGCGACAACCGCGAGAACTTTGTCCTCCATGAGAGTCGAACCGGAGGACTTTTTCTTGAGGATGCCCAGGTCCTGGACATTCTCGAGGAACGATTTGTGTGCCGTGAGTATCTTGGTGGACTCGACGTCCTTCTTCAGCTCCTCCATGTCTCTCTTGAGCTTGGCGCGTCTGTTCTGGAACCAGGTGATGACCTGAGCGTTGCTCAGACCGAGCTGCGCTGCGATCTCGTCCCGGTCCGCGGGCGACAAGTACTTCTGGTACAGGAACCGCTTCTCCAGCTCGAAGATCTGGTGATTGGTGAACGCCGTCCGAGATTTCCGTTTCTTCTTCGCCTGTTGTCTGTTGTTGAAGAGGTTGAGGTGGTTGGCCTGCCCGTCTGCAAGAAGACAACCATCACAGCATTAGCAGACACCAAACACCTCACTGCTTTCTCTACACGTATTAGGTAAACAAGGCATCGTATTGCACCCAAAAATATATATCTACTTTCAGATCCCATAAAAAAAAATCACTTTTATAAAAATGGTTAACCTTTACAGCAAAACTGTTTATGACATAAATGGTGTGCTTTAACGATTTTGTGTTTATCTCTCGCGGTTTACCAGCATCCAGACAAAACTCATTTCTTTAATCTATCGCTTTCTAAATAAAGTCCTTATAGCCATTTTACATATAAAGGGGTGCGGAGATTTTCTTGGAAAAATCCGTGTCTCATTCTTGGAAAATACCAACGGGCTTTTAGTTTCTCAACTATGATGTACACAGACCCACGGACCTTTTTCCAAAAAGATTTTTCAGGACTCTGGGGATCTCAAAACATATATTTGTGATGAAATCTCGGTATCAAATATTTGGGTGCAATACATTATATTCTCTATGCACTACACAGTACGTATAGAGAAATTAATAAGAATCAGCTGAAAACATGCTGGGTACTGTAAAAGTATATCTATACTGTAAAAACCGAAAAATATATTTATCCACCTTTTAGAAATATTTGATATGTAAGTTAATAATTGTGAGTATATATTTCGTAATGAGAACTAAATTTACAATTCATTTATTAATTGCCATGGCAACAAGCAATGTAAGAGTTTGAGAGGTCATTAATACTTACAGTACAATTAGTAAATGACGTAACATGTGCTACTTCAAGTAAACAATCTATTGCAAAAGTCATTAACAAAAGAGTGTGTAAGAAGGCTTTGTCCATATAATTTAGATGTAGCATTTCAATTGTTCCCATCTTAATGTTCAATAAAATATTGAAAAGCAATTTTGATTTATTATTGTTTTTTACAGCTTTTTTTTTTACAAATGTTTCAAAAAGTAATTGCGTAAGCACGAAGTGTAAGTTACTTATCAGATCTCGTATTCCCAATATACATTCTCGACCTGATAAGTATAACTTACACTTCTTAGTACGCAATCTATTGTTTTGCCAGTCATACGAAAGTCATGTAAAATAAGGGGACTTCAAGATATATTCCCAAAAATGTCAAGATATAGATTTTATTTGTGAGGAAAATTCCTTTAACACTTTAATAGAATGGTACGAGTAATGTTGAGGAAGCTGTTACTGTGTATAAAGCCGTTAACGAAGCGCGGGAAGTTGAAAGGGCCGCGTTATTAGATACAGGTGTCATTTGGCGTGAAGCAGTATTGATATGCGACCTCCCAAGAGAATTCTTACAAAATAACACGTCTCAACCGCCCGCCTACTTCACGCTCGGCCGTTACTGAGGTGTTGGGGGCTAATGACCACCCATGGCGCCTTTTGCCCAGGCCTCACATAGTCAAAAGCTACACCGCTCTTTAGTATATAGTCAAATGTTTAACAACTGGACGATATCTATACTGGTCTTTAATACAGATAAACGTTTACAGAAATAGCTACATTACACATTTCGTTATAAATACAAGCGATAGTCAAATGTTTAACAACTGGACGATATCTATACTGGTCTTTAATACAGATAAACGTTTACAGAAATAGCTACATTACACATTTCGTTATAAATACAAGCGATAGTCAAATGTTTAACATCTGGACGATATTTATACTGGTCTTTAATACAGATAAACGTTTACAGAAATAGCTACATTACACATTTCGTTATAGATACAAGCGATAGTCAAATGTTTAACATCTGGACGATATTTATACTGGTCTTTAATAGAGATGAATGTTTACAGAAATAGCTACATTACACATTTCGTTATAGATACAAGCGATAGTCAAATGTTCAACATCTGGACGATATTTATACTGGTCTTTAATAGAGATAAACGTTTACAGAAATAGCTACATTACACATTTCGTTATAGATAGTCAAATGCTTAACAACTGGACGATATTTATACTGGTCTTTAATAGAGATAAACGTTTACAGAAATAGCTATATTACACATTTCGTTATAGATACAAGCGATAGTCAAATGTTTAACAACTGGACGATATTTATACTGGTCTTTAATAGAGATGAATGTTTACAGAAATAGCTACATTACACATTTCGTTATAGATACAAGCGATAGTCAAATGTTCAACATCTGGACGATATTTATACTGGTCTTTAATAGAGATAAACGTTTACAGAAATAGCTACATTACACATTTCGTTATAGATACAAGCGATAGTCAAATGTTTAACAACTGGACGATATTTATACTGGTCTTTAATAGAGATGAATGTTTACAGAAATAGCTACATTACACATTTCGTTATAGATACAAGCGATAGTCAAATGTTCAACATCTGGACGATATTTATACTGGTCTTTAATAGAGATAAACGTTTACAGAAATAGCTACATTACACATTTCGTTATAGATAGTCAAATGCTTAACAACTGGACGATATTTATACTGGTCTTTAATAGAGATAAACGTTTACAGAAATAGCTACATTACACATTTCGTTATAGATAGTCAAATGTTTAACAACTGGACGATATTTATACTGGTCTTTAATACAGATAAACGTTTACAGAAATAGCTACATTACACATTTCGTTATAGATAGTCAAATGTTTAACAGCTTGACGATATTTATACTGGTCTTTAATACAGATAAACGTTTACAGAAATAGCTACATTACACAGTTCGTTATAGATACAAGCGATAGTCAAATGTTTAACTGCTGGACGATATTTATACTGGTCTTTAATACTGATAAACGTTTACAGAAATAGCTACATTACACATTTCGTTATAGATAGTCAAATGTTTAACAACTGGACGATATTTATACTGGTCTTTAATACCGATAAACGTTTACAGAAATAGCTACATTACACAGTTCGTTATAGATACAAGCGATAGTCAAATGTTTAACTGCTGGACGATATTTATACTGGTCTTTAATAGAGATAAACGTTTACAGAAATAGCTACATTAAACATTTCGTTATAGATACAAGCGATAGTCAAATGTTTAACTGCTGGACGATATTTATACTGGTCTTTAATACAGATAAACGTTTACAGAAATAGCTACATTACACATTTCGTTATAGATAGTCAAATTATTAACAACTGGACGATATTTATACTGGTCTTTAATACAGATAAACGTTTACAGAAATAGCTACATTACACATTTCGTTATAGATACAAGCGATAGTCAAATGTTTAACAACTGCACGATATTTATACTGGTCTTTAATTCAGATAAACGTTTAGAGAAATAGCTACATTACACATTTCGTTATAGATACAAGCGATAGTCAAATGTTTAACATCTGGACGATATTTATACTGGTATTTAATACAGATAAACGTTTACAGAAATAGCTACATTACACATTTCGTTATAGATAGTCAAATGTTTAACAGCTTGACGATATTTATACTGGCCTTTAATACAGATAAACGTTTACAGAAATAGCTACATTACACATTTCGTTATAGATACAAGTGTTAGTCAAATGTTTAACAACTGGACGATATTTATATTGGTCTTTAATACAGATAAACATTTACAGAAATAGCTACATTAAACATTTCGCTATGGATACAAGCGATAGTCAAATGTTTAACAACTGAACGATATTTATATTGGTCTTTAATACAGATAAACGTTTACAGAAATAACTACATTACACATTTCGTCATAGATACAAGCGATAGTCAAATGTTTAACAACTGAACGATATTTATATTGGTCTTTAATACAGATAAACGTTTACAGAAATAGCTACATTACACATTTCGTTATAGATACAAGTGATAGTCAAATGTTTCACACCTGGACGATATTTATACTGGTCTTTAATAGAGATAAACGTTTACAGAAATAGCTACATTACACATTTCGTTATAGATAGTCAAATGTTTAACAACTGCACGATATTTATACTGGTCTTTAATACAGATAAACGTTTACAGAAATAGCTACATTACACATTTCGTTATAGATAGTCAAATGTTTAACAACTGCACGATATTTATACTGGTCTTTAATACAGATAAACGTTTACAGAAATAGCTACATTACACATTTCGTTATAGATACAAGCGATAGTCAAATGTTTAACAACTGGACGATATTTATACTGGTCTTTAATACAGATAAACATTTACAGAAATAGCTACATTACACATTTCGTTATAGATACAAGTGATAGTCAAATGTTTAACAACTGGACGATATTTATACTGGTCCTAACATTACATACTCCTTTAGTGCAACGAGAAACAATTGAATCTCGACGGTACTTTGAACATATGATTTTTTCCATTCATATGATTTTGTGTTCGCATCCCGTAATGAAATTTTTTTACAGAAGGTTGTTTTTCTACTTTATGATCATCAAAATAAACATTAGAAGAAAATAGGTTATACACTAAACTTAAGCGATTGTGAAATATTTTAAAACTTATCGCTATGTTATTGAATTTTGTTCTTTGCGTAGCCAGGAGTAAAACAAGCCTCCCCCCCCCAAAAAAAAAAAAAACAGAAAATAAACAACAGCGAAATGGTTAATTCCCGCATGAGAAAACTAAGTGTTATAGAATTGAAACCAATAACAATGTATATTTCGGAACTGGTTAATTCCACAAAAAAATGTGTTGGACATAAATTATGTGTTTAAAGGAGAATTGTGAAGTGAGTTTTTGTGTATCTCTTACAGTTTATCAGTTAGGCACAAGTCATTCAGAGTAAAAAGTGTTTTGAGGTTATTATCAGACAATTCGAGGTGCATATTTTGTTTGACATGTAAATATCTTTATTACGGGGTATTTTAGTCAAAAGCGTAAGTTATTTTTAAGAAAATAAAAACCACGGGGATGTTTTCTATGTGAAGTGTAGTTTGTGGTGGAGGATTTTCTTGAAAACCTTCTTCTCGTATCCTGGAAAATGCTGAACTTAAATATCAAGTTTTGGAGTTTTATTGCTCACAGATGGAGCCTGGCACCCTTAAAAGTTTATTTGTAGTGAAATCCCGGTATCTAATTTTTAGGTGGAATGCAATACTATCTCTGATTATGTACAATATTGAAGAATTCCAGCAATTAATAACGGATATTTCGGAAATGGCTTCAGACACAAAACGTTATTTGTCATAAATTGTGTTTTAATGAGACCTGCCTATTTGCAGGTGCAGTCAAGTTTTGTGTTACTTGCAACATTGTAAAAAAGTCATTCACAAAGAAGGGGACTTTCTCTACACGTACTATGTACATAGTGTATAGACAAGGTATTGTATTGTACCAAAAAATTCAATACCGAGATTTATATAAATTATTCTATTCAATAAACCAATTTCCCCTAATAAATGTAATGAAGGAGGAGCTCCTATATTGCAAGAAGATAATAAAAATCATCATAATGCCATTCTTGGTATTAAATTTAATAAACCTTTAGATTTCACGGGAAATGCATGTTTTAGGGTCCCCTGTAACCAAGAACATTTTTAGAAACAAACCCGTGTGTGTGTCCGTGAACACGATAAATCAAAAACGAAAAGTCAGTAAAATACAAAACTTGGTATTTAAATTTAGTATTCTCTAGGGAAAACTATGCTTTACATGGATAAAATCTCTAAAATGGGTAAAAATGCGTCATTAAAATGCCATATATCAAAGATACTTATTTAACAAACAATATGTATATGTTGAGTATTCTGGGAATACCTTCATCCTGACTGAATTTTGTAAACCGTAAGAGATAGACAAAAACCTGTCACACACAAAATGTACATCAAGTTAAAACACACATTTCTTTTCGTGGAATTGGCCATTTCTTCTATTTGTTTCGGATTTCAAATACTTAAACTTTTCTCACACGGAAAGTGTAAATTTCTGGCCGTGCATAGAAACGGATAGCAACCAGCGTTTAAAACATTTGACTACTATCACTTTATCCTAGTGTATTCCCTTCTACTTACAAGGAAGCAAGTAATAAGACAATTTCTGTTAATGTTTATCTTGATTAGCATCAAGTAGATAGAAGAATAAGTTTTTTAACAATAATTTGTTACAGAGATGTAGAGAAAGTCATGTGAATGGAACACATCAGATTTTTAAGATAGGGCAACATTTGCAAATATGTTCCATGTAGAGAGTAGTTTGTGTCGAGTATTTAAGAACAGTTGGTAGTTGTAAGAACAGCTTTTGGCTGCCACACGTGCGCCCAATTCTATTTCAACTTTCAAACAGAACACAGCAATATTTTCGAAACATGATGTAGACAAATAAAACAATATAATTACACAAGTAATATAGATAGTTAATTTTTACTTTCTCTAGCACGTGTGTAGGCCAATATTCCACTCAAACATTTTATGTCAATGTTGCATCGGAAGTACATGTTTTAGGGTCCTCTGAAACAAAAAAAAAATTAGAAAATGGTTCGTATGAATGTGTGTCTGAAAAACGAAAAGTCGGTTAAATAGCAACTTGGAATTTAAGTTCTGTATGTTGCAAGAACGCGACATGAAGATCATCAAGCCTCTAACGATTTTCATTAAAATAGGTATTATATGTTTAACACGCTTTTATGACATATATATCCTCAATTTTCTGTGTTGATTCTGGAACACGTAAGGGACAGACAAATCTTGGTACAGCTAACAATTTATGTTATCCTATACATTTGTTGCTGGAGTTGACCGTTTTTAAGATATTCGTTATTGCTGCTTTCAGTTTTAAAACACTTCTATCTCATGGCCACGCCAAGAAACGGAGCAGCCACATTTTAAAACATTTGACTGTCGGTTAGCCTAGTGTATTCTCTTCTCCCGATAAGGAGCTAATGTTTATCTCAGTCAGCTTGAAGTACAAAGAAGAATAAGTTTATTAACAGTAATTTGTTACAGAGATGTAGAGAAAGTCATGTGAACGGAGCACATCACACTTTTTTAAAGAGTTTTTTTTCAAGTATTCCAAACAGTAATTGGGTAAGCACGAACTGTAAGTTACTTATCAGATCTCGTATTCCCAATATACATTCTCGACCTGATAAGTATAACACAGTTCTGAATATAATATACTGTTAGAGAACTTAAAATCCAAATATCAGCCAAAAACTTCACTTTGAATGAGTAAGTGTATTTATTGGTCGCACAGGTCCACAGACAAAAGTACGTGTTTAACTTCACCTTTAACTACCAATGCTCAAACTTGATATTAATTGACATTTCGTTTATGCTGTTCAAAAATACACACGGATCTTTTTGTGAAAACTATATGTGTCTGTGTGTGTGTGTGTGTGTGTGTGTGTGTGTGTGTGTGTGTGTGTGTGTGAGGGGGATATTTCAAAAAATATTTGCGGTGAAATCTCGGTATTGAATTTTGGGTGCAACACAATACCTTCTCTATACGCTATGTACATAGTACGTGTAGAAAAAGTAAAAATAATGTGTGAATGTTCGCTTAAGATTGCATATTTAACACTTTGACTTACTGTCTGGTATTTAAATGCTACCAACCTAAGCGATGTAATGTTTTACTGACACATCGTGTGGCAGCTTTGAACTCCCCAAAAGTAGCTTTTCTATTGTTTAAAGATGTGAAACGGCATCTACAGGTGGATGCCGACGAGATGGGCGTTTAATCCTTTGCGCCCGGGGCTGTGGCTCACAATAGGACCACACTGATCCAAGTTTCCCCCTCCGTTCCTTCAACCTAACTTTTATTAGATTCAGTCATTTTGTACAGCTTACATTAAGCAAGAGCCATTTCGGCCCGCCTCTGTGGTGTAGATCTCGGCTGAATTACCATGGACCCCAAGATGATTGTTTGTCCGTTATCATCAATGGTAAGCTACATTAATACAAATTGTCTTATTACTTTGTTTCCATGTAAGTAGGAGAGAATAGACTAAGATAAAGCGATAGTCAAATGTTTCAAAAGTTATTGACAGTCAATTCTCTTTGCATGTCCAATAATAAAACAAAAGAAACATGAAACTAAAAATCTGATGTGTAACATTCACATGACTTTCTCTATATCCCTGCAACAAATTATTCTTAAAGAGCTTATACTTCTATTTACTTTATGCTAATCATAAAAAAATAGCAGAAATAGTCTTATTACTCGCATCCTTGTAAGTAGAAGCGAAATATGGGACAACCGTAGGTTAAAGTGATAGTCAAAAGCTGGCTTCTATGTCAATGAAGTTCCTTTGTTTATATGGATAGGAGTTGACAAGTTCCTGTATGAGAAAAGTATACGTTTTTCATAGCAGAAACCAAAAATAAGGAATGTCACAAAAACGACGAACCCCACGAAAAAATTATATAACATAAATTGTGTGTTTTAATGTGCTCTACATTTTTGGTTTAGTAAGTTTTTGTCCATCTCTTACGGTTTAGCAGTTATTCAAAATTTAGTAAAATTCATCCAGAATAAACTACTCTTCAGAGGCTATTCCCAGAAAATTCAAGATATACATTTTATTTGTGAGGTAAATATGTTTAATATCCGAAATTTTAATCAAAATCGTTAGAGCCATTTTTGAGAAAATCAAAATTTTCGAAAAAAGTTCCATGTAAAGGGTAGTTGGGGTTGGGGGATTTTTCTCAAAATCTTCGTGTCGCATCCCTGGAAGATACTAAACTTAAATACCAAGTTTGGTATTTTACCGAGTTTTCGTTTTTGAGCTATCGTGTTCACAGACACACGGACACACACACACACACACACACACACACACACACACGCGCGCGCGCGGACCTTTTTGTGAAAATGCTTTCTTTGGATATTGGGGACCCTAAAACATACATTTCCGGTGAAATCTCGGTGTCGAATTTTTGGTGGAGTGCAATACTTTCTCTATACACTATGTACATAGTGCGCATGGAGAAAGTAAAAATAGCTTCCCGTTTGAGAAAATTTAAAATTGAAAACAATAACAATAAATGTTTTAGAAAGGGTTTCCGCTACAAAATAATGTATATGACATTTTTCACGAGATCTACATTTCTGTATATCGCTCACGGTTTATCATTTATAAAAATGTAGAGGCTGTTCCCAGAAAACTCTCGATATACATTTCATTTGTCATAAAATATTTTAAATACATGGTATTTTTATCACAACCGTTAGAGGCATTTTTAACAAAATCAACATTTTCGAATAATGTAAAGGGTAGTTGAGTGGTTTTCTGAAAATCTTCGTACTAAACTTAGACACCAACTTTAATATTTTACGAGCCTTTCCTTTGTATTTTCTCTACACGTACTATGTCATAGTGTATAGAGAAATTATTGCACTCCACCCAAAAATTCGATACCGAGATTTCACCGGAAATATATATATTTTAGGGTCTCCTGTAGCCAAAAATGCGTTTTCATAAAAAGGTTCCTGTGTGTGTCCGTGTGTTTGTGAACACGATAACTCAAAAACGAAAAGTCGGTACAATACCAAACTGGGTATTTAAGTTTAGTATCTTCCAGGAATGCCACACTAAGATTTTGCGAAAAATCCCCCCACCACAATCTATCCTTTACATGGAACTTTTTTGAAATTTTAATATTCTCAAAAATGGCTCTAACTATTTTGTTTAAAATTTTGTATATTACAAACATTTACCAACAAATAAAATGTATATGTTGAATTTTCTGGGAATAGTCTCTGAGGACTATTTTATTCTGGGTGAATTTTACGGAATTTTATATAACCGCTAAACCGTAAGAGATGGACAAAAACTGTAGAGTATGTTGAAACCACAATTTATCTTATGTACACTTTTTATGTGGAGCTGATCGTTTTTGAGACATTCGTTGTTTTTTGTTTCACCTTTAAAAAACTTACACTTTTCTCATACAGGAATTTCTCAACTGCTGTCCATACAAACAAAGCAACTTCAGTCACATAGCAACCAGCTTTTGACTATCACTTTAACCTATGCTACTCCCTTATTTCGCTTCTACTTACAAGGAAGCAAATAATAAGACTATTTCTGCTAATATTTCCTCAATTAACACGAAGGGTTTTTTTCTAAAATGGTTTTTATCCAGTGGTCCTCAAAACAAGTAATCTCGGTATAGAATTTTTAGGTGCAATACAACCTTCTTCTCAATATACTATTTCCACTAGAGAAAGTAAGTCTGAGAAAACAAAAGATCCAATAATATAACTTCACTGTCCAGATATTACTGATCTACGCAAATATCGATTAAAAATAAAGTTGAATTACTTCATTTTGCGTTCCAGCAGTGGAAGAACACAGACGTGTGCTTTACTAGACAACTCTCCTAAACTATTAGAGCGCCAATGGAATGGTCGCGGTCATCTGACTGGAGCGATATTGTCGAAACATCTTATCGCAGCTGATGTTCGTTTGTTTAATCTGCTGTCTTGGTAACAAGGTGACAGTCAACCTTCACTTTTAATAACTGTCAGTTACAATGTTTATTTAAAGTTTTATCCAGCTCAGAAAAGGAGTGAAAATAATCATTATTTGTATTTCTTATGTATGAGATGATTGCAATAACCTCAAATAAAATAACGTTTGTTTCCATTTCATGTATTAGTTATTAAAAACTGAAATAAAATAATTGTTCCTTATTTCTGTTGTTGCTATCGATATTCATACATTGTGTGTAGACACGGTCGGCCATGTCATAATTCAGGAGGCTGTGAAGAAAGACAAAAACATTGTGTAAATTAAGATTGAGAACTAATGTAAGTATTACAATAGTGTATTGTCTTATCAAATACAACAATAGGACAAGATGAAAACACTCATGGTGCTATTATGATAAAGTCACTGACTAATCTGCGTTTGTCGTGCAAAGCCACCTGTGAACCGTATTCATTCCCCAACCAGTGCATCACTGAGCATTTTATAAGTGAAACTTTTAAGACTGTTTTTCCAATTCGTCACTGAGCCAATATTAGGAATACCATTATTCGGTTCATTGTCCTATGCAAGAGGGGTCGGAAGTTCGGCAGTTGGCCATTGTGAGTACGCTGCGCCAAACTTGCTCCCGGGACCCTGAACACTAGTCACCGCTGTGTACACTGAACTGCTGTACACAGGGTCACGGTGCTGACTTGTTTCTCTCTGCTCTGAAACTGCAGTATTGAGCTGATGGTGATATCAGGTACTTAGTCATAAAGTGTATTATGGCTCATCATTTGTTTTCACTGCACAGCGAGTATTTGTGTGTGTTAACACATTTTGTGAGTGGACTGTCAGTAGTGTATACAATACCAGACGAGGCTTGGTTCATGGCCATGTGTGTGTACACAAAAAATTGTTATTGAGAAACATAATATTGTTCAAGTACCCCTTCATGACGAAAGAGTTGGTGTATGTTGCGCTGTTAGCGGAGAAAGAGTTACAGGCCCAATTTTTTTGAAGTCAACATTTAATACCCATACATTCCTAAATGAATGCAATTTTACCCCCCTTTTTTTAGAGAATTAACAGATAGGGAGTGTGATGTTGCCATTTTTCAACAAGACTGTGCAACAGTTCATTCAGCCAATCTTTCGATGAGAACAATTGAAAGTGTGATTCAGGACAGAATTATTAGTAGAGATTTGTGGCCCCCTGACCTAACGCCCTTCGATTTCTATCTCTGGAGTAGCCTAAAGCATAAAGTGTACACCCCGGAAGAATTAAAACAAAATATCGGTCAGGATTTCTCAAAGTGAACTACGGCAAGTGGTGGATAGTTTCCTAAAGAGGGTACAAAATGTATGGTGGTCAGTTTCATTGGTAGGTAAAGTTTTTAAACGTGGTTTTATCCGCCCCTTCTGTGATATCGGCAGCGGCCAGACAAATCAATTCGGATCACCCGGTAGTTGCTAAAGCGGAGAGGAGTTGAAACAAAATACCAATATGAACAAGGAAAGAGGGAAGAAGGATAGAGATATTTTGGAACTAGGAATATGTAGTAAAGGAAGATTGAAGATCAATATGAATGTACCTGAAAAGGCAAACTTAAGCAGTATAATGGTGGAGATCAGTGGAATGATTGGCTCAGCTTATTAGGGAAAATGTGTGATCAATTGAGGCCAGTGGGGAGTTGGGCTTTTATTTACTGTTTTAGTGTTGAACGCCCGCAACTCAGGTGATGCCACTGAGGATCATCCAGAAAGTGACGGACGCTATCAACAAAAACTTTATTTACAAAGTTGCACTACCTTACTTTATTTCTCAACGTAATCTCCATGCTATCAAGGTATTTATTGTCACGTGGTGCCATTTTTTCAAAGCCAATGTTATTACCGCCAAAGAACTTATTCGGTTATCTAAGTGCACAAAATGTTCAGCCAAACGAATTTTATAGGCAAATAATGCAATGAACGAGTCTTCAGTGAGGAAATGACGAGTAATCAAGGAAGAACATAACAGTGTGTACGATAAAGACCGTTCATCAGTCGTTATGGAGCAGTTGAAAGCAAAAGCTGATAAAAGAATTCAGCATGATATTGACGATGAGGCTTTCACAGAGGATGATGCTGAAACGAACACATCTTCAACAATGAATTTACTGATAGTGTCAAATGAAATTTAAAAGTGAACCACGTTTTAGAGCCAATACCCAAAGTTAGGATACTAATATATAAATATGTATTATACATATACGCGTTGTTGTGTTTAAATGTTAAAATATTTAAAATTTTCTGAAATGGAAAGTCTTCATTTGTTTCATAACTCTTTTGTTTTACTTTTGGACATGCAAAATGAACCGAATTTCAATTACATAATGACCGGTTTTTAAAAGTTTTATTATCAACTTAGTCTAGTTGCTTAGGAAGCAAGTAATAAGACCATTTCTGAATTAAGTGTAGGTAGAAAAATGAACTTTTGTAAGAACATGTAGAGAAAGTCTGGTAAATAGAAAACCTCACACTTTTTAATTTGATTTGATTATTTATTTATTTACTTCATTGTCTATTGATAGATTAACCAAGCGTTGTTTAATGTTTAAATTGTAAAATATTCAACATATCTCAAATGGAAAATCGTCATTGGTTCCATATTTTTCCTTTTGTTGTTGTTTTTATTTGTTACTCTTGGCCATGCAAAAAGAACCGAATTTCTATCACATGGGAACCAGGTTATAAAATATTTGACTATCAGTTTAGCCTAGTGTATTTCTCTTCTACTGAACTAGATAGAAGAATAAACTTTTCTAAGTGTAGGAGAAAGTGATGTGAATGCAAGACATGAAATGAGGTGGAATACGCTACCTTCTCTACTTTGGCAACAATGGCGTGTGGGCGCGGAAACAGGTATAAGACGTGTTTTTGTTTTAAAAGGTAATGAACGGTAATTAGAGATAATGATAAGGCGGCAGCGGCAGCTGGGGAAGTGAGGAGAGACAAATCTCTCTCAAGAGAGGGCTGCACTGCTGCAATAACGGAGGCAATAAATTCTGTCTTCAAGTTGACAACGGTCAGTCAACAGATCCAAACGATACTCCTGGGAACGGTTGGCTACACTGTCTCATCTAAATCCTGCGACACTTGCTTCACAACACTGAAAGGTAAATTGGCCAGAAAACGTGGGATCCGACCCTCCCTCAGGAAGGGCATTCAGCCCCCAAAATACCAACATGCTACCCGTAGTTAAAAATCTGACGTTTCCATCCGCATGCGTACCAACAACTGTAAGTTATACCTATCAGGTTGGGAATACGAGATCTGATAGGTAACTTACAGTTCGTGCTTACCCAACACTTTTGGAAATACTTGGAAAAAAAGCAATAATAATTGAACATCAAGAAAAACTCTGATGTATTCCATTCACATGACTTTCTCTACATCTCTGCAACAAATTATTATTAAAAAGCTCATGCTTCTATTTACTCCATGCTAATCGAGAAACATTAGCAGAAATGGTATTATTACTTGCTTCCTTGTAAGTAGAAACGAAATAAGGGAGTACCATAGGTTAAAGTGATAGTCAAAAGCTGGTTGCTATGTGACTGAACTTTCTTTGTTTTATGGACAGGAGTTGAAACGGATAACAAGCAATATCCGACAAACTCTACGAATATATATGACACAAGTTGTGTACTTTATCGTGACCTACAGCTTATGTGTAATAAGTTTTTGTCTATCTCTAATGCAAAAGTCAATAAAAATCATCCAGAATAAAGAGATCTTTAGAGGATATTCCCAGAAAATTCAAGATATACATTTTATTTGCCATATAAATCTTTTAAATGTAAGAGGTTTTAATCAGAATCGTTAGAGACATTTTTGAAATAATCAAAATTTTAGAATTTTTTTCCATGTAAAGAGTAATTTGGGGTGGATGAATTTTCTTGAAGTCTTCGTGTCGCATCCTTGGAAGATTCCAAACTTAGTATTTAAGTTTGGTATTTAATGGTCTTTTCGTTTTTGAGCTATGCTGCCCTTAGGCGCGCGCGCACACATGCACACACACGGACCTTTTTCCAAATTTTTTTTTTTTGAATTCACGGGGACCCAAACTCGTACTTCCAGTGAAATCTCGGTGTCGAATTTTTGGGCGCAATAAAACAACTTTTCTATACACTATGTACATAGTGTAAAGAAAGTAAAAATGAATTCTCGGTGTGAACAAATGAAAGGCTACATCTAAATTATGTGACTAAGCCTTCTTATACACTCTTTTGTTAATGAATTTTACAATAGATTGTTTACTTGAAGCAGCATATGTTACGTCATTTCCTAATTGTACTTTAAGTATTAATGATCTCTCAAACTCTTACAGTGCTTGTTTCCATAGCAATTAATAAATAAATAAATTGTAAATTTAGTTTACATTACTAAGCATGTGTTCACAATGATTAACTTAAATATGAAGCATTTTAAAAAGTTTGTTTCTTTATATTAATCTTGATAAACATTAACAGAAATTGTCTTTATTACTTGCTTCCTGTAACTACGAGAGGTGTTCAATAGAATCCAAGAAATTACAATCGAGACATCTGTTACTAGTTTCAGCTATATCCAGCATGTGGTTTCGTTGCCATAGGCGATTGAATCAACAATCTTGTGTTTATTTAGAAAGATGGAAAAAAAGAGTTTCGTGCGGTAGTTAAACAGTTCTATTTAAAAGACTTAACACCGAAAGAGATAAAAGTCGAGTTGGATCAAGTTCTGGCACATCTGCTCCTGCGTTTGTAACAATTTACAATTGGATAAATGAATATAAACGTGGCCGTACATCCACAAATGAGGAACATCGTCCAGTAGAAGTGACTTCCTCCGAAATGATTGACAAAAGCCAGGATATGGTTTTGACGAATCAAACTTCGGGAAATGTAGAGGCCACAGGAATATCACAAGCTACAGTGTTGTCAATTTTGTACCAACAAATAGGTGACACGTTTTCTCTCAATGGAGAATAAACCAATCGTGTGATCGATTCTGTAGCTGTTTTGACACTTTTCCGTCGCAAACCTGACTAGTTTCTGTGTCGATACATAACTAGGTGGTGAAACCTGCAGACAAGGTAATGGCCTCGGATTTTTTGGGATGCATCATCTACATTTGCTACTTGTAGAAAGGGAGAACGATTAATGGAGACTATCATACATCGTTATTGCACCGGTTGAACGGAGAATTAAAAAAAGCGCCTTCTCTTCCATTAAGACTATGCAAGGGTGACACATGCGCAGTTTCGATTGCGAAAACTGTTCGAATTACTACCACATGCGCCAGATTGTTCCTCAGTGACTCTTATTGTTTCCAAACTTGAAAAAGTGGATGGGCGAAAAAATATTCACGTCTCCCAAACAGATGCCTGTTTTTAGGACCTTCCAAACTCCTACTTTTTGGAAGGCATAAAACATTTCAGAAACGCTGGGCATGCAGATATAAGGAGATTATGTTGAAAAATTAAAAAAATCTACCAAAATAATTTGTTTTTCTAAAAATTTATTCAACGTCCCTCATAGAAAAGAAATAAGGAAATACACTAGGCTAAAGCGATAGTCAAATCTTTTGCTGTGTGTCAAATTCGGTTCTCTTTGCATGGCCCGGAGTAAAACAAAAGACCGGAAATGATAAATTCTGGTTTGAGAAAACTTTAAACCAATAAACAGGAATATCTCGAAAAAGGTTAACTCAGCAAATCATGTGTGTTTTAACGAGCTCTCCGTTCCTTTTATACAAAAGTCATTCACAATGAAGACTTCACCTGAAAATTAAAGATACAAATTTTCCTTACCACCTTCTATAATATTTCAACGTGTTATAATTTTAGAACTATTTTATAAGGTCGACAATTAATCCATATAAGGGGAGGTTTGATCTGGGGAGGTTTTTCTGAAAACCTTCGTGTCGCTTACTTGCAAGATAATCCATTTAAATACTCAGGTTGGTGTATAACCTATTTTTCGTTTTTGAGAACAAATTACACAACATTGGTTCCGTTAACAATTCTTTTAGTATTTTAAATTTCTCTACATGTGCTGTGTACATAGTGTATAGAGAAGGTATTATATTGCACCCAAAAAATTCAATACCGAGATATGTTTTAGGGTCCCAGAAAATTCAAGATATACATTTCATTTGTCAGGTAAATATGTTTAATATCCGAAATTTTAATCAAAATCGTTAGACCCATTTTTGAGAAAATCAAAATTTTCGAAAAAAAGTTCCATGTAAAGGGTAGTTGGAGGTGGGGGGATTTTTCTCAAAATCTTCGTGTCGCATCCCTGGAAGATACTAAACTTAAATACCAAGTTTGGTATTTTACCGACTTTTCGTTTTTGAGTTATCGTGTTAACATACACACAGACACAAACACACACACACACACACACACACACACACGGGCCTTTTTGTGAAAATGCTTTTTTTGGATATTGGGGACCGTAAAACATATATTTCCGGTGAAATCTCGGTATCGAATTTTTGGTGGAGTGCCATACTTTCTCTATACACTATGTACATAGTGCGTATGGAGAAAGTAAAAAGTATAAGTATTTTAAAATTGAAACAATAACAAGGAATATCTTGGAAACGGTCAACTCTATAACAAAAATACCTATGAAAAAAATCGCATGCTTTAACGAGATCTAATTTTTATTTTCCTTATACTCACTGTGTACATAGTGAATAGAGAATGTATAGCACTCCACCAAAAAATTCGATACCGAGATTTCACCGGAAATATATGTTTTAGGGTCCCCTGTACCCAAAAAAAAAAGTATTTTCAGAAAAAGGTCCGTGTGTGTGTCCGTGTGTCTGTAAACACGATAACTCAAAAACGAAAAGTCGGTAAAATACCAAACTTGGTATTTAAGTTTAGTATCTTTCAGGGATGCGACACGAAGATTTTGAGTAAAATCCCCCCACTCCAAACTGCCCTTTTTATGGAACTTTTTTCGAAAATTTTGATTTTCTAAAAAATGGCTCTAGCGATTTTGATTAAAATATCGTATATTAAAGTTATTTACCTGGCAAATAAAATTCATATTTTGAATTTTCTGGGAATAGCCACTGAAGACTACTTTATTCTGGATGAATTTTTCATAACTACTAAACCGTAAGAGATGGACAAAAACTTAATCCACAAAAAATGTAGAGCACGTTAAACCACACAATTTATGTTACATACATTTTTTTCGTGGAGTTGATCGTTTTTGAGGTATTCCTTTTTCTTGGTTTCAGCTTTGAAAAACTTATACTGTCCATACAAACAAAGGAACATCTGTCACATAGCAACCAGCTTTTGGCTTTCACTTTAGCCTATGGTACTCCCTTATTTCGCTTCTACTTAAAATAAAGCAAGAAATAAGACTATTTCTGCTAATTTTTCTCGATTAGCATGAAATAAATAAAAGATGAGCTTATTAAAATAATAATTTACAGAGATATAGAGAACGTCATGTGAATGGAATACATCAGATTTTTTTATAGCAAGTTTTTGTCTATATCTGTTATTAATGTCTATCTCTTGCCAGTTGTGCAACATTGATCTAGAATGGATAGGTCTTCTTAGGTTATTCCCAGAAACTTCAAAATATACATTTTATTTGTCATGTAAACAGCTTTAATATACGGTATTTTAATCGAAATCGTTATAGACATATTTGAGAAAATCAAACTTTTCGAATCATGTAAAGGGTCGTTGGAGGTGAGGGGAAATCTTCGTGGCGCACCCTCGAAAGATACTGAACTTAATACCGAGTTTGGTATTTAAAGGCAGACATACACGGACATTTTTCTAAAGATGAAATCTCGTGTGCACACAATCCCTTCTGTACAAGTTGGCTTAGGGACTGGGCTGAATGTCGTAGCACCACTTGAAGATCTGTTGAGGTCAGGAACACGGAGATAAGAACACTCACGTCTGTTCAAGTCTCGATAATACACACATTGCCAAAAAGCTCCACACACTTTTTGGAGACTCAAATGCACATGTTCATGAGGAGTTATGGTGTCTAGACAAATGATAGAGAAAACCGGAGGACACAAACTAATGAGTTCCATTCACATTTTCTACCCACTCTGTAACAAACCACCATTACAAAAGATTATTCTTTATTCAAGAAAAACATTAGGTCTTATTGCTAGAGCAATCCATAAAGTCACAAACAATCTACCATAACTAAATAATAACGAAAGTTATCGACACAAAACTTTATTTACAAAGTTACACTACCTTACTCTATTTCTCAACGTAATCTCCATGCTATCGAGATATTTATTGTCACCTGGTACCTGATTTTCAATGCCAATGCTAAATTTTTTTCTAACGCCAAATAATTTATTCATTTGTTTTTTAATGCACAAAAGGTTCGGTCAGTCGAATTTTTAGGAAAATAATGCAAGTGTATAGTGATAATGCAAGGAACGAGTCTTCAGTGAGGAAATAGCACATAATTTACGAGTAATCAAGGAAGAACATAACAGTGTGTACGATAAAGACCGAAGTGGAAGTCATCAATCGTTATGGAGCAGTTGAGAGCAAATGTTGATAAAAGAATTAAGAAAAATGACTGTTTCACTTTAATCACGTACAAGACTTCAGGGCTGAAAAAGATTTCCCAGCCGTGAAGACCTCAAAGTGACAGTGACATCTTGGCCCAGATCTTTAGCGGTGGAAGAGTATAACATCTGCATTAAAAATTGTATCCATAACAAAATGTGTAATGTAGCCATTTCTGTAAACGTTTATCTGTATTAAAGACCAGTATAAATATCGTCCAGTTGTTAAACATTTGACTATCGCATGTATCTATAACGAAATGTGTAATG
This sequence comes from Hymenopus coronatus, assembly GCA_030762935.1. NCBI lineage: Eukaryota > Metazoa > Arthropoda > Insecta > Mantodea > Hymenopodidae > Hymenopus > Hymenopus coronatus. The sequence continues at coordinate 3,437,958 of CM060888.1, read as the reverse complement.
TAGCTATTTCTGTAAACGTTTATCTCTATTAAAGACCAGTATAAATATCGTCCAGATGTTAAACATTTGACTATCGCTTGTATCTATAACGAAATGTGTAATGTAGCTATTTCTGTAAACGTTAATCTCTATTAAAGACCAGTATAAATATCGTGCAGTTGTTAAACATTTGACTATCGCTTGTATTTATAACGAAATGTGTAATGTAGCTATTTCTGTAAACGTTTATCTGTATTAAAGACCAGTATAAATATCGTGCAGTTGTTAAACATTTGACTATCGCTTGTATCTATAACGAAATGTGTAATGTAGCTATTTCTGTAAACGTTTATCTGTATTAAAGACCAGTATAAATATCGTGCAGTTGTTAAACATTTGACTATCGCTTGTATCTATAACGAAATGTGTAATGTAGCTATTTCTGTAAACGTTTATATCTGCATTAACAGGAAGCTATTGTAAGAATATCAACTGCTGAATGTAAAAGCTATGAACGAAGTGTGAGTTATTTTCAGATTAATGGTTTACAAGTTATATAGTGAACGTCACTTGAAGCTCTGTAATCCCCTTCTCGTTTAACAGTCATTTGACCAGAAAGTTTCATTTTGTCGGAGCACACGATGTGGACATTTCATTTAGATAAGGTACACAAGCTGCTTGCGGTCTTCTCTTCACTTCTCAAAATATGGTGTTACAGAAACTAATTTTTTACTTTCTATGTACATTGGTACTGTATTGTACCCCAAAATTCGATACCGAGATTTCACCGGAAATGCATTTTTAAGCTCCCTTGTACCCCCAAAAAAAAAGCATTTTCACAAAAAGCCCGTGTGTGTCCGTGTGTCCATGAACAGGATAACTCAAAAACGAAAAGTCAGTGAAATACCAAACTTGGTATTTAAGTTTAATATCTTCCACGGATGCGACACCAAGATTTTGAAAATAATCCTCCCAACAGCAACTACCCTTTAAATGGAACTTTTTTTCGAAAATTTAGATTTTCTTAAAAATGGCTCAAACGATTTTAATTAAAATATCGTATATTAATGATATTTACCTGACAAATAAAATATAATACCTTGAATTTTCTGGGAATAGTCCCTGATGACTACTTTATTCTTGACGAATTTTACGGAATTTTGCTTAACTGCTAAACTTTAAGAGGTGGGAAAAAGTTACCACACAAAACATGCAGAGCACTTTAAAGCGTAAAATTTATGTCATATGCATTTTTTGATGGTGTTGATCGTTTTTGAGATATTCTTTGTTTTTGATTTTCCACTTTAAAAATTATAGTATTCTCACAAAGGATTTTGTCAACTCGTGTCCATACAAACAAAGGAACTCCAGTCACATAGCAACCAGCTTTTGACTATGACGTTAAGCTCTGTTACTCCCTTATTTCGCTTCTAATCACAAAGGAAGCAAGTAATAAGACTATTTCTGCTACACTTTTCTCGATTAGCATTAAGTAAATAGAAACATAACCTTTTTAATAATTTTTTTGCAGAGATGTAGAGAAAGTGATGTGAATCAGATTTGTATTATCTTCTAAGGCTTACTGATTCGTTTTAACTCAAGGACATTTGTAATAGTTTGACCCCAGCTCCCTGACTATTGTCAACAAAACACTGCGAGAGGTTGTCTTTTATGAGTGTATAGGGATAGCATCCTGGGGACTGATAGCGGGACATAGTTGTGATGTACTAGTAGATGTCTTCACTAGCAGGTGATTCAGGTAAACATAAATATCACTGTTTTAATAGTTACATACTTTCAACAAGTCTTCAGCATCATTGTCTGTCTCATTTTCCTTTCCACAAACTACTCTTCACACGGAAACATTTTTGAAAATTATGCTTTTCTCAAAAATTGGCTCGTAACAACTTTCATTAAAATACCATATACTAAAAATATTTACAGCACAAATAAAATGTATGTTTTAAATTTCCTGGACATAGCCTTGGAAGACCTCTTTATTCTGGATAACAGTCAAATACTTAGAAGTAGTCATAAACCTACTACACAAAAATATGGATCTCGTTTAAACACATCATTTATGTGATATACGTGTTTGTTGTACAGCTGACTCTTTCTGAGACATTCCTTGTTACTGGTTTCATTTTAAACTACTTAAATATTTCTCGTTTCGTTTCATCTCTCGTTTTACTGCAGGCTTTGCAAAGTGAACCGAACTTTGTTTTACACAGGACTAGTTTTTAAAATATCTATCACTTTAGCCTGGTGTATTCCCTTATTTGCCTTCTACTTACAAGGAAGCAAGTAATAAGACAATTTCTGCCAATGTTTATCTCTATTAGCTTGAATTAACTTTTTCTAAGGAAAATTGTTTGTGTAAGAAAAAGTCATATGGATGAAACACATCAGATTTTTTAGGTGACTCTAAAATCTGTATGGTATTGAATTTTTAGGTGGAACACAATGCCTCCTCTACTCACTGTAATACGTATCTGCTACAAGAAGCGATGATTTAAGATGGTCCTGCAACACAACTTTCCTAATGACTAGATTGTTTCCATTATAAAGTAGGTTTCATGAGTGAAAGTTGGTAAATATCCTATTCTTTGCTCTAGCAAGAATGTAGTAGATAGAGAAGATATTGCATTCTACACAATAATTCGATACCAAGATTTCACCGGAAACACGTTTTGAATCCCAATAAAGAAAATTTGTAAACAAAGATGTGTGTTTGTGTGTGTGAGTTTGTGTGTTTGTGCACACGTGTCTCTATGGACAACAGTACTAAAAAATTCGCTAAAATACCAAACTTGGTATTGAAACTTCGTATCTTCCAGGACTGCGACACGACAATTTTCAGGAAATACATGGAACATTTTCTGAAAATTATGGTTAAAATACCATATATTTAAGATATTTTTATTACAAGAAAATGTATATCTTGAATATTCTGGGAACAGTCTCCGAAGAGCTCTTCATTCTGGATGAATTTGGTAAACTGTAAGAGATAGACAAAAAATGTAGATCTCATTAAAACGCACAATTTATAACTACATTTTCTATGGAGTTAATCATTTCCAACATATACCTTGTTGTAGGTTTCAGTTTTAAAGTACTTCAACTTTTTCTGAAACGGGAAGTTGTCTTTCTTTCATATGTTTCTTGTTTTACTCCTGGCCTTGCAAAGAGAATGACAATCACATAGCAACTAGCTTTTAAATACTTGCTATGTAAGTTAATTATTGTGAACACATATTTTGTAATGTAAGCTAAGTTTACAACTCATTTATTAATTGCCATGGCAACAAGCACTGTAAGAGTTTGAGAGGTCATTAATACTTACAGTACAATTAGGAAATGACGTAACATGTGCTACTTCAAGTAAAGAATCTATTGAAATGCATTAACAAAAGAATGTATAAGAAGGCTTTGTCCATATCATTTAGATGAAGCCTTTCATTTGTTCACATCTTAATATTCAATAAAATATTGAAAAGGAGTTTTGATGTGTTATGTTATGTTTGTATTTTTATTTTTGTACAGTTTTTTCAATTATTTCAGAAAGTAATCGGATAAGCACGAACTGTAAGTTACTTATCAGATCTCGTATTCCCAATATACATTCTCGACCTGATAATATAACTTACGGTTGTTAGTACGCAATAGACTATCACTATCACTTTATCCTAGTGTATTCCCTTCTACTCACAAGGAAGCAAGTAATAACACAATTTCTGTTAGTGTTTATCTCGATTAGCATCAAGTAGATAGAAGAATAAGCTTTTGTAAGAGCAATAGGCACAGAAGGTCATGTGAAGTTAACAGAGGTTTTTTAATGTTATAAACTGCTAAAACATGTACTTCTAGTAAATTGTGGATATTGAATTTTAGGGTGAAAACAAGAATTGCTGTACTTAAAGGCACATAAAGTAATTTTGAGAACTCCCAGATGAAGAAGTTGAAACGGCAGTGTAGTTTGTAAATTAGCCGGTAGATTGCAGCACAGAGTTATAGAAGTACGCCGCAAGATCATGTTTTTTGCTGGTTCAGTTCCAAGTTTATACAGAAATGCAATAAGGGCTTTATGACGCGCGCAGTTTCTTTGAAGTGCCGGACAGTAAATCTGCGATCAGTTAGAGAAAGATAGTGTCTTCCAGCCTAGACAGAACAACATTCATACAGTATTCTCTTCTCTATCTGTACATAACACGTAGACAAAGTATTGCATTCCAAAACCTTTAATGTCACAAGTGATTAAAAGCTCAAAAATGTTATTTGGAATAAATTGTGTGTTTTAAAGAGCTGTACTCTTTTGTTTAGTATGTGCATTGATTTACGTAAGATTAAACGAAATTTCTATGGAATAAATGTAGGCGATTCCCAGATAAATCAAAATATAATAGATTTTACTTTTCTCATAAATATGTTTAATATATTTTAATCAAAATCATTACACCATTTTTCAAAAATTGGCTTAGGATTTGGAAATGTAAGAGTCAAAGCCATAGCCGGGATTTGAATTACTCTAGCCGGTTGCTCTACCACTGAGCTACCATGGCAACATACCAGCATAGCATTACATTTCTCAACTAACTCGCATGTAAACCACAAGGTGATCTCAAATTATTCTGCGATGACAACCCCAATGGTGACTTACAACGTTGTAAGAGCTTCAAGTCCCAGGATTCACAGTGAAGCTAACTATTGTATGAATTATTAATGTGGTTTTTTTTTCACTCAAGCCGTGATTAAGATAGGAGTTGGATAGAGTCAGACTGAAATATTCAATGTCATAGCTGGGATTTGAACCACGGATCTCCCGCTCTCTAGCCGTTTGCTCTACGCCTGTCCAACTCCTGTCCTACACGTGGCTTGTATAAAGAAATATTTAAATAAATTATTTTAGGATGGTTGTATTTTCTTGAAAATGTTCGTGTCGCATCTTTGGAAGATACTGAAAAAATACCAGGTTTGGTATTTAACCATAATTTCTTTTTGAGTCCAGCTGTTCACAGACAGAGATGTCTTTATAAAAATCTGATGTGTAACATTCACATGATTTTCTCCATATCCCTGCAACAAATTATTCTTAAAAAGCTTATACTTTTATTTACTTTATGCTAATCAGAAAAAATAGCAGAAATAGTCTAATTACTCGCTTCCTTGTAAGTAGAAGCAAAATAAGGGACTACTGTAGGTTTATATGGATAGGAGTTGACAAGTTCCTGTATGAGAAAAGTATACGTTTTTCATAGCAGAAACCAAAAATAAGGAATGTCACAAAAACGACGAACTCCACGAGAAAAATGTATATAACATAAATTGTGTGTTTTAATGTGTTCTACATTTTTTGTGTAGTACGTTTTTGTCCATCTCTTACGGTTTAGCAGTTATTCAAAATTTAGTAAAATTCATCCAGAATAAACTACTCTTCAGAGGCTATTCCCAGAAAATTCAAAATATACATTTTATTTGTCAGGTAAATATGTTTGATATACGAAATTTTAATCAAAATCGTTAGAGCCATTTTTGAGAAAATCAAAATTTTCGAAAAAAGTTCCATATAAAGGGTAGTTGGAGGTGGGGAGATTTTTCTCAAAATCTTCGTGTCGCATCCCTGGAAGATACTAAACTTAAATACCAAGTTTGGTATTTTACCGACTTTTCGTTTTTGAGTTATCGTGTTCACAGACACGCGGACACACGGACACACACACACACACACACACACACACACACACACACACACACACACACACACACGCATCTTTTTGTGAAAATGCTTTTTTTGGATATTGGGGACCCTAAAACATATATTTCCGGTGAAATCTCGGTATCGAATTTTTTGGTGGAGTGCAATACTTTCTGTATACAGTATGTACATAGTGCGTATGGAGAAAGTAAAAAGTGTACTCTTCTACTTTATGCTAATCGAGATAAACATTAACAGAAATTGTCCTTCTTGTAAGTAGAAGGGAATACACTAGGCTAAAGCGATAGTCAAATGTTTAGAATGTGGTTGCTGTGTGATTGAAATCCGTTACTTTGCCTGGCCAGGAGGCGTAGAGTTCCCGTATGGGAAAACTTCTAAGTATTTTAATGCTGAAACCAGTAACAGGGAAAAGGTTCAAAACCAAAAAAATAAAACCGTATATGACATAAATTGTGTGTTTTAAGGAGATCTACTTTTTTTTTTTTTCTTCAGTAAGTTTTTGTCTATCTCTTACGGTTTACGAGTTATGCAAAATTCATCCAGAATAAAGATGTCTTCAGAGGCTATTGACAGAAAATTCCAGACATACATTTTATTTGTCTTGCGAATATCTTAAATATAAGAGAGTTTAATCAAAGTCATTAGAGCCATTTTTGAGAAAATAAAACAATTTGAAATTTTTTTCATCTAAAGGGTAGTAGACGGTGGGGGGATTTTCTTGAAAATCTTCGTGTCGCATACTTGGGAGATACTGAACTTAAATATCACGTTTCATATTTAACGGCCTTCTCGTTTTTCAGATTTGTTACCCACATACAATGACTTTTTTCTAAAAATGATTGTTTTATTCACGCTGCCTCAAAAGATATATTGCCAGTGAAATCAATCTTTGAGTGTAATACAATACGTTTTATACCTACGTGCTAGAGAAAGTAATTTTAAAAAAATCGAACTTTAATAACGAATATCTCGGAAATGACTAATAGCACAAAAAATGTTATTTAGAACAAATTGGGTGTTTCTAGGATAAGTGCTTTTGTTTTGGTAGTGCCTCCTTGTCGTTCAAAATTAGTAGGTTATATGAGTAAAAATATAGGAAACTGCTGTCGAGTTCATAGGCTATTTGTACATAATTCAACATATAATAACTATTTATCATATTAATATTATAGTATTATTTTAATCAAATTCATTACAAAGTTCTTGGGAAAATCGAAAATTAATTTAGAGTGGGTGTATTTCCTTGAAAATGTTCGTGTCGCCTCTGAAAGAAGTACCCAGTTTGGTATTTAACCGACAGTTCACTTCAACTGTTAGACCACCAATGTAATGGCCGAGATTAGGCAATTTGAACCAACTGCGGTCATCTGACTGGAGCGATATTGTCGCAACATCTTATCGCAGCTGATGTTCGTTTGTTTAATCTGCTGTCTTGGTAACAAGGTGACAGTCAACCTTCACTTTTAATAACTGTCAGTTACAATGTTTATTTAAAGTTTTATCCAGCTCAAAAAAGAAGTGAAAATAATCATTATTTGTATTTCTTATGTATGAGATGAGTGCAATAACCTCAAATAAAATAACGTTTGTTTCCATTTCATGTATTAGTTATTAAAAGCTGAAATAAAATAATTGTTCCCTACTTCTATTGTTGCTGTCGATATTCGTACATTGTGTGTAGACACGGTCGGCCATGTCATAATTCAGGAGAAAAAGTATTGTGTAAATAAAGATGGTCTCATTTGAGAACTAATGTAAGTATTACAATGATATAATAGTGTGTTGTCTTATCAAACACAACTCGTGTTTTCAGCTCTTATGGCAATTAACAATGAAAACACTCGTTGTCATTTGTGTTTGAGAGATGCACACACAGAAGTGTTTTATTGGGAGTTGTGAAAAGGTGTATTTCCGGTGTGGAGAAGGTTAGTTGATAATTTGTGTGGGTGTCGCCAGGTCCTGCTGCCACTTGACACTTGGGGGTCTGCTGCAGGACACTGTTCACTGTCAAAACAAAACGGAAGTTCTCCAGAACACAGATGTGGCGCCACTTGTCATCATCCCCAAGAATGTAGATGGAAGTTCACGCCTGGAGAGCTGTCGAGCATTTTGTATTTAAAAAGTTATTCTCGGTGTGTCATTGTTGAGTACTTGGTGCCTCCCTGCACTAATTATACGAGCAGCAGCAGCAGCAGTGTTGCCAACTGTGTCACGGCCCATATACCTCTCGACGAAGCCATTCCTTTAAATAACGTTTCACGTGTGTTTATCTTGTTGGCAATATTTTATCTCTTTCACTACCTCACTTAAAGACACAGATCTCTGAATGCACAAACAGTCGTCGCGTATTTGTGTTTGCTTCTTCTTAATTACCCATTAAGTAGGAGAGGTGCTTCAGTAGATTTATCAAACGTGTGCTTAGGCCTGGGGCCAGATCCTAACAGGATCCACTCAATCAGGACTCTCGCTCGTCTTTGTGAGGGATCTCGTGTTCCTAGTACAGGTTGTAGTCCTAGCAGGATCCACTCAATCAGGACTCTCGTGTTCCTATACAGGCTGTGGTCTAATAGGATGGACTCTTTGTGAGGGATCTCGTGTTCCTAGTACAGGTTGTAGTCCTAACAGGATCCACTCAATCAGGACTCTCGTGTTCCTATACAGGCTGTGGTCTAATAGGATGGACTCTTTGTGAGGGATCTCGTGTTCCTAGTACAGGTTGTAGTCCTAACAGGATCCACTCAATCAGGACTCTCGTGTTCCTATACAGGCTGTAGTCTAATAGGATCCACTCAATCAGGACTCTCGTGTTCCTATACAGGCTGTGGTCTAATAGGATGGACTCTTTGTGAGGGATCTCGTGTTCCTAGTACAGGCTGTAGTCTAATAGGATCCACTCAATCAGGACTCTCGTGTTCCTATACAGGCTGTGGTCTAATAGGATGGACTCTTTGTGAGGGATCTCGTGTTCCTAGTACAGGTTGTAGTCCTAACAGGATCCACTCAATCAGGACTCTCGCGTTCCTATACAGGCTGTAGTCTAATAGGATCCAATTTATCAGGACTCTTTGTGAGGGATCTCGTGTTCCTAATAGTGCCTATAGTCCTAACAGGATCCACTCAATCAGGACTCTTTGTGAGGGATCTGGTGTTTGTAACAGATACCTTACCTAATAGGACTCAGGAGGAATCTTATGTTTGTAATAGATACAGTAGTATCAGAAGGGACCTTGTGTTTTTAACAGAGGCTCTAGTGCTAATAGAACTCGGAGGACTTTCGTGTCCTAACAGGATCCAGTGAAGTGATGATTGTACAACTGAAGTCAATACCTTAGAGAACCAAATGGAAGTTTCTAACTTAGATCTCTCTAATAGAGGCTCTAGTGCTAATAGAACTCGGAGGACTTTCGTGTCCTAACAGGATCCAGTGAAGTGATGATTGTACAACTGAAGTCAATACCTTAGAGAACTAAATGGAAGTTTCTAACTTAGATCTCTCTAATAGAGGCTCTAGTGCTAATAGAACTCGGAGGACTTTCGTGTCCTAACAGGATCCAGTGAAGTGATGATTGTACAACTGAAGTCAATACCTTAGAGAACCAAATGGAAGTTTCTAACTTAGATCTCTCTAATAGAGGCTCTAGTGCTAATAGAACTCGGAGGACTTTCGTGTCCTAACAGGATCCAGTGAAGTGATGATTGTACAACTGAAGTCAATACCTTAGAGAACCAAATGGAAGTTTCTAACTTAGATCTCTCTAATAGAGGCTCTAGTGCTAATAGAACTCGGAGGACTTTCGTGTCCTAACAGGATCCAGTGAAGTGATGATTGTACAACTGAAGTCAATACCTTAGAGAACCAAATGGAAGTTTCTAACTTAGATCTCTCTAATAGAGGCTCTAGTGCTAATAGAACTCGGAGGACTTTCGTGTTCTAACAGGATCCAGTGAAGTGATGATTGTACAACTGAAGTCAATACCTTAGAGAACCAAATGGAAGTTTCTAACTTAGATCTCTCTAATAGAGGCTCTAGTGCTAATAGAACTCGGAGGACTTTCGTGTTCTAACAGGATCCAGTGAAGTGATGATTGTACAACTGAAGTCAATACCTTAGAGAACCAAATGGAAGTTTCTAACTTAGATCTCTCTAATAGACCCAAGCTGTGATTAAAAGAGGATAGATGAAATAAGTAACATATTTTAGAAAAAGTGCATAAAGAAAAGGAATTGGTGGGAAAGAATGAAGGAGGCAATACCGCTGATATTCAATTCATTGGTGAACAAGTGGTCAAAAGTTACAATTTAAGTGTTTAACTTATTATTGCGTCCTATTCCGTATGAATGTTTCGTGTAACTATTGCAGGAGCGAAGTTCCATGACCGCGCCCCTTTTCCAAAAGTTGTTCCACTATTGTTTTTAAAGTCGGTGTGCATATCTTTAATTAGATTCTATTTCCACTGCTGCTGCTTTTTATACGTGGTAATACTTTACAGATTCTTCGGAATTCAATTTCGAATTTTAAAGTTATCACAGAAATCACCGGAAACACTTTTCTGAATACACGTTGCTATGCAGTTGTTAATGTAAGACAATTGAAAGCTTACATTCTGTTATTCAACTAGGTGCAAAAGTGGAGCTTCATTGTCTCGTGGGTGAAGTTAGATCAGGGAGTTAATAAAGCTACTTTTGTTGAACACAATACTTTATCTACCTTTATTTAAGCAAACAATTATAATATGGCATATTAAATCTTATATCAGTGAACAATTTTAATTCATGTGTGAACTTGACTCTAGTTAATTGAAAAGAATAAATCAAGTTCTGTAGAGTCTGTTCTTGAATGTGACATTATTAAAACGTGTAACCAGAAGTTGGGGTAGCAAATGCCAATGTTGAAAATTGTACAAATTGTCACATCACTGTCTATAAATTTCCGTAACAATTTTCTTGTGTGGTTTATGGTTGAACTCATACTTAACCTAAAAGTTTGGAAAGGTAAATGTTTATATTTTCTTAAGAATCATGAAAGTGCTTTGTAACACGTTGCTATGTGAAAATACATGTTATTTACTCTATACAAAAATAAACAGAACCTTTTGCAATAGAAAGGTCTGCTTTTCAAACTAGTTAAAGAATGTTGTTTAAAGGCTATAAAATGCATCGTGAGGAGCAGTTTTTTATTTTGTCTTCTATGTAAAGTATGTAGCGGAAATATTATTTTCCTAACTTAAACTCTATAACAAGGTTTCACCGGAAACACGCGAGCGTTATTGGCTGTCTGTGAACTGCATTGTCAAAGTCAGCTAAATACTAACAAAAAAAAAAAAAACAAAAAAAAAATCCTCCTCCCCAAATTAAAGAAGCATTTTTTGAAAATTTTCGATCTGCCAAAATGGCTGTAACGCTTTTCATTAAAATAGTGGGTGTATAGTAAAGCTATTTACACGTGGAATATGTTAAAATTTCTGGGAATAGCCTCTGAAGCAATGTTGTATAAACTTGTATAACCGATAAATGTTAAACGACAAACAAAAATATAGCTACTAAACAAAAAACACAGTTTTTATATATCTACCATAAGCCATTTCTAAGATATACTTTATTAATATTTTGAATTCATCAATAGCTACTCTGTCATTCCTTTTAAGTCGTCGATTTTCAATTTCTCTTATAAGAAAAGAATATGGAAGTTTAAGGCAGTATAAACATCGTTCAGTTGACCCTCTTCTGCCTACTTCATGATAATCAAGATAAACATTATCAGAAATTGTCTTGTTACTTAGATCCTTAAAAGCAGAAAGGAAATAAGGGAATACACTAGACTAAAGCGATAGTCAAATCTTTATTAACATTGAACTGGTTCTCTTTACATGTGCAGGAGTAAAACAAAAGAAACAGGAATAACACCTTCCCGTTTGAGACAATTTTAAGCACTTTAAAACTGAAAGCAATAACAAAGAATGTCTAAAAATGGTGAGCTCCACGAAAAATGTAAATATGACATAAATTGTGATTTTAACGACATCTGCATTTTTGTGTAGTAAGATTTTGTCAATCTCTTACGATTTGTCAGAAACTATTCCCGGAACATTCAAGATGTACTTTTGATTTCCTATGAAAATATCTTTAATATGCGGTATTTTAATGAAAATGTTAAAGCCATTTTTGAGAAAATAAAAATGTTTGAAACTATTTATATTTAAAGCGTAGTTTGGGGAGGAGGATTTTTCTGAAAATATTTTCATCGCATCCTTGGAAAATGGTTAAATACCAAGTTTGGTTGGCTAGGGAGAGTCAGATTGAAAAACTAAATGCCATAGCCGGGATTTGAACCACGCATCTTCCGGTTGCTCTACCACTGACCTACTATAATAATAGGACGCAATGACATTAAATTCCTCAATGCCATGGCAGCTCAGTGGTAGAAGAAGCGGTTAGAGACCGGGAGATCTGTGGAACAATTCCCGGCTATGGCAGTGACTTTTCAAACTAACTCTACGTGTCCAGCTCCTGTCCTACACACGGCTTGTGTGGGGGGGGGGGCACAATTAAATGAACACAAATAGAGGCAATACCGAATTTGGGTCGCTCTCCGTGGCTACCATTCTACCTTCTAATATCCAAGTTCGTGGGTTCTAACTCGGGCAAGAACGATGGGCTTAAAAAATGTAGCATGGCCTCCTTCGGAAGGGAAATAACGCCGTTGGTCCCGTGTCGTATATTAATGACAGTAAAAGAACCTCAAGCCTGATAGAGAGGTCTCTGAGCAAAATTAAGAGGTCTTTCACACCCAGTATAGAATGGGACGCTGAGAACCACAACCTCAAGCCTCATAGAGAGGCCTCTGAGCAAAATTAAGTGATCTTTCACGCCCAGTATAGAATGGGACACTGAGAACCACAACAGTTAAAGAACCTAAAGCCTGATAGAGAGGTCTCTGAGCAAAATTAAGAGGTCTTTCACACCCAGTATAGACTGGGACACTGAGGACCACAGCAGTTAAAGAACCTAAAGCCTGATAAAGAGGCCTCTGAGCAAAATTAAGATATCTTTCACGCCCAGTTTAGAATGGGACACTGAGAACCACAGCAGTTAAAGAACCTCAAGCATGATAAAGAGGCCTCTGAGCAAAATTAAGCTGTCTTTCACACCCAGTATAGAATGCGACGCTGAGAACCACAACAGTTAAAGAACCTCAAGCCTGATAAAGAGGTCTCTGAACAAAATTAAGTGGTCTTTCACACCCAGTATAGAATGGGACGCTGAGAACCACAGCAGTTAAAGAACCTCAAGCCTGATAAAGAGGCCTCTGAGCAAAATTAAGCTGTCTTTCACACCCAGTATAGAATGCGACGCTGAGAACCACAACAGTTAAAGAACCTCAAGCCTGATAGAGAGGCCTCTGAACAAAATTAAGTGGTCTTTCACACCCAGTATAGAATGGGACGCTGAGAACCACAACAGTTAAAGAACCTCAAGCCTGATAGAGAGGCCTCTGAACAAAATTAAGTGGTCTTTCACACCCAGTATAGAAGGGGACGCTGAGAACCACAACAGTTAAAGAACCTCAAGCCTGATAGAGAGGTCTCTGAACAAAATTAAGAGGTCTTTCACACCCAGTATAGAATGCGACGCTGAGAACCACAACAGTTAAAGAACCTAAAGCCTGATAGAGAGGCCTCTGAACAAAATTAAGAGGTCTTTCACACCCAGTATAGAATGCGACGCTGAGAACCACAACAGTTAAAGAACCTCAAGCCTGATAGAGAGGTCTCTGAACAAAATTAAGAGGTCTTTCACACCCAGTATAGAATGCGACGCTGAGAACCACAGCAGTTAAAGAACCTAAAGTCTGAAAGAGAGGTCTCTGAACAAAATTAAGTGATCTTTCACACCCAGTATAGAATGCGACGCTGAGAACCACAGCAGTTAAAGAACCTAAAGCCTGATAGAGAGGTCTCTGAACAAAATTAAGTGGTCTTTCACACCCAGTATAGAATGGGACGCTGAGAACCACAGCAGTTAAAGAACCTCAAGCCTGATAGAGAGGTCTCTGAGCAAAATTAAGAGGTCTTTCACACCCAGTATAGACTGGGACACTGAGGACCACAGCAGTTAAAGAACCTAAAGCCTGATAGAGAGGCCTCTGAGCAAAATTAAGCTGTCTTTCACACCCAGTATAGAATGCGACGCTGAGAACCACAGCAGTTAAAGAACCTAAAGCCTGATAGAGAGGCCTCTGTGCAAAATTAAGCTGTCTTTCACACCCAGTATAGAATGCGACGCTGAGAACCACAGCAGTTAAAGAACCTAAAGCCTGATAGAGAGGCCTCTGTGCAAAATTAAGCGGTCTTTCACACCCAGTATAGAATGCGACGCTGAGAACCACAGCAGTTAAAGAACCTAAAGCCTGATAGAGAGGCCTCTGTGCAAAATTAAGCTGTCTTTCACACCCAGTATAGAATGCGACGCTGAGAACCACAGCAGTTAAAGAACCTCAAGCCTGATAAAGAGGTCTCTGAGCAAAATTAAATGGTCAATCACACCCAGTATAGAATGGGACGCTGAGAACCACAGCAGTTAAAGAACCTCAAGCCTGATAAAGAGGTCTCTTTGCAAAATTAAGTGGTCTTTCACGCCCAATATAGAATGGGACGCTGAGAACCACAGCAGCTAAAGAGCGTCCATAAACAAAACTGCTTTTCCATGACAAGTTTGGTATTTAAAAGACTTTTCGTTTTTTAGTTATACTGCCCCCCATAAATATACACAGACCGTTATGTATTTTTCTGTTTAGGGGTACTCAAAACATGTATTTATGTTGAAATCGCGGTATGAATTTTTGGGTAGAACACACTACCTTCTCTATCTACTGGGTACACACGTGCTAGAGAAAGTAAAATAGACTTTCGTCAGAAGACTAACAATGTGCACCAGTAAACGATGGAGGGTAGAAAATAGCATGTGAATGTAGCACATTCGTTAATTATTATTATTGTTATTATTATTATATGCTGTGTATTACATTTTGAATTCACAGTTCCCTATATCAACACATGATGTGGTAAACAAATTTAAAATCTCATTAAAATACATCGACTATAACCACTAATAAAACAACCACTATAAATACTACATGAGTATTTTCAAGAAATGGATTGTTGTTTTATGGTAAACTAATGTGGTTGTGTTTGGTAATTGGGACAAGATGGCGGGCGGCCTGTTTGGCCTATATCCAGCCACCTGTCGCCCTCTCATTAACAGACCTTCATATTTTACACAAATTACTGCTCGACTCACATAAACATTCAACCTGACGATTTGTATTGCAATCAACCTTCTTCTTCTGCCACATAACTTTACAATTAAACACACATGTTTACTTTCTCTATAAGTACTAGATTCATAGTGTATAGAGAAGGTTGTAATGCACCCAAAAACTCAATACCGAGATTTCACCACAAATATATGTTTTAGGGTCTCCTGTATCCAAAAAAAAAAAAAGCCAGAAAAAGGTCCGTGTGTCTGTAAACACGATAACTCAAAAACGAAAAGTCGGTAAAATACCAAACTTGGTATTTAAGTTGAGTGTGTTTCAGGGATGCGACACGAAGAGTATACCATTTACATAGAAAATTTTGATTTTCTCAAAAATGATTGTAACGCTTTTGATTGAGTTAAAGATATTTCCCTGACAAATAAAACGTACACCTTGAGTTTGCTGGCAGTACCCTCTCAAGACTACTTTATTCTGGAAGTTTACATAACTGTTAAACCGTAAGAGATGGACAAAAACTTGTCACACATAAAATGTACAATACATTAAAACGCACAATTTATGGTATATACATTTTTTTCTGGGCCTTGAAAATTTTGAGATATTTCTTGTTTTTGGTTTCAGCTTTGAAAAGCTCGTTTTTTTTTCTCCTACAGGAATTTGTCAACTCGTGTCCATACAAAAAAGGAACTTAGTCACATAGCAACCAGCTTTTGACCAGCACTTTAACCTATGGTACTCCCTTATTTCTCTTTTACTTACAAGAAAGCAAGTAATAAGACAATTTCTGCTACTTTTTTGTCGATTAGAATGAAGTAAATAGAAGCATAAGCTTTTTAACAATAATTTGTTGTAGAGAAGTAGAGAAAGTCATGTGAATGGCACACATCAGATGTTTTGTATTTGAGACGTCACTCATGAGCTTTTAAGTAACGTTTAAGTAAACACATGTCTTGTAGGATAGCTTCTGTTGATGCTGAAATGTCAGCAAATCCAGTTGACAAGATGAACGTAGAAGTAGCTACACACTCAATTTTATTTGTATTATAAGATCCAGTTGACAAGATGAATGTAGAAGTAGCTACACACTCAATTTTATTTGTATTATAAGATCCAGTTGACAAGATGAATGTAGAAGTAGCTACACACTCAATTTTATTTGTATTATAAGATCCAGTTGACAAGATGAACGTAGAAGTAGCTACACACTCAATTTTATTTGTATTATATGATCCAGTTGACAAGATGAATGTAGAAGTAGCTACACACTCAATTTTATTTGTATTATAAGATCCAGTTGACAAGATGAATGTAGAAGTAGCTACACACTCAATTTTATTTGTATTATAAGATCCAGTTGACAAGATGAACGTAGAAGTAGCTACACACTCAATTTTATTTGTATTATAAGATCCAGTTGACAAGATGAATGTAGAAATAGCTACACACTCAATTTTATTTGTATTATAAGATCCAGTTGACAAGATGAATGTAGAAGTAGCTACACATTCAATTTTATTTGTATTATAAGATCCAGTTGACAAGATGAATGTAGAAGTAGCTACACACTCAATTTTATTTGTATTATAAGATCCAGTTGACAAGATGAACGTAGAAGTAGCTACACACTCAATTTTATTTGTATTATAAGATCCAGTTGACAAGATGAATGTAGAAGTAGCTACACACTCAATTTTATTTGTATTATAAGATCCAGTTGACAAGATGAACGTAGAAATAGCTACACACTCAATTTTATTTGTATTATAAGATCCAGTTGACAAGATGAATGTAGAAGTAGCTACACACTCAATTTTATTTGTATTATAAGATCCAGTTGACAAGATGAATGTAGAAGTAGCTACACACTCAATTTTATTTGTATTATAAGCTCCAGTTGACAAGATGAATGTAGAAGTAGCTACACACTCAATTTTATTTGTATTATAAGATCCAGTTGACAAGATGAACGTAGAAGTAGCTACACTAGGTTTCTCACACTCAATTTTATTTGTATTATAAGATCCAGTTGACAAGATGAATGTAGAAGTAGCTACACACTCAATTTTATTTGTATTATAAGATCCAGTTGACAAGATGAATGTAGAAGTAGCTACACACTCAATTTTATTTGTATTATAAGATCCAGTTGACAAGATGAATGTAGGTTTCTCACACTCAATTTTATTTGTATTATAAGATCCAGTTTCATAGCAATCATATTTATTGTTGGATTTGCCGGTAATTTTTAATCCAAATGTTGTTATAGTTTGTATAAACATATTATTTTCTCTAACATGTATGTGCAATTCACATTCTCCCAAAAATTCAATACAGAAATTTCGCGGGAAATATATGTTTAGAGGTCCCCTGAATAAAAAAAACAACATTTTTAGAAACAGGTCTGTGTCGGTATGTTGCCAGTTGTTTGCGAACACGATACCTCAAAATCTAAAAGTGCCTATAGCTACTCTTTACATGGGCAATATTGACTTTCTCAAAAATAGCTCTAAAGGTTTGGATTAAAATAGACAAATAAAATGTATATTTTAAATTTCGGGGAATAGTCTCTCGCTGGCTTTTACGTAAACCATAAGTTGTTATACATAGTTTTTAATTAACCTATTCACAAAATATTCCTTATTTCTTTTAATTTTTACATGATTATACTCGTACCTTTCTTAAACAGCAAAACTTCATTCGTTTTATACCTCTTTTGTTTACACTTTGGCATGCAAATAGAATCACATAGCATCCACATTTTAAAACATTTGACTATCACTTTATCCTAGTGTATTCCCTTCTACTTACAAGGAAGCAAGTAATAAGACAATTTCTGTTCATGTTTATCTTGATTAGCATCAAGTAGATAGAAGAATAAGCTTTTGTAAGAAAAACCTGGTTGTAGAACGGCTAGAGAAAGTCAGGTGAATGGAACACACCTACTTATCCGCAACATCTAGACAAAATGTTACCATAAAAACATTAAAATTCCTTTAAAATGCACAATTTGAGAGTTAGTTTGGTAATGAGTGATATAAATAATTGTATAAGCACTACCTTATATGTGTATGGAGGTATAAGCTATCCCAGCCAGGTCTTCAGCGAGATTTCTGAAGCCGTACGCATGCGCAGGAATGCACCTGAAGATGGCCCACGAACTGTTGCGGCTGTGACGTCAGATATTAGAAATAATATCACCTATTATTATTTGTAAGTGTTTTCCTCGCCGGTCGGTTGGTCGGTCTCTGTCTTATGTAATAGACACTATACTAGTGTCGCTTTTCAACTCAACTAGCGAGTTGTATACACTGTTCCTGTTATAGGCAATTGTATGTATGTAATATGTGTGTGTATGTATGTGTATATGTATGTATGGTGTATGTATGTATGTGTCCATGTATGCATGTATGTATGAAGTATGTATGAGTGAGTGTATGTGTATAGTATGAATGTATGTATAAGTACTATGAATGAATGTGTATGCAGTGTGTATGAATACACGTATGTAGATGTAGTATGAATGTATATTGTAAGGTGCCCTCAAAACCTTTAAATATGAATGTATCATTCTTTAACATTGAAAAACCCATATTCTTATTGACCGTCATCAGCTATAAACACTTTCAATTTCAATTCATAAGGTATTAGAAAATCTGACATGTTTCATTAGCATGAATTTCTCTATCTGTTCAGCAATCAAAAGATTATTTGTTTATCTAGTTGATGCTAATCAAGATAAACATTAACAGAAATTGTCTTATTACTTGCTTCCTTGTGAGTAGAAGGGAATACACTAGGATAAAGTGATAGTAGTCAAATGTTTTAAAAGCTGTACTATGCGATAATGCTGACCATTCAGCTCAACTATTAAAGCATCAATGGAATGGCCGAGATTAGACAATTTGAACCAATCGCGGTCATCTGACTGGAGCGATATTGTCGAAACATCTTATCGCAGCTGATGTTCGTTTGTTTAATCTGCTGTCTTGGTAACAAGGTGACAGTCAACCTTCACTTTTAATAACTGTCAGTTACAATGTTTATTTAAAGTTTTATCCAGCTCAGAAAAGGAGTGAAAATAATCATTATTTGTATTTCTTATGTATGAGATGAGTGCAATAACCTCAAATAAAATAACGTTTGTTTCCATTTCTTGTATTAGTTATTAAAAGCTGAAATAAAATAATTGTTCCCTATTTCTATTGTTGCTGTCGATATTCGTACATTGTGTGTAGACACGGTCGGTCATGTCATAATTCAGAAGAAAAAGTATTGTGTAAATAAAGACTGAGAACTAATGTAAGTATTACAATGATACAATAGTGTATTACTTATCAAACACAACTCCTGTTTTAGGTTATGATAACTTCTCATTGAATCCCGGTTTCCTTTCCATGGCCGGGAGTAAAGCAAAAAAGAAATGCAGTCATAACGGAATGTGCCTGCTATTCTAAGTACAGACTCAGTCATAAAATTGCCCAGGCATCACTCGACGAACCAACCAGATTATTGCCTTTGTTTAAATTCTCTAAAGATTATAAACTTGCTTTTGTTCTATAAAAATACTCTCAAGACACTCTTATATGAGTCAATTATTAGAATTCAGTTCACTCTGAAGACGAGGAAGATGTACTTCTTCGAAACGTTGCTATCAAGCCAAGTTTTTATCTGGCTAGAAGCCCGAGAACATTTTCAATAAATACGTCGCCAGGAAAGCTTATTTTAAATTCTTAGAAGTTATTATTATTATTATTATTATTATTATTATTATTATTATTATTATTATTATTATTATTAATTTAAAGTATAAGTATTGTATTCAAAGTTTTATAACATTACATATTGTTACGTGATCTTGTCCCTATAAGACCTGTGTAGTTGGGCAACATTAAATAAAATTATAGATATAAAAAAAAAAAAAAAAAAAATGAAACAACGAAGGATTTCAGTTTGAGAAAATTTTAGTATTTAAAAATTAAAACAGACAACAGCGAATATTTCTAAAATGGTTACAAAATACAAAACATAATCATATATGACATAAATTTTGACGTGATGTACATTTTTTTGCAGTAAGTTTTTGACTATTTCTTACAGTTTACTAGTTATATAAAAGTCAGCCAGAATAAAGAGGACTTTAGAATATATTCTCAAGATTTTCAGGATATATATTTTATTTGAAACGCATATACGTCATTTTAATCAAAATCATTTGAGTCAGATTTTAGAAAATTGAAAATTTCGAAAAATGTTCCATGTAAAGGGTAATTTGGGGTGGGGGCATTTTCATGAAAATCTTTGTGTCGCATGCTTGCAAAATATAAAAGTTAAACACCAATTTTGATATTTAAGCTACTTTTCGTTGTTAAGCTATGCTGTCAACGGACACACACACTGACCTTTTCTTAGAAGGCTTTCTCTGAATCCAGAGGTCCTCAAAACATGTATTTCCGGCGAACTGTGGTTATTGAATTTTTGGCTGGAACGCAATACCTTCTTTACGTATTATGCACATTATACATGGGTGCTAGAGAAAGTAAAAATAAAAAGGTTTTGCAAACCCAATGTACAGAATATGAACACTTTGGCTTTTTTTTTTGCAAAGAAGTGTTTACTTTCAGTTGATAAAATTGTACACAGAATAATTAATATACCCAGTGCCTCACATTTTAGAGTAGAGATCATCTTATAGACCAGGCAAGGGAGAAAGCAGCAGCAAGGGTCTACCTTACCTCACTCCTCCAACTGTCTCACTCAGTGGCGGATCATCTTATAGACGAGAAAAGAGCAGCAAGGGTCTACCTTACCTCACTCCTCCAACTGTCTCACTCAGTGGCGGATCATCTTATAGACGAGAAAACAGCAGCAAGGGTCTACCTTACCTCACTCCTCCAACTGTCTCACTCAGTGGCGGATCATCTTATAGACGAGAAAACAGCAGCAAGGGTCTACCTTACCTCACTCCTCCAACTGTCTCACTCAGTGGCGGATCATCTTATAGACAAGAAAACAGCAGCAAGGGTCTACCTTACCTCACTCCTCCAACTGTCTCACTCAGTGGCGGATCATCTTATAGACGAGAAAACAGCAGCAAGGGTCTACCTTACCTCACTCCTCCAACTGTCTCACTCAGTTGCGGATCATCTTATAGACGAGAAAAGAGCAGCAAGGGTCTACCTTACCTCACTCCTCCAACTGTCTCACTCAGTGGCGGATCATCTTATAGACGAGAAAACAGCAGCAAGGGTCTACCTTACCTCACTCCTCCAACTGTCTCACTCAGTGGCGGATCATCTTATAGACAAGAAAACAGCAGCAAGGGTCTACCTTACCTCACTCCTCCAACTGTCTCACTCAGTGGCGGATCATCTTATAGACGAGAAAACAGCAGCAAGGGTCTACCTTACCTCACTCCTCCAACTGTCTCACTCAGTGGCGGATCATCTTATAGACGAGAAAAGAGCAGCAAGGGTCTACCTTACCTCACTCCTCCAACTGTCTCACTCAGTGGCGGATCATCTTATAGACGAGAAAAGAGCAGCAAGGGTCTACCTTACCTCACTCCTCCAACTGTCTCACTCAGTGGCGGATCATCTTATAGACAAGAAAACAGCAGCAAGGGTCTACCTTACCTCACTCCTCCAACTGTCTCACTCAGTGGCGGATCATCTTATAGACGAGAAAAGAGCAGCAAGGGTCTACCTTACCTCACTCCTCCAACTGTCTCACTCAGTGGCGGATCATCTTATAGACGAGAAAACAGCAGCAAGGGTCTACCTTACCTCACTCCTCCAACTGTCTCACTCAGTGGCGGATCTCGAAACGCCAGTTTCATGAAGAATGGCACAGAGAATATTTTGTAACTAAGAAGCTCTACTGTAATGTTCAGACTGCGACGCTATAATATCAAACCCTACTATAATAGGAAGTATACAACTGACATCTTACACATACTTATTTTGAAAATATAAAAATGTGAGTGTTCAATTCAGATAACTTTCTCTACATCGCTGTAACAAACTATTGTTAAAAACCTTGTTCTTCTATCTACTTCAAGATAAACAGTAACAGAAATTGTCTTATTACTTGCTTCCTTGTATATACAAGGGGAAAAATTCTAATGTGTTCCATTGACATGGTGTTCAATAAACAAACCTTCTATTCAAAACATTAATCTATTATCTACTTCATGCAATCAAGGAAAACGCAAGCAGAATTAGTTATTACTAGTTTCCTTGTAAGTGGAAAGGCTAAATCGTTTAAAACCCGGTTGGCATGTGAAACAATTGAAATTCCATTATCTTTGCTTGTCAGGAGTAAACAAATGAGAAACGAGAAGAAATATGTCTTGCCGATGGAGAACATTTTAATCCGGAATATCTTGAAAACGGTTAACCCTAAACACATACATTGTGTGTTTTAATGAGATCTACATTTTGTGTGTAGTAAGTTTTTGTCTATCTCTTACAGTTTACTAGTTAATACAAAAGTCTTCCAGAATGAAGAGGTCTTCAGAGACTATTCCCAGAGAATTCAAGATATACATTTTATTTGGCATGTAAATATCTTAAATATACCATATTTTAATCAAAATCGTTAGTGTCATTTTTGAGAAAATCAAAATTTTTTAAATTTTTTCCATATAAAGGGTAGTTTGGGGGGGGATTTTCTTGAAGATCTTCTTGTCGCACCCTTGGAAGGTACGTACTGAACTTAAATACTAAGTTTGGTGTTTAACGGACTTATATTTTTAGCAATGCTGCACGCACGGACCTTTTTCTAAAGAGACGCAGTCGTTGTTGACATCTAATTAGAGCAACTGTAATTGTTGTGAAGACATTTCCCTGCACCTAATTCTATGTTATTACTGCTGCTGCTGCCTTTTAATTGACACACACACTAACGCGGCCTTTATATTCCCTGGGAAAATAAATAAACAAACACATGCTAATTTTAATGTTTACTTCACATTTAGAACACCACTCTGTGTCTCTGATCATCTTCAAATTGTGAAACTTTTTATCATAGAACTTTCTCGGGCAGAGTGACCAAAAATTCATTACCCACACATTTCACTGGAAAATTGTTCTTGCGTATGTCACTCGTCTATCTCTTACGGTTTACCAGTTCTGCAACATTCAGAAAAAATTAATCCAGAATAAAGATGTCTTCAAAGGCTATTCCCAAAAATTTCAAGATATACATTTTGTTTGTCATGTAAAACATTTTAATATACGGTATTTTAATAAAGATCGTTAACCATTTTTGAAAATGTTTTCCATGTAAAGGATAGTTGGGGGTGGGGGCAATTTTCTTGAAAATCTTCGTAAATACGTTTGGTATTTAACGGACTTTTGCTTTAGGGCTATGCTGTCCCAAACGTGCACGCGCGGACATTTTTCTAAAAATGTTTTATTTTAATTCAGAGGTTCTCAAAACATGTATTTCCGGTGAAATCTCGGTATTGAGTTTTTGTGTGCAACACAATACCTTCTCTATACACCATGTAAATAAATGCGTTTAAAGAAAGTAAAAAGAAACGTTACGCTCGCATATCACACAAGGAAAGGTGAAATAAGTGAGCAAGGGTTATAGTTGGCGATGGTGATATTCTTAGAGCTGCTGCTGTCACTTGTTGAACATATGATCAACACACGTAACAAACTTACTTTACGCTTCAAGTTTGAGCTGAGCCCGTAAACTAACTCAGTTACGCTCGGCCGTAGAAAAAGAGTTTTTAGAAAAGCCTCATGTATCTGTACGTGACTGTGTCTGTGAACAGCTTATACTATAGAAATTTGAGCAAAAAATGTCAAAAATACTTTGTACTTGTAAAATAACATGACTTCTAAACTGTGTACTTTGTGCATGGCCCACGGGCCGAAAACCAGTGTGTGTCTGTGCACAAACAGCAAACATCGTTTAAATGCTAAACTTGATATTTAACTTCAACATTTTTGAAGAAATATATTTTCAAGGAAACTCCCAGCCCCAAACATTTTGAAAATGCTGATTTTATCAGAAATGTCTCCAACGATTTTGAATAAAATAGCATATGTAAGATATGTTTATGAAAAATCTGATGTGTTCCATTCACATGACTTTCTCTACATCTCTGCAAGAAATTATTGTTAAAACTTTCTATTTATTTCATTCTAATCGAGAAAAAATTAGCAGCAATAGTCTTATTACTTGCTTCCTTGTAAGTAGAAGCGAGATAAGGGAGTACCATAGGTTAAAGTGATAGTCAAAAGCTGGTTGCTATGTGACTGAAGTTCCTTTGTTTGTATGCACAGGAGTTGACAATTCGTGCATAAGAAAAGTTAAGTTCTTCAAAGCTGAAAAAAAAAACAAGGAATATCTCAAAAACGACCCATTCCACGATAAAAATGTACATATCATAAATTCTGTGTTTTAATGTGCTCTACATTTTTTGTATGGTAAGTTTTTGTCCATCTCTTACGGTTTAGCAGTTATGCAAAATTCCGTAAAATTCACCCAGAATAAAAGTAGCCTTCTGAGGCTAATCCCAGCAAATTCAAAATATACGTTTTATTTGTCAAGTAAATATCATTAATATACGATATTTTGATCAAAATCAGTAGAGCAATTTTTGACAAAATAAAAATTTTCGAAAAATGCTGCATATAAAGGATAGATTGGAATGGGGGGATTTTTCTAAAAATTTTCATATTGCACCCCTGGAACATACTAAACTTAAATACCAAGTTTGGTATTTTATCGACTTTCGTTTTTGAGTTATCGTGTTCACACACACACACACACACACACACAGACGGACGGACCTTTATGTGAAAATACTTTTTTTGGAAACAGGGGATCCGAAAAGATATCTCTGGTGAAATCTCGGTATCGAATTTTTGGGTGCATTACAATACATTCTCTATACACTATGTACATAGTACGTGTAGAGAAAGTAAAAATGGGATGCATATCTTCAATTTTGTGGGAATAGTCTCTGAAGGCCTCTTCAATCTGGATGAGTTTTGTATAACTGGCAAACCGTAAGAAATAGACAACAATTTACTACACAAAACACTCAATTTATGTTATGTACGTTTTCATGTAGAGTAAAGCAATTCAGAGATGTTCCTTATTATTGGTTTCAATTTTAAAATACTTATACCTTTGCCGTCTACAAGAAATCAAGTAATAAGACAATTTCTGATAATTTTTATTTTCATCAGCATGAGATAGACAGAAGCATAAGTTTTTGTAAGAATATTTTGTTATCGAATAGGCAGAGAAAGTCATGTGAATGATACACATAAGATTTTCCACTTGGCTATTTTGAACAATCAATTAACTAAAGCCATAAATTGACAGACGCATATTTATAAATAGATAAAAACAAACATTTTACATTTTTTCCATACTTGAAATTCTCTATACGATGTCGTTGTTTAGTAATTATATTCAAAATGTTTGTACTGTGTTTCAAAAATGACCATGTAATTTTCCGAAATAAAAAAATAAATAAACTTTTGAGAAACATCAGGAATTTTGGGGTTCTACAACAATTAGGAAATATCTATCTGTAAAGCTGAAAATCGTGGGGTTTTAGAATGCTTTATTTAAAGGTACATTCAAGCTTAAACTTTCGAATATTACAAAAATATCGTTGTTATTGTTATAATCTTATAGTTTGGATACACGAAATTTTACAGCTGTATTAGTTTAAATACGAGAAGTCGCTTAGAAACCAAACCTGGTAATTAACTTCCAGGATTTTCAGAAAAGTCCTTCAACCCGAAACTGCTCTTTACTTTTTACTTTCCTTTCACGTACTATGTACATAGTGTATTGTAATGCACCCAAAAATTCCATACCGAGATTTCACCGGAAATATATGTTTTAGGGACCCCTGTAACCAATAAAAGCTTTTTCAGAAAAAGGTCCGTGTGTGTGTCCACGTGTCCGTGTGTCTGTCAACACGATAACTCAAAAACGAAAAGTCGATAAAATACCAAACATGGTATTTAAGTTTAACATCTTCCAGGGATACGACACGAAGATTTTGAGAAAAATCCCCCCACCTCAAACTTCCCTTAGAAATTTTTTCGAATTTTTTTATTTTCTTAAAAATGGCTGTAACGATTTTTATTAAAATATCGTATATTAAAGATATTTACCTGACAAATAAAATGTATATCTTGAATTTTCTGGGAATAACTTCTGAAGACTACTTTATTTTGGATGAATTTTACGGAATTTTGCATAACTGCTAAACCGTAAGAGATGGACAAAAACTTGCCAAACAAAAAATGTAGAGCACGTTAAAACACACAATTAAATACATTTTTTCGTGGAGTTGGTCGTTTTTGAGATACTCCTTGTTTTTGGTTTCACCTTTTCTCATACAGGAATCTGACAACTGCTGTCCATACAAACAAAGGAACTTGAGTCACATAGCAACCAGCTTTTGACTATCACTTTAACCTATGGTACTCCCTTATTTCGCTTCTAGTTGCAAGAAAGCAAATAATAAGACTATTTCTGCTAATTTTTGTCGATTGGCATGAAGCAGCTTTCTAACAATACTTTGTAGCAGAGATGTAGAGAAGGTCATACGAACAGACTTTTACATTTTAATTTGTCAATGAGTATTCCAATGATTTTTATTAAAACACAATACGTTTTAAGATATTTATGTGACAAATGGAGGGTGTATCTTGTTAACAGGCAGTTGGATTCCGCTTATATTGCCAATAAAAACACAACATTACCCACATCGGCATCCCAAGGGATTGCGTCGGTGTATACCCCTTACTTCGTAAGTCATTCTTGGCATACAGGGTTGCACGTGTGCCGGCGGCAAGTTCTTTTCACATCGCAGCTGTGATTGTTACATGTGTGTTGTCGGAAGGTTTTTTGACGTCGATGCCTGCACTGTTACACCTTCGGTGGTTTTGCACATACACGCGGCTTCTGGAAATTCCCTGACACGTGACAGAGAGGTATAAAAGAGGGAACGAAGCCCTGCATAGAGTTCAATTTTGACGTGAACTGCGAAGTGAAAGTGAAAAGAGAATTAACTATACGGCAAAATTGTCACGAAAGTTAGTTATTTGTGAGTAGATTGTAATGAGTTTTTGGAATAAATAAAGAGTTGTAGTTTTTGGATAGGTAAAGTCAGACCGAAAAATTCAATGCCATTGACAGGATTTAAACCACGCATCTGCCGGTTTCTAGCCGGTCGCTCTACCACTCAGATACCATGGCAAAGTACATATAACTTAATGGTTAGTGGGACCGGCTAGCGACCGAGAGATCCTTGGTTCAAATCCCGGCTATGACAACCAATTTTTCAATCTGACTGTATCTATCGAACTCCTGTCCTGTACACGGCTTGTGTGGAAAAACATTTTTTGAAATACTTGACATATAAATTAATCATTGTGAATACATATTTGGTAATGTAAGCTAAATTTACAATTCATTTATTAATTGCTATGGCAACAAGCACTGTAAGAGTTTGAGAGGTCATTAATACTTACAGTACAATTAGGAAATGACGTAACATGTGCTACTTCAAGTAAAGAATCTGTTGCATTAACAAAAGAGTGTATAAGAAGGCTTTGTCCATATAATTTAAATATAGCCTTTCATTTGTTTACTTCTTAATGTTCAATAATATATTGAAAAGCAATTTTGATTCATTATTGTTTTTTTACAGTGTTTTCAGAAAGTAATTGGGTAGCGACGGAACTGTAAGTTACTTATCAGGTCTCACATTCTCGACCTGATAGGTATAACTTACACTTCTTAGTACGCAATATACTAGTGTAAATGATCAAGTTTCAGTTTTTGTTGAACCTTCTGTATGAAGGTATACAAATGTCGACAATTCCCGCGAGGAAACACACAACACAAGCGTGATTCCAGGCAATGAAGTAAACACACAATCTGATGAGCGTCGTGTTTTATAACGTGCTACACAAGCCCTCGGGCTGGCGGAAACCTCACCTGCAGCGGAGAACTTAGTATACTGTCACATTCCTACTTCTCCCTTCTTGATTAGGCAGACCAAGTGTTGTATTCTACATACATACATACATACATACATACATACATACATACATACATACATACATACATACATACATACATACATACATACATACATACATACATACATACATACATACATACATACATACATACACACACACATACATACATACATATAAACATACATACATAATACATACACACACACTTACATACATACGCACATATATAAACACATACATATATACATGCATACATATATACATACATACATATATGCATACATATATACATACACACATACATACATACATACATACATACATACATACATACATACATACATACATACATACATACATACATACATACATACATACATACACACACATACATACATATAAACATACATACATAATACATACACACACACTTACATACATACGCACATATATAAACACATACATATATACATGCATACATATATACATACATACATATATGCATTCATATATACATACACACATACATACATATATGCATACATATATACATACATACATGTAAACATACATATATACATACATGCATACATATATACATACATATAAACATGCACACATACATACATGCACACATACATTCATGCATACATACATAATACATACACACACTTACATACATGTGCACAGACTCACATACATACGCACATATATACACACATACATACATGCATACATACATATATACATACATGCATGCATACATAAATACACACATACAAATATAATACATACACACATACATACACTTACATACATACATACACAAATACACACATACACACACTTACATACATACGCACTTATATACACACATACATATATTTCCCGTGAAATCTTGGTATCGAATTTTTGGGTGCATTACAATATCTTCTCTATACAGTATGTACATAGCAGTATAGAGAAAGTAATATGTCAATATTTTACACAAATTGTAAGTTTTAACGAAATCTACAACCCATTTATCTCTTATCAAACACAAATAATACAAAGTCTCCCCGATTTTCACAAGCTATTAATAGAAAATGAAACATATGCTTGATACAATTAAAAACATGATTCATTTTTGAGAAAATGTATAAAGTAGCAAAACTGTTGTGGGGTTCCTGCTCGCCTCACACATCCCTAGTTTTGTTTTTCTAAACATTTATTCTCTACCCCGTATAAAAGTATAGACACGCTACTTTCTTCTCCTAAACATTGCAAATAGATATTTCACCGTAAATACGTGATTTAGGACACTCTCATTCTAAAAAGCCATGTTTGCTTTCTCAATACTTTGTACATAGTGTATAGAGAAAAATAGATACCGAGATTTCACCGGAAATATATGTTTTAGGGTCCCCTGTATCCAAAAAAAGCATTTTCAAAAAAAGGTCCGTGTGTGTGTGTGTGTCTGTGAACACGATAACTCAAAAACGAAAAGTCTGTAAAATACCAAACGTGGTATTTAAGTTTGTATGCTTCAGGGATGCGATACGAAGATTTTGAGAAAAATCCCCCCACCTCAAACTACCCTTTACCTGGAACTTGTTTTCGAAAATTTTGATTTCTTAAAAATGGCTCTAACGATTTTGATTAAAATATCATATATTAAAGATATTTACCTTACAAATAAAATGTATATCTTCCATTTTCTAGGATTATCCTCGGGAGCTTACTTTATTCTGGATGAAATTTACGGATCTTTGCATAGCTCCTAAACCGTAAGAGATAGATAAAAACATACTGCACAAAAATGTAGAGCACGTTAAAACACACAATTTATGTTATATACATTTTTTTCATGGAGTTGGTCGTTTTTTTATATATTCCTTGTTTTAGGTTTCAGCTTTAAAAAACAAACTTTTCTCATACAACTCCTGTCCGCACAAACAAACGAGCTTCAGTCACATAGCAACCAGCTTTTCACTATCACTTTGACCTATGGTACTCCCTTATTTCGCTTCTACTTACAAGGAAGTAAGTAATAAGACTATTTCTGCTAATTTTTTCTCGATTAGCATGAAGTACATAGAAGCATAAGCTTTTTGTTGCAGAGATATAGAGAAAGTCATGTGAATGGAACACATCAGATTTCTTGAGAAAGATCCTATTATGAAAAGCAGCTCTAAAATGGCGAGACAGTTCAAAAACAAAGTTGAACATCTTACAAGGATTCAAGAAAATACCCTGTCGACTGTTTTTCAAATGTTGTATTCCTGAAAAACGGCTGTAACAATATTGGTTAAAATACATATTAAAGAGTTTGCTGAAAAGTCTCTTTGTAACGGTAGGAGATAAACAGCACATGTAGATATCATCAGTTTACATCATATACAGCATTTTTGTTTACAGGTAACCGTTTCTCAGATATTCCTTCTTATTCGTTTAAGGTACTTCAAACTTTTCTCAAACGGGAAATCTTCTTTCGTTTCATATCTCTTTTCTTTTATTTTGGCCATGGAAAGGGAAAGTAACTTCAATATCAACACCTAGCGACAGATTTTAAAACATTTGACTACTATCACTTTATCCCAGTGTATTCCCTTCTACTTACAAGGAAGCAAGTAATAAGACAATTTTTGTTAATGTTTTTCTGGATTATGATGATGTGGATTGAATAACAATCTTTTCTAAGTAAAGTTTGACTGCAGAACGTGTAGAGAAAGTCATGTGAAAGGAACAGAAATTAGTTACAGCAAGATAATTCGGATTCAGATATAAAATGTGTGTGAAATTGGGTTTGAATTTATCGAAAAAGTGATTAATTGTTGTGTTCGTTCTGTGTTACTGCCACGTGGCGAATGGTGGAAGACCACATTATAACAGTGCAGTGTGTTTTGTTTTGGCCCGGAGGGAAATGCCTACTCTTTCTTTATAGCAAGCATTTGCCCGCGCCGCCATATACCACGAACTGGGAAGCACATCTGAAACATAAGAGGGAAATGATACAAAGGAAATTGTGGTGGATAAAAAAGCAGCCCAGCATTATCCCACCGACCAGGCAAAACATGGGCATCACACGTTAGCACAGGGTCTTTGAAAAGTCACTTCAAACTCTAAACGGTTGAGATATGATAAAAAGCAAGTCACATACTGGGTAAACGTGTTCTCTTGTTCACCCTACATTATTCCTTGTCTGACTCATGTACAGCAGACGATATCAGCTGTTGTGGATGTGACTTGTTCTTTAACGTAACACCACAACCAACAGCCTTCAGATCTGCAGATCGCGGAGGCCATTTTACGAATGGAACAAGTGCTTGGTGTTAAATTGTTAAGAGTTACTAAATTTTATCAGACGATCAGAAAAACTCCCCTTGTTTTGATAATAACATTGTATCAGCTGCTGTATTGTATCATTTAATGAGTGAGCCATTCTTATAGCAGTATCAATAACATTTTCGATGTTTCACTGCCGCCATGGTGAACTGAAAAAAAGAAGATTTTTTTAGACTGTTGATGTTGAAAGTATGGCTTTTACCAGGCGTTACTAGTGTTAAAAATAACTCAGTGTTATAAAGTTATAACACTCCAATGTAGCCAACTTTGGTTTATGTGTCCATGGGCTCATTCAAGTAGGCCATGACTGAAAGCTCGTATCGATCCATGAACATGGAATCTGCTGAACCAGACGAAATTATACAAGCAGCGGAGAGAGCAAAATTACAACTGCTACACTGTCTCAGTTGTATAGAATGTTTTCGTTCTGTACGAGTAAGTCATCATGTTGTCAGCATTGATGCTAAGCAAGGCGACAACGAATATCGCAGACCATTAAGCATGAAATCCGTGAAATAGGCAAAATAATTTTATAATTATAAATATTGAGAACAGTCCAAAAAATCTGAGTGTTCCATTCACAGGACTTTCTCTACATCTCTGCAACAAATTATTGTTAAAAAGCTTATGTTTCTATTTAGTTCATGCTAATCGAGAAAAAATTAGCAGAAATA
Source organism: Hymenopus coronatus (assembly GCA_030762935.1). Lineage (NCBI taxonomy): Eukaryota > Metazoa > Arthropoda > Insecta > Mantodea > Hymenopodidae > Hymenopus > Hymenopus coronatus. Next base: position 3,405,956 of record CM060888.1, on the reverse strand, counting down.
GTCTTATTACTTGCTTCCTTGTAAGTAGAAGAGAAATAAGGGAGTAGCATAGGTTAAAGTGATAGTTAAAAGCTGGTTGCTAGCTAACTGAAGTTCCTTTATTTGTATGGACAGGAGTTGAAGTATGACAAAAGTTAAGTTTTTAAAAGCTGAAACCAAAAACAAGGAATATCTCAAAAAACGATCAACTACACGCAAAAAATGTACATAACATAAATTGTGTGTTTTAACGAGCTCTACGTTTTTTGTATGGTCAGTTTTTGTATATTTCTTACGGTTTAGTAGTTATGCAAAATTCCGTAAGATTCAGGTCGAATAAAGTCTTTTGAGGCTATTCCCAGAAAATTCAAATTATACATTTTATTTGTCACGTAAATATCTTTAACAAACGATTTTTTAATCAAAATTATTAGAGCAATTTTTAGAAAATCATAATTTTCGAAAAAAGTTCCATGTAAAGGGTAGTTTGGGGTGGGGGTATTTTTCTCAAAATCTTCATGTCGCATCCCTGAAAGATACTAAACTTAAATGCCAAGTTTGGTATTTTGCCGACTTTTCGTTTTTGAGTTATCGTGTTTTGGTGGAGTGCAATACCTTCTCTATACACTATGCACATAGTACGTGTAGAGAAAGTAAAATAGTGAATGGCAGACGTGTTAAGATCGTGGCTTCCTGCTCACAATATAAAGCATCATAACTATTTTTTTATTGTAGCTCAGATATTATAATAGTTATAGCGGTTTAAAGTTTAAAGCTGGTGTACTATTGCAGGAAACGTGGCACTAATGTACGTGAAGTTGTCTGTTTATAATGTTCGATTTGCCCATGTACAAAATAGCGTGTTATGAGCGCTAATCTGTAACATGCACAAAACAAAACACTCTCCTACTTTCTCTACACGTACTATGTACATTGTGTATATAGAGAAGGTCTTGTACTCCACCCAAAAATTCCGGAAATACCGAGATTTCACCGGAAATATAGTTTTAGGGTCCCCTGTATCCAAAAAAAAAGTATTTTCAGAAAAAGGTCCGTCTGTGTGTGTGTGTGTGTGTGTGTGTGTGTGTCTGTGAACACGATAACTCAAGAACGAAAAGTCGGCAAAATACCAAACCTGGTATTTAAGTTTACTATCTTCCAAGGATGTGACACGAAGATTTTCAAGAAAATCCCCTACCCCCAACTACCCTTTCTCAAAAATGGCTCTAACGATTTTAATTAAAATATCGTATATTAAAGATATTAACCACACAAATAAAATATACATCTTGAGATTACTGGGAATAGCCTCTGAAGAATACTTTATTCTTAATGAATTTTACGGAATTTTGAATAACTGCTAAACCGTAAGAGGTGGACAAAAACTTACCACACAAAAAATGTAGAGCACGTTAAAGCACACAATTTATGTAATATACATTTTTTGGTGGAATTTATCGTTTTTGAGATTCTTTGTTATTGGTTTCAGATTTAAAAAACTAATACTTTTTTAATATAGGAATTTGTCGATTCCTGTCCATACAAACAAAGGAACATCATTCACAGAGCAACCAGGTTTTGACTATCACTTTAACCTATGGTACTCCCTTATTTCGCTCCTACTAACAAGGAAGCAAGTAATAAGACTATTTCTGCTAATTTTTCTCGATTAGCATGAAGTAAATAGAAGCATAAGATTTTTAACAATAATTTGTTGCAGAGATGTAGAGAAAGTCATGTGAATGGAACAATCAGATTTTTTAATATATAATCGCGTTTTTCTATCGTGTATATAGAACATAGGCAAGGTTTTGTGTTTCATCCAAAAATTCGATACCGAGATTTCACATGAATCCCATAAAAAAAAAAAAAAAAAAAAAAAAACATTTTAGAAAAAGGTGTGGTGTGTCTGTAGACAGCATAACTAAAAACATAAAAAAATCTATTAAATATAAAATTTGGTATTTAAGGTTAGTATCTCCTAAGAAGCGACCCGAAGGTTTTCATAATAGCACGAGTGTCTTCTTGCAATCGATAGTGAATTGTCCTAAAACACGAGTTGTGTTTGATAACACTATTATATCATTGTAACACTTACATTAGTTCTCAGTCTTTATTTACACAATGTTTTTGTCTTTCTTCACAGCCTCCTGAATTATGACATGACCGACTGTGTCTACACACAATGTATGAATATCGACAGCAACAATAGAAATAGGGAACAATTATTTTATTTCAGCTTTTAATAGCTAATACATGAAATGGAAACAGACGTTATTTTATTTGAGGTTATTGCACTCATCTCATACATAAGAAATACAAATAATGATTATTTTCACTCCTTTTTTGAACTATACACATTATGAACTGATAAAAGTTTAAATAAACATTGTAACTGAATTAATTGAAAGTACAATTGTGTAACTGACAGTTATTAAAAGTGAAGGTTGACTGTCACCTTGTTACCAAGACAGCAGATTAAACAAACGAACATCAGCTGCGATAAGATGTTTCGACAATATCGCTCCAGTCAGATGACCGCGATTGGTTCAAATTGCCTGATCTCGGCCATTCCATTGGCGCGTTTATAGTTGACGTAAATTGTCAAGTAAATACCCCACTCCAAGCTACCCTTTACTTGGAAACATTTTGTCAAAAATCAGTGTAACGATTTTGATTAAAACACCGCATATAAAATATATTTATATGAGAAACAAAATGTATATTTTGGATTTTGTGGGAATTGCCTCTGGATGAACTTTGTATAACTGGTAAATTGTAAGAGATAGACAAAGAATCTAGATTTCATTAAAACCCACAATTTATGTCATTTACATTTTTGTTGTGCAGTTGCGAGATATCCCTTCTTATTGGAAATACTTACATTTTTCCCAAATAGGATGTTACCTCTGTTTCATTTGTTGTACTCGTGGATATGCAAAGAGAACCGAACTTCAATTGTTTTACATAGTAGCCAGTTTTTAAAACATTTGACTATCACTTTATCCTAGTGTATTCCCTTCTACTTACAAGGAAGCAAGTAATAAGACAATTTCTGTTAATGTTTATCTTGATTATCATGAAAAAGACAGAAGAATAATGTTTTGTAAGAAGAGTTTTCTACACAATAAGCAGAGAAACTCATGTGAATAGAATAGGTGAGATTTTTAATCTTTAAGTAGCCTCACATTGAACAGGTCGCGAGTTCCAATCTGCATAGGATGAGTTACCCGGATGAGTAATTTTCAGGGTTTTCCCTTATCCTGAGAGTGACTTTAAGCTCCATGGACCCTAAGATCATTTGAGCCTCATATGACCAACCAGGTTAAAGAACCTTAGACTGATAAGCAAAGAGAATTTTATAGTTCATGTCCATCAGAAATTATCACATAGGGATAGATTTTTTCTATCTTAACAATATTCACAATTTCCTTGACAATTCAGCTCAACTATTAAAGCGCAAATGGAATGGCCGAGATTAGACAATTTGAACCAATCGCGGTCATCTGACTGGAGCGATATTGTCGAAACATCTTATCGCAGCTGATGTTCGTTTGTTTAATCTGCTGTCTTGGTAACAAGGTGACAGTCAACCTTCACTTTTAATAACTGTCAGTTACAATGTTTATTTAAAGTATTATCCAGCTCAAAAAAGGAGTGAAAATAATCATTATTTGTATTTCTTATGTATGAGATGAGTGCAATAACCTCAAATAAAATAACGTTTGTTTCCATTTCATGTATTAGTTATTAAAAGCTGAAATAAAATAATTGTTCCCTATTTCTATTGTTGCTGTCGATATTCGTACATTGTGTGTAGACACGGTCGGTCATGTCATAATTCAGAAGAAAAAGTATTGTGTAAATAAAGATTGAGAACTAATGTAAGTATTACAATAGTGTATTGTCTTATCAAGGACAACTCGTGTTTTAGCACAAGATGAAAACACTCAGTGCCATTGCCCACTTATGATAATCGTGTGAGCATTTTCGAGAAATTAAGAAGAAGGTTTGGTGTTTGTATAAGTGGGTAAAGTTAAAATAAGAGTTTTCTGATTTATAAAAAGGCAGATGTGAATGAGAAGAGGTGACAGACTTGGCAGACCTAGAACATATCCTAATTAGAGACCGGTGCCATACTCGCGTAGCTTAATGATACAGGTGTGCCAACCTCATATCCCTTTAATTAGTACACAACACCGACTTACATATCATCGAGAATTACGACCATCCTTTCGGTTTTATGTCTTTTTGTTTTCCTAAACCCGGAGCGCTACCTCTGACGTCACAACATGTAAACACCCTACTTTCTTTGTCAAGCTCTTCACTTTTCTTCTGTCTGTATCTTACGTTTATGCAAAAGAAGAGGAAGGGATTCATTTTTGAAATACTTGATATGTAAGTCACATATTCTGAACACATATTTGGTAATGTAAGCTAAATTTACAATTCATTTATTAATTGCCATGGCAACAATACTGTAAGAGTTTGAGATGTCATTAATACTTACAGTACAATTAGGAAATGACGTAGCATGTGCTACTTCAAGTAAAGAATCTATTGCAAAAGAGTGTATAAGAAGGCTTTGTCCATAGAATTTAGATGAAGTTCTTCATTTGCTCACATCGAGAATTCATTTTTGCTTAATGTTCAATAAAATATTGAAAAGCAATTTTGATTTATTATCTTTTTTTTTTTTTTTTTACAGTTTTTTCAAGTATTTCAAAAAAGTACTTGGGTAACCACGAACTGTAAGTTACCTATCAGATCTCGTATACCCAATATACATTCTCGACCTGATCAGTATAACTTACAGTTCTTAGTACGCAATATACTATATATACATTGTATCATAACGTATAGGCCTCATCTATAGCTTTCATGCATTTTAGGAAACAACAAAAAAGAGTCTTTATTTCATTGTTAAGTTATTTTAATTCTTTTAGCACCACTTCAATCTTTAAGCAATGAAATTACTTGCCATATAAATCCTTCGGGTAACAAACTAAATACAGGTTTTTTACAATAATCTAAAACTTCTTCGTGAATATTTATTGATTTATTGATTTATTTGGTGCACTTTAAACAAGAGCCAGAATTGAAACTGTTTATTACAACAAATTACTTTCTACGTCACGACTATAATAAGATAAGAATATTTCAGTTAATATTAGGATAGGATAAAACGTTGTCTATTACACGTGGCTTATTTGCTCCTGAGAAATTAGAAAAACATCCCACCCACAAATAATAGATGCCATAATTAAGCCACTAATGGTATAAATAGCTATTATATGTCTCTGAAATGTATTAAACAGTCAGCATTTTAATCCAAATCAAAACTTACGAAAATTTGGTTCTATAATGGATAGTTTGGGGTCGATATTTCTTGAGGTTCTTCGTGTTGCAACATTGCCGAACTTGAATATCCAGTTTGGTGTTTAACCGACTTTTCGTTTTTGAGTTACACAGTTCACGGGGCTTTTGCTAATTGTCTTATTTACGGGATCACAAAACTTGTGTTTCTGGTGAGGAATATTTGAGATAAACATAAACAGAAACTGTCTTGTTACTTGCTTCCTTGTGAGTAGAAGGCAATACACTAGGATACAGTGATAGTAGTCAAATGTTTTAAAAGCTGGTTGCTATGGGATTGAAATCCGTTTCTTTGCATGGCGAGGAGTTGACAAGTTCCCGAATCAGAAACGCTGAAGTATTTTAAAACTGATAGCAATAACAAGGAATATCTCAAAAATAGCCAACTCCAGAAAAACATGTATATGATATAAATTCTATGTTTTAATGAGCTCTGAATGTTTGCGACATAAGCTTTTGTCTTATTTTTTACGGTTTACCAATTATGGAAAATTCAGCAAAATTCATCTGGAATAAAAATGTGTTCAGAGGCTGTTCCCAGAAAAGTCAGGATATACATTTTATTTGTCGTGTATTCAAAATCGTTACAGCCATTTTTTATAAAATCAAAATTTCTAAATTTTGTTCCATGTAAAGGGTAGTTAGGAGTGGGGGAATTTTCCTCAATATCTTTGTGTCGCATCCTTGCAAGATACTAAAGATAAATGCCTACCAAGTTTGGTATTTTACCGACTTTTCGTTTTTGAGCTATCGTGTTCACAAATACACACATACACGAACATTTTTTTATTGATATAATAATTATTATATATACATCAATAATAAATAAAAGGTAATATATTAATTATATATTGTATTTTAGTAAAAATAAGCTTAGTAATTTGATTTTCTATATTTGTTACTGTTGTTTCGAAGTAGGGACAGAGAATGTTGTTTTAGCTAAAAGTTGTCTATAAAAGATGATGTACGTATAACTGTCTACTTTAATAAATATTACAAGCCCTGCTTTACACTTTATGTACATGCATACGTGCTAGAGAAGGTAAAAGATGATGTACGTATAACTGTCAACTTTAATAAATATTACAAGCCCTGCTTTACACTTTATGTACATACATACGTGCTAGAGAAGGTAAAAGGACAGCGGCCGCAATGAATCCAGCCATAAGCACGATAGCATTTTGTTTGTAAAAGCTGCGCGCAAATAACGAGGTATTTACAGAGGAGGCAGGATCATTAGCAGAGAAACAGCAGCTGATAATAATAACAGGGAAGCTGCGAGGGGATTAATAAACTGGATACATTTCACACACGCAACGCTTTCATAAAAATACCAATATTCAAATGGGTGCCGACAGATGTCACTCTTAGTACTACTTATGTTCTCTAAACAATATCGACACAAAGTTACACTACCTTGCTATCAAGGTATTTATTGTCACGTGGTAACAGTTTTTCATGTCGATGTTATACTTCTCCACCGCCAAAGAACTTATTCGTTTTTTGAACGCACAAAATGTTGGACCAATCGAATGTTATATTCCAGTAACACAAGTGTATGGTGATAAAGCAATGAGCGAGTCTTCAGTGAGGAAATGACGAGTAATCAAGGAAGAACATAACAGTGTGTACGATAAAGACCGTTCATCAATCGTTATGGAACAGTTGAAAGCAAATGTTGATGAAAGAATTCAGAAAAACCGGTGTTTCACTTTGGACACCGTTCAAGACTTTTTGGATGGAAAAGATTTGCCAGTCGTGAAGACCTCAACATCTTGGCTCAGATGTTTAGCGGTGGAAGAGTACCACGTGACAATAAATACCTTGATAGCAATGTTGAGAAATAGAATGAGGTAGTGTAATTTTGTAAATAAAGTTTTGTGTTGATAACTTTCGTTATGTTTACCAATGTCAAATCATGTCACTTTTTGTTTTCATGCCCCCTTGCTTTTTCTAGCACTTATGTACAATGTACAAAGTAGGTAGAGAAGGTGTTGTATACCACCCAAAAATACGATTCCCAAATTTCAGCGGAAATACATGTTTAGAACTTCCTTAAAAAAGAAAAAGGTTCCATTCTCATGACTTTCTCTACAACTCTGCAACAAATTAGTGTTAAAAAGCTTTTGCTTCTATCTACTTCATGCTAATCGAGAAAAAAACAAAAAAAAAACAAACAGAAATAGTCTTATTACTTGCTCCCTTGTAAGCAGAAGCGAAAAAAGGGAGTACCATACGTTAAAGTGATAGTCAAAAGCTGGTTGCTATGTGACTGAAGTTCCTTTGTTTTATGATCAGGTGTTGACAAATTCCTGCATGACAAAAGTATACGTTTTTTAAAGCTGAAACCAAAAACAAGGAATACCTACGAAACAATCAACGCCACGAAAAAAATGTATATGACATAAATTGTGTGTTTTAATGTGCTCTACATTTTTTGTCGTAAGTTTTTGTCTAACTTTTACGGTTTACCAGTTATACAAAATCCCATAAAATTAATCCAGAAAAAAGTAGTCTTCAAAGGCTATTCCCAGAAAATTCAAGATAGGTTTACATTTTATTAGTCAGGTAAATATATTTAATATACGATATTTTAATCAAAATCGTTACAGCCATTTCTTGAGACAATCAACATTTTCGAAAAAAGTTCCATGTAAAGGGTAGTTGGGGGTAGGAGGATTTTGTTGAAAATCTTCTTGTCGCACCCTTGGAAAATACCAAACTTAAATACCAAGTATGGTATCTAACGGTTTTTGTTTTGTTTTAAGAGTTATGCTGCCCACAGACACACACACGCGCACAGGACTGGATTCAGGGGGACCCAAAGCGTGTATTTCCAGTGAAATCTCGGTATCGAATTTCTGGATGCATTACAGTAGCTTCTCTATACACGATGTATATAGTACGTGTAGAGAAAGTAAAAGCAACAACTCTTGGTATTTCAGCTCAGCATGTACCAAAGTTTTCAGGAAAACCTGCCATTCTAGACTACGCTGTACATGGAACATTTTCTCAAAAACGGCTCTAAGGATTTGGTTTGGAATCTCACATGTTTAAGACATTTCCTGTGGATGACAACGTGAGAGATAGAGAACACTTACTGTACATAAAATGCAGGTATCTTTAAAACATATAATTTGAGAGATACTTTTTTCTTTTCGTGGGGTTGGCAGTTTCCGAACCATTGCTGGTTACTAAAATGGAACTTTTCTCTTAGGGGAGCTTGTCAACTTGTGACAATCTAAATAAAAGGATTTCAGTCACATTGCAACCACATTCTAAAACATTTGCCCATCACTTTAGCCCATCATTTCCCTTCTACTTACAAGAAAAATACTTCTATTAATGTTTATCTCCATTAGCATGAAGCAGATACAAGAATAAGCGTTTTGACAATAATTTGTTACAGAGGTGTAGAGAAAGTCATGTGAATATGGTACATCAGATTTGTTATACGTGTTAGGGTTTACAAGCTGTAGAGAATTAAAGAAGGTTATTATTGCCGAAGTGATTGTTGTAAACATCTGTCAGACAACTCCCCGAGTGCTGCCTTCTCATTGTAAAGGGATTTGTGTCGACTGAGGTAATCCCCAACCCCAGCTTTGGGACACTAATAGGATTTGTAAGCCAACTCGACCCTTTATAATATTACACACAGCTAACTTTTAACTTTATCTTGCGAATACAACATCCACACATACAATTTTCATATACAAAACGTAAAAGGGGTTACATGCATCCAGTTGTTAAACATTTGACTATCGCTTGTATCTATAACGAAATGTGTAGCTATTTCTATAAACGTTTATCTGTATTAAAGACCAGTATAAATATCGTCCAGCAGTTAAACATTTGACTATCTATAACGAAATGTGTAATGTAGCTATTTATTTCTGTAAACGTTTATCGCTATTAAAGACCAGTATAAATATCGTCCAGCAGTTGTTAAACATTTGACTATCGCTTGTATCTATAACGAAATGTGTAATGTAGCTATTTATGTAAACGTTTATCTGTATTAAAGACCAGTATAAATATCGTCCAGCAGTTGTTAAACATTTGACTATCGCTTGTATCTATAACGAAGTGTGTAATGTAGCTATTTCTGTAAACGTTTATCTGTATTAAAGACCAGTATAAATATCCTGTAGTTGTTAAACATTTGACTATCGCTTGTATCAGTAACCAAATGTGTAATGTAGCTATTTCTGTAAACGTTTATCTGTATTAAAACCAGTATAAATATCGTCCAGATGTTAAACATTTGACTATCGCCTGTATCTATAGCGAAATGTGTAATGTAGCTATTTCTGTAAACGTTTATCTGTATTAAAGACCAGTATAAATATCCTGTAGTTGTTAAACATTTGACTATCGCTTGTATCAGTAACCAAATGTGTAATGTAGCTATTTCTGTAAACGTTTATCTGTATTAAAACCAGTATAAATATCGTCCAGATGTTAAACATTTGACTATCGCCTGTATCTATAGCGAAATGTGTAATGTAGCTATTTCTGTAAACGTTTATCTGTATTAAAGACCAGTATAAATATCGTCCAGATGTTAAACATTTGACTATCGCCTGTATCTATAACGAAATGTGTAATGTAGCTATTTCTGTAAACGTTTATCTGTATTAAAGACCAGTATAAATATCGTCCAGTTGTTAAACATTTGACTATCGCTTGTATCAATAACGAAATGTATAATGTAGCTATTTCTGTAAACGTTTATGTGTATTAAAGACCAGTATAAATATCGTCCAGCAGTGGTTAAACATTTGACTGTCGCTTGTATCTATAGCGAAATGTGTAATGTAGCTATTACTGTAAACGTTTATCTGTATTAAAGACCAGTATAAATATCGTCCAGATGTTAAACATTTGACTATCGCTTGTATCTATTACGAAATGTGTAATGTAGCTATTTCTGTAAACGTTTATCTGTATTAAAGACCAGTATAAATATCGTCCAGTTGTTAAACATTTGACTATCGCTTGTATCTATAACGAAATGTGTAATGTAGCTATTTCTGTAAACGTTTATCGGTATTAAAGACCAATATAAATATCGTCCAGATGTTAAACATTTGATTATCGCTTGTATCTACAACGAAATGTGTAGCTATTTCTCTAAACGTTTATCTCTATTAAAACGAAGTGGATTAGAAAAATAAACTTTTATAATAATAGTTTGTATAACAACTAGAGTGGAGAAAGTCTTATGAATGTAACACATTTGATATGTATATGTTTTTTATTAGGTAACTATTTCCCACATATTTCTTTATTTGGTTGGAATTTTAAAATAATTATAATTTCATATTTTGGAATTTAGTTATCAGTTTATTTATATATTTATTTAGTTTCTTATCCTGGTCAAGCAAAGATTAAGAGTCATCCCATAGCAAGGACATTTGACTATCACTTTAGTGTGTTCCGTGCTACTTACAAGGAAGCAATAAATAAGACAGTTTCACTAATAGTTGTAGCAATATTTCTGTAGAATAGGTAGAGAAAGTCATGTGAATGGAACACATCAATATTTGTTTCAAAAGTACATTAAAGTAAATGACCTAATTTTCTACAATAAACGGGGTTTACTTAAAAAGTATGATGTATTCTTAACCTTATGTACTATAAAACTTGATGTGAATATTTGTAAAAAAAGTCTTCTGTGTTTCATCATACACAGAACACTCTCCACCAGTTGTGCAAGTAAACTAAAGTTTATTCTTCTGTTTACTTCAAGATAAACATTAACAGAAATTGTCTTGTTACTTGCTTCCTGAATACACTAGGATAAAGTGATAGTAGTCAAATGTTTTAAAAGCTGGTTGCAGTTTCTTTGTTTGTATGGGCAGGAGTTGAAAAGTTCCCGTATAAGTATTTTAAAACTGAAACAAATAACAAGGAATATCTCAGAAACCGTCAACTTCACGAGAAAAGATAAATGATGTGTTTTAACAAGATCTACATTTCTCGTGTAGTAAGTCTTTGTACATCTCTTCTTACGGATTACCAGTTATACAAATGTCGTCGAAAATAAAGATGTCTTCAGAAGTTATTTCCAGATAATTCAAGATATCCTTTTGTTTGTAATAAAAATATCTTAAACATAAGGTGTTTTAATCAAAATCGTTAGAGCCATCTCGGAGAAAATAACAAATTTTAGAAAGTCTTTCCATGTAAAAGGTAGTTTGGAGTGGGGATTTATCTTGAAAACATTTGTGTCAAATCCTTTGAAGATAGCAAACTTATATCAAGTTTGGTATTTTGAGCTATGCTGCCCACAGACACACACACACGGACATTTTTCTAAAAATGACTTTTACGGATTTAGAGGTCTGAAAACATATATTTCCGGTGAAATCTCGGTATTGAATTTTTGGGTGCAATACAATACCTTCTCTATACACTATCACATAGTACGTGTAGAGAAAGTAAACTATTTGCTTGAGTACCTATGTGAGCTAGAATTTTGAACGATGAGTGTCAGCGCACCGGGATCCGAACCCTTCCGTGCTCCGGAAGCGCTCGAGTATACAAACACGATGTTCCTGGAAGTTGGCTGGCCTGTTTATGTGACATTCACTTCTTTGAAGTAGAGGTGGTGGTCGCGTTAGCGCGCAGAGTTATTCTCTTGTTTGGGAACAGTCAATGGGCAGCTGACGGCGATAAATCGTGTTGGTACTTGCCTATTACGGGCGACATATGCTCCCCTGAATCTAATACAACACATGAACGATTTTCAATTATTTGCACCCCCGAGCCTCATGCAAATGTAGAGGGTGCTGAATGGGGCGGAATGATGCTCAAGTAATAATTGTCATTAACTGGGGACATGCCCACGTAAAGCAGAGGGCGTTTTCAGAGCTCATTGCGCCCCAGGAATCCTGCACCGACCCTTTTTATATCATCCTCCTCGTCCTACAAAATCAAATCTCAGTCGGTTTCCTCCAAACTTAATTTTATTTGTCGTCGAGGTATTTACTGCGATGTCACGTGACACAACTACCCTTTGTGTTGGTGCGTCAAGCAGTTTGCGGGCAAAGCGTCCGCAAAAATTTCCTCATTCCGGAGAACGGGGAAGATTAATAGTAGGCGTTAGGGTCCGAGACAGCATAGCAAAAGTGATGTGGGTACAGTCGGGGCTGGCGTAGTGGGTAACTGTGTGCTAGTGATGGTCTGAGGGTACAGGCGAGACTGGTGTAGTGCGTAACTGTGTGCCACACTTGATACAGCATAGCAAAAGTGATGTGGGCACAGTCGGGGCTGGCGTAGTGGGTAACTGTGTGTAGTGATGGTCTGGGGGTATAGGTGAAACTGGTGCAGTGCGTAACTATGTACTACACTTATTACCGCATAGCAAAAGTGATGTGGGAACAGTCGGGGCTAGCGTAGTGGGTAACTGTGTGTAGTGATGGTATGGGGGTACAGGCGAGACTGGTGTAGTGCGTAACTATGTGTCACACTTGATAAGGCATAGCAAAAGTGGTGTGGGTACAGTCGGGGCTGGCGTAGTGGATAACTGTATGCTAGTGATGGTCTGAGGGTACAGGCGAGATGGTGTAGTGCGTAACTATGTGTCACACTTGATACAGGATAGCAAAAGTGATGTGGGTACAGTCGGGGCTGGCGTAGTGGGTAACTGTGTGCTAGTGATGGTCTGAGGGTACAGGCGAGACTGGTGTAGTGCGTAACTGTGTGCCACATTTCTTACAGCATAGCAAAAGTGATGTGGGCACAGTCGGGGCTGGCGTAATGGGTAACTGTGTGCTAGTGATGGTTTTGGGGTACAGTCGAGACTGGTGTAGTGCGTAACACATACGTCAGGCTCCAACTCCCGCTACAGACTGTACGTATACCCGACGCCGGGCCCCAACTCCCACACCAGATTGTACCCGACGCCAGTCCCCAACTCCGACACCAGACTGTACCCGACGCCAGTCCCCAACTCCCACACCAGACTGTACCCGACGCCAGGTCCCAACTCCCACACCAGACTGTACCCGACGCCAGGTCCCAACACCCACACCAGACTGTACCCGGCGCCAGGTCCCAACACCCACACCAGACTGTACCCGGCGCCAGGTCCCAACTCCCGCACCAGACTGTACCCGGCGCCAGGTCCCAACACCCACACCAGACTGTACCCGGCGCCAGGTCCCAACTCCCGCACCAGACTGTACCCGACGCAGGCCCCAACTCCCACACCAGACTCTCCCCGGCGCCAGGTCCCAACTCCCGCACCAGACTGTACCCGACGCCAGGTCCCAACTTCCACACCAGACTGTACCCGACGCCAGGTCCCAACTCCCACACCAGACTCTCCCCGACGCCAGGTCCCAACTCCCGCACCAGACTGTACCCGACGCCAGGTCCCAACTCCCACACCAGACTGTACCCGACGCCAGGTCACAACTCCCACACCAGACTGTACCCGACGCAGGTCCCAACTCCCACACCAGACTGTACCCGACGCCAGGTCCCAACTCCCACACCAGACTGTACCTGACGCCAGGTCCCAACTCCCACACCAGACTGTACCCGACGCAGGTCCCAACTCCCACACCAGACTGTACCCGACGCCAGGTCCCAACTCCCACACCAGACTGTACCCGACGCCAGGTCCCAACTCCCACACCAGACTGTACCCGACGCCAGGTCCCAACTCCCACACCAGACTGTACCCGACGCAGGTCCCAACTCCCAAACCAGACTGTACCCGACGCCAGGTCCCAACTCCCGCACCAGACTGTACCCGACGCCAGGTCCCAACTCCCACACCAGACTGTACCCGACGCAGGTCCCAACTCCCAAACCAGACTGTACCCGACGCAGGCCCCAACTCCCGCACCAGACTCTCCCCGGCGCCAGGTCCCAACTCCCGCACCAGACTCTCCCCGGCGCCAGGTCCCAACTCCCGCACCAGACTCTCCCCGGCGCCAGGTCCCAACTCCCGCACCAGACTCTCCCCGACGCCAGGTCCCAACTCCCACACCAGACTGTACCCGACGCCAGGTCCCAACTCCCACACCAGACTGTACCCGACGCCAGGTCCCAACTCCCACACCAGACTCTCCCCGGCGCCAGGTCCCAACTCCCACACCAGACTCTCCCCGGCGCCAGGTCCCAACTCCCACACCAGACTGTACCCGACGCCAGGTCCCAACTCCCACACCAGACTGTACCATATAATGGACGTACTTAGGGAGCGCCAATGTTTATTCTGACTCAATCGTGTGGAAAATAAGGCGGCCGCGTTGACGCGAGCAACCCTCCAATTTATTAGGATTGTCACACAGAGTTGCTCGTGAACAGGGCGGAGACATATTCCTGCCTGCTGGGGCTGCTATCGATTCCCTGGTGTGCGCATGCGCCACACGCCCATGCTCTAATTAATATCAAGTTATTAGCTCACGAGCCAACATATTGAGCTATGTTTATATCATAAGTCGCCTTAACGAGTTCATGCAAACAAAACACGCTCGCGAAATATAAACAGTTGAACGTATCAAAAAGTGGAGCTTTTACAAGCTCTAGGTTTTCGGTGGTGCATCTGGCTTTTGGTTTACCTCTTCGCATGTTTTCTGTACCAAAATGTTCCCGCAAAAGCTTATTCGTCTATCTACTTCTTCAGGCTTATCAAAACAGCCGTGACCAGATATTGTATCACTACTCAATTCCTCATAAATAGAAGGGAAAACACTAGCCTAAAGTGATGGTCAAATCTTTTGTCGCTATGTGATGCAATAAAAATTCGCTTTTTTTTATAAAGCAAAAAAGAGATGAAACTAAAGATGAATTCTCGTTTAATAAGAGTATACATGTTTTAAAATTGAAACAAAATAACAGGGAATATTTTTAAACTGTATATGACAAATTGTGTGTTTTAATGAGATCTACACTTTTTGTGCAGTAACTTTTTGTCTATCTCTTATGCAAAATTCATTAAAAATCATCCAGAATAAAGATGTCTTCAGTGGCTATTCCCAGAAAATTCAATATATACACTTTATGTAATTATAGTGTATATAAGAAGTGTAAGTTGTACTTATCAGGTCGCGAATGTATATCGGGAATATGAGATGTGATAAATAACTTACAGCTCGTGGTTAACCAATTACTTTTTGAAATACTTAGAAAAAAACAAAAACAAATATAAATCAAAATCGCTTTTCAATATTTTATTGAACATTAAGAAAAATCTGATGTGTTCCATTCACATGAATTTCTCTATATCTCTGCAATTATATATTCTTAAATAGCTTGTACTTCTATTTACTTCATGCTAATCAGAAACAAATAGCAGAAATAGTCTTATTACTTGCTTCCTTGTAAGTAGAAGTGAAATAAGGGAGTATCATAGGTTAAAGTGAAAGCCAAAAGCTGGTTGCTATGTGACAGAAGTTCCTTTGTTTGTATGGACAGCAGTTGACAATTTCCTGTGTGTTTTTCAAAGCAGAAACCAAAAACAAGGAATGTCTCAAAAGCGATGAACTCCACGAAAAAAATGTATAGAACATAAATTGTGTGTTTTAACGTGCTCTACGTTTTTCGTGCAGTAAGTTTTTGTTCTTCTCTTACGGTTTAGCAGTTATTCAAAATTCCGTAAAATTCATTCAGAAAAAAGTACTCTTGAGAGGCTATTCCCAGAAAATTCAAGATATACATTTTATTTATCAGATAAATATCTTTAGTATATGAAATTTTAATGAAAATCGTTAGACCCATTTTTGAGAAAATAAACATTTTCGAAAAATGTTCCATGTAAAGGGTAGTTGGGGTGGGGGGATTTTTCTCAAAATCTTCGTGTCTCATCCCTGGAAGACACTAAACTTAAATACCAAGTTTGGTATTTTACCGACTTTTCGTTTTTGAGTTATCGTGTTCACAGACACACACACACACACACGGACCTTTTTCAGTAAATGTTTTTTTAGATAAAGGGGACTCTAAAACATATATTTCCGGTGAAATCTCGGTATCGAATTTTTTGGTGGAGTGCAATACCTTCTCTATACACTATATACATAGTGCGTATAGAGAAAGTAAAAAATGAATTCTCGATGTGAACAAATGAAAGGCTACATCTAAATTATTTGGACAAAGCCTTCTTATACACTCTTGTGTTAATGCAATAGATTCTTTACTTGAAGTAGCACATTTTACGTCATTTCCTAATTGTACTGTAAGTATTAATGACCTCTCAAACTCTTACAGTGCTTGTTGCCATGGCAATACATGAATTGTAAATTTAGCTTACATTACCAAATGTGTGTTAACTTACATATCAAGCATTTCAAAAAAATACTGAATTTTAATACAAATTTTGGTATGTCACCGACTTTTCGTTTTTGAGTTATTCTTGCCACAGACACACATGCACACAGACAGACATGTTTTTAAACATTTTTTTCTGCATTAAGGGGTCCTCAAATTATGTACTTCCGGTAAAATTGCTATTTCGAAATTTAATGTGGAATACAATGCCTTCTCCAATTTACATTTATATACGTGCTAGAGAATGTAAAAAATTAGTTCAGAAATTAGAGGACTTAATGGGTTGTTTCTGGAAAATTCAACATATATATTTTATTAGTGGTGAAAATATTTTAAACGTTATGGTTTGAGTATTATTTAGGAAAATGTAAGTTTTCGAAGAAGTTGCATGTAAAGGGTAATTAGGAACTTTTGGCTCATCTTGAAATACCCACACATACTATGAACTGTCACATGTTACAATCTTGTATACGTCTTTTGTAGACCCACTATTGTATTTCTTGTGTGCACAAACAGACTGTGTCAAATTATGTAGGATTCAACGAGAGCAAACCTTTTTCACGTCTGAATGATCACGTGATATTTTATATGTGCTGGTGGAGCCTTAATGCATTTCGTCAGTGAGCGAACGACGGTCACGCTTAAACTCGTTATACCAGCATTTCGCATAGCGAAGGAAGGAGCGTCAATGTACTCTTGTCATGATAATCCCGTCCAAAGTCATAATTCACGAACACATTCATTAGTTAATTCCGTCTTTTCGCTGACATATAATTTTAAAGTCAATGTTTCAATACAAATAACGCTCTATTAACAAAATATCTGAAGTAGGTTAAGGTCAACAATGTCAAACTTTGCAATGGAAACACCAGAGGACACCTACAGAAATCAGTGTTGCCAAGGCTCAAAATATAAATTGTGTCCCTCATATTCCAAAGAGTAAAATTATCATAACGTTAATAGTAATTTTAAAAAATCATCAAAAATAATTAATTTTATAGACTAACATTTCTAACTTTTTACAAAAATTATAATTCAGTAATCAAGTTATTTCATATCACCTCAAAAAAGTTTGTGTGTTGTTCAAAGCTCCAATTCATAAAAAGTACGATAAGTTTTCTGAAATTTGAGATGTGTGGCACGCTTGAATATGCAATAAATATTTTCTTAAAGTTCAGAATCCATTAGTTTTATTTTGAGATGTGTGGCACGCTTGAATATGCAATAAATATTTTCTTAAAGTTCAGAATCCATTAGTTTTAATTTGAGATGTGTGGCACGCTTGAATATGCAATAAATATTTTCTTAAAGTTCAGAATCCATTAGTTTTATTTTGAAAAAATAATTTTTTTAATTTTTCAACATTTTTGGGCAAATTTCAAAGATGCATCGCCTTAAAGACAGATGCAAACATGAGGAGCGCCCTCGTTAGGTCTCTTGGGAATTACAATCCCACAAACCGCCGCTTCAGGCGATACCGGCTTCCCTGCATGGCTTGCGGGCATCGTCGGTAACGAAGGAGCACCTCCAACAGCTGCTACGGCTAAGCTCCTTATAATCCTTCAAGAGTTGCTTGGATTCAAAATTAAAACCTCAAAACAAACATTTTGATAAACACACACCAGCGGTGCACAAGGGCCGTTGCACCATCATAAGCAACCGCCGAGGGGCAACACATGCCTCCTCCCGTCACTCCACAACACCAACACTCACCCGCCATCCTGCAAAACCCCACAATCCCGTCAGAAGGTGGTTGGTTAAGTTCCCTCCGAGAACAGGGACACGTCTATCACACCTCGGGCTGCCAACTGCTCTGGCCGCCAGATATGGCGATGCAAGACTGCTGAGAGTGTATAACATCCAGCAGCGGTTCTTGGTTACCTCCTTACAATACTTCAAGAGTTGCTTGGACATCAAAATTTACACCCCAAAAAGAAACATTTTTGCAAAACCATTATACCAGCAGGACTGGCAACCGTTGAGGAGCAAAACGTGCCTCCCCGTGTCACTCCCCAACCTCATTCTCACAGCCATATTCCCGTCAGAACGTGGTCAAGCTCTCTTAAAGATTAGGAACACGTCTAACACTGCTCATGTCGGGTGGCTGACAGTCGACGTTTTATCGCAATCCGCAAGACTTGTCGCTGTGATGAAACCTGGTCCATCAGCGTCAAAACGGCAGCCAAAATAGTGGACAAAAGCAGGCGAAAGAAGACAAAACTACTTTGTGAGTTGGGCCACTAGGTTTTGGGATTTCCAAGGAATAAACCTGAAAGATTAAGGCAGTGCCACAACTTGTGTTAGCCCTCAAAGTGCTCTTTCACTGTCAGTGGTACTGGCGAGAGTCATCTCACACACTTAGTCCCGAGTGACTTCTTCCTGCTTCCTAACTTGGGGACACATTTTCATCAACGAGTCAATGCAGAGTTTGACACAACTTATTTTACTGATGGGATGAAAAAGCTGGACCAAGTGTGAATACCGCAAAGGAGAAACAAACATTTTTCCTTGCTTTTTCAGCAGACTTATCAAACCACCCTCATCCCTTTAGCCTTATCAATTGCAGGGGAGCTCTTACATAAGGACGGTGTTCATTGCTTGTGTTTATATCCCTGTTTGTTTTTCAGGCCAGAACTGAGTTTGGTTATTTGAAACAAACATTTTTCCTTGCTTTTTCAGCAGACTTATCAAACCACCCTCATCCCTTTAGCCTTATCAATTGCAGGGGAGCTCTTACATAAGGACGGTGTTCATTGCTTGTGTTTATATCCCTGTTTGTTTTTCAGGCCAGAACTGAGTTTGGTTATTTGAAACAAACATTTTTCCTTGCTTTTTCAGCAGACTTATCAAACCACCCTCATCCCTTTAGCCTTATCAATTGCAGGGGAGCTCTTACATAAGGACGGTGTTCATTGCTTGTGTTTATATCCCTGTTTGTTTTTCAGGCCAGAACTGAGTTTGGTTATTTGAAACAAACATTATTGTAGTCTAGTGACAAAGTAAATAGAAGATGTTGTAGTTCATCAATGTGACATATCACCGGGAATACATGCTTTTTTTTAATTGTTTCATTTGTATAGTCCCCTTTAACTTCAATGGTCGTATCGGGGGCTTTGACTTGTGAAACTGTAGGTTCAGAACATTAGGTTAATAAACTTTATATTACTAAACACACACACACACACACACATTTACTCTCACATTCATACCTCCAGACTCTGTGGGGGATAGGGAATAATTCCGGTTAAACAAAAATTCCCCACCCGAGCCGGGAATCGAATCCGGGACCTTCGCGTGAGAAGTCAGCTCGCTGATCACTCGACCACAGAGGCGGTCAATAGGTACATGGTTTTGCCCCATGAATTCAAACTATATTTTAGAAGTATAAGTGCAAATGAAGTATAATTCATAAATACGAACATTTGTATTTCAGTTCAATATCTTCGGGGGATTTTGAATAAGACTTGTAGTCTAGGGTTCAAATTCCTGAATGAGTTGATTTCCTACCAAATGGGAGGTTCCAGACATTTAATGCGTGACCGCCTGTGGTGCCGTATAGAGTAACACGCGTTACGAGCAGCCTCAATAATATCAAACCTTTTCTCAGAAGTAGCAGTTGCGATTGCCATAGCAGTGCTCAAAACCTGACTTTCCAGAAGTAGCAGTTCCGATTGTTATAGCAGTGCCCAAAACCTGACTTTCCAGAAGTAGCAGTTGCCATTGTCATAGCAGTGCTCAAAACCTGACTTTCCAGAAGTAGCAGTTACCATTGTCATAGCAGTGCTCAAAACCTGACTATCCAGAAGTAGCAGTTCCGATTGTCATAGCAGTGCTCAAAACCTGACTTTCCAGAAGTAGCAGTTCCGATTGTCATAGCAGTGCTCAAAACCTGACTTTCTCAGAAGTAGCAGTTGCCATTGTCATAGCAGTGCTCAAAACCTGACTTTCTCAGAAGTAGCAGTTGCGATTGTCATAGCAGTGCTCAAAACCTGACTTTCTCAGAAGTAGCAGTTGCGATTGTCATAGCAGTGCTCAAAACCTGACTTTCTCAGAAGTAGCAGTTGCGATTGTTATAGCAGTGCTCAAAACCTGACTTTCCAGAAGTAGCAGTTGCCATTGTCATAGCAGTGCTCAAAACCTGACTTTCCAGAAGTAGCAGTTGCCATTGTCATAGCAGTGCTCAAAACCTGACTTTCTCAGAAGTAGCAGTTGCGATTGTCATAGCAGTGCTCAAAACCTGACTTTCCAGAAGTAGCAGTTGCGATTGTCATAGCAGTGCTCAAAACCTGACTTTCTCAGAAGTAGCAGTTGCCATTGTCATAGCAGTGCTCAAAACCTGACTTTCCAGAAGTAGCAGTTGCCATTGTCATAGCAGTGCTCAAAACCTGACTTTCCAGAAGTAGCAGTTGCCATTGTCATAGCAGTGCTCAAAACCTGACTTTCTCAGAAGTAGCAGTTGCGATTGTCATAGCAGTGCTCAAAACCTGACTTTCCAGAAGTAGCAGTTCCGATTGTCATAGCAGTGCTCAAAACCTGACTTTCCAGAAGTAGCAGTTGCCATTGTCATAGCAGTGCTCAAAACCTGACTTTCCAGAAGTAGCAGTTCCGATTGTCATAGCAGTGCTCAAAACCTGACTTTCCAGAAGTAGCAGTTCCGATTGTCATAGCAGTGCTCAAAACCTGACTTTCCAGAAGTAGCAGTTACCATTGTCATTTAAAAGCATAGCAGTGCTCAAAACCTGACTTTCCAGAAGTAGCAGTTGCCATTGTCATTTAAAACCATAGCAGTGCTCAAAACCTGACTTTCCAGAAGTAGCAGTTACCATTGTCATTTAAAACCATAGCAGTGCTCAAAACCTGACTTTCCAGAAGTAGCAGTTGCCATTGTCATAGCAGTGCTCAAAACCTGACTTTCCAAAAGTAGCAGTTCCGATTGTCATAGCAGTGCTCAAAACCTGACTTTCCAGAAGTAGCAGTTGCCATTGTCATAGCAGTGCTCAAAACCTGACTTTCCAGAAGTAGCAGTTGCCATTGTCATAGCAGTGCTCAAAACCTGACTTTCCAGAAGTAGCAGTTACCATTGTCATTTAAAAGCATAGCAGTGCTCAAAACCTGACTTTCCAGAAGTAGCAGTTACCATTGTCATTTAAAAGCATAGCAGTGCTCAAAACCTGACTTTCCAGAAGTAGCAGTTACCATTGTCATTTAAAAGCATAGCAGTGCTCAAAACCTGACTTTCCAGAAGTAGCAGTTCCGATTGCCATAGCAGTGCTCAAAACCTGACTTTCCAGAAGTAGCAGTTCCGATTGCCATAGCAGTGCTCAAAACCTGACTTTCCAGAAGTAGCAGTTCCGATTGTCATAGCAGTGCTCAAAACCTGACTTTCCAGAAGTAGCAGTTCCGATTGCCATAGCAGTGCTCAAAACCTGACTTTCCAGAAGTAGCAGTTGCCATTGTCATTTAAAAGCATAGCAGTGCTCAAAACCTGACTTTCTCAGAAGTAGCAGTTGCCATTGCCATAGCAGTGCTCAAAACCTGACTTTCCAGAAGTAGCAGTTCCGATTGTCATAGCAGTGCTCAAAACCTGACTTTCCAGAAGTAGCAGTTCCGATTGTTATAGCAGTGCTCAAAACCTGACTTTCCAGAAGTAGCAGTTCCGATCGCCATAGCAGTGCTCAAAACCTGACTTTCCAGAAGTAGCAGTTCCGATTGTCATTTAAAACCATAGCAGTGCTCAAAACCTGACTTTCCAGAAGTAGCAGTTGCCATGGTCATAGCAGTGCTCAAAACCTGACTTTCCAGAAGTAGCAGTTGCCATTGTCATAGCAGTGCTCAAAACCTGACTTTCCAGAAGTAGCAGTTCCGATTGTCATTTAAAACCATAGCAGTGCTCAAAACCTGACTTTCCAGAAGTAGCACTTGCCATTGTCATAGAAGTGCTCAAAACCTGACTTTCCAGAAGTAGCAGTTCCGATTGTCATAGCAGTGCTCAAAACCTGACTTTCCAGAAGTAGCAGTTCCGATTGTTATAGCAGTGCTCAAAACCTGACTTTCCAGGAGTAGCAGTTCCGATTGCCATAGCAGTGCTCAAAACCTGACTTTCCAGAAGTAGCAGTTCCGATTGTCATTTAAAACCATAGCAGTGCTCAAAACCTGACTTTCCAGAAGTAGCAGTTGCCATTGTCATAGCAGTGCTCAAAACCTGACTTTCCAGAAGTAGCAGTTGCCATTGTCATAGCAGTGCTCAAAACCTGACTTTCCAGAAGTAGCAGTTCCGATTGTTATAGCAGTGCTCAAAACCTGACTTTCCAGAAGTAGCAGTTGCGATTGTCATTTAAAACCATAGCAGTGCTCAAAACCTGACTTTCCAGAAGTAGCAGTTCCGATTGTCATAGCAGTGCTCAAAACCTGACTTTCTCAGAAGTAGCAGTTCCGATTGCCATAGCAGTGCTCAAAACCTGACTTTCCAGAAGTAGCAGTTCCGATTGTCATAGCAGTGCTCAAAACCTGACTTTCTCAGAAGTAGCAGTTCCGATTGCCATAGCAGTGCTCAAAACCTGACTTTCCAGAAGTAGCAGTTCCGATTGTCATAGCAGTGCTCAAAACCTGACTTTCCAGAAGTAGCAGTTGCCATTGTCATAGCAGTGCTCAAAACCTGTCTTTCCAGAAGTAGCAGTTGCCATTGTCATAGCAGTGCTCAAAACCTGACTTTCCAGAAGTAGCAGTTGCCATTGCCATAGCAGTGCTCAAAACCTGACTTTCCAGAAGTAGCAGTTGCCATTGCCATAGCAGTGCTCAAAACCTGACTTTCCAGAAGTAGCAGTTGCCATTGCCATAGCAGTGCTCAAAACCTGACTTTCCAGAAGTAGCAGTTGCCATTGTCATAGCAGTGCTCAAAACCTGACTTTCCAGAAGTAGCAGTTCCGATTGTTATAGCAGTGCTCAAAACCTGACTTTCCAGAAGTAGCAGTTGCCATTGTCATAGCAGTGCTCAAAACCTGACTTTCCAGAAGTAGCAGTTACCATTGTCATTTAAAACCATAGCAGTGCTCAAAACCTGACTTTCCAGAAGTAGCAGTTGCGATTGTCATAGCAGTGCTCAAAACCTGACTTTCCAGAAGTAGCAGTTGCCATTGTCATTTAAAAGCATAGCAGTGCTCAAAACCTGACTTTCTCAGAAGTAGCAGTTCCGATTGTCATAGCAGTGCTCAAAACCTGACTATCCAGAAGTAGCGGTTCCGATTGTCATAGCAGTGCTGAAAACCTGACTTTCCAGAAGTAGCAGTTCCGATTGTCATAGCAGTGCTCAAAACCTGACTTTCTCAGAAGTAGCAGTTGCCATTGTCATAGCAGTGCTCAAAACCTGACTTTCCAGAAGTAGCAGTTCCGATTGCCATAGCAGTGCTCAAAACCTGACTTTCCAGAAGTAGCAGTTGCCATTGTCATAGCAGTGCTCAAAACCTGACTTTCCAGAAGTAGCAGTTCCGATTGCCATAGCAGTGCTCAAAACCTGACTTTCCAGAAGTAGCAGTTCCGATTGCCATAGCAGTGCTCAAAACCTGACTTTCCAGAAGTAGCAGTTCCCATTGTCATAGCAGTGCTCAAAACCTGACTTTCCAGAAGTAGCAGTTGCCATTGTCATAGCAGGTGCTCAAAACCTGACTTTCCAGAAGTAGCAGTTACCATTGTCATTTAAAACCATAGCAGTGCTCAAAACCTGACTTTCCAGAAGTAGCAGTTACCATTGTCATTTAAAACCATAGCAGTGCTCAAAACCTGACTTTCCAGAAGTAGCTGTTGCCATTGTCATTTAAAACCATAGCAGTGCTCAAAACCTGACTTTCCAGAAGTAGCAGTTCCGATTGTCATAGCAGTGCTCAAAACCTGACTTTCCAGAAGTAGCAGTTGCCATTGTCATAGCAGTGCTCAAAACCTGACTTTCTCAGAAGTAGCAGTTCCGATTGTCATAGCAGTGCTCAAAACCTGACTTTCCAGAAGTAGCAGTTGCCATTGTCATAGCAGTGCTCAAAACCTGACTTTCTCAGAAGTAGCAGTTCCGATTGTCATAGCAGTGCTCAAAACCTGACTTTCTCAGAAGTAGCAGTTCCGATTGTCATAGCAGTGCTCAAAACCTGACTTTCTCAGAAGTAGCAGTTCCGATTGCCATAGCAGTGCTCAAAACCTGACTTTCCAGAAGTAGCAGTTCCGATTGTCATAGCAGTGCTCAAAACCTGACTTTCCAGAAGTAGCAGTTGCCATTGTCATAGCAGTGCTCAAAACCTGACTTTCCAGAAGTAGCAGTTCCGATTGTCATAGCAGTGCTCAAAACCTGACTTTCCAGAAGTAGCAGTTGCCATTGTCATAGCAGTGCTCAAAACCTGACTTTCTCAGAAGTAGCAGTTCCGATTGTCATAGCAGTGCTCAAAACCTGACTTTCCAGAAGTAGCAGTTGCCATTGTCATAGCAGTGCTCAAAACCTGACTTTCCAGAAGTAGCAGTTGCCATTGTCATAGCAGTGCTCAAAACCTGACTTTCCAGAAGTAGCAGTTCCGATTGTCATAGCAGTGCTCAAAACCTGACTTTCCAGAAGTAGCAGTTGCCATTGCCATAGCAGTGCTCAAAACCTGACTTTCCAGAAGTAGCAGTTCCGATTGTCATAGCAGTGCTCAAAACCTGACTTTCCAGAAGTAGCAGTTGCCATTGTCATAGCAGTGCTCAAAACCTGACTTTCCAGAAGTAGCAGTTGCCATTGCCATAGCAGTGCTCAAAACCTGACTTTCCAGAAGTAGCAGTTGCCATTGCCATAGCAGTGCTCAAAACCTGACTTTCCAGAAGTAGCAGTTCCGATTGTCATAGCAGTGCTCAAAACCTGACTTTCCAGAAGTAGCAGTTGCCATTGTCATAGCAGTGCTCAAAACCTGACTTTCCAAACAAACTGTAAATTCAATAATTGTTTGCTACAAGTGTATATAATAGGTAGAGAAGCTATTGTGTTCTACCCAAAAATTTGATGTCAGATTTCATCCCAAATATATGTCTTGAGTCCATAATAAAAAATCATTCCACATATCTGTGAAGTTCATAACTCAAAAACGAAAACCTAACGATAGGACACACAGATTTTATGAATACCCCCCCCCCACACACACACCGCAGGTTACCCTTTATATGGAACATCTTACTTTCTCAAAATTGCCTCTAGCGATTTTCAGTAAAACACCGTATATAAAAGATATTTATGGGACATATAAAATGTATATTTTGACTTTTCTGGGAAAGGTCAAGACCTCTTCATCCTGGATAACTTTGGCATGATTGGTAAACCTTAAGGGACACACAAAATGCAGGTCTGTTAAAATACACAATTTATGTCAGATTATCTCTTTTGTTTTACTTGCGAGGAATGTCGTCTGTTCCATGGCGATAGTTTTTAAATACGTATTTGACTACCCTTCTGCTCACAAGGAAGCAAGCACTAATGTGTATCCTGATTAGCATCAAGTAGATAGAAGAATAAACTTTTGTAAGAACAATTTGTTGCAAGATAGCTAGAGAAAGTCGAGATTTTTCGTAGCATTAAATATTTCCGACATATTCTTTATTACTGGTGTGAATTAGACTATTTATATGTGTTTTAAGGCAATGCATCAGTGACATTGGACCAACAACTTTTTTTCTTCATAATAAAATAGAATGGATTGTAAGAGAACATTTCTTTTTCTTTCTCAGTGGCCACATTTGACTGACGCATGCGTAATAAGGGACAACTTCAACATTTTTAGCAGATACTGTACATCGTGTGTGTGTGCCAGTGTGTCTATGAACACGATAACTCAAAAACGAAAAGTCGGCAAAATACCAAATTTGCTATTTAAGTTGAATATCTTCCAGGGATTCGACACGAAGATTTTGAGAAAAATCCCCCCACCCCAATCTACTCTTTACATGGAATTTTTTTCGAAAATTTTGATTTTCTCAAAAATGGCTCTAACGATTTTGATTAAACTAGAGTATATTAAAGATATTTACATGACAAATAAAATATATATATATATTGAATTTTCTGGGAATAGTCTCTGAAGACTACTTTATTCAGGATGAATTTTACGGAATTTTGCATAACTGCTAAACCGTAAGAGATGGACAAAAACTTACCATACAAAAAATGTAGAGCAATTTAAAACACACAATTTATGGTATATGCATTTTTTTCGTGGATTTGGTTGTTTTTGAGATATCCCTTGTTATTAGTTTCAGCTTTAAAAACTTATACTTTTCCCATACAGGAATTTGTCAACTCGTGTCCATACAAGCAAAGGAACTTCAGTCACATAGCAACCAGCTTTTGACTATCACTTTAACCTATGCTACTCCCTTATTTCGCTTCTAATTGCAAGGAAACAAGTAATAAAACTATTTTTGCTATTTTATTCTCAATTAGGATGAAGTAAATAGAAGCATAAGCTTTTTAACAATGGTTTGTTTCAGAGATGTAGACTAAGTCATGTGAATGGAAAACATCAGATTTTTTATGTTTCCTCTCAAAAGTAGGTACGTTAGAAATAATGCTTCAATTTTTATTAATCAATTTTTCAAAATAAAAAATTTGGATTGTATAATAATTAGGAATTAATATACAAATTTTGATATGGTGGACTATTCATAAACTTATTTGATATGGATAATTTTTAAAAATACATAATGTGGAGCATCAATACAAACATGAAAGATGAAAAATATCAACAAGGTATCTTCTTTATACTGATCAAACCCAAATACCATTGCTGTATTAGCAAGTTCTGCTTTGAAACATACACAAGCTCTTTAAAAAGTTGTTTGATTCAGCTTTACTTACATATGTAGTGTAAAGAGACCAAAAATTCCATCGGAAATGCATGTTTTGCGACCCCTAAATAAAAAAAAGTTCTGTGTGTGTGGGGGGGGGCAACATAGCTGAAAAACGAAAAGTCCATTGAACACACTTGATATTTTTAAGTTCAGTATCTTTCAAGGATGCGACATGAAAATTTTCAAGGAAATCTCCCCCCGAACCCCAACTACCTTTTATATGGAAAAAAAAATCGAAAATTTTGCTTTTCTAAAATGGCTCTAATTTTGATTAAAAATATCTTATATTAAAGATATTTACATGACAAATAGAACGTGCATTTTGAATTTTCAAAAATCTTACAACATAAAAGTATCTCATTATAATAAACAATTTAGATCGTAAACATTTTTTCATGGAGTTAGCCGTTTCCGAGATATTCCTTGTTATTGGTTTCAGTTTTAAAACTTTTCACATGTGGGGAAATGTAAAGTTGTGGTAATGCAAAGAAACGTGTTGCAAGCACATTTTGTGATGTAAACACGACGGGGTTGGTTCCCGCAGTCTTATCGTCCTGCACAAAGTGAATTATTCTGCACGGGCTAATGAAACCCGTTATTAGCGTCAGATAATGTTTCCGATTGAGTAATTAAGTTGGAACATGACACGCTTATCAACACGCCCGTGCTGCTCAGCTCGTTCCCTGCACCAGAAGGTATTGCATTCCCTGTCTGTATCCTAATAAAGCATTTTTACTTTCTTAGAAAAAGATCCGTGTGTGTGTCTCTGGGCAGCAAAGCTGAAAAACAAAATGACCGTTGGATATTTGTGTTTAGTATCTTCCAAGGATGTGACACGAACATTTTCAATAAAATCCCCCCACCCCAAAGTTCCTTACATGGAACATTTTTTGAAAATTTTGTTTTTCTTAAAATGGCTCTATTTTGATTAAATTGTCCTATATTATAGACCTTTATATTACAAATAAAATGTAAACCTTGAATTTTCTGGGAACAGCTTCAAGACCTGTTCGTTCTGAATTTGAATAACTCTTAAACCGTAAGAGAGAGCTTAGTACACAAAAATGTATATCTCGTTAAAACACACATTTTATGTCCTTTAGGTTTTTGTTTGTATTTTCCAAAATAAATCTTGTTATTGCTTTCAATTTTAAAATACTTACACTTTTCTCAGACAGGAAGTATCCGTTTTCCTTTTGTTCTACTCCTGGCCAAGCAAAGAAGCGAGTTGCAATGACAATCGCATAACGACAGCTTTTAAAACATTTGACTATCACTTTAACATAACACATTCCTTTAGTTGCCTTCTACTTATAAGGAACTCAGTAATAAGAGCATTCCGCTAATGTTTATCTTGATTAGCATTGTGTAGAAAGAAGAATAATCTTTTGCAAGAAGTTTGTTTGAGCCAGAGAAAGTCATGTGA
Source organism: Hymenopus coronatus (assembly GCA_030762935.1). Classification (NCBI taxonomy): domain Eukaryota; kingdom Metazoa; phylum Arthropoda; class Insecta; order Mantodea; family Hymenopodidae; genus Hymenopus; species Hymenopus coronatus. The sequence goes on along the minus strand of CM060888.1, from coordinate 3,377,041 downwards.
GTGTAACACATTAGATTTTTATAAAAAGGTCAGCATGTGTGTTTGTGCGTGAACACAATAGCCCAGAAAAGAATCGTCGGTTATACGCATCCAAGCGACACGGAGATTTTTAAGTACATGCCCCCACCCCAAACGAAGAAGTTGATTTCCTGAAAACTGGTTCTAACAACTTTGATTAAAATACAGAAATGTACATGACAAACAAAATGTATATCTTGAGTTTTCTGAAGACCTCCTTATTCTGGATGACTTTTGTATAACTTGTTAACTGTAAGAGATACACAGAAACTTTCTATATAAAAACGTACATCTATTTAGAAGATACAGTTTTTTTCTTTTCTTAAACAGGAAGTCCTCGTCCGATTGATATATCTTTTGTCCTGCTCCTGGCCTTGGAAAAATAACCCAATTTGAATGACAGCGACAGCTTTTAAAACATTTGACAATCGCTTTAGCCTCCCTTCTACTTACACAAAATAAGGTAATGCATTATTATGATGTAGGTAAAAAAAAAATGTTTGCAGAGCAGGAAGAAAAAGTCAAATAAGTGGAACTATCAGATTTTTTCCCTAAAATTGCGTTTCACATCCTGTACTTTAACAAGACGCACCTAAAAGCAGCTACACTATAAATATTTCTAGTTCGGTTACAAAATTTCGGCTCGTTTGTAAATCATTTGGCGTGGTATGCTAATATAATTTCAGGTCGCAGGGTTTTTTTCACATTTGAGAAATTTACAAATATTACGCTTGAATGTCCCTTTTGTTGTTTGGTTAGTCACAGAATAGCAAGTGACCAGTTTCTGAGCTCCACTCACAGCGTTTTACTGTATCATCTTGATGACATTTAGTTATTGCCGAAACTACATGTTCAGTGAAAGAATAATGTGGCATTGGAAAAAAGGCACGACAAATCAACATATGTATAGTCATGTTTTTAATATTACAGGGGTAATCCTTTAATTTCTCTACACCTGCTGTATACACAAGGTATTGTATTGCACCCAAAAATTCAATATCAACATTTCACCAGAAATATATGTTTTGGGACCCCTGAATCCAAAAAAGGAATTTTTAGAAAAAAGTCTATACATCAGTATGTATCTGTGTGTATGTGGATAGCGTAGCTCAAAAATTAAAGACCGTTAAATACCAAACTTGATATTTAAGTTCAGTATCTTCCAAGGATGTAACACGAAGATTTTCAAGAAACCCCCGCTCTAAACTACCCTTTACCCCACTGCCACTGAAAACTATCCTTTACATGGGAAAATTTTCGAAAATTTTGTTTTTCTCCAAAATGGCACTAACCATTTTGATTAAATTATCACATATTAAAGCCATTTCCATCACAAATAAAATGTCTTAAATTTTCTGGGAATACCTTCTGAAGGTCTGTTCACTGTGGATAAATGTCACTGAATGTTGTGCAACTGGTAAACCGTGACAGACAAAAACTTGTAGATCTCGTTAAAACACACAATTTTCTGAAGGTCTGTTCACTGTGGATAAATGTCACTGAATGTTGTGCAACTGGTAAACCGTGACAGACAAAAACTTGTAGATCTCGTTAAAACACACAATTTTCTGAAGGTCTGTTCACTGTTACTGAATGTTGTGCAACTGGTAAACCGTGACAGACAAAAACTTGTAGATCTCGTTAAAACACACAATTTTCTGAAGGTCTGTTCACTGTGGATAAATGTCACTGAATGTTGTGCAACTGGTAAACCGTGACAGACAAACATTTGTAGATCTCGTTAAAACACACAATTTTCTGAAGGTCTGTTCACTGTTACTGAATGTTGTGCAACTGGTAAACCGTGACAGACAAAAACTTGTAGATCTCGTTAAAACACACAATTTTCTGAAGGTCTGTTCACTGTGGATAAATGTCACTGAATGTTGTGCAACTGGTAAACCGTGACAGACAAACATTTGTAGATCTCGTTAAAACACACAATTTTCTGAAGGTCTGTTCACTGTTACTGAATGTTGTGCAACTGGTAAACCGTGACAGACAAAAACTTGTAGATCTCGTTAAAACACAGAATTTTCTGAAGGTCTGTTCACTGTGGATAAATGTCACTGAATGTTGTGCAACTGGTAAACCGTGACAGACAAACATTTGTAGATCTCGTTAAAACACACAATTTTCTGAAGGTCTGTTCACTGTTACTGAATGTTGTGCAACTGGTAAACCGTGACAGACAAAAACTTGTAGATCTCGTTAAAACACACAATTTTCTGAAGGTCTGTTCACTGTGGATAAATGTCACTGAATGTTGTGCAACTGGTAAACCGTGACAGACAAACATTTGTAGATCTCGTTAAAACACACAATTTTCTGAAGGTCTGTTCACTGTGGATAAATGTTACTGAATGTTGTGCAACTGGTAAACCGTGACAGACAAAAACTTGTAGATCTCGTTAAAACACACAATTTTCTGAAGGTCTGTTCACTGTGGATAAATGTCACTGAATGTTGTGCAACTGGTAAACCGTGACAGACAAACATTTGTAGATCTCGTTAAAACACACAATTTTCTGAAGGTCTGTTCACTGTGGATAAATGTCACTGAATGTTGTGCAACTGGTAAACCGTGACAGACAAAACTTGTAGATCTCGTTAAAACACACAATTTGTGACACATTGTTTGCCGTTTTCGACTTATTCCTTGTTATTATTTTAGGCTTTAAAATACTTAATGAAAGGGATTTCAATCCCTTAGCAAGCACATTTTAAAACATTTGACTGTCAGTTTAGTCTAGTGTACTCCCTTATTTCCCTTCTACTTATAAGGAAAGTAATAAAACCGTTTCTGCTAATGTTTATTTCGATTACTATGAACTAGATGGAAGAATAGGCTTATTAAACATAATTTGTTACAAAGATGTAGAGAAAGTCATGTGAATGGAACATATGAGATTTTTTTTTTGTGGAGTCGAAAGTATTAAAGGATCAGTCTTTAGAGAGAAAATTCCAAGGTGAGATCAACTCTTTTGATTGATGATAATATTATTATCAAAAAAATTAGGATGATCATTTATAGTACATTGCGTACCAAGAAGTGTAAGTTATACTTATCAGGTGGAGAATGTGTATTGGGAATACGAGATCTGATTACCCAATTACTCTTTGAAATACTTTAAAAAACTGTAAAATAACAATAATAAATCAAAATTGCTTTTCAATATTTTATTGAACATTAAGATGTGAACAAATGAAAGGCTACATCTAAATTCTATGGACAAAGCCTTCTTATACACTCTTTTGTTAACGCAATAGATTTTTTACTTGAAGTTACGTCATTTCTTAATTGTACTGGAAGTATTAATGACCTCTTACAGTGCTTGTTGCCATGGCAACTAATAAATGACTTTAGCTTACATTACCAAATATGTGTCGACAACGATTAATTTACACATCAAGTATTTCAAAAAGTTTCATTTTACGTTTTGTGTTTTGTTGGAACATAGAGTATAGGTTTTGTTAATAGTGGATATCGCTTGTTGAAGAGGCTGAGATAAGCTGAAACTGTCCAGACTCTGGCAGTATTCGAACCGGGGTGCTCCTCGAGTGCAGTGTTGTCTGGACTTGACACAAAACAAGACGCTGTCTGGCAGACTCCCCTCCTCAATGCGAGGATATAGTTTCCAATTTACCATGCGTTGTTGCCCATTATATAGAAACACAATATCTACATGGAAATTGGCTAATAACTAAAATAATGAGGTGGGCCTTCTTCTTCTTCTTCTTGCTAATGACGCGCTCGCCCTCTCTCTAGGCGTGTTTAATTGAAAACATGTCAATATCGGCGGTTTTTTGTGCCAGGTTAAACTGTAGCGATTATCCTGATTAGATGAATGACTCAGCACAGTTGGCACCTGTGTCAGTGTTGCCAACGTAAGATTTATTTACGTGTTTGTATTGGAGGGTTGAGCAAATAAAGAGGGCTTTAACAAAATTGGATTTTTGTTCCATTTAGAAACCTCTAACGTCTGCAGACTGCCATTCGTTTCAATTAGGACAGAGAGAGGCCGGGCCTCGAGTGTCGCGTCCTCCTCACTCAGCATTTGCTTCATGTCCTAGCATTCATACTCCTGCCCAAATAAGAAACACTCTTGACGTAAACAAGTACCAGTAATGAATGCATTTTTACTTTCTCTACACGTACTACGTCATACTGTATAGAGAACGTATTGTAATGCACTCAAAAATTCCATCCATTCACATGACTTTCTCTACAGCTCTGCAATAAATTATTGTTAGAAAGCTTATTCTTCTATCTACTCGAGAAAAACATTAATAGAAGTTGTCTTATTACTGTTTTCTAGTAAGCAGAAGGGCAAAACTCTGACGTGTCCCATTCACATGATGTCCTCTAGTGTTCGGCAACCAAACCTTTATTCAGAACATTAATCTGTTATCTGCACAAACAACATAAACATAATGAGAATTAGTTTTATTACTAGCTCCTTGTAAGTAGAAGGGAAATAAACTGCACGGGCTAAAGCAGTCGCTATCTGAAACAATTGAAATTTCAACCTCTTTGCTTGCCAGGAGAAACTAAATGAGAAACGAGAACAAATATGTCTTTCGGTTTGAGAAAAGTTTAAGTGGTTTAAAATTGCAACCAATAATCCGGAGCATTCCGAAAGCGGTTACTCTAATCGACACATTACATGTTTTAACAAGATCTACATCTCTTACAGTTTGCCAGTGATATAAAAGTCATCTTCACGGTTTATCCCAGATACATTTTATTTGTCAGAAAACATTTTCAAAATAAAAGATGTTATTTAAAATCATTAGAGCCTTTTTTGAGAAAATCAAACTTTAGAAAATGTTTCCATGTGAAGGGTAGTTTTGGGGTGGGGGGACGTCTTCGTGTCGCATCCTTGGAAGTTACTAAACTTAAGTATGAAGTTTGGTATTTTCGTTTTTGAGCTATGCTGCCCACAAACAAACACATACACGGACATTTTTCTAAAAATACTTTTGTTTTTATTCAAAAACTATGTATTTCCGGTATCGAATTTTTGGGTGGTATACAATACCTTCTCTTTACAGTGTGCACACTACGTGTAGAAAAAGTAAAAAAAAAATTCTCCAAACTTTTTTTAAATACTGCACACAATACACTTTTTGAAAAGTTTTTAATCAAAAATTCAAGTTTTACAATATATAAGTTTTCAAATAGATTTATATTATAACAGATTTAAATCATAATTATTTTACGAAAAATGTTAACCTTTATACTTCTAAACTTGTTGACTTATCAAAATATAATAGTGATTTAGTTCCCAAAATTGCTACATTGTTTGCAGAAACAATATGGTGAGTTTCTTTTAATATATTTTTGAGAGGCAGTACCAATGTTTGAAAAACTCTGATGTTTTCACTCACATGAGTTTTTCTACCTATTCTGCAAGCGAACTATTCTTAAAAGACATTATTCTTCTATCTACTTGATGCTAATCGAGATAAACATTAACAGAAATGGTCTTGTTACTTGCTTCCTTGTAAGTAGAAGGGAATACACTAGGATAAAGTGATAGTAGTCAAATGTTTTAAAATGTGGTTGCTAAGTGAAATCCGGCTGGGGAACACAAAAGAGGTATGAAAAGTTTTAACACTGAAATAAATAATAGGGAATATCTCTGAAATGGTGAGCTCTACACAAAAAATTGTGTGTTTTAAAGTGAACTACAGTTTAGTGTAGGTATTAGGATTTTGTGTGTCTTACAGTTTGCAAAATTCAGCAGAATGAAGAGGTCTTGAGAGACTATCCCAGAAAATTCAAGAAATACATTTTACTTGTAATATCTTTAAAATATGGTATTATAATCAAAATCGTTAGAGCCATTTTTCACAAAATCAAAATGTTGGAACATTTTTCCATGTAAAGTTTATGTTTGGGGTTAGGAGTTTTTTCTTGAAAATCTTGTGTCACTTCCTTGGGACATAAATATCAAGTTTGGTATTTATTGAATTTTCGTTTTTCAGTTATGCAGCCCACCTCACACGCACACACACACAATAGACACACAACACAACACAACAGACACACAACACAACAGACACACAACACAACACAACAGACACACAACACAACACAACAGACACACAACACAACAGACACACAACACAACAGACACACAACACAACACACAACACAACAGACACACAACACAACAGACACACAACACAACAGACACACAACACAACAGACACACAACAGACACACAACAGACACACAACACAACAGACACACAACACAACAGACACACAACACACAACACAACAGACACACAACACAACAGACACACAACACAACAGACACACAACACAACACAACAGACACACAACACAACAGACACACAACACAACACAACAGACACACAACACAACACAACAGACACACAACACAACAGACACACAACACAACAGACACACAACACAACACAACAGACACACAACACAACACAACAGACACACAACACAACACAACAGACACACAACACAACACAACAGACACACAACACAACAGACACACAACACAACAGACACACAACACAACACAACAGACACACAACACAACACAACAGACACACAACACAACAGACACACAACACAACAGACACACAACACAACAGACACACAACACAACACAACACAACACAACAGACACACAACACAACAGACACACAACACAACACAACAGACACACAACACAACAGACACACAACACAACAGACACACAACACAACAGACACACAACACAACAGACACACAACACAACAGACACACAACACAACACACCACACAACACAACAGACACACAACACAACAGACACACAACACAACAGACACACAACACAACACAACACAACACAACAGACACACAACACAACACAACACAACACAACAGACACACAACACAACAGACACACAACACAACACAACACAACAGACACACAACACAACAGACACACAACACAACACAACAGACACACAACACAACAGACACACAACACAACACTACACACATAAACACACACACAACAGACACACAACACAACACAACACACAACATAACACAACACAACAGACACACAACACAACAAAACAGACACACAACACAACACAACACAACAGACACACAACACAACACAACAGACACACAACACAACAGACACACAACACAACACTACACACATAAACACACACACAACACACACACAACAGACACACAACACAACACAACACACAACATAACACAACACAACAGACACACAACACAACACAACAGACACACAACACAACACAACACACACACAACACACACAAACACACACATAACACACACACATCACACACAAACACACACAACACACACAAACACACAACATACAAACACACACTAACACACACAAACACACAACACACACACAAACACACAACATACAAACACACAACACACACAAACACACAAAACACACAAACACACACACAACATACAAACACACACACAACAAACACACACAACAAACACACACAACACACAATCACACACATAACACACACAACACACACAAACTCACAAACACACAACACACAAACACACACACAACACACAAACACACACACAACACACACACAACATACAAACACACAACAAACACACACAACACACAAACACACACAACACATAAACACACACAACACACAAACACACACAACACACAAACACACACAACACAACACACAAACACACACACAAACACACACAACACACAAACACACACAACACACAAACACACACAACACACACAAAACACACAACACACAAACACACACAACACACAAACACACACAAACACACACAAACACACACACAAACACACACAAACACACACAACACACAAACACACACAACACAACACACACAACACACAACATACACACAACACACACAAACACGCACAACACACACAACACACACAAACACACAACATACAAATACACAACACACACAAACGCACAACACACACACAAACACACAACACACAAACACACAACACACAAACACAACACACACAAACACACAACATACAAACACACACACAACACACACACAACATACAAACACACACAACACACAAACACACACACAACACACACAACACACACAAACACACAACACACACAAACACACAACACACAAACACACACAACACACAAACACACACACAACATACAAACACACACACAACAAACACACACAACACACAAACATACACACAACACACAAACACACACAACCCACACAAAACACACAACACACAAACACACACACAACACACAAACACACACACAACACACAAACACACACAAACAAACACAACACAACATACAAAGACACACACAGCACACACACAACACACAAACACACACAACACAACACACAAACACACACAACACAACACACAAACACACACACAACCCACACAAAACACACAACACACAAACACACACACAACACACAAACACACACAACACAACACACACAACACAACACACACAACACACAACATACAAACACACACAACAAACACACACAACACAACACACACAAAACACACACAAACACACGCATAACACACACAACACACAAACACACACATAACACACAACACACAGAACAGAACACAAACACAAAACACACAACACACACAAACATACACATAACACACACAACACACAACACACAAACACACACAAAACACACAACACACACAAACACACACATAACACACACAACACACAAACTCACACAACACACACACACAACACACACACAAACACACACATAACACACACAACACACAAACACACACACAACACACAAAACACACAACACACACAAACACACACATAACAAACACAACACACAAACTCACACAACACACACACAACACACACACAAACACACACATACACCACACCTTGAAACATTTTTTTTCCTTCTTCACAAAATGCTGTCTTATTTTGTATTACAATGTATCTACCTGCAAACGTACATAGTAGAAGGGTGTTGTATTTCAGCAAAACATTTTATACTGAGATTTCAACATAAATACATAACTTGAGGCCCCCTGAATGCAAAGACTCTTGTGTGTGGGTGTATGTGTGTGTGTGTGTGTGTGTGTGTGTGTGTGTGTGTGAGTGTTAACAGAATAACTGGGTATGAAACAAAAAATCGGTCAAATACCAAGTTTGGTGCTTAAAGTCACGTGGAAAAATTGTCGATTATCTCGAAAATGACTCTTAACGATTTTGATTAAAATGCAACAGATCAAAGAACTGTGTATGTTGAATAGTCCCTGAGGACCTCTTTGTTCTGGATGAGTTTGTGTAACTGGTAAGAGAGAGACAAAAACTTACTGCACCAAAAATGTAGATCTTGTTAAAATACACAACTTATCATATGTGTATATACGCACATCCGAGATGTTCCTTGTTTTTGGTTAACACGTTACAATTCTTATAACATTCTCAAATGGAAATTCGTTGTTTTTTCATCTTGATGCTGCAAGGAAAACGGAACTCCAATGACAATCGTACAGCAACCAGCTGTTAAAAGATGTGGCTATCACTTTATCCTAGTGTATTCCCTTCTACTCACAAGGAAGCAAGTAATAAGACAATTTCTGTTATTCTTTATCTTGATTAGCATCAAGTAGATAGAAGAATAAGCTTTTAAAAGTAGCGTGTTACAGAGACGTACAGAAAACCATGTGAATGGAACACATTAGAATTTTTGAAGTCTCAAAACGTATATTTTTGGTGAAAGCTCGGTATTCAATTTTTGGATGAAATGCAATAGTTCCTCCGGTCCGCCTCAGTGGTGTGATGGTAGCATGTGTGTGTGTCACATTCAAGGGGTCGCGAGTTCGAATCTCCTCTAGAAATGGTACTCGGATAAGGTTCCATAGAGCGCCCAAATCATTCCTCGTCCGATACAACTCTCCTTATTCTATGTAGTAGAGAAAGTAAAGCCTGCTTACAAAAGGAGTTTATCAGCAGAGTGAATAAAGAAAATCTGCTGGACTGAAAACCGCGCGCTGTGGGAAGTTTGGCAACGCTGCCCGCTCTAATGAAATTCTTTGGTTGGCTGAACGTGACAAGCAACAATTAGGGCTTGTTCCGCCATTGTTAGGCTCAAGAACATTGTTGACAGAACACAAATATCTGCAATATGATACATGTTGTGTGGTTATGTCGAACTAAAGACCTTCGTCGTGACTTGAAGGTCTCTTCCCATTATCCCCACCACAGTCTGGCGGCATTTTACTTTCTCTACCATCTACATATCAGGTAGAGCAGCTAATGAATTTCAACTAACATAATGCAGGTTTCGAGGACCTTTGAATTCTGTCAGTCTCGTCAGCCAGGCGCTGTGTTCAAACCCGTCCCAGACCGAGGAATTTAAAGGTGCTTAAAAGTAGAGCCATTAGCCTGTATAATAACTCCTGAGGGACGAAATTCCGGCACACCGGCGCTGCTGTTATAGTCTTAGCAACTGCAAACTTCGTTAACAATTAAAGGATTGCCTACAGCTGAAACTTAAGAAACAATTTTTACTTTCTCTACGAGTACTATGTACATAGTGTATAGAGAAGGTATTGCACTGCACCCAAAAATTCAATAGCGAGATTTAACCGGAAATATATGTATCCAAAGAAAGCATTTCCAGAAAAAGCACCGTGTGTGTGTGTGTGTGTGTGTGTGTGTGTGTGTGTGTGTGCCCGTGAAGACGATAGCTCAAAAACGAAGATTCGGTAAAAATACCAAAGTTGGTATTTAAGTTTAGTATCTTCCAAAGATGCCACACTAAGATTTTCAGAAATATCCCCCCACTCCAAACTACCTTTACGAAAATTTTCATTTTCTCAATATGGCCCTAAGGATTTTGATTAAAACGTAAATGTTGAATTCTCTGGGAATAGACTCTGAAGACAAATTTGTTCTGGATGAGTTTTACGGAGTTTTGCATAACTGGTAAACCGTAAGACATGCACAAAAAATGTAGAGCACATTAAAACACACAATTTACGTTATATATATATATTCGTGCAGTTGATCGTTTTTTGAGATATTTCTTGATTTTGGTTTCAGCTTTGAAAAAATTATACTTTTCTCATACAGGAATTTGTCAACTGCTATACACACAGAGGAACTTCAGTCACATAGAAACCAGCTTTTGACTATCACTTTAACCTATGCTACTCCCTTATTTCGCTTCTACACACACACACACACACATATGGACCTTTTACTAAATATTATTTTGATATAGAGCAACCTAAACCGTGTATTTCCGGTGAAATCTCAGTATCGAATTTTTTATTGAAATGCAATACTTTCTCTATACACTATGTACCCAGTACGCGTAGAGAAAATAAAACGCACCATTTATGTCAGATATATGTTTTTCCCAGATAATCCCTATTGTTTCATTTTAATTGCGTAAAACTTTTTTGAAACGAGTTTTATTCCTGATTCTTTTATTTTACTCCTGGCAAAGCAAAGAGAACCGAAATTCGGTCACATAGCAACCACATTTTAAAACATTTGACTACTATCACTTTATCCTAGTGTACTCACAAGGAAGCAAGTAATACGACAATTTCTGTTAGTGTTTATCTTGAAGTAGATAGAAGATTAAACTTTTGTAACAATAATTTGTTACAGAGATGCAGAGAAAGTCATGTGAATGGCAGACATCAATTTTTTTTTACTCTAAAATTTTTAACTTTTAAAAATACGATGATAACTGAGTAATTAAAGTTATTGACATACAGGAAATAATGTATATGTTGCAACGTGTTGATGTGAGGAATGCATCACAACAACATCCTGGTTTTTGTGTATTAGCAGTTTCTCTGTCTTTTATGCTTTACTAGTTATACAAAACTCATCCAGAATAAAGAGGTCTTTAGGAGCCATTTCCAGAAAAATCTACATATCTATACATTTTATTTGTCATGTAAATATATTTAATATACGGGTGGCATTTTAATCAAAATCGTTATAGCCATTTTTGAGAAAATCAAAATTTTCTAAAAATGTGCATGTAAAGGGAAGTATGAGGGGATCTTGCAGAAAATCTTCATGGTGCATCTTCGTAAGATGTTCAAATTAAGGTGAGAAATGTGGACATTTCAAATTCAATATTTGTTAATGTATTATGTTCAATGTTTACTTTCTCTACACGTATTATGTACATAGTGTATAGAGAAGGTATTCCATTCCATCCAAAATTTGATACCGAGATTTCACCGGCAATATATGTTTTAGGGTCCCCTTTATCCAAAAAGAGCATTTTCTGAAAAAGGTCCTTTTGTGTGTGTGTGTGTGTGTGTGTGTCCGTATAGTTCGTGTGTCCGTGTGTCTGTTAACACAATAACTCAAAAACGAAAAGTCGGTAAAATACCAAACTTGGTATTTAAATTAAGTATGTTCCAGGAATGCGACACGAAGATTTTGAGAAAAATCCCCCCAACACAAACTACGCTTTACATGGAACTTTTTCCGAAAATTTGGATTTTCTAAAAGATGACTAACGATTTTGATTAAAATATCATATTTAAAGATATTTACCTGATAAATAAAATGTATATCTTGAATTTTCTGGGAATAGCCTCTGAAGACTACTTTATTCTGGATGAAATTTACGGAATTTTGAATAACTTCTAAACTGTAAGACTTAGATAAAATCTTACCACACAAAAATACAGAGCAGTTAAACACACAATTTATATTTTATACGTTTTTTTCGTGAAGTTGATGGTTTTTTAGATATTCCTTGTTTTTGGTTTCAGCTTTGAAAAATTTATATTTTTCTCATACAGGAATTTGTCAACTCCTGTCCATACAAAGGAACCTCAGTCACACAGCAACCAGCTTTTGACTATCACTTAAACGTATGGTACTCCCTTGTTTCGCTTCTATTTACAAGGAAGCAAGTAATGAGACTATTTCTGCTAATTTTTTCTCGATTAACATGTAGTAAATAGAAGCATAAGCTTTTTAACAATAATTTGTTGTAGAGATGTAGAGAAAGTCATGTGAATGGAACAAATAATTTTTAAAATATACATCTATTGGTATGTGTAATTATTTGTGAAATTTTGAGTGAAATACATCAAGAAATCTTTGAGAAAAAATGTTTTTTTAACTACACTAATAAAGAAGGTCTTTGGGCTTCAGCTTTCAAAATGTTGTAACAAAACTTTAATTTACATATCAGGAATATCACCTTTAAAAAATTATAACAGGAGTTCCAAATTAATTAAATATTACTGTATATTTTTTCATTGTTTTTGTGATTAATTAATTTATTTTACTTAGGTAGAAAATTAATTCAATAATGTTTATTTATTATAGTATTAAGGTTCTCTGGTACAAAAATCAATGTGCACCGCAAGGAACATTTAACTCTGTTGGAAAATGAATTTATGAAACACGTGTTTGAAGTGTCATTTGTTACCATTAAAACTTGTATTTAAAGTGTCACGACACAAACTTTCAAATTGCTGAAAATAACTTGGGCAAAAGAATCTACAAGAATCATGATAAACTGACTCTTCTGCTAAAATCCAAAAGCCAACATTTCTGAAAATGTACATAGGTATATCTCCTTAACACACACACACGCACGCGCGTGATCGCATACAGACTGCAACATTTTAATAATTGGTTTACTTTCTCTACACGTACTATGTACAAAGTGTATAGACAAGGTTTGTATTACACTCAAAAATTCAATGCAGAGATTTCACTGGAAACATATCTATGATTTAGGGTCACCGTGAACCCAAAAAAGCATTTTAGAAAAAGGTCAGTGTCTGTCTGTGTGCAGGAAATCTCCAAAAAATACTGTTAAATAATAAACTTGGTATTTAGGTTTGCTGACTTCCCGGGATGCGACACGAAGATTTTGAGAAAAATCTCCCCACCCCAAGCTACCTTTTACAAGGCAAAATGTTCGAAAATTTTGATTCTGTCAAAAATGTCTCTAAAGATTTTGATTAAAATACTGTATATTAAAGATATTTATGTGGCAAATATAATGTACAGCTTGAGTTTTCTGAGAATAGTCTCTAAAAACCTTTTTATTTTGAATGGTAAACCGTGAGACATATTCTATAGAATCCTACCGCACAAAAATGTAGATCAAGTTAAAACACACAATTTATGTCATATACTTTTTTCATTGAATTTCCCATTTCTGAGATATTCGTTTATATTTTGTTTCAGATGGAAAATACTTAAACTTTTTTCACACGGAAAGTTGTAAACTCCTGGCACTGCATAGAAACGGATTTCAACCACTTGGCAACCAGTTTTTAAAACATTTGACTATCACTTTATCCTAGTGTATTCCCTTCTACTTACAAGGAAGCAAGTAATAAGACAATTTCTGTTAATGTTGATCTAGATTAGCATCAAGTAGATAGAAGAATAAGCTTTTAAAAATAATTTGTTACACAGATGTGAATAGAGCATCACATTTTTGGTTGTAATACAGTATTGTTACAAGTAACAAATGGTAGTGGTTAGAAAAAGTGATGTGAATGTAAGACTTGAGATGGTGTTTTGTTGGCTGGTAGCAGAGTCAAGACATGCAATCTTCATCCGGATCAGAAAGTTGAAGAATTTCACCACAGACAAGTTCCTAAATACCTTGGCATGGAGGCTGAATCGCGTCATTTTCGCTTTTTACTTTCTCTACACGCATTGCACCCAAAAATTCCATATCGAGATCTCAGCTTAAATATGCATCTGATGTGTCCATTTCACATGACCTTCTCTACATCTCTCCAACAAATTATTGTTAAAAAGCTTATGCTTCTGTTTACTTCATGCTAATCGAGAAAAAAATAGCAGAAACAGTCTTATTACTTGCTTCCTTATAAGTAGAAGCGAAATAAGGGAGTACCATAGGTTAAAGTGTAGTCAAAAGCTGGTTGCTATGTGACTGATGTTCCTTTGTATGGACAGGAGTTAACAAATTCCTGTGTGAGAAAAGTATAAGTTTTTTAAAGCTGAAACCAATACCAAGGAATGTCTCAAAAACCGTCAATTCCACGAAAAAATGTACATTACATAAATTGTGTGTTTTAACGTGCTTGACATTTTTTGTGTGGTAAGTCTTTGTCCATCTCTTATGGTTTATCAGTTGTGCAAAATTCCATAAAATTTATCCAGAATAAAGTAGTCTTCAGAGGCTATTCCCAGAAAATTCAAGATATACATTTTATTTGTCAGGTAAATATCTTTAATATACGATATTTTAATCAAAATCGTTAGAGCCATTTTTAAGAAAACCAAATTTTCAAAAAAAGTTCCATGTAAAGAGAGTTTGGGGTGGGGGGATTATTTTCAAAATCCTCGTGTCGCATCCCTGGAAGATACTAAACTTAAATAACAAATTTGGTATTCCCTGGTGTTTTCGTTTTTGAGCTATGCTGTCCACAGACACAAACACACACAGACACGCACACACGGACCTTTTTCTAAAAATGCTTTTTTTGGATTCAGGTGCACCCAAAACATGTATTTCCGGTTAAATCTCGTATCGAATTTTTGGGTGGAATGCAATACATTCTCTATATGCTATGTACATAGTAGTGTAGAGAAAGTAAAAAGCTCTTATGTGAAAACGATTACTCAAAAACGAAAAGTCGGTAAAATGCCAAACTTGGTAATTATATTTAGTATCTTCCATGGATGCCACATGAAGATTTTGAGAAAAATGCTCCTACCACAAACTACCCTTTACATGAAAAAGAATCGAAAATTTTGAGTTTCTCAGTAATGGTTCTGACGATTTGGTTCAAAATACTGCATATTTAAATATATGTACTGGCAAATAAAATTTATATTTTCAATTATCCGGGAATAGCCTGAGAAGACCTCTTTATTCTGGGTGAATTTTACCAAACATTGTGTAAGTTGTAAACCGTAAGAGAAAGAAAAAAGTTGCTTCACAAACAATGTAGATCTCGTTAAAACACACAACTTAAGTCATATACTTTTTTTTTTCGTAAGTTGATTATTTAACTGTTCTCATTTGGCATTTGTAATATCCTGGAAATGCAAAGAAACAGATTTCATCCACATAGCAACCAGCTGTTGAAATATTTGACTGTCATTTTATCCTAGTATATTCCCTTCTACTTACAAGGAAGAAAGTAATAAGCTAATTTCCCGATTACCATAAATTAGATGGAAGAATAAGCTATTTAGCAATAGTTTGTTACAGCGACGTACAGAAAGTCTTGTGAATGGAACATACAACATTTTTATTCTGTTTTGTTTTTCTTATAAACAATCTGTTGACATACTACAGAGCAGTTTTGACGAGAAAAGGTGTCATTCTCACATACCGCATTATCGATTAGACATCAGGTCAACACTTTTGACCACATGGTACCGGAACAGCTATCACCTGAACTCTCTTGACTAGATGGTACACAGAATGCGAGCCTGATAGTTGTGAACAATGCACAACATGTGTAAAACAGTTTTAGCCACATAGTATCTGGATATTTTTGTCTGATAAAACCTGAATCTTTTTGACCAGATTACCGTAATCTTATGGCGGGAGATAAGGCATAACACGAGCAACACTTTTTACCAGATATTACACAGAATATTCTGGAAGGTTTTTGTGGTAAATTTTTAGTAGGTACATAGTGCACAGAACACGAGGAACTTTTTGCTAAGATAGTAACACAGAACACGAGGAACATTTTGATAAGATATTACACAGAACACGAGGAACTTTTTTTCCTAAGATATTACACAGAACACGAGGAACTTTTTTTCCTAAGATAGTACACAGAACACGAGGAACTTTTTTTCCTAAGATAGTACACAGAACACGAGGAACTTTTTTTCCTAAGATAGTAACAGAGAATACGAGGACCATTTTTGACAAGATATTACACAAAAGGCGAGGAACATTTTTGACAAGATATTACACAAAAGGCGAGGAACATTTTTGACAAGATATTACACAAAAGGCGAGGAACATTTTTGACAAGATATTACACAAAAGGCGAGGAACATTTTGACAAGATATTACACAAAAGGCGAGGAACATTTTTGACAAGATATTACACAAAAGGCGAGGAACATTTTTGACAAGATATTACACAAAAGGCGAGGAACACTTTTAACAAGATAGTATACAGAATGAGTAACAAGATAGTACACAAAAGGCGAGGAACATTTCTGATAAGATAGTACACAAAAGGCGAGGAACACTTTTAACAAGATAGTACACAGAATGAGTGGAACACTTTTGATGAGATGGTATACAGAACGCGAGGCACATTTTTGGACAGATGTACGTCACCTGAGACAGAGAATGTAAGCCACGCCCCCGTGGGCGATAATGAGAAACACAGCTCGATCGATTCTCGGACTGACGCGAGAATTAATTAGCATAATGTTCCATTTGAGTGACGTGTTGTGACGTATTCAATCTGCTTGTTTGTGGAGAGGGCCAACACCGTCACGTGATCCTCCTATCGATTGTTTTCACTGCGGGAAAGAACGCAGCTGATTACCGTTTTTGTTTTCATCTATCATCGCTAAGTAGAACCATAAAAGTGAAGGGTCGAGAGTTGTCCTGCAGGTGTTCAGACACCGTCTGTGGTGAAGAGAGCGGTTTATAGCGTGCTTCCTGTCTGTTGCGGTCCAAACTCTGCCGCCCAGCTCAGGTAGAGGCTGTAGCGTCCCGTCTGGTGCGGTCTCTGCCGCCTGGCTCAGGTAGTGGATATTGCTTCATGCGTTCACAACTTTCTAGTTCTGTAAAATGTGTCTCAACTAACTCTCTGCCACTTAGCTCAGGTAGTGGACAGCGGTCACAACTTGTCTTCATATAGGTAACGTTTCTAGTTCTGTAAAATGTGTCTCAACAAACTCTCTGCCACTTAGCTCAGGCAGTGGACAGCGGTCACAACTTGCCTTCATATAGGTAACGTTTCTAGTGCTGTAAAATGTGTCTCAACAAACTCTCTGCCACTTAGCTCAGGCAGTGGACAGCGGTCACAACTTGCCTTCATATAGGTAACGTTTCTAGAAGAATTCTGTAAAATGTGTCTCAACAAACTCTCTGCCACTTAGCTCAGGTAGTGGACAGCGGTCACAACTTGTCTTCATATAGGTAACGTTTCTAGAAGAATTCTGTAAAATGTGTCTCAACAAACTCTCTGCCACTTAGCTCAGGTAGTGGACAGCGGTCACAACTTGTCTTCATATAGGTAACGTTTCTAGTTCTGTAAAATGTGTCTCAACAAACTCTCTGCCACTTAGCTCAGGCAGTGGACAGCGGTCACAACTTGCCTTCATATAGGTAACGTTTCTAGTGCTGTAAAATGTGTCTCAACAAACTCTCTGCCACTTAGCTCAGGCAGTGGACAGCGGTCACAACTTGCCTTCATATAGGTAACGTTTCTAGAAGAATTCTGTAAAATGTGTCTCAACAAACTCTCTGCCACTTAGCTCAGGTAGTGGACAGCGGTCACAACTTGTCTTCATATAGGTAACGTTTCTAGAAGAATTCTGTAAAATGTGTCTCAACAAACTCTCTGCCACTTAGCTCAGGTAGTGGACAGCGGTCACAACTTGTCTTCATATAGGTAACGTTTCTAGTTCTGTAAAATGTGTCTCAACAAACTCTCTGCCACTTAGCTCAGGTAGTGGATATAATTTCCTGCTGTCACAGCTTGTCTTTATATAGCTAACTTTTCGAGAAGAATTCTGTGAAATCTTCTGACAAACTCTACTAATAGTTAAATATACCGCAGAGTATCAGTAGAAACATGTGATGAAACACACAATGAATACAACATATAATGTGGTAGATTAAAATCATCTTGTATTAACTATTCTCATAGAAACCTATTTTGGTACAGGAGTTTTGAAAAGACAGTTCCAACACTAAGCCGCTATAAATAGTATAATGTTTGAGATAGAAAAAAACAACAAAAAATAACACTGTTGGGTAAACAATGGAGTTTACGAAAAATGTTCGCGTTATCCTGTAGCATTCTGTCTGTAATACCATAGATTGTCTTGGAATATTGGCAATTCCTTGCGAGATGGCATTTTCCTCTTCAGAAAGCTCGTTCTTGAACCTAAAGTCGGCCTAAGTGAAATCTGGAGATCGTGGAGGCCACATTGTTGGAAAGTGCCTACTGATCGACAAACATCCGCATAATTGTTTTGCAGGTGTAGCGCGATCTTGCATGTAGATTATGTTTCCATATTGTGATTCCTCAGTCTGGGATGAGGAAGTCGTGTAACCTGGTACAGTATCGCTTCCTGTTTACTGTAACAGTCTTCTTAGAAGAAACATGCGCCAATGATGAATTGTAAAGTGAAGCAACACGATACAGAAACTTTTTGAACAAATGTCATCTGAACATTTCTACGAGGTTGTACTTTCATAGCATATTGCGTACTAAGAACTGTAAGTTATATTATCAGGTCGAGAATGTATATTGGGAGTACGAGATCTGAGAGGTAACTTACAGATCGTCGTTAGCTAATTCTTTTTGAAATACTTGAAAAAAAAGACTGTAAAAAAAAATAATAAATCAAAATTACTGTTCAATATTTTATTGAACATTAGGAAAAAATGAATTCTCGATGTGAGCAAATGAAGAAGTACATCTAAATGATATGGACAAAGCCTTCTTATACACTCTTTTGTTAATGAATTTTACAACAGATCCTTTACTTGAAGCAGCACATGTTACGTCATTTCCTAATTGTACTGCAAGTATTAACGACCTCTCAAACCCTTACAGTGTTGAACTGTAAATTTAGGTTACATTATCTACCAAATATAAGTCACAATGATGAGCTTACATTTTTGTGACGAGTCTGTAGTTGCGCTTGTAACTCGGTTGAGGTAACTCTTTGTTAATTTACAATTTCTTGTATATTACTGGCTTTACATTACAATACTTATATTTTTCTCAAACAGGAAGTCGTCATTCATTTTTCTTCTGGTTTACTCTTGAGCATCTAAAAGAAAGGGCAAACACATAGCGACGCTTTCGAAACATGTGACTATCACTTTATCCTAGTGTATTCCCTTCTACTTACAAGGAAGCAAGTAATAAGACAATTTCTGTTAATGTTTATCTGGATTATCATGAGTGGATAGAAGAATAATATTTAGTAACAGTTTGTAGAGAGAGAGAGAGAGAGTCATGTGAATGTCACGCTAGAATGCACACCCCTGCTGGTCACGACCCAACAACAAGAAAATATTATTGTTATGAATAAGTTTAAAGAAGGGATTGCAGGTTTACGACGAGTGTGGTTCTGGGCCGTGATTGGTCGGGTTAACCAGACACTAAAACAGCAGACATGTGGCGACAGCTTAAAAATACGGGAGCTTTTATAGCACTGCAATACATACACAGTTCTTAAGATAGGTGTGTGTTCAATATGGGGTCTGCAACTGCTTCTGGCTAACAGGGGTCTCAATTAGTTTTGGTTAATACGGGATCTCAAACTGGCTTTGATTAACAGGAGATCTCAATTGGTTTTGGTTAGTACGGGATCTCAAACTGGTTTTGATTAACAGGAGATCTCAATTGGTTTTGGTTAATAGGGGATCTCAAACTGGTTTTGATTAACAGGAGATCTCAATTGGTTTTGGTTAGTACGGGATCTCAAACTGGTTTTGATTAACAGGAGATCTCAATTGGTTTTGGTTAAAAGGGGATCTCAAACTGGTTTTGATTAACAGGACATCTCAATTGGTTTTGGTTAATAGGGGATCTCAAACTGGTTTTGATTAACAGGAGATCTCAATTGGTTTTGGTTAATACGGGATCTCAAACTGGTTTTGATTAACAGGAGATCTCAATTGGTTTTGGTTAATAGGGGATCTCAAACTGGTTTTGATTAACAGTGGAGTATGTTTCTGTGGGAAACATAGCTCAAAACGAAAATTCCTTATAAATCCAAACCTGGTATTTAATTTCAGTATCTTCCAAGGATGCAACATAAATGTTTTCAAGAATATCCCCACCCCAAACTACCCTTTACATGGAAAAATTGTCCAAAATTTTGATTTTCTCAATAATTGCTCTAACGGTTTTGATTAAAATATAGTATTTTAAAGATATTTTAAAGTAAATTTAAGTATTTTAAAGATATTTACAAATAAAAGTATTTCTTGAATTTTTGGGGAATAGCCTCTGAAAACCTCTTTATTCTGGATGATTTTTTTTTTTTTTTTAATTTTGTATAACTGGCAAACCGTAAGAGACAGACAAAAAATGTAGAGCTCCTTAAAACACGCAGAGTTGATCGTTTTCGAGATATTGCCATTTATTGGTTTCAGTTTTAAAACACTTAAATTTTGTCACAGGGGAACTTGTGAACTCCTGGCCACGCAATGAAACGGATTTCAATCACTTTTAGACTGGTGTATCATTTCCCTTCTACTTACAAGAAAGCATTTCTGTTAATGTTTAGCATGAAGTAGGTAATGGAACACTTCAGATTTGTTTTGTTTGTTCCGCCCACAAACTCCAAGCAATATGAACAAAAAGAAAGTTAACGCCTTTATTAGATTAATTTATTCCGAACTATTAACTAAAGGAAGCGTCAAGATTTTTAATCGATGTTTAGTGTAATATCGTACTGAAGGTCAGTATTTAAATATAGGTCTGCTTTAGCACAACACCAGTTATTATACTACTCTTCATGTTGCATTCACATGACTTTCTCTACATCTCTTGTACCTGCTTCATGCTAAACATTAACAGAGATAGTCTTCCTTCTGAGTAGAAGGGAATACACTAGGATAAAGTGATAGTCAAGTGTTTTAAAATATCGCCGCTACGTGATTCAAATCCGTTTCTATACATGGCCAGCATTTGACAATTTCCCATATGAGAATAGTACATCTCGGCTATATGACATAAATTGTGTGTTTTAATGAGATCTACATTTCTTGTGTAGTAACTTTTTATCTGGCTCTTACGATTTACCAGCAATACACAATTCATCCAGAATGAACAAGTCTTCAGAAGCTATTAAGCAAATTCAAGATATACCTACATTTTATTTGTGATGGAAATGGCTTTAATATGTGGTATATTAAGCAAATCGTTAGAGCCAATTTTTGAGAAAAACAAATTAAAAACATCCATGTAAAGGGTAGTTTGGGATGGGTTTTTTTTTTTTTTTAAATCTTCGTGTTGCATCCTTGAAAGATATCAAACTTACTATTTTGGTTTTTGAGCTATGCTGTCCACAGACAGACACACGGATATTTTCCTTAATTTTTTTTTTTTGATTCAGGGGGTCGCAAATCATATATTTGCGGTGAAATTTCGGTATTGAAGTTTTTGGTGCAATACAATAGCTTTTCTACACACATACATAGTACGTGTAGAGAAAGTAACAAGGGGTTTTGTGTACTGCCTGATTGGCACCAGAACTAAACATTTAGTTGCTTCAGTTATTAATACGTAACTAGCTAGATGTTTACTTTCTCTTGCACGTACGTATAATGTACATAGTAGGTATGGATTGCATTCCACCGGAAGTATATGTAGAACCTCTGTATCAAACAAAAACAAAAGCGAAACATAGAAAAAGGTCCGCGCGCACGGACAGCATAACTCAAACACGATAATTGCGCTAAATACCAAACTTGATACCTATTTAAGTTCAGTATCTCCCAAGGATGCGACACACTAAAACACCATTTGCAAGCAATCATTTTAAAACATTTAGATTACCTCAAAAATGGCTTAACGATTTTGATTAAAATGCTGTATGTTAAAGATATTTACATGAAAAATAAAATGTATATCCGAATGTTGTGGGAATAGCCTTTGAAGACCATTCTTGATGAGTTTTGTAAAACTGGCAAGTCATAAGAGATAGACAAAAACTTACTGCATAAAAATATGGATCTCATTAAAACACACAATTAATGCTGTTTTACTATAGCCATATCCGAAATATTCCTTGTTATTCATTTCAATTTTAAAATACTTGTGCTTTTTTTGAAACAGGAAGTCGTTCGCGTTTCCTTTGTTTTACTACTGACGAACAAAGAAGCTAATTTCAATGAAAATCACATAGCGATAAGGACTGTTGAAAAACCAGTAAACCGGAAAAGGTAGACAAAAACTTAGTAACAACACACTTCTGTTTAAAACACGCGACATTTTTGGTAGAATTAATGAATTCCGAGATATTCCGTATTATTAGTTTCAATTTTGAAACATTTATACTTTTCTTTTGTTTTGGTCCTGTTCAGCGAATAAAAGTGAACTTCAGACACTGTCACTGTATCCTAGTGTATACTCCCAAGGAAACAAGTAATAAGACACTTTCTGTTGATGACAGAAGAATAATGTGTTCTAGCAATAGTTTGTAGAACAGGTGGAGAAAGTCATGTGAACGGAACACATGATATTTGTATACATGTAACAGCCAGTTGCAGTTGAAGTTTCTACAATATTGATATCTATAAAGATTTTATGTTGATCCAGAATGGAATTTATTTCCTGACTGTTTGTTGTTTTTTTCGCCTAAACAATGTGAGGCACTTGGTACAGTTACTGACCAAGCAAAGCTTGACCACACGACTCCCTCCCGTGTGTTTGTGTTGTCGTGCTGCTAATATCTGGATGCTCGTCTAGCGCCTTCAACTTGTTTCATTTCCAAAAATCTCATGTCTTCCACTCACATAACTTGCTCTACATCTCTGCAACAAATTATTGTTAAAAAGTTTATGCTTTCATTTCCTTCATGCTAACGCAGAAATAGTCTTATTACTTGTTTCCTTGTAAGTAGAAAGGAAATAAGGGAGTGGAAATGGGGTTTTATTTATGGACGTTCTTTAACTGCTCTGGTTCTTAGCGTGGGCGTGAAAGACCACTTAATTTTGCTCAGAGGCCTCTACCAGGCTTGAGGTTCTTCTACGTGCCATAAATCTACGACACGGGATAAACGGCTTTACTTCCCTTCCAAAGGAAGCCATGCTAAGGATTTTTACGCCCGAAACCCGCGACCTTGGGTATATGAAGGTAGCACGGTAAAAATAAGGGAGCAACATCGGTTAAAGTGATAGTCAAAAGCTGGTTGCTATGTGACTGAAGTTCCTTTGTTTGTATGTATAGAGAGGAGTTGACAAATTCCTGTATGAGAAAAGTAACTTTTTCAAAGCTGAAACCCAAACAAGGAATATCTAAAAAACGATCCACTCCATGAACAAAATGCATATAATATAAATTGTGTGCTTAAAAGTGCTCTACATTTCTGGTGTGTTAAGTTTTTGTCCGTCTCTTACGGTTTAGCAGTTATGCAAAATCCCGTAAAATTCGTCCAGAAAGCTATTCCCAGAAAATTCAAGTTATACATTTTATTTTTCAGGTAAATATCTTTAATATATAATATTTTAACCAAAATCGTTGGAGCAATTTTTGGGAAAATCAACATTTTATAACAAATTTCCATATAAAGGGTAGTTTGGGATGTGGGGATTTTTCTCAAAATCTTTGAGTCGCATCCCTGGAAGATACTAAACTTAAATACCAATTTTAGTATTTTACCGACTTTTCGTTTTTGAGTTATTGTGTTCAGACACACACACACACACACACATACATACACACGGATCTTTTTGTGAAAATGCATTTTTGGAATACAAGGGACCCTAAAACATACATTTCTGGTGAAATCTCGATATGGAATTTTTAGATGCAGTACAATACCTTCTATATACACTATATAAATATTACGTGTAGAGAAAGTAAAAATTAAAGATAAATTGCACGGAATCAGTGAATCACTGGAACAATATAAAAAGCTGGTTAACTTTAAGATCTGCTTTCACGCAATGTTTACATGTATTCCTATTATATTGTGAAAAACTATAAAATCATTAATTCTTATTAAATGTTGTAAAAATGTTTAATATTAAAGTTGAGTGGCCTCCGCCAAGCCCTGGTGAAAGTATACACGCGTGTTTAACCTTTAAAAATTCAGAGCCAGCTGAACCTTGCAGCTCAGTTTTAAGTTTCCAATCCGTACAAAGGTTATTCTTCTAATCGAGATAAACATTAGCAGAAATTGTCTTATTACTTGCTTCCTTGTGAGTATACTCTAGGATAAAGTGATAGTCAAGTGTTTTAAAAGCTGTGGCTATGTAATTAAAATCCACTTCTCTTTGCATGATCAGCACTAAAGCATATGAAAAACGGATAATGGCGTGTTTTAAAGTTAAAACTAATAAGAAGGAGTATCTCAGAATTGGTTAAATCTACGAAAAATATATGTGACATAAATTGTGTGATTTAAGGAGAATTATAAATTTTGTGTATCTCTTACTGTTTACCAGTTATACAAAAGTCATCAGAATGAAGAGGTCTTCAGAGGCTATTCCTAGAAAATTCAAGATAAACATTTTATTTCTCATATAAGTATCTTTAGTATACGATATTTTAATGAAAATCTTTAGCCATTTCTGATAAAATAAACATTTTTGATTTTTTTTCCATGTAAAGAGCAGTTTGGGGGTGGGTAAGTTTTCTTGAGCAAGATGTTGTGCTTTTCGTGTTTTTGTTTTGCTCACAGACACGCGGGCCTGGGATCCTGTATGCTATATAAACCGCCGTGTATTCTCTTTTAAACGCCTTTAAGCATTTACAATTTTAAGAAGAATTTTTAATGTTAAGCAAAAATTACTTGTAGCTAATAAATTACGTTAATATCTTTTTTAGCAAGAAATGTTTTGTATCGCGACATATTTAAATTACGTTAACATCTTTTTTAGCAAGAAATGTTTTGTATCGCGACATATTTAAATCATATTTCACTCAAGCTGAATTATTTGCATTCACATTCCCAATGCAGATTTTTACTTTCTCTACACGTACTATGTACATAGTGTACAGAAAAGGTATTGTAATGCACCCAAAAATTCAATACCGAGATTTCACTGGAAATACATGTTTTGGGCTCCCTGAATCAAAAAAAGGAATTTTTACAAAGATGTCCGCGTGTGTGTCTGTGTGTATGTACGTGTGTGTATGTCTGTGGACAGCATAGCCCAAAAACGAAAAGAGCGTTAAAACCCAAAGCTCGGTATCTTCCAAGGATGCCACACGAAGATTTTAAAGAAAATCCCCCCACCCCCAACTTCCATTTACATGGAACTCTTTTCGAAAATTTTGATTTTCTCAAAAGCGGCTCTAACGATTTTGATTAAAACATCGTATATTAAAGCTATTCACACCGCAAATAAAATTAATATCTTGAATTTTCTGGGAATATCCTCAGAAGTCTATTCTGGATGGATTTTACGGATGAATTTTATTCATCTATCCTGGATGAATTTTACGAAACTTTGCATAACTGCTAAACCATAAGAGATGGACAAAAGCTTACCACACAAAAAATTAAGGGCCCGTTAAAACGCATTATTTATGATATATACTTTTTTTTTCGTGGAGCTGATCGTTTTTGAGATATTCATTGATTTTGCTTTCAGCTTTAAAAAACGTATATTTTTCTCATACAGAAATTTGTCAACTCGTGTCCATACAAATAAAGGAACTTCAGTCACGTAGCAACCAGGTTTTGACTATCACTTTAACCTATGCTATTCCCTTATTTCGCTCCTACTTATAAGGAAGCAAGTAATAAGACTGTTTGTGCTAATTTTTGTTTTGTTTTGATTATGATGAAATAAATAGAAGCAAACGCTTTTTAACAATAATTTGTTGCAAAGTTGTAGAGAAAGTTATGTGAATGGAACACATCATATTTTTTTTACAATGTTATAATAGTACATGTTTATCAATGTAAAGTCACATTTTACAGTACTATGGAAATACTACCTCGGAAACATAAAGTCTAAGTAAACACATGTTTATATTATCGTCTACATCTGATAACTACACCTAATAGCTATACAGTTTGGGATTTTCAGTTTCTCCACTATGTGCAAAAATAGGTAGGGAAAGTATTGCATTCTACCTAAAAAAATCGGTTTCAGGATCTCATATTAAATTAGTTTTGTGCTCACCTTAATTAAACAACGATTTTTAGAAAAGGCTCGTGTTTTTATGTCTGTGTATATCAGCACAGCATAACCGAAAACAAAAAGTCCGTTAAATCGCAAGTTTAATATTTAAGTTCAAGTGTAGGCAGATTTTCAACCTCCCCCCTTACTCAAACTACATGCAACGTTATTCATAAAAGTTGATTTTCACAAAACGGTCGAATGATTTGAATTAAAACACACAAAGTTTTAGGTGTTTGTTGAATTGTCTGTCAATAGCCTTGAAGTTTGGATCACTTTTGTATAACACAAAACAGCTGATGTCTTCCATTCACATCACTTTCTCTACATGTCCGCAAAACCTTATTCTTCTATTTACTTCATGCTAATACAGAAAAATTAGCAGAAATAGTCTTATTACTTGCTTCCTTGTAAGTAGAAGAGAAATAAGGGAGTAGCATAGGTTAAAGTGATAGTTAAAAGCTGGTTGCTTTGTGACTGAAGTTCCTTTGTTTGTATGGACAGGAGTTGACAAATTCCTGTATGAGAAAAATATACTTTTTTCAAAGCTGAAACCAAAAACAAGGAATATCTAAAAACCGATCAACTTTAGGAAAAAATGTATTTAACATAAATTGTATGTTTTAACATTTATTTTTTTAACATTTTTTTGCGTGGTGGGTTTTTTTCCAGCTCTTACGGTTTAGCAGTTATGCAAAATTCCATAAAATTCACCCAAAATAAAGTAGTCTTCAGAGGCTATTCCCAGAAAATTCAAGATATGCATTTTATTATAAGAACTGAAGCTTTCCTGGCGACGTGTTAATTCAAAATCTTCTCGGGCTTCTAACCAGGTAAAAACTTGGCTTGACACCAACGTTTCGAAGAAGTGCATCTTCCTCGTCTTCAGGGTGAACTGATGGTTTGAGCTTGCGGAGACTGGTATTTATAAGAGCTGGGATGAAGCTAACATCTGATTGGTCTCTGTAAGCTCAAACCATCAGTTCACCCTGAAGACGAGGAAGATGCACTTCTTCGAAACGTTGGTGTCAAGCCAAGTTTTTACCTGGTTAGAAGCCCGAGAAGATTTTGAATTAATGCATTTTATTGTTCAAGTAAATATCTCTAATAGACGATATTTTAATCAAAATCGTTAGAGCCATTTTTGAGAAAATCAACATTTTCGAAAAAGTTCTATGTAAAGGGTAGTTGGGGTTGGGAGAATTTTTTTGAAAATCTTGATGTCGCATCCCTGGAAGATACCAAACATAAATACCAAGTTTGGTTTTTAACGGCCTTTTCGTTTTTGAGCTATGCTCCCCGCAAACAAACACACACACACACACACAGACAGACACACACGGACATTTTTCTAAAAATGCTTTTATTGGATTCAGGGGGTCTCAAAACATGCATTTCTGGTGAAATCTCGGTATCGCATTTTTGGATGAATTGCAATACTTTCTGTATACACTATTTACATAGTAAATGTAGAGAAATTGAAAAAGATACATCTCATTGAAACATATAATTTAAGTAATGTGTTGAGAGAATAAACGATTTTATTGGTTTCAATTCTAAAATAATTAACCTTTTGTCATCGGTTTCATATCGGTTTTGTTTCACTTCTTTGACAATATGTTTATGATAACCAAACAGGAAACAGCTTGTAAAAGGTTTGACTATCACTTTAGCCTAGTATATTCCCTTATTTTTCAAGTAATAAGACCGTTTGTGCATATGTTTATTTCTATTAGCTTGCAGTAGATAAAAGAATGAGAGAAGAACAGGTAGAGAAACTCATGTGAAGGGATTTTCTTTAACCCCTGGCCCAGCCAGAGGAATGGAATATCATCGCAGAGCACCTGATAAACAGTTGGTTTCTTCTCACGCTCATCTCGATTCCTAGGTACAAGAACATAACAGTGTCTTGCAGATTAAGTAGAGAGACTCATGTGAATGAAACAAGTCACATACTTTTTGTAATTAGTTTAATGTCTGTCGTCTAAAAAAAATTCCGATGTGTTACTCTCATATAAGTTTCTCTAGCTGCCCTACAAACATCTTACAAAAGATTATTCTTCTTTCTACACAATGCTAATCAGATAAACATAGCAGAATGTTCTTATTACTTAGTTCCTTATAAGTAGAAGGCAACTAAAGGAATGTGTTATGTTAAAGTGATAGCCAAATGTTTTAAAAGCTGTCGTTATGCGATTGTCATTGCAAATCGCTTCTTTGCTTGGCCAGGAGTAGAACAAAAGAAAAACGGACACTTCCTGTCTGAGAAAAGTATAGGTACTTTACAATTACAACAAGGAATATCTCGGAAACGGTTACCTCCACAACAAAAATGTAAAGGACATACATTGTGTGTTTTGACGAGATCTACATTTATTATGTTGTACATTTTTTTTTCTATCTCTTATGGTATAGCAGTTAAGCAAGGTTCGGCAAAATTCATCCAGAATGAAGAGGTCTTCAGATGCTATTCCCAGAAAACTCAAGATATACATTTTACTTTGGGATGTAAATACCTTTAATATGCGGCATTTTAATCAAAATCGTAAGAACCATTTTTGAGAAAATGAAACTTTTCGACAGTTCTCCATGTAAAGGGTAGTTTGTGCGGTGGGGGGGGGGGATTATCTTGAAAATATTCGTACTGCATCCTTGGGAAGCTACTAAACCTAAATACTAAGTTTGATATTTAACGGTTTTTGAGTTATAATCTGCACAGACAGACACGGGCTATGTACATAGTGTATAGAGAAGCTATTGCACTCCACCCAAAAATTCGATGCCAACATTTCACCGGAAATATTTGTTTTAGGGTCCCCTCTATCAAAAACAAGCATTTTCACAAAAAGGTCCGTGTGTGTGTGTGTGTGTCTCCATGAATACGATAACTCAAAAACGAAAAGTCGGTAAAATACCTAACATCCAGGGATGCGACAGGAGATTTTCAGAAAAATCCCCTCCGCCCCAAACTACCCTTTACATGGAACTTTTTTCGAAAATTTTGATTTTCTCAAAGATGGCTCTAACGATTTTGATAAAAATATCGTATATTAAATATATTTGTCTGACAAATAAAATGCATATCATGAATTTTTTGGGAATAACCTCTGAAGACTACTTTATTCTAGATCAATTTTACGAATTTTACTTAACTGCTAAACCGTAAGAGATGGGGAAAAAACTTCTCTCACAAAAAATGTAGAGCACTTTAAAACACACAATTTATGTTATATTCATTTTTTTTTCATGGAGTTGGTCGTTTTTTTTTGTTGTTGTTTTTTTTTAGATATTCCCTGTTTTTGGTTTCAACTTTAAAAAACGTATACTTTTCTCATACAGGAATTTGTGCATACAAACAAAGGAACTTCAGTCACATAACAACCAGCTTTTGACTATCACTTTTACCTATGCTACTCCCTTATTCCTATTTACTAACTAGTATTTCTATGCACTTCATTTTTATCAAGATACACGTTTATATTTCGTTATAGATACAAGCGATAGTCAAATGTTTAACAACTGAACGATATTTATACTGGTCTTTAATACAGATAAACGTTTACAGAAATAGCTACATTACACATTTCGTTATAGATACAAGCGATAGTCAAATGTTTAACAACTGAACGATATTTATACTGGTCTTTAATACAGATAAACGTTTACAG
Organism: Hymenopus coronatus; assembly: GCA_030762935.1. Classification (NCBI taxonomy): domain Eukaryota; kingdom Metazoa; phylum Arthropoda; class Insecta; order Mantodea; family Hymenopodidae; genus Hymenopus; species Hymenopus coronatus. Next base: position 3,346,219 of record CM060888.1, on the reverse strand, counting down.
AAATAGCTACATTACACATTTCGTTATAGATACAAGCGATAGTCAAATGTTTAACAACTGCACGATATTTATACTGGTCTTTAATACAGATAAACGTTTACAGAAATAGCTACATTACAGATTTCGTTATAGATACAAGCGATAGTCAAATGTTTAACAACTAGACGATATTTACACTGGTCTTTAATACAGATAAACGTTTACAGAAATAGCTACATTACAGATTTCGTTATAGATACAAGCGATAGTCAAATGTTTAACAACTGCACGATATTTATACTGGTCTTTAATACAGATAAACGTTTACAGAAATAGCTACATTACACATTTCGTTATAGATACAAGCGATAGTCAAATGTTTAACAACTGCACGATATTTATACTGGTCTTTAATTCAGATAAACGTTTACAGAAATAGCTACATTACACATTTCGTTATAGATACAAGCGATAGTCAAATGTTTAACATCTGGACGATATTTATACTGGTCTTTAATACAGATAAACGTTTACAGAAATAGCTACATTACACATTTCGTTATAGATACAAGCGATAGTCAAATGTTTAACTGCTGTACGATGTTTATACTGGTCTTTAATACAGATAAACGTTTACAGAAATAGCTACATTACACATTTCGTTATAGATACAAGAGATAGTCAAATGTTTAACAACTGGACGATATTTATACTGGTCTTTAATACAGATAAACGTTTACAGAAATAGCTACATTACACATTTCGTTATAGATACAAGCAATAGTCAAATGTTTAACAACTGCTGGACGATATTTATACTGGTCTTTAATGCAGATAAACGTTTACAGAAATAGCTACATTACACATTTCGTTATAGATACAAGCGATAGTCAAATGTTTAACATCTGGACGATATTTATACTGGTCTTTAATACAGATAAACGTTTACAGAAATAGCTACATTACACATTTCGTTATAGATACAAGCGATAGTCAAATGTTTAATAACTGAACGATATTTATACTGGTCTTTAATACTGATAAACGTTTACAGAAATAGCTACATTACACATTTCGTTATAGATACAAGCGATAGTCAAATGTTTAACAACTGGACGATATTTATACTGGTCTTTAATAGAGATAAACGTTTACAGAAATAGCTACATTACACATTTCGTTATAGATACAAGCGATAGTCAAATGTTTAACAACTACACGATATTTATATTGGTATTTAATGGAGATAAACGTTTACAGAAATAGCTACATTACACATTTCGTTATAGATAGTCAAATGTTTAACAACTGCTGGACGATATTTATACTGGTCTTTAATAGAGATAAACGTTTACAGAAATAGCTACATTACACATTTCGTTTTAGATACAAGCGATAGTCAAGTGTTTAACAACTGGACGATATTTATACTGGTCTTTAATACAGATAAACGTTTACAGAAATAGCTACATTACATGTTATAGATACAAGCGATAGTCAAATGTTTAACAACTGAACGATATTTATACTGGTCTTTAATACAGATAAACGTTTACAGAAATAGCTACATTACACATTTCGTTATAGATACAAGCGATAGTCAAATGTTTAACAACTGCACGATATTTATACTGGTCTTTAATACAGATAAACGTTTACAGAAATAGCTACATTACACATTTCGTTATAGATACAAGCGATAGTCAAATGTTTAACAACTGAACGATATTTATACTGGTCTTTAATACAGATAAACGTTTACAGAAATAGCTACATTACACATTTCGTTATAGATACAAGAGATAGTCAAATGTTTAACAACTGGACGATATTTATACTGGTCTTTAATACAGATAAACGTTTACAGAAATAGCTACATTACACATTTCGTTATAGATACAAGCAATAGTCAAATGTTTAACAACTGCTGGACGATATTTATACTGGTCTTTAATGCAGATAAACGTTTACAGAAATAGCTACATTACACATTTCGTTATAGATACAAGCGATAGTCAAATGTTTAACATCTGGACGATATTTATACTGGTCTTTAATACAGATAAACGTTTACAGAAATAGCTACATTACACATTTCGTTATAGATACAAGCGATAGTCAAATGTTTAATAACTGAACGATATTTATACTGGTCTTTAATACAGATAAACGTTTACAGAAATAGCTACATTACACATTTCGTTATAGATAGTCAAATGTTTAACAACTGGACGATATTTATACTGGTCTTTAATACAGATAAACGTTTACAGAAATAGCTACATTACACATTTCGTTATAGATACAAGCGATAGTCAAATGTTTAACAACTGCACGATATTTATACTGGTCTTTAATACAGATAAACGTTTACAGAAATAGCTACATTACACATTTCGTTATAGATACAAGCGATAGTCAAATGTTTAACAACTGCACGATATTTATACTGGTCTTTAATACAGATAAACGTTTACAGAAATAGCTACATTACACATTTCGTTATAGATACAAGCGATAGTCAAATGTTTAACAACTGCACGATATTTATACTGGTCTTTAATACAGATAAACGTTTAAAGAAATAGCTACATTACACATTTCGTTATAGATACATGCGATAGTCAAATGTTTAACAACTGGACGATATTTATACTGGTCTTTAATACAGATAAACGTTTACAGAAATAGCTACATTACACATTTCGTTATAGATACAGGCGAAAGTCAAATGTTTAACAACTGCTGGACGATATTTATACCCGTCTCTAATCGAGATAAACGTTTACAGAAATAGCTACATTACATGTTATAGATACAAGCGATAGTCAAATGTTTAACAACTGCTGGACGATATTTATACTGGTCTTGAATACAGATAAACGTTTACAGAAATAGCTACATTACACATGTCGTTATAGATACAAGCGATAGTCAAATGTTTAACATCTGGACGATATTTATACTGGTCTTTAATACAGATAAACGTTTACAGAAATAGCTACATTACACATTTCGTTATAGATACAGGCGATAGTCAAATGTTTAACAACTGCTGGACGATATTTATACCCGTCTCTAATCGAGATAAACGTTTACAGAAATAGCTACATTACACATTTCGTTATAGATACAGGCGATAGTCAAATGTTTAACAACTGCTGGACGATATTTATACCCGTCTCTAATCGAGATAAACGTTTACAGAAATAGCTACATTACATGTTATAGATACAAGCGTTAGTCAAATGTTTAACAACTGCTGGACGATATTTATACTGGTCTTTAATACGGATAAACGTTCACAGAAATAGCTACATTACATGTTATAGATACAGGCGATAGTGAAATGTTTAACAACTGCTGGACGATATTTATACCCGTCTCTAATCGAGATAAACGTTTACAGAAATAGCTACATTACATGTGATAGATACAGGCGATAGTCAAATGTTTAACAACTGCTGGACGATATTTATACCCGTCTCTAATCGAGATAAACGTTTACAGAAATAGCTACATTACATGTTATAGATACAAGCGATAGTCAAATGTTTAACAACTGCTGGACGATATTTATACTGGCATTAAACTTCCATACTCTGTCCTTGCAATAGCGAGAAACAACAGAATATCGACAGGACTTTATTACTTGTGCTACACATATTATGTATATATTAGGCAGGGAAGGTTTTGACCATACCTAAACATTCGATATCCAGGTTTCACTCGAAATATGTTTTGAGACCCCTGAGTTCAAAAAGAATCATATTAGGAATATATCTGTGTGGGCCTATGCACAGCATAACTTAAAAGGTAAAGGTGGTTAAATACTAAACTTGTATTTAAACTCAGTGATAAAAGACGAAAGTTTACAACATATTCACACTACCGAAAATGCCACTTTAAAATGAAGACAGTTGTTACTTTTGCGGAACCACTCTGATTATAATATCTGAGATAAAACAGCCTATGACGACCTGGTCATTATGGATGACTTTCAAACCGCAAGAGATGTACAAACATGTGGATCTCGTTAACATATACTATTTACATGCTTCCCTAGAGATCAGCTTTTCCTTGCTAGTCGTTTTAAATGTTTCTGGAGCAGTAAGTTGACATTCCTGTTTCTTTTGTTTTACTCCTTACCATGCAAAGAGAACCGAACTTGAATCGCATAGCGACAGCTTTTAAAACATTTGACTACTATCACTGTATCCCTTCTCTTACAAGGAAGCAAGTAACAAGACAGTTTCTGTTCGTAGATAGAAGAATAAAGGTTTGTTTGTTACAGTATACATAGAGGAAGCCATGTGAATGGAACACATCAGCTTTTGTGTAGTAGCTTAACGTCCTGTAACCTGGTTGGTCATATCGGACGATGATGCTCAAATGATCTCGGGGTCCATGGAGCTTAAAGTTACTCAACATTTGTCTTCTCAAGATAAGGGAAAACCTTATTCGGGAAACTGCCCCTAAGCGAGATTCGAACTCACGACCTGTTGAATGTGAAGCAGATACGATACCCGGACTACCAAGGCGCGGACAATACTTTAAAGCAATGACATAGAATTGAAGAATAATATCTCAGAAATTATTTGGGGCAAAACACAGTTTTTTAAAAAGAATGGAATCCACATTTTGTCTTCGTGTATCGCCCGCCATGTTGCAACAAAACTGAAGAGGCTCAACGTTACTTTTCGTTTTGTCAATCAAATATCTTCGTATTTCAATTAAACCGTTAGTCCATTTTCGAAAAAGTGCCATTGAATGATTTTACTGACATTTTTGGGTCGCATGCTTGGAACATTTTCATGAATTCTCTGTATCTAATTACTTTCTCTGCACGTACTATGTACATAGCGTATATAGACGTATTGTATTGTACCCAAAAATTGGATACCAACATTTCACCGGAAATGTATGTTTTGGGACCCCTGAATAATTTTTTTTAGAAAAACGTACGTGTGTGTATGTGTGTGTGCGTGTACCTGTGGGCAGCCTAGCTCAAACACGAAAAGTCCGTTAAATACCAAACTTGATATTTAAGTCTTCGAATGATGCGACACGAAGATTTTCAAGAAAATCCCCCCACCCTCAACTACCCTTTAACGTGAACATTTTTCGAAAACAAAAATGGCGCTAACACTTTTGATTAGAATACATTATGTTTTAGATATTTTTAAGACAAATGAAACACATATATTGCATTTTCTGGGAACAGCCACTGGATGACTTTTGTATAACTGGCAAACCGTAAGAGAGAGACAAAAACTTACTGCACAAGAATAGTAGATCTCGTTAAAACACACCATTAAATGATATATACATTCTGTTTTAGAGTTGACCGTTTTCGAGACATTCCGGAATATCGGTATCAATTTTAAGGCACTTAAACTTTTCTCGAACGGGACTCGTTTCTCGTTTGTTTATTCCTGGAGAAAAAAGAGAATGGAATTTCAATTGTTTAAATAGCGACCGGCTTTTAAAAAAAAATTGACTATCTCTTTAGCCTGTGTATTGCCTTCTACTTACAAATAATAAAACTAATTGTGCTATGTTTATCTTGATGATGTAGCTACAAGAGGTTTGTTTGTGGGAAGCTAGAGAGAACGGAACACATCACATTTTCTATATACATACGCTTCAGTAAAATACATGTCTGTGATTCGGTAATCACAACAGGACTGAAGAGCAAGTGTCAGTCAGGGTCTGTGTCTCAACACGATATTGTGCGTATACAAGCACCTTTACTTCCTGAAAAAGTTTTAACAAATAACATGAATATCTCGGAAATGCTTGACTACACAAAACATTGTATGTGTAGTGTGGTTCATCGAGCACTCCATTTTTTGTGCGGTAGGTTTTTGTTTACAGTTTACCAGTTAGGTGAAATTTCTGCAGAATTAAGGGCACTTTGGACGTTATTCCCAGAAAAATCAAGATATACATTTTAATTGTCACCAAGAATCTACGATATACGTAGTCATTTTTGAGAAATATTGCATGTAAAGGGTAGTTTTGTTGACAGTCTTGATGGGAGACCAAGCGACTGCACGCTTATCAGTTGTATGAGTGAATTCTCAGTATCGGATTTTTGGGTGGCGCGCGGAGTTTAGCGGGTCGGCAGTTGAGGCCTCGCCGGCCGGCACACTGCAACTCCGGCTGGCGGGGATGTACAGAAAAAGTGGCCAGGCAGCAGGTAGCAATACTAGTAAAAGAATGAAGTTATTAAAGTGGTGTGGAGGGGGAATAGCGGCAAGTGCTCACACAGGGACCCGGTCGCTTATTCAAGGAGAGGTGAAGCCTCCAATTAGCGCGCCTCCGGTGCTGGGGGGCAAATATGGCGGCTTCTTTTGATGTTTGTTGCCTCCCGTAAAGTGGGGTATTAGCCTGTGTCGGGGTTCGTGTCCCGGTGTGGTCTAGCAAGGGCTATTAGCATGTGTCAGGGTTCGTGTCCCGGTGAGATCTAGCAAGGGCTATTAGCTTGTGTCGGGGTTCGTGTCCCGGTGAGATCTAGCAAGGGCTATTAGCTTGTGTCGGGGTTCGTGTCCCGGTGAGATCTAGCAAGGGCTATTAGCTTGTGTCGGGGTTCGTGTCCCGGTGTGGTCTAGCAAGGGCTATTAGCTTGTGTCGGGGTTCGTGTCCCGGTGAGATCTAGCAAGGGCTATTAGCTTGTGTCGGGGTTCGTGTCCCGGTGAGATCTAGCAAGGGCTATTAGCTTGTGTCGGGGTTCGTGTCCCGGTGTGGTCTAGCAAGGGGTATTACCATGTGTCAGGGTTCGTGTCCCGGTGAGATCTAGCAAGGGCTATTAGCTTGTGTCGGGGTTCGTGTCCCGGTGAGATCTAGCAAGGGCTATTCGCTTGTGTCGGGGTTCGTGTCCCGGTGAGATCTAGCAAGGGCTATTAGCTTGTGTCGGGGTTCGTGTCCCGGTGAGATCTAGCAAGGGCTATTAGCTTGTGTCGGGGTTCGTGTCCCGGTGTGGTCTAGCAAGGGGTATTAGCATGTGTCAGGGTTCGTGTCCCGGTGAGATCTAGCAAGGGCTATTAGCTTGTTTCGGGGTTCGTGTCCTCGTGTGGTCTAGCAAGGGGTATTACCATGTGTCAGGGTTCGCGTCCCGGTGTTGCCTTGCCCGGGATGTTACCATGTGTCGGGTTCGTGTCCCGGTGTGGTCTAGCAAGGGGTATTACAATGTGTCGGGTTCGTGTCCTGGTGTGGTCCAGCAAGGGGTATTACCATGTGTCGGGGTTCGTGTCCTGGTGTGGCCTAGCAAGGGGTATTACCATGTGTCGGGTTCGTGTCCTGGTGTGGTCCAGCAAGGGATGTTACCATGTGTCGGGTTCGTGTCCCGGTGTGGTCTAGCAAGGGGTATTACAATGTGTCGGGTTCGTGTCCTGGTGTGGTCTAGCAAGGGTTATTACCATGTGTCGGGTTCGTGTCCTGGTGTGGTCCAGCAAGGGGTATTACCATGTGTCGGGTTCGTGTCCTGGTGTGGTCCAGCAAGGGGTATTACCATGTGTCGGGTTCGTGTCCTGGTGTGGTCTAGCAAGGGGTATTACCATGTGTCGGGGTTCGTGTCCCGGTGTGGTCTAGCAAGGGGTATTACCATGTGTCGGGGTTCGTGTCCTGGTGTGGTCCAGCAAGGGGTATTACCATGTGTCGGGTTCGTGTCCTGGTGTGGTCTAGCAAGGGGTATTACAATGTGTCGGGTTCGTGTCCTGGTGTGGTCCAGCAAGGGGTATTACCATGTGTCGGGGTACACGTCCTGGTGTGGTCTAGCAAGGGGTATTACAATGTGTCGGGTTCGTGTCCTGGTGTGGTCTAGCAAGGGGTATTACAATGTGTCGGGGTACACGTCCTGGTGTGGTCCAGCAAGGGGTATTACAATGTGTCGGGGTACACGTCCTGGTGTGGTCTAGCAAGGGGTATTACAATGTGTCGGGTTCGTGTCCTAGTGTGGTCCAGCAAGGGGTATTACCATGTGTCGGGTTCGTGTCCTGGTGTGGTCTAGCAAGGGGTATTACCATGTGTCGGGTTCGTGTCCTGGTGTGGTCTAGCAAGGGGTATTACCATGTGTCGGGTTCGTGTCCCGGTGTGGTCTTGCAAGGGGTATTACCATGTGTCGGGTTCGTGTCCCGGTGTGGTCTAGCAAGGGGTATTACCATGTGTCGGGTTCGTGTCCTGGTGTGGTCCAGCAAGGGGTATTACCATGTGTCGGGTTCGTGTCCTGGTGTGGTCCAGCTAGGGGTATTACCATGTGTCGGGGTACACGTCCTGGTGTGGTCTAGCGAGGGATGTTACCATGTGTCGGGGTTCGAATCCCGGGGTCGTCTAGCGCTCGGTATTCAAGCCCGGAAATAAGCAAGTGACGGGGTTCGAGTCCCGGTGTGCTCTAGCCGGGGATGTTGGCATGTGTCGGAGTTCGTGTCCTGGTGTGGTCTAGCCGGGGATCTTAGCATATGACGGGGTTCGAATCCCGGGGTCGTCTAACGCTAGGTATTCAAGCCCGGGATATAAGCAAGTGACGGGGTTCGAGGCCCGGTGTGCTCTAGCCGGGGATGTTAGCATTGTCGGAGTTGGTCTCCCGGTGTGCTCTAGCCGGGGATGTTAGCATGTGTCGGAGTTCGTGTCCTGGTGTGGTCTAGCCGGGGATCTTAGCATATGACGGGGTTCGAATCCCGGGGTCGTCTAACGCTAGGTATTCAAGCCCGGGATATAAGCAAGTGACGGGGTTCGAGTCCCGGTGTCATCTAGCGTTCGTTATTCAATTTCGGGATGTTACTATGTGACGGGTTCGCGTCCCGGGGTCGTCTGGCGCGGTTTATCACCGCGGGGTTCGAGTTCTGTTGTAGTGCGGGTTTGTATCACGGATTGACGTAATATGTTGATGTATTGTACTGTGTCGGTTTGTAACCCGGATATGTTGCGTGCTCGTGTTCCAGTGTTTTACGGTTTTGTATATCGGATTAATGTTGGATGTTGGTGGACTGGTGTTGAGTGTGTTTGTACCCTGATGTTAGGTGTCGGTGTTCTGGTGTTGTGTATGTTTGTAACCTGATGTTATGTGTTGTGTGTGTTTGTACCCTGATGTTAGGTGTTGGTGGACTTGTGTTGTGTATGTTTGTAACCTGATGTTAGGTGTTGGGTGTGTTTGTACCCTGATGTTAGGTGTTGGTGTACTGGTGTTGTGTGTGTTTGCACCCTGATGTTAGGTGTTGGTGTACTGGTGTTGTGTGTGTTTGTACCCTGATGTTAGGTGTTGGTGTACTGGTGTTGTGTGTGTTTGCACCCTGATGTTAGGTGTTGGTATACTGGTGTTGAGTGTGTTTGTACCCTGATGTTAGGTGTTGGTGTACTGGTGTTGTGTGTGTTTGTACCCTGATGTTAGGTGTTGGTGGACTGGTGTTGTGTGTTTGTACCCTGATGTTAGGTGTTGGTGTTCTGGTGTTGAGTGTGTTTGTACCCTGATGTTAGCTGTTGGTGTTCTGGTGTTGAATGTGTTTGTACCCTGATGTTAGGTGTTGGTGTTCTGGTGTTGAGTGTGTTTGTACCCTGATGTTAGGTGTTGGTGTTCTGGTGTTGAGTGTGTTTGTACCCTGATGTTAAGTGTTGGTGGACTGGTGTTGTGTGTGTTTGTACCCTGATGTTAGGTGTTGGTGTTCTGGTGTTGAGTGTGTTTGTACCCTGATGTTAGGTGTTGGTGTTCTGGTGTTGAGTGTGTTTGTACCCTGATGTTAGGTGTTGGTGTTCTGGTGTTGAGTGTGTTTGTACCCTGATGTTAGGTGTTGGTGTACTGGTGTTGAGTGTGTTTGTACCCTGATTTTAGCTGTTGGTGTCCTGGTGTTGCGTGTGTTTGTACCCTGATGTTGGTGTCCTGGTGTTGTGTGTGTTTGCACCCTGATGTTAGGTGTTGGTGTACTGGTGTTGAGTGTGTTTGTACCCTGATGTTAGGTGTTGGTGTCCTGGTGTTGTGTGTGTTTGCACCCTGATGTTAGGTATTGGTGTCCTGGTGTTGGGTGTGTTTGTACCCTGATGTTAGGTGTTGGTGTCCTGGTGTTGTGTGTGTTTGCACCCTGATGTTAGTTGTTGGTGTACTGGTGTTGAGTGTGTTTGTACCCTGATGTTAGGTGTTGCTATATGGAACAATGCTCTAACGATTTTGATTAAAGTATCGTATATTAAAGATATTTACACGACAAATAAAGTGTATATCTTGAATTTGCTGGGAATAGCCTCATTTATTTTTTTTAGAAAATCGAAAATTTTCAAAATTGTTACAATTAAAGGGTAGTTTGAGGTGGATGTTTTTCTAAAAATATTTGTATCGCATCCTTAGAAGATTTAAATACAAATTTTAGTATTTAACAGCATTTTATTTTTGTACAGACACTTACATTTTTCTAAAAAGAAATAGGTTTATTTAGGAACCTCTAAATATGTAGGATTTTCGGTTAAATCTTTCTCTACACGTACTATGTGAGTATTTAGTACTTTAACAGGTAAAAATGTTTTCACACCGTTTCTTTAACTCGTATATTAAGGTCAATCTAAGAGTCCGGGAGCAGTAGAACAAACCTTAAAGATTCCAACAAGCATTTCAAAAATCTGCCGCGTTCCATTCACATGACTTTCTCAACATCTTTGTCTTAAGTTGTTGTTCAAAATGTATTCTTCTATCTAGTTCATGATAATCAAAATAAGCATTAACAGAAATTGTCTTATTACTTGCTTCCTTGTAAGTAGAAGGGAAATAAGGGAGTAGCATAGGTTAAAGTGATAGTCAAAAGCTGGTTGCTATGTGACTGAAGTTCCTTTGTTTGTACGGACAGGAGTTGACGAAGTCCTGTGTGAGAAAAACGTGCTTTTTAAAGCTGAAAGCCAAAACAAGGAATATAAAAATCATTTTCACGAAAAAAATACATATAACATAAATTGTGTGTTTTAAGGACATTTACATTTTTGGTGTGGTAAGTTTTTGTCCCTCTCTTACAGTTTAGCAGTTATATAAAATTCCGTAAAATCCATCCAGAATAAAGTAGTCTTCAGATGCTATTCCCAGAAAATATACATTTTATTTGACAGGTAAATATCTTTAATATACGGTATTTTAATCAAAATCGTTAGAACCATTTTTTAAAAATCTGATGTGTACCATTCCCATGACTTTCTCTATATCCCTGCAACAAATTATTCTTAAAAAGCTTATACTTCTATTAGCTTCATGCTAATCAGTAAAACATTAGCAGAAATAGCCAAATTACTTGCTTTCTTGTAAGTAGAGGTGAAATAAGGAAGTACCATACGTTAAAGTGATAATCAAAAGCTGGTTGCTATGTCACTGAAGTTCCTTTGTTTGTATGGACAGCAGTTGACAAATTCCTGTATGGGAAATGTATAAGTTTTTCATAGCAGAAACCAAAAATAAGGAATGTCACAAAAACGACGAACTCCACGAAAAAAATATATATAACATAAATTGTGTGTTTTAACGTGCTCAACATTTTTTGTGTAGTAAGTGTTTGTGCATCTCTTACAGTTTAGCAGTTATTCAAAATTTAGTAAAATTCATCCAGAATAAACTACTCTTCATAGGCTATTCCCAGAAAATTCAAGATATAGATTTTATTTGTCGGGTAAATATTCTTTAACATACGAAATTTTAATCAAAATCGTTATAGCCATTTTTGAGAAAATCAAAATTTTAGAAAAAAGTTCCATGTAAAGGGTAGTTGGGGGTGGGGGGATTTTGCTCAAAATCTTCGTGTCACATCCCTGGAAGGTACTATAACTAAATACCAAGTTTGGTATTTTACCGACTTTTCGTTTTTGAGTTATCGTGTTCACAGACACACGGACACACGGACACACGGACACACGGACCTTCGTCTGAAAATGCTTTTTACTTTCTCCATACGCACTATGTACATAGTGTATAGAGCAGGTATTGCACTCCACCCAAAAATTCGATACCGAGATTTCACCGGAAATATATGTTTTAGGGTCACCCATATCCAAAAAAAGTATTTCCAGAAAAAGGTCCGTGTGTGTGTGTGTCTGTGTGTGAGTCCGTGTGTCCGTGTGTCTGTGAACACGATAACTCAAAAACGAAAAGTCGGTAAAATACTAAACTTCGTATTTAAGTTTAGTATCTTCCAGGGATGCGACACGAAGATTTTGAGAAAAATCCCCCACCCCCAACTACCCTTTACATGCAACTATTTTTTCGAAAATTTTGATTTTCTCAAAAATGGCTCTAACGATTTTGATTAAAATTTCGGATATTAAACACATTTACCTGACAAATAAAATATATATCTTGAATTTTCTGGGAATAGCCTCTGAAGAGTAGTTTATTCTGGATGAAATTTACTAAATTTTGAATAATTGCTAAACCGTAAGAGATGGACAAAAACTTACTGCATAAAAAATGTAGAGCACATTAAAACACACAATTATTGTTATATATATTTTTTCGCGGAGTTCGTCGTTTTTGTGACATTCCTTTTTTTTGGTTTCTGCTATGAAAAACGTATACTTTTCTCATACAGGAACTTGTCAACTCCTATCCATATAAACAAAGGAACTTCATTGACATAGCAACCAGCTTTTGACTATCACTTTTACCTACGGTTGTCCCTTATTTCGCTTCTACTTACAAGGATGCGAGTAATAAGACTATTTCTGCTATTTTTTTTTCTGATTAGCATAAAGTAAATAGAAGTATAAGCTTTTTAAGAATTATTTGTTGCAGGGATATGGAGAAAGTCATGTGAATGGTACACATCAGATTTTTTACTTTCTCTTGCCCCGTATGTACGATGTACATAGGGATAGAGATGTATTGTATTCCACCCAAAAATTCGATGTCGAGATTTCACCTGAAACATATGTTTTAGGACCCCCTGAATCCAAAAATAGCATTTTCAGAAAAAGGTCCGTGTGTCTATGAACACGATAACTCAAAAACGAAAACTAGATAAAATACCAAACTTGGTATTCAAGTTCAGTAGCTTCGAGGGATGCGACACGAAGATTTTGAGAAAAATCCCGCCACCCCAAACTACCCTTTACATGGAACTTTTTAGGACAATTTTATTTTTCTTAAAAATGGCTCTTAACGATTTTGATTAAAATATCATATATTAAAGATATTTACCTGACAAATAAAATGTATATCTTGAATTTTCTGGGAATAGCCTCTGAAGACTACTTTATTCTGGATGAATTTTGCTTAATTTGGCATAACTAATAAACCGTAACAGATAGACAAAAACTGAATATACCAAAATGTAGGCCTTGTTACAATAAACAACTTCCATCACATACCTTGTTTTCGTGGAGCTTACCGTCTTCGAGGTATTTATTGTTATTAGTTTCAGTTGTGAAGTACTTATACTTTTCTCAGACGGGAGTGTCGGTTTTATTGCTTTTTTTTTTTTGTTCTACTCCTGGCCAAGAAAAGAAGCGATTTGTAATGACAATCGCAGAACGACAGCTTTTGTAACATTTGACTATCGATTTAGCCTAATGTATTCCCTTATTTTCTTCCTACTTATAAGGAACTAAGTAATAAGAACATTGTGCTGAATACCTCGATTAACAATGTGCTGAAAGAAGAATAATCTTATGTAAGAAGTTTGTAGAACGGCTAGAGAAAGTCATGTGAGTGTAACACATAAGATTTGTTTGGATACAGGAGACCCTAAAACATATATTTGCGATGAAATCTCGGTATTGAATTTTTGGGTGCATTACAATACCTTTTCTAAACACTATGTACACAGCACGTGTAGAGAAAGTAAATATAATGATCCTGTCTAATATTAAATACATATATAAGAGAGGACTATAATAAAGATTAAAGTTTGTATTGCATTTTCTCACACGCAATGTGTATATAGTGAACACACACAATATTGTATTCAATCCAAAAGTTTAATACTGGGATTTAACCTAAAATATATGTTTTGAGACCCCCTGAATAAAGAAAAAACTTTTTTAGAAAAAAATTCAGTGTGTGTGTCTGTGAGCAGCAAAGCTTAAAAGGGTCGTTACGTACCAAATTTGGTATTTAAGTTTAATATCTCGCAAGGTTGCGACAGGAAGATGTCTAAGAAAATCCCACCCACCTTTTCATGTAAAGTGTTTGATAATTTTGATTTTCTAATAAATGGCTCTAATGATTTTGATTAGAATATCACATATTAAAGATATTTAACCGATAAATAAAATGAACATCTTGCATTTCCTGGAAATAGCCTCTGAAGACCTCTTTATTCTGGATGATTATCCTCCAATTTTGCATAAATAGAAACATTACTACACAAAATATGTAGATATATTTAAAATACACAATTTATGTTATATACATTTTTGGTGGAATTGATCATTTTCTAGATGTTTTAAAATACTCAAACTTCTCTCATACGAGAATTCCTGGCTGTGTAAATAAACAGATTCCAGTCACATAACAACCAGCTTTTAAAATATTGTATCCTATCCTACAAACTTGATGAGTCCTAGGAAACAACAAAAATGAGTCTTAATTTAATTGTTTTAGCAAATTGCTGGTCACACAAGGCGTTCCAAACTTTCTTACCACAATCTAAAACTTGTTCATTTGTTCATTTATTTGGTGCAGTTTAAACAAGAACCAGAATTGAGACGAACAAAACACTAATAGTATTCCAGTTGTACAATATTACACGTGTGCTCAACATATACTTGTAATACTCTATTTAACTCACGTGCAATGTAAACAAGTGTCACCTTATCCTGGTGTATTCCCTTGTTTCACTTCTACTTACAAGGAAGCAAGTAATAACACAATTTCTGTTAATGCTTATTTTGATTATCATCAAGTAGATAGAAGTATAACATTTTGAACAATAATTTGCTTTAAAGATGTAGAGAAAGTCATGTGAATGGAACACATGAGGTTTTTATTATTGGGACATATAATCAGGTGGCAGATTAAATGTCATTATTAGAAAAATGTGTGGGCAGCATCTCCCAAAAACGATTTTCATTAAAATATTGTATATTCAAGTTATTTGCATTAAAATAAAATGTATAGCTTGGGTGTAGCGTCTGTACCTCTTTGTTTTGGGTGAGTATACCGTTAGAGATAAACAAAAACATAGATCTCGCTAAAACATACAATGTATCTTACATACACCTTTTTCGTGGACTTGACAGTTTTTGAGATATTCCTTGTTATTAGTTTCAGTTTTAAAATAAACTTTTCACACAGGGAAAGCATTAAAACTCGTGGCCCTGCGAATGGCAACCAGCTTTTAAAACATTTGACTGTCACTTTAGCTTAGTCTATTCTCCATATTAAAGCAGCTCTCCGAAGGGAGACATTCTGGTTGGCTGAACCAAGTAAACAATCTGATGTGTTCCATTCACATGACTTTCTCTACATCTTTGTAACAAATTGTTGTAAACAAGATTATGGTTCTATATATCTCATGCTGGTCGAGAAAAAATTAGCAGAAATAGTCGTATTCCTTGTTTCCTTGTAAGTAGAAGAGCACCACAGGTTAAAGTGATAGTCAAAAGCTGGTTGCTATGTCACTGAAGTTCCTTTGTTTGTGTGGACACGAGTTGACGAACTCCTGTATGAGAAAAGTAAAAGTTTTTAAAGGTGAAACCAATGACAACGAATATCTCAAAAACGATCAACTCCACGAAAAAATGTATGTAACAAAAGTGGTGTGTATTAACGTACTCTACGTTAGCTTTTGTCCATCTCTTACGGTTTAGCAGTTACACAGAACAAAGTAGTCTTCAGACGCTACTCCCAGAAAATTATGTGTCAGGTAAATATCTTTGGTATACAATTTTTAATTCAAATCGTTACAGCCATTTTTGAGGAAATCAAAATTTTCGAAAATAGTTTCATGTAAACGGTAGTTTGGGGTGGGGGGATTTTTCTCAAAATCTTCGTGTCGCATCCCTGAAAGGTACTGAACTTAAATACCAAGTTTGGTGTTTTCCCGACTTTACGTTTTTGATTTATTGTGTTCACAGACACACGGATCCTTTTCTGAAAATGCTTCTTTTGGATAAAGAGAACCCTAAAACATATATTTCCTTCTGTATACACTATGGGCAGCAGAACGTGTTCAAATATTCAACTGGTGCCAATAGTATTGCTTTTGAATAGAAGTTTGCGTTAGTGTGACGTCCAGCACGCACGCTTTTTCATAAATATCTGTTTATTATGGAACATAAT